>CM030365.1:9098059-9698059 GCA_017893485.1 Hemerocallis citrina | reverse complement strand
TCACTTTACTCATAATTAATAAATATAGTAATCAAACAACACAAATTTGCTAATTTATCAATTCTCTTCTAATTTGGCAAGCATGCATTTCATTTCAACTAGTAGCTTATAATGATAATTCCACTTCATTCTCTAGCATGATCTCTACTATAGAAGTCATGAGAAACACCCACCTTTTTTAAGAAAACTAATAAGAAATCTCCTAGAGCCTCCTAGAATGTGAGAGAGTGTCTTCTCCTCCTAGATTGCAATGTCACGATCTCCTTCTTGCTTCCTTGCCACCAAAATCGAGAGCTCCAAGTTGAAAGAGAAGGGGGCCGACCTCCAATATGAACACACCCACTCAAACTCGCACACTAATATGTATCTCCTATATAATTTCTTCTTTCAATATTTGCTTTAGTGTAGAATACAAGTATGAAGGGGGGGGGGATATTTATACTGATTTTAGAATGGATTGGAGGGCTAGGATTTATTGGATAGTTATAGGATGAATGGTTAGGATAGGAGGGGAAGTTGTAGCAACCACCCACACACGAAGTAACCACCCATGCACACACACCCACACTCCCCATCATTCATGCACAAACCGGCCACCCAAAAGTGTGCATTGCACACTACGTGCATTGCACGTGCCACCTAGTACCCCTATGAAGATGTTTGTACAATTTAATTAATCAAAATGTTCACCATTTGTCTCTACATGACAAGTGTGACAATTTAATTGATTTATTAAATTTGTGGGCTTCACAATTAGTGCCCTTATGCTTGTGGGCCAAGACAATAAATTAATAATTAATTAAAGTGGGCTAACACAAATAAAATAGTGTTTTAGGCTTTAGAATTTGGCTTTTATAAAAATAAAGGAAAGAAAAAATAATTGTTCATACTACCAAGAGAAATTTTGTATATAAAAATAGATAAATAATATACACATGAAATTTGCACGTGCATAACACGTGAAAATCAATATCTTATTAGAATGAAAGTTTAGGGTATTACAACACTCCCTCCTTAGAATAGTTCCGTCCCCGGAACTACAATTAAAGAGTGAGAAAACAAAACACAAGAAGAAAAATACAATCAAACAAACAGCTCAGGATGATCCTTCATCATCCTCTCCTCACATTCCCAAGTAGCCTATTCAACCAATTGGTTTCTCCAGACTACCTTGACCAACGGTATTGTCTTATTCCTCAAGACTTTCTCCCGACGATCAATAATCTTAACTGGAAGCTCAATGTAATTCAGATCCAACTACAAACCCTCTGGCACTTCGGGCAAATGGTGACTAGGATCTGGAATGTAACCTCTCAGCATAGACACATGAAAGACATTGTGCACCTAAGACAACTCTTCCGGTAACTCAAGCCGGTAAGCAGTCTTCCCGATCCTTTTCAATATCTTATACGGGCCTATGAACCTCAGGGCTAACTTTCCACCCTTGCTGAATCGGATCACGCCTTTGCTGGGCGATACCTTCAGAAAGACAAAGTCACCAACCTCAAACTCAAGGTCCCTCCTCCGGTTGTCTGCATAGCTCTTCTGCCTACTATGAGCATCCACCAACCTTTTCCTGATCAGATCAATCTTTTCAGAGGTCTGCTGCACAATCTCAGGCCCAAACATCTGACGCTCCCCAACTTCGAACCAATAGACAGGCGTTCTGCACTTCCTGCCATACAAAGTTTCGTACGGCGCCATCCCAATGCTTGTCTGAAAACTGTTGTTATAGGCAAACTCCACCAAAGGAAAATGTCTTTCCCTACTGCCTCCAAAGTTTAGTACACAACACCGAAGCATGTCCTCAAGAATACGGTTGACTCTCTCGGTCTGCCCTTCGGTCTGGGGATGAAAAGCAGTGCTGAAATCTGTCTTGGTACCCAAAGCTGTCTGAAGACTCCTCCAGAAATGTGAAGTAAACCGCGCATCGCGATCAGACACAATGGTCAACAGAACGCCATGAAGCCTGACGATCTCACCGACATACATCTCAGCTAACTTGTCCATCGAAGCAGTGAGTTTCATCGCCAAGAAGTGAGCGGACTTGGTTAGTTGATCGACTATGACCCAAATCGCATCATTGCCCTTAAGACTCTTGGGCAAACCCGTGATGAAATCCATACTGATGTTATCCCACTTCCATTTCGGAATAGGTAACGGTTGCAATAAACCTCCGGGTTTCTGATTCTCGACTTTGACTTGTTGACGAATCTCACACCTCGACACAAATTCAGCCACATCCTGCTTCAAACCTGACCACCAGAAATGTTGTTTAATGTCCTTATACATCTTGGTACTTCCAGAATGTACTGACAAAAGAGTAGCATGTGCCTCCTGAAGAAGACTTTCTTTCAAGTCCGATTGATCCGGAACGCACAGCCTCTCACCAAACCACAGCACTTCTTTCCTGATTTAAAATTCGGGCAACTTGCCAGCACCAACCTGCTCTATCATCTTCTGAATCTCTGCATCTTCCTTCTGACTTGCAATAATCCTTCCATTCAGCGTCGATTGAAGCCTCAACTGAGCTAAAGATGATCCCAAGCCTTGCAGAACAACTTCAATTCCAGCCCGATCCAACTCCTTTGCCAGCTACTTCTGAGTTGTAATCAAACTCGCCAGACTGTTCTTGCGGCTAATTGCATCAGCATCAACATTAGCCTTCCCAGGATGATACTTAATCTCCGGACGAATGTCCTCAAGTACCTCCAATCATGTCCTTTGCCTCAGGTTCAGATCCTTCTGCTGATAGATATACTTCAAGCTTTTATGGTATGTGTACATGTTCAGCTTCTCGCCATACACATAATGCCTCCATTGCTTTAAGGCGAAGATAATCGCAGCCAGCTCTAGATCATGAGTCGGATAATTCTTCTCATGCAGTCTTAGTTGCCTAGACCCATAAGCGATTACTTTTCCTTCTTGCATTAAGACACAACCAAGCCCACGATGTGAAGCATCGCTGTAGACATCATATTCGACACCTGCTCTAGGCAAAGCCAAAATGGGTGCAGTAGTCAGCCTCTCTTTCAACTTCTGAAAGCTGGCTTCGCACTGCTCAGTCCACTTGAAGTTCACATTCTTCTTGGTCAAACCAGTGAGCGGCACGGCTATCTGAGCGTAGCCCTGGATAAACCTCCTATAATATCCAGTTAGCCCAATGAAACTCTTGATTTTCTTCACTGTAGTAGGTCTTGCCCAATCTCTCACTACCTCTATCTTCTGAGGATTAGTTGCCACTCCCTCCTTAGAAAGGATGTGACCTAGGAATGCCACTTCAGATTTCCTGAAATCACTCTTGGACAACTTGGCATACAACTCCTGCTCCTGAAGCTTCCTCAAAACTGCTGCCAAATGCTTCGTGTGCTCCTCCTCTGACTTGGAGTACACGAGAATGTCGTCGATAAATACCACGATGAAAGAATCAATGAACGGCCTCAGAACTCTGTTCATAATGTCCATGAAGATTGCAGGCGCATTCGTCACTCCAAACGGCATAACTAAGAATTCGTAATGCCCGTGTCGAGTTCTGAACGCAGTCTTATGCACATCTTCAGCTTTCACTCGAACTTGATGATATCCTGATCGAATATCTATTTTGGAGAAAATTGCAGCTCCTTGTAGACGATCGAACAAGTCATCAATTTGCGGAATAGGATATTTATTCTGAATAGTGACCTTATTCATCTCTCAGTAATCGATGCACATCCTCATCGAACCATCCTTCTTCTTTACCAAAAGTCCTGGTGCTCCCTAAGGTGACGCACTAAGTTGAATAAAGCCCTTCTCCAACAGTTCCTCAATCTGCCGTTTGATCTCATCCTGTTCTACAGGCGCCATCCTATACGGTGCCTTGAAAATAGGTGCACTCCCTGGCTGAATAGTGATGCTGAACTCCACATCACGATGCGGGGGTAACCCAGGCAAATCTTCCAAGAACACGGTCGGATAATCCTGAACCACAGGAATCTGCTGCACCTCTGCAGGAATCCCTCTCTTCTAGCTGATAGCAGCAACCAAATCTGAACATCTTCTCTTCTCTTGGAAAGTGACTTTAGGTCCACCTGGAGCCCTTACTGTTACTGTCTTGGTCTTGCACTCGATGTTCGCACTGTACACCAACATCCAATCAATGCCAATGATAACATCGATTCCCAAAACATTCAGCTCGATCAGATCGATCCCGAAAATTCGATCTCCAATCACAATCTCGCAGTCAGCATAGTACCGATCAGTGGTTAGAGTCTCCCCTGACGGAGTAGCCACTGCTAAAACCTTGCCTGGAAATATCTTCGGTTTGACTCCCAGAACTTTAGCAAATTTTGGTGATACAAATGTGTGAGAGGACCCAGTATCGAACAAAACAATAGTTTTCTTTCCATTCAAAATAAGTTCTCCTGTTACATAACACACACTCGTCATATAACAGTTCACTAATTAACAGGAAAAAGAGACAACAGAAAACACTCCTAAACATCCTCCCTCGTACCAGTGATGACGTGATCCACCTCATCAGCGTCAGCTTCAGTCAAGGCAAATACTCCTCCCTACTGGTACGGCTTCTTCCCGGTCTGCTGAGTTGGTCCATTGCGGACGACATCCTGCAGTTTGGGGCAGTGAGACTTGTAGTGGCCTGTTTCTCTACAGTTGAAACAAATCACTGGAGGTCTCGCCCAAGTATTCCCGGGTCTTCCTGCCACTTGAACAGCGTTCGCACCCGTAGGCTTGAACCTTTGAGCCGATGGCTGTCCCCTGACATTGCCAGCAACTACGGGCCTCTTCCCCGCATTCCAGTTGTTCCTCCTATTCTGAACAGCGTGGAACTACTCCATATCCGCCTCTGTGGCTGCCACTCGTTTGACCAGCTTGTCAAACCTCCTGATACCAAGGGGTATCATCCTGGACCTCAAGCTCGGCCTCCATCCATGCTCGAACTTATGAGCCTTCTTCTTCTCATCCATCACCAATTCGGGAGCATACCGTGAGAACTGATTGAATCTAGTCTCATACTCCCTAACCGACATGCCGCCCTGCTGCAGTGACAGAAACTCCATGGCCTTCTTCTCCTGTACGTCTGAGGGAAAGTAATGACTGCGGAATTCCTTCAAGAATTCCTCCCAGTCAAGAGCCAAGCCTCCCATCATCCGCTTCATCGACTGCCACCACACAGCCGCATCCTTCTCAAATTGTAGAGTCGCCAACTTCACCTTACTGCCCTCCGGGGTCTCCAGAACTTCGAAGATAGTCTCTACCTGACGGATCCAATTGTTAGTCGTGTCAGGGTCTGACTTTCCCTCAAACACCGGTGGTTTCATCTGTTTAAATGATTCCACGAGTTTGATTGCTTCGGGTACTGGATTCGTAGGCACCCTTCCTTGATTCCGATTCATGGCAATGGCATTGAGTGTCTGATAGACCCTCGCTAGCTCCGTTTCCAAGTTCAGACCTTCACCTTTTCGAGCTCGTCTTCCAGCCATATTCTGATGCAAAAGATCCATTAAATTCGAAGTATAAAACATGAACTTTTAAGTCAACATTTCCATTTTATTAAATTTCAAACTTTATTCATTCGAATTTAAAATATTTCTGACATCAAAATGAAAGCAGTAGATGATACAACGGTCTAATTCCTACGGTTCCTCTTGGCTTCACGAAGCTCTCCCCGTAGTTCCTCCACTTCCTCCTTCAGTACATCGGTCATATTTTTCCTCTTCTCGAGTTCTCAAACACGATGACTGAGAACTGCAAAATCATCCTTACACTTTGCCAACTGAGCCTCCAATAGTCCGACTCTCTCCCACAGAGTTTCTACCTGTCTCTGAAGAGATATCACAAGACTACTTGGAACTGGTTCTTCTTCTTCGTCAGAAGAGTCATCAAATGAGTCCGGAGGTGGAGTGATCTCTCGGGACTCAGGCCATTCCTTTCCGTCGGAGTCTGCTTGCCCTGGGTAGTAATCTTCCTCAATAATATGCCAATTGTCATCTCCAGCTGGGTCAAAGTGATCAGCCATCTTAGAAATAGAGTGGAAGAAGCATAAATCATAGAGCAAAACAAAAGTAAGTAGCTTACATTTAAATCTCTAGACTCAACACACACTATAATGTCCACTTCTAGGGTGTCGTTCCTTATAAATCTGTACTACTTAGAAGCGTGCTCTGATACCACTCTGTAACACCTCGAATTCCAAAATACAACTGAATTCGAGATTCCACAGGATCTTTACACTTCTTTCGTACAATTTTACAAGGAAATAAAAACTTTTCTTACATCAGAGTTACATTACACTTGTACATTATCACAGCGGAAGCAATTTTACAATAATTTATATGAAACAACATTTAAAACAATCTTGCACAGCATGTATACTTCAAATGTCAAGCATCTTTACCCTGCATATAAAACTGTGGGCGCGTCAGTTCATTCAACTGACGAAATATTATACACGGCCATCCTCACTATGCCGGAAACAGTATAACGATTCTCATTTCTTAACAAATCACAAACTTATCACAAACAGAACTAAAGGGACTATCCTATTGGTGTCGTGTTGTGAATGTGCACTTAATCCTTAATGCAATTACTTATATTATATGACACTAATGTGCGCTTGTTCAGACTCTATGCAGCTCATACTATATAGGTCCGAGGGCAAGCCCTTAATCATTCTTCTTCTTGTAGGGTTCAATCCCTCGCCATGACTTAATCTACTACTGTAACTACGGTCAGTATCCTAGATGTTTTCTGATCTACGAACTCATGTCTAGGTGCCCTGGAAGGAATCCCAACGCACTGACACATGACTCAGCATGCATGCATCCTGTGATAATTCAGCTCCTACCAAAGACATGACACCACCCGCAGTCGTCAAATACCCCACGAGCGTCGCCACCGGGACGGTACTCTGGAGTAGTATCCACGCCCTATCATGACTCATCATGGGACATCCTGTGAATACTCCCACGCCGCCATTCCAATGGCCCTCATACTCAATATTTTTCTCTTACTTTCATCACATATCCACTATGCATCTAATCCTTAGTTTAATTGAATTATGAATAAAATCAACTCTTAGAGTGTAGCACTTTCACTATACCGGTCTTATTCATTTAATTCACATGACCCAAACATTGGTCTTCTCATTTCAAAATATCATTTTCTCATTTCTTTTATTGCCGGTATAAGGCTTGGCTATAACCTAATTCACAATTTCAACTCATAATTACAATGTCATACCCATAAGATCTTTTCATGATTAATCACAATTCATATTCCAATAGCACAGTATTCATGTATTCACACCTTTCATAATTCATCACGATCAATAATTCAATTTCGTGTGCAATCCATGTGCAAGAATAAATTTCACTTAATAGTCACCAACAATTTCGTATGTTCCACAAATCTATTATTCACAAATTCACAATTTTACTACAACACATTTTTCTATAATTCCATTTGATCACGCTAGTCACAAACTTCAAAAATTCATCTTTTATAATTCAAAATTTTCATTTTTATTTTTCTTTCGTTTAAAAGAACAATTTAATTTCAAAGTGAGTCATTTCTTGAAAAAACACAAATTTCTTATTCACACTTCATCAAATGTTGTATAAATATTTCCCATAAAGTTCTAATAATTTTTCAGTAATTAATCCATAATTTTCTAATTTTTTTTAATTCCAATTTAAAAGTCTACTTTCATTCAAAAAGAATACAAAAAAAAATATTTTTTTTCTAAACTCCCAAACCCACCAAGATTCGAACTAGCAACTAGCAGTAAGGCAGACAGTGCACACGACCAAAGCGCCACAGCCACTAGGCGATATAGGTAGGGATTAAAATCCCTATTTGTTCAGTTTCGGTGATTTGGGTTTTTAATGAAAAGAAAATCAAAACACAGTCTCTGGATGTCGAACCTGAGACCTCCCCCTTTTATTGTAGCAATCGAAGACGCTGCCGACCAGTTGGTCTAAGTGGCCAATTCGATTAGAAAGTATTTTAAATAGGTTTTAGTCTTATTCTCTGTTCAAAGCTATACTTCCAAAATTCTCAAAACGAATTTGTCTCTTTTTCTCCTCTTTTGAAAACAAAAATGTCCAGAATAAAAAAAATACATTTAATTTAACAATAACCAGTATTTTTAAAAGTATTTTTTCCCTCTTTTAAAACATATATTTAGCCTTAATTTGTATTTTATAACACTATTTCGACAGTTGAAAACTAATACATATTTGTTCACAATAAAGATGGTCTCTCACACCAAAAATTCACTACTATGATGTTTGTTTACACATTGACAACTATGATATTTTTAGAGCGCGAAAATCGACTTTATAATTAAATAAAACCTCTATTTTTATTAATTACTCTAGACATGATGCATTCGATTATTTGTATGCAAAGGACATTCTTTTTCATTTATTCCAATTTTCACATGGCATATATAGCGATAGGTAATTTCAATGCATCTATTAACAATCATTTCTATCAATTTATCTTTGACACACTATTCTACCTAGCATTATTAATCAATAAACATGGTGCTAGTCTTTTACTAGTTAATCCACATAGTTCGTATTTAGGACATATTTTGCATACTAACATTAGAAAAAAAAAAGCGAACATTCATTTTACTCATAATTAATAAATATAGTAATCAAACAACACAAATTTGCTAATTTATCAATTCTCTTCTAATTTGGCAAGCATGCATTTCATTTCAACTTGTAGCTTATAATGATAATTCCACTTCATTCCCTAGCATGATCTCTACTATAGAAGTCATGAGAAACACCCACCTTTTTGAAGAAAACCAATAAGAAATCTCCTAGAGCGCCCTAGAATGCGAGAGAGTGCATTCGCCTCCTAGATTGCAATGTCACGATCTCCTTCTAGCTTCCTTGCCACCAAAACCGAGAGCTCCAAGTTGAAAGAGAAGGGGGCCGGCCTCCAATAGGAACACACCCACTCAAACTCACACAATAATATGTATCTCCTATATAATGTTTTCTTTCAATATTTGCTTTAGTGTAGAATACAAGTATGAAGAGGGGGGGGGGGTATTTATACTAATTTTAGAATGGATTGGAGGGCTAGGATTTATTAGATAGTTATAGGATGAATGGTTAGGATAGGAGGGGAAGTTGAAGCAACCACCCACACACAAAGTAACCACCCATGCACACACACCCACACTCCCCATCATTCATGCACAAACCAGCCACCAAAGAGTGTGGATTGCACGTGCCACCTAGTACCCCTATGTAGAAGTTTGTACAATTTAATTAATTAAAATGTTCACTATTTATCTCTACATGACAAGTGTGACAATTTAATTGATTTATTAAATTTGTGGGCTTCACAATTAGTGGGCTTAGGCTTGTGGGCCAAGACAATAAATTAATAATTAATTAAAGTGGGCTAACACAAATAAAATAGTGTTTTAGGCTTTAGAATTTGGCTTTTATAAAAATAAAGGAAAGGAAAAATAATTGTTCATACTACCAAGAGAAATTTTGTATATAAAAATAGATAAATAATATACACATGAAATTTGCAAGTGCACAACACGTAAAAATCAATATCTTATTAAAATGAAAATTTAGGGTATTACAACACTCCCTCCTTAGAATAGTTCCATCCCCGGAACTACAATTAAAGAGTGAGAAAACAAAACACAAGAAGAAAAATACAATCAAGCAAACAGCTCAGGATGATCCTTCATCATCCTCTCCTCACATTCCCAAGTAGCCTCTTCAACCAATTGGTTTCTCCAGACTACCTTGACCATAGGTATTGTCTTATTCCTCAAGACTTTCTCCTGACGATCAACAATCTCAACTGGAAGCTCAATGTAATTCAGATCCAACTGCGAACCCTCTGGCACTTCGGGCAAATGGTGACTAGGTTCTGGAATGTAACCTCTCTGCATAGACACGTGAAAGACATTGTGCACCTGAGACAACTCTTCCGGTAACTCAAGCCGGTAAGCAGTCTTACCGATCCTTTTCAATATCTTATAAGGGCCTATGAACCTCGGGGCTAACTTTCCACCCTTGCCGAATCGGATCACGCCTTTGCTGGGCGATACCTTCAGAAAGACAAAGTCACCAAGCTCAAACTCAAGGTCCCTCCTCCGGTTGTCTGCATAGCTCTTCTGCCTACTCTGAGCATCCACCAACCTCTTCCTGATCAGATCAATCTTTTCAGAGATCTGCTGCACAATCTCAGGCCCAAACATCTGATGCTGCCCAACTTTGAACCAACAGACAGGCATTCTGCACTTCCTGCCATACAAAGCTTCGTACGGCGCCATCCCAATGCTAGTCTGAAAACTGTTGTTATAGGCAAACTCCACCAAAGGTAAATGTCTTTTCCAACTGCCTCCAAAGTCTAGTACACAACATCCAAGTATTTCGTCAAGAATACGGTTGATTCTCTTGGTCTGCCCATCAGTCTGGGGATGAAAAGTAGTGCTGAAATCTGTCTTTGTACCCAAAGCTGTCTGAAGACTCCACCAGAAATGCGAAGTAAACCGCGCATCTTGATCAGACACAATGGTCAACGGAACGCCATGAAGCCTAACGATCTCACCGACATATATCTCAGCTAATTTGTCATTCGAAGCAGTGAGTTTCATCGCCAAGATGTGAGCAGACTTGGTTAGTCGACCGACTATGACCCAAATCGCATCATTGCCCATAGGACTCTTGGGCAAACTCGTGATGAAATCCATACTGATATTATCCCACTTCCATTCCGGAATAGGTAACGGTTGCAATAGACCTCCGGGTTTCTGATTCTCGGCTTTGACTTGTTGACGAATCTCACACTTCGACACAAATTCAGCCACATCCCGCTTCAAACTTGACCACCAGAAATGCTGTTTAATGTCCTTATACATCTTGTTACTTCCAGGATGTACTGACAAAAGAGTAGCATGTGCCTCCTGAAGAAGACTTTCTTTCAAGTCCGATTGATCCGGAACATACAGCCTCTCACCAAACCACGGCACTTCATCCCTGATTTGAAATCCGGGCAACTTGCCAGCACCAACCTGCTACATCATCTTCTGAATCTCTGCATCTTCCTTCTGACTTGCAATAATCCTTCCAAACAGCATGAGTTGAAGTCTCAACTGAGCTAAAGATGATCCCAAGCCTTGCAGAACAACTTCAATTCCAGCCCGATCCAACTCCTCTGCCAGCTGCTTCTAAGTTGTAATCAAACTCGCCAGACTGCTCTTGCGGCTAAGTGCATCAGCAACAACATTAGCCTTCCCAGGATGATACTTAATCTCCGGACGAATGTCCTCAAGTACCTCCAGCCATCTCCTTTGCCTCGAGTTCAGATCCTTGTGCTGATAGATATACTTCAAGCTTTTATGGTCTGTGTGCATGTTCAGCTTCTCGCCATACACATAATGCCTCCATTGCTTTAAGGTGAAGATAATCGCAGCTAGCTCTAGATCATGAGTCAGATAATTCTTCTCATGCGGTCTTAGTTGCCTAGACCCATAAGCGATTACTTTTCCTTCTTGCATTAAGACACAACCAAGCTCACGATGTGAAGCATCACTGTAGACATCATATTCGACACCTGCTCTAGGTAAAGCCAAAATGGGTGCAGTAGTCAGCCTCTCTTTCAACTCCTGAAAGCTTGCTTCGCACTGCTCAGTCCACTTGAAGTTCACATTCTTCTTGGTCAAACCAGTGAGCGGCATGGCTATCTGAGCATAGCCCTGGATAAACCTCCTATAATATCCAGTTAGCCCAAGGAAACTCCTGATTTCCTTCACTATAGTAGGTCTTGCCCAATCTCTCACTACCTCTATCTTCTGAGGATCAGTTGCCACTCCCTCCTTAGAAAGGATGTGACCTAGGAATGCCACTTCAGATTTCCTGAAATCACACTTAGACAACTTGGCATACAACTCCAACTCCCGAAGCTTTCTCAAAACTGCTGCCAAATGCTCCGTGTGCTCCTTCTCCGACTTGGAGTACACGAGAATATCGTCGATAAATACTACGACGAAAGAATCAATGAACGGCCTCAAAAATCTGTTCATCAAAATGCTAACTTGGCTGATGTTGTCTCAACGGCTAAAGATCAAAAGACAATGTTAGATGGTTGGTTTGAGGCTAATCAGATATATGAAGATGCTTAAGATCTTATATACTCCGAATTTCCAGATAATTGGTATGGAAACATGTGGATAGGAAGTGGTCAAGAAGACTTTGTGGTCTCGCAATTGGGAGGTTGTACTATGCACCTCCAGCTGCAGGAGAGAGGTTTATTTACGGATGTTGTTGTGCATGGTATGTGGAGCGACGAGCTATGCACATTTACGAACTGTCAATGGAGTTACCTATCATAATTATCAGTCTGCATGTTGTGCACTTGGGTTGCTAGAGGATGATAACGAATGGCACCAGGCACTAATCAATGCATCTTCTTTTGCATCAGGTCATTGGCTTAGAAACTTTTTTACTTCGATATTGATGTTTTCCAAGCCAACTAATCCGATTGATTTGTGAAACAAACATTGGGGCAATCTATCTGATGACATATTGCATAGATGTAGGACTAAATCACATTATTTTGGTTTAGAATTGACAAAAAATCAGTTGAAGAATTTGGCTCTTTCAGATATTGAAAGCATTTTGAATTAGAATGGACGGTCTCTTAAAGAATTTCCTTCACTCCCATTTTCCGATGATGTATATATACATGTCATTCAAAACCGACATATACGCGATGAATTATGTTATGATGTTGACGAGTCGAAACGGGAGTTTGAGCAATTATTTCATAAATTGACTCATGAGCAAATTCGGATATTGGAAGCTGTGGTTTCGGCGCACTCAAGTAATAGAGGAGGTGTTTTCTTTGTTCATGGTAGCGGCGGTACAGAAAAAATATTTTTATGGAATACATTAGTTGCAAGATTTCGAGCGGAAAGAAAAATAGTCCTCACTGTAGCTTCTTCTGGAATAGCTGCTCTGTTATTACCTATAGGTCGAATTGCACATTCGAGATTTCGTATTCCAATAAAAGTCCATGAAACTTCTACATGTTCTATTTTCCAACAGGATGATTTATGCCAACTTATTCAACAAGCAGATTTGATCATTTGGGACGAAGCGCCAATGATGCATCGCCATGCATTTGAAGCCATTGATCTAACTTTTAAGGATCTAATGAATTTTAAGAATGAAATTGCAGCTGATGACGCATTTGGAGGAAAAGTTGTTGTTCTCGGTAGGGACTCTCGACAAAAAGATTTCCTGTTGTGCCAATAGGTGGACGAACCCGAATTGTATCCGCATCATTACAAAGGTCAAATATTTGGTCTTTGTGTAAAGTGTATGAGTGACGAAAAACACGAAAAACATGAGATTGATGGGAAATTCACTCGATCAAATTAGCAAAAATGAATAGGAGAAATTTGCAAAGTTGATTTTAGATGTGGGAGAAGATAAAATTCCAGGAGAATCTAATACTGGAGGTTTTGGAAATGATTGGATAAAAATACCAAATGACCTTCTAATTAAAGCTGTAGATGGTCTGAAGGGTTTGATAGACTGGATATATCCTAATATTGAATCTAGATATAATGATCCAACATTCCTTGAAAAACATGCTATTCTAGCACCTACTAATGAAGAAGTTGATGCCATTAATCCTCATATTTTGTCTATGGTTCCAGGACAAGTTGTCAACTACTTAAGTGCTGATTCAGTTGATCATATCTTGAATGGTACAAATGAGCAAGATATGCATCCGCCTGATTTTCTACACACAATTAAGATGAGCGGGCTACCAAATCATTGTCTAGAATGAAGCAAGGAGTACCAATTATACTGATAAGAATTTTGAATCAGCATCTAGGACATTGCAATGGAACACGTCTTACTGTTCATACTCTGGGAGAACATGGTATTATAGCTAGAATTATTACGAAAAGGTGTGCAGGTGAGACAGTTGTGATTCAAAGAATGAGCATATCGCCTACAGAAACTAGGTGGCCATTTGTCCTGAGAAGAAGACAATTTCCTGTAAAGTTGGTATTTGCTATGACAATAAAATATTGTCAGGACCAAACTCTCCATAGTGTTGGGGTTTATCTTTAAAAATATGTGTTTACGCACGGTCAATTGTATGTAGCATTATCGCATTGCACTTTCCGTTCTGGCTTGAAGATGTTGCTGACAGATAGCTCAAATGATCCCGAAAAAACTAATGATTGTACACGTAATGTGGTATATAAAGAAGTTCTTCAAGAAGTGTGTAACTCCATGATAATCAATTAAAAGGTAAATGTCATTAACTTTTGCGATTATATTCAAATGATTAAAATAATAGTTTTTTATACACAATGTTTTTATATTTAAGAATCCCATTATGTCATTTTATTAGAGTTTATCAAAGCATTAGTTATTCTTTTCTTTTTTATGTATTGTGTCATATCAATTCAAATTTGTTCATGCCGCTATATAAGTAATTTTTTTGGAGGAGTTAGAATTTGGCAATTAGGGTTTGGGCCCGTAAAATGGCTAAGGATGCTACATAAGGGTATAAAACTATCTGAGATTTGAAAGATATATGTCTGGAATTTTGAAAATTGGTGGTGATACATACGAAGTAATAAGAAAGCATGGAAGAAACTTTCCCAATACTTTTTCTTTTTACTATGATTCATAACATACATTCATCAATTACTTCACAGCAAGTGGGAGTCAATTCAATGTGGACTGTTCTCCTTGATGCAAGTTACTTCCCGTTCATTTCGATGTCAATACATATGATGAATGATTGCTTAGCACATTTTTTTAGATGATGTACAGTTCTTTAGTTTGTAGATTTTCCTTGAATTTCATTATCATACAATTGACTTTTAATTATGTTCTTCAAATAAAGATGTCATTACTAAGTTCAATCTCTGATCGTCATTCATCTTGATAGGTATCCCGCGGGAGGACAATACAGGTGTACATTTAATGATGTGGGCCTTCACTAGAAAGTTGATGTGCAGACAGTCAGCTACAAATGGTTTGTTGATGGGTAAACAAAATTTTATGCAATTGAATTATCTGTTGAGGAGGCAAAGTCACAGGTATATTTCAGTATTATTTTAGCCATGTAATTAGTCATGAATCAGTACTCGGTATGTTTTAGTGTGAGAAGTTATATAGTGGAAACTTTTTACGCGAATACTTTATTGACTAATGGTTATGTACAAAATGATTGTCTTCGACATCCACATAATGGTCATTAATCTTCTATGCCCAATGTGATGCTATAGGCAAAAGCTAAGCGAAGGATTCATGTGTTTAAAGTGAGACCCTATGATAATTATTTATCAAAGACGTATCCGCTTGCACCGATTAAAATTCATACAACCTAAACACTTTGAAGCAACTCCATCAAGAAAATATCCTTAAGTTTTTCAATTGGTCATTCATTTTTAGCAATCTCTCATAATTATTTTAGGCTGTGCAGTTTTGCCCGTAGAGGTTCAAATCAAGGTAGTTTCAGATTATCAAGGGAAGTCAGAGTTTTTCATTACATCAGGTATGTTAAATGTGTTCTTCTCTCCTGTTATAATTTCTTTAATTAACATTTAAGTATGAAAGATTATTGTGATTGAATTTGGAGGTGTCTTATTTCTATCAAATATTTGAGTTTGAAGATTGTGTTTTCTGTAACATCTTTACTACATATTTGTTGAATGTTGATAGATTATATTATAATTATACAGGAAAAAAGTTGTATATATGGGGAGGATTTGCTGAATTTTTTATTGAATATTTTTGGTATTTTAATATATCTTTTGGTAAAGTCTGTGCAATTTGCACATGGGCACTACAACATATAGGGCTTTCTACAGCGGACTTATTATAGCATTTAAATGTTAATGCTATTGAAAGTTATCAATAATAGCATTTTTGAAGAAAATGCTGTCTTTGATTAATTTTGAAATTTACCCTTAGTTATGACAGCGTTTTCAAAACGCTATATTATTTATGACATTTTAAAAACGCTATTATATCTATAATTAAACAAAATAGATATGGGCAAAAAAAAATCTAAGTAAAAAATCTAAATCTATCAAAACCCTTTTAACTACTCCCCCGTTTAGAAAACGTCCCCTTCACGAAATCTATCCCTAATTTCTATTCCGCGCCTCCCGAATCCCCCTGATTTCTATTCCTTCGCGCTAATCCCCGACCCGCTGAAATCTAACCCTAATTTCTATTCACCGCGCCTCCCGAATCCTCGACCCGCCGTAGAAGCATCTTTTCTCCCGCGACCCCGTTGCCCTACCCGCCGTCACCCAATGCCCTATCCTCCTCCCCGCCCTCCGAAGCCAAACACGCCGTCGCCGAACACCATCTTCTCCTCCCCGCCCCCGAAGTCCCACCACGTCGTCACAGTACCGGATCACCCCCTTCTCCTCCCCGTTATCTCCCACGCTAGTCAATTCCAGGTAATTTTGTTTATACTTTATACTTGCTGTAAGTTTAGATTTATGTGGTACATAAATCTAAAATTCCAAGACTGTTTATACAGAATGTGTTCTGTGAGTTTGGTGTTCAATTTCTTTTTAGTGTGTTACAATCAGTGTTCGTTTTAGTGTGTTATATTTCCAATGGAAAACTTAACCGTTTTTCCTTTTGAATAATCTATTTTGTGTAGGATAATTTTGTGAACATCAACTAGTCATTTTAGGCTATTAATTTGACACCAAATTTAAAATGGTTGGCTACAGATTCATTGCTAATCATTAAAAGCAATTCATCTTTGTGACAGAATTTGGCAAGCATGCTGATGCTGTCATTGCGTGGCTCCGCCACATTGGAAATATATAATTTGTTTCCCTCTGCCAAACATATTTTTTTTCTTTCGAGAAGGGTTATAGTAATGACGAATTTATTCTAAAGTGTTAAGCTGGTAGTACAATAACCTCTTCGTTGGTTTTGGTCCCATGCTTGTCAGATGCCTTGAACTCACGATGTCAGCCTCATAAATTTAGCAATATAAGAAAAATAAATTATTTGTTGTTATTGTAGAATATTTTCTTATATATTTAACTTCAATATGAAGTTTTTTGCATAAGTTTTCAATAACCGCATTGAAGTTAGAAACTTTTATAATTGGTTTAGATAAGCAATATGATTTGAACTTTTGAGTATTCCTATGCAGAGCTTCAATTACCACATTGAGATGAGATTCTTTTCTTATTATTTTTTATGGTGTAGAAGTTAAGACATACTAGCAGGAATACTAATTATTTGGGAATATTAAAGTGCTACTTTTTAAAGGAAAATTGATGATAAATAAGTTCTGGTTAGATGGAATTTAAATTATTGTAGAAAAATAAAGTTGTTTTCTTCTTGAATTTATTTGATTTAACTTAAAGGTATCTGTTGAAGAGAATCTCTGGAAGGAACTTCAAGCCAATATGAAAAGGCAGAAAGGAGAAGAAAATTTCTCTATCTAATGTTTCTTGTTAGTGATTATTTGAACTACACTTTTTAGGTGTTAGAAGCAGTAGTGTACATTTTCTGGTAAATTGTAAGAGAAGCAGGCTGTAATATGTGTTTTACGGATTTTTTTGTATATTCAGTAAGTTAGAACTGGCTCCAATTGAGAATGAAAATGAGCGAAAATCAGTTAGATTTTGAGCATGCACTACTGATACCAAAAGGTCATGCTAGTTTAAAGTGATGAGATATTTAGTACAGAGGACTAGGTAGATTTGCAGAAACATATGTTTAGTTAAAAAGGATTGAAGGGGGTAATCTTTCGCAAGCATAGATTGAGGTCCTTACCAAATAAATAAAAAACATAACGGAAAAAGAATATGTTAGCTATTCATTTAACTGGATAAATAAGCTTTCGCGAAATGAATGTAGAAAAAGTATCCATCTAATTCAAACACTTCGTTGAAGTTTTCTCTTATACGACTCAAGAAGTATGCCTATTATCACATTTTCCCGTACACATATATTAACCAGGTATAATGGATGTGATTGGTGTTATCTACTTCCTAAAACATTACTTTTATTGCAGTTCCATACAATAGTAAAGTACAAAGCTTTATACATCATTATTGCCAAATCTTAATATCAGATATATGTTGTATTTCTCCTTACTTTGTTGGTAGGACTATTTAAACCTTTTATCTGTATGCTATCTGATATTCAGATCTTTTACTTAACAACCTAACAGTAGAGTTTGCCTTCCGAATTTGCAGATCCGCTGGAAAATCATTAGAGGAAAGATCATAAGCAAAAAGGGCAAACACTACTGGTTCCTCAAGCAGCGCTAGGCAGGGTATGCCAATATTCTATCGCTTTATTTACTGAGTAATTGATTGGATGCCTTTGCAAAACTCTTATATTAGTCTATGACCACTCTTTCACTCTCTCTCGCTCAAAATTTAATATATCTCTCATCATTGGTCATGAATTATGCTTGTCTTTTCTTTGTGAGTCTATGAGTACTCATGATTTTTGGTTTTTTAAAAAATGGAAAAAAAAGTTGTTACACATAGTAAATAAGTTAGAATTGGTTTTGATATTGAACCTTATACTTTAGTTGTAATCTGAAATTCTGTCTCAATTGCATGTTTTGCTAGTCATTGAAAGGCTATAAGGATCATGAAGAAGGAATTCCTGTTCTTTTCATTTTTCTAACTCATGAAAGTCATGCAACCTTTTTAAATTTTCATTTGGAGGTCAGTGGCTTACACCCTCTATAACATAATGCAGAAACAGAACGTAAACAAAATGGTTAATCTATACTACAATATAATCAGAGACTGGTGTGTTTACACGGCATCTCTATTCAGAGTCCTAAAACTTGTATTAACGTGTTCATTTACATGTATCATTATACAATGGGGGAATAAATGAGTCTCCAAATAGTTAAACATTATAAAGAGAGAAAAATGCATTGGCATGTGCTAAAATTCTAGCACCAAATAAATAAATGAATGAACGAATTATGATTGAAGAGATTAAAGGAAAAGTACAAAGTAATAATAGATATACAAGCAAATACTCATGCATATTTCACAATAACATAGAATGTGAATCATTTAGAACTAGTTTTATTTTACTACAACTAACACATGTAACTGATTTTGCTGTTCAGAAGACATTGGTGAAAATTAATTTCTACAGAAAAAATAATATGCCGAAAAAGTGATTGAACTGTATGATCTGTGTTCAGATCCTATATAAGAAACTATGAAGCATAACTAAAGCATTAACTGAAAATTCGTAGTCGAATAACAGATGGGCATTTTAGCTTGTTTTACATAACAATTTACAGGTGACATTTAGGAAATGTGATATTTGAACTGAGAATAATTAGTTCCTCATTACAAAAAGGATATATTTGTTTTATTATAAGCTTTTAGTCACTAAATAATTAATGCGATGGCTCAGCTTGTTACTATAGTAACCTAAAAGTAATAGAAGGCTGAAAAAGTTTGAAAAGCCTGATTAATTTTTACAAGGAAATAATAGGAAATCATTTTAATTATTATTTTCCATTTCAAATTGCTCTTTCACAATTCAAGTGTTATAATATTGGGTGATATCGGAATTGCATGAACTGAGTCTCTCTACTGAAAGTATATATATATATATATATATATATATATATATACATACTTAGTTGACTTTCTAACAATTTTCTCTTTATCTGTTCATATTGTGTAGCTAAGTTTTGCTATTACCCTATTTTCTAACAACCTGTAATACATGAATAAAAATGTTTGACATGGAGAAGGGGAAAAAAAAATCTGAACTCTTATTGTACTTTGATAATGTTTCTCAATTGACCATGTTTCCAACTTTTCTAGCCTTATTTTGAGGGTGTGTTTGGCTGGGGATGCAAGTGCAAGTAGAAATTTCTTTACAATCTTTTTTTTTACTCAATTACTACGATATCCTTTATCTTTTGGAGGGAGATTCAAATTTTCGCTTGCACTTGCTATCAAATTAACCAAACATACCCTTGATGTAATGCTAATAAACTGAGCTATAGCTATCACATTAGTTATTGACGAATAACTGCTTAAGACTAAAAGGATATAAGCTTTTTAAATAAGATAACTCTTTTTTTTTCATTCTAAACATCAGGCATCCTAAAATTCACTTTAAAAATTACACTGAAGTTGTTAAAATCAGATTGTAAATTACAAATAAAAAATTTAATGTTGTTTGTTATAAATGACATGAACACATGTTGGTGGCTCAAGGACCATGACTATAATTGTAAAGGTCAACTGTTCGTAATTATAAACATACAAAACTTACTGCAGAAAGAAAATCCAATTTTCCATATATATATTTACTCAAGTGATGTTTCTTAAATACAAGTGGATAAACAATAAATGGAGAACGTTACATGGAAACGGACAAATAATTGAATTATTGCATGCTTCCTGCTATCAGAAAGTCATTACATATTTGCAACTAATAGAAGTTAGCTTTCATACTCTGCATCAGCAGTTTCATCAGCAATGGTTGGGGGAGGGCCTTCCAACCTTGTTAGAACATCTGGAGCACCAGCAGAATCTCTTGTAATCTGCAAGTTCAAAAGGAAGATTTTGACTCAATGCAGTTGTCCTGATTATAGATTACATTATTTTTGAAATAGGTATATACTTGAGAAGCTAAGCATAAGATAATGTGAACTCAGTGACCGAGGAATACTAGCTAAGGTTGTCTCTGGCAAAACCACAACCCAAATAATCCATGGCATCCATAAATTTAGAGATGAATGGAACCTCATAAAAGTTATTGCTTACCGTTTCAAAAGTTGTCTGGACTGATGAAACATGAAAAGAAAAAAAAACATATTTTTTTTTGACATTTTCAATTACCAAAGATGACAGAAAAATGGTGTTGCGCAAAGTTGGATTTCATGAGTATTGACACCCAACTACTCAACCGAAAGCAATTTTCTTCATGAGGCTGCATTGTTTTTCTTGGATTTCATGGAAACAAATCCAGAATTGATAAAACGACTAATGCCAAACAGGACACTCATTTTGGATGGTTAAGAGATATATATTAAAGCTGAATATATTTTAGTCTAGCACAAAATCAGATATTCTTCCTAGAGCATTTTCAATTTACCAAGGGTAAAATGTTGAATCTATTAAGGATTGCTACATATGGTGTTACTCTTTACACAGTTCAATTTGATTCATTGACTAGACTTACCACTCTTTCATTTATCAGGTCCAAACGGTTCAATCTATTAAGGCTTGCTATCTGAACTTTGCTTATGGTTTTACTCCAGATGCAGTTGAATTTAACTAATAATCCAGACTACATTAACATTTTTTGCTAGTAATTTGTGTATCTCTTGATATGCAACTGGTGAATGGATATGACATATTTAAAAAACATATTTTTAAAATCATATCAATTAAAGTTTGATCCACGTTGTTGATGTGTGTATTGTTGGTGTTATCTTGTTAATTTCTCCTCGGTTGTCATCTCTTCAAGGTCAGAGGAGCTGGTGTGTCATCACAATGAATAAAGATTGGGTTCATCTTAACAAGTAATGAAATCTTACCCAAATTAATATTTTAATATATAATAGATATTAAGATATTACATGCTTTTATGACCACTATTTTATAATTTATAGAAATACAACAGCATATAAAGTGGCAGTTCATCAGTTTGTGGAAATTGCGAAGTCAACTGCTGAGGACCCAAACTGGATTATATGTCCATGAAAAGATTGCCAAAATTTCTGTCGTGGAAATGAGGATATGCTTTTACTTCATTTGCTCAAGCGTGGAATGGATATGACTTACACAAATTGGATTTGGCATGGGGAAGGATTGAATGCAAAGAGTTCTACTAAGGAATCTGTATTGCCA
Source organism: Hemerocallis citrina (assembly GCA_017893485.1). Classification (NCBI taxonomy): domain Eukaryota; kingdom Viridiplantae; phylum Streptophyta; class Magnoliopsida; order Asparagales; family Asphodelaceae; genus Hemerocallis; species Hemerocallis citrina. The sequence continues at coordinate 9,676,137 of CM030365.1, read as the reverse complement.
GATAGAATAATTGAAGATGCATATGTTGATAATGAGGGTATTCATGAATCTAATGGTAAAGAGGGAGAGGATGACTTAACAAATATGTTGAAGGATGCTAATATTCCTTTATATCCTGGTTGCACTAAATACAGTAGGCTATCAGCAACAATTATTCTATATAAGCATAAATCCATGTATGGTGTTTCTAACAAATGCTTTAATCATCTTTTGGAGATATTGCATGATATGTTACCTGATAAAAATACAATTCCAGAATCCGCACGAGCTGCACAGCAATTAATTAAGTCATTTAAACTTGATTGTGAAATCATACATGCATGCGTCAACGATTGTTGCCTAATTAGAGGTGAGTTCAAAGATGATGATGAATGTAGGAAGTGCCATGAGTCACGGTGGAAGAAGGATGATCGGACTGAGAAGATTCTTATTGGAGTGCCAGTTAAGATTTTGAGGTATTTTCCAATAGTTCCAAGGTTTAGAAGAATGTTCCAAACATCAGAACTTGCTGAAAATTTACGGTGGCATCACAATCATAAAAGTGAAGATGATAAAATTAGGCACCCTGTTGACTCTTTGGCTTGAAAAACAATTGATAATAAATGGCCATCTTTTGCTGCCGAGCCGCGCAACCTTAGACTTGGTCTGGCTGCAGATGGGTTTAATCCCTTCCGTGGTCTTAGCTCCTCACATAGTTGTTGGCCTGTGATGCTGGTAATATATAATCTTCCACCAGGGTTATGCATGAGAAAGGAACATATTATGTTATCATTGTTGATTTCAGGACCACATCAACCAGGAAATGACATAGATATTTATTTACAACCACTGATAGATGACTTGCAGGTTTTATTTGATGTGGGTGTACAAACATATGATGCTTTCACCAAAACATTTTTCAACTTGAAAGCAATTTTGATGTGGACAATAAATGACTTTCCAGCTTATGGTAACCTGGCTGGATGTACTACAAAGGGAAAACTAGCATGCCCCATATGTGATACTAATACTTGTTCTAAATGATTGAAACACAGTAAAAAAAATGTTTACCTGAACCATAGGCGGTTTCTTGGACCAAAACATACATTACGGTTCAAAAGAAGTTGGTTTGATGGGAAACAAGAGCTTGAGGATCCACCTAGATTAATGGTCGGATCAAGAATTTTGAATGAGATTAAAAATATTGAAAATGATTTTGGAAAGGGGTCAAAGAAAAATAAGAGAAAGTTGCAATCTGTACAGATTTGGAAGAAGAAGTCAATATTTTTTGACTTGCCTTACTGGGAGGTAATATATATAACCAACTTTATTTATCTTATTATCTAGTTTTTCATATTTTTTTGGCAATTAGTTAACATTACGTTTCTTATATATCTCAATTGTTTTCTTTTTGTTCAATTTCAGCATTTAGTATTGCATCATAATTTGGATGTAATGCACATTGAAAAGAATGTGTGTGATAGTATTATTAGTACTTTGCTGAATGTGAAGGGAAAGACAAAGGATGAGATAAATTCACGTATGGATTTGGAAGACATGGGAATTAGACATGGCTTGCATCCAAAACGGGAAAATGGAAAGAGAACTTATCTGCCACCTGCGCCACACACTCTTTCGAAAAAGGAACAACAACTGTTTTGTAAACGGTTATTTGACCTTAAGGTACCTGATGGTTATAGTTCAAATATTGGGAACTGTATATCAGTGGACGAGTGTAAAATTATTGGCCTCAAGTCTCATGATCATCATGTGTTAATGCAACAATTGTTGCCTGTTGCATTAAGAGATCTTCTCCCAAAAGGGCCTAGAAATGCAATATTTCAACTATGTGCGTTTTTCAATGCATTATGTCAAAGGTCATTGACCCGGAGGAAATGTTAAAATTGGAGGCAGATGTTGTTGAGACTTTGTGCATGTTTGAAAGGTTTTTTGTTCCTGCTTTTTTCGATATTATGATTCATTTGACAATTCATTTGGGGCGAGAAGCCCGATTAAGTGGCCCAGTTCAACAAAGATGGATGTATCCCTTTGAAAGGTAACAAATTGATTATTTTGTAATTCTATTTGTACAATGTAGTTTTTATCATAAAATATTAATTTTATTTTCTGTAGACAAATGAAGACATTCAAAGGATATGTTAGAAATTTGGCACGACCTAAAGGTTGTATCGAACAATGCTATTTATTAGATGAGTGCATGCAGTTTTTCAGTAAATGCATGAGTCAAGTGGCTGATATGGATAATCGTCCAAATAGAAATCAAGATTTCGAGAATGATGCGATACTTGAAGGTCGGCCAATTTCCAAAGGAACATCGATCACTTTGGATTATCAAAGGCTACAAAGTGCTCATCGATGTGTACTGTTTAATATGGCCGAGGTTGAGCCATATTTAGAGTAAGTGTAGTACGAAAAGTAATTTTCAATGATAATGTTTTTACATAAGAGCATGTAACCATTGTTAATTATTTTAGAATACACTTGAAGGAGTTGAAGCGTTTGGACAAATGTCTGGTCAAAAATGATACTTTACTTTAAGATAGACATTCAGAAGAATTCTCAGACTGGTTAAAAGAAAAGGTCTAATTATATATATAATCCTTGAATTTTTGGCTTATTATATATTACTGCCTAAAATTCTACTAGTGTATCATTGATTATGAACAGATTCACGGGCAGACTCATGGTATGCCCACTCATAACATATCCATAACGTTAAGAGGGCTTGCACAAGGTCCATCTGTGCATGCTCTCTCTTATTCTGGGTTTGTTGTGAATGACTATCGCTTTCACATAAAAGATGCATTCAAGTCAACTCAAAATAGTGGGGTTTCATATGAGGCAACAACTGTTAGCAGATCGAGCTCGAAGGATAAGCACCAAAAGATCAAACCAGTTGTTTATTATGGAGTGATCAAAGATATTATTTTACTGGACTATTTTACTTTTCAGATTCATGTTTTATTTGGTCATTGGGCTAATCCAAAAACTGGTGTCAAAATTGATGAAGGTTTTACTATGGTTAACCTGCACCAAGGACAACAACAATTTAAAAATGACCCATTTATTCTAGTGTCACAAGCAAAACAAGTGTTTTATTCTAAGGAAAGTGATTCATCTAATTGGTATGTTGTTCTAAAGGCGCCACCAAGAGGTATTAATGAGTTGGATTTGGATAATGAGAGTGTTTATTCAAGACTATTAGATGTATCCTTACTTGATAGGAATACTGATGATGAGGATAATGAGTATGTAAGAAAGAACTGTGAGGGTATCTATGTGTAATTTTTCATATTGTTTTGTTGCACAACTATTTATATTTTTTATCATAATTTCATAGTGAAACTTATTATAACTGATTCTGCCACAATTTCTATGATCACTCGTTTACTTCATTATTTTTATATTTGATGAGACGTGATAATTTGCATGTTGAAATTTCTAATTATGATGATGAATCTTTCTAACATGTTCATTTTTTTTCTGTTTTTGGCTGTCTATTTAAGTGAGGTCTTTCTTTCAAACATGGCTCGAGAAGAGGTAAAAACTATTATCAACCATTTATCCACGTATACAATAACATATTTATTATGTATTATTCACAATCATGTTCTTGTTTGGATCATTTGTAGTGCTCAGAACAAGGAGGTAAAAGGAAAAGGAGGGATGAGGAAAAGAAAATGAGAAAGGAGAAGGGAAAGAAAAAGAGAAGGGAAAATGATAAGGAAAAGGAAAAAGAAAAGGGAAGAATAAAACTGAAAGAGAATGCATCAAATGATGTGATCCGTATATCAGAACATGTAGACTCTAATGTCATTGGCGATGCGACTCTAAATGAATTAAGAGAAGAAACATCGAAACAAGCACAACAGACAGAAGGCACGACCAGGACTCGCGGACACACAACTTGTAGTAATTTATCGGCTGTCAGCGGACAAAAGTTGGAAGTGACGTTAAATGATCTCGGTCAACCTGTTGGGGAAAACTCAAAAAAACTATCTTCTTTTGTAGGCGTTTTAGCACGTCAGATGGTGCCGCTGAAATATGATGACTGGAGAAAGATATCTGATGAGACTAAAGAATTTTATTGGCAGGCAATAAAGGTAATATATATATATATATATATATATATATATATATATATATATATATATATATATATAGATTTGTTACCAATATATGACTAAGACAAATATCTTCATTATTTGTTACAATATATGACTATGAAGTTTCATCTTAAAATTCAGTAAATTTTAATCTTCCTTTTTCATAATTGTATAGATGTGAGTGCAAATTAGAGTTTGCAATGTTGATTAAAAATCGTCCTTCTTTTCGGTTCCTCATCTGTACTTATGTTTTGCCAATTAAAATAAATACTCCAGATGTAATTACTGGTATTTTATTTCATATTCTGCTGCACAGTGTTATGGGGGTTGGCTCTTGTCTTAGTAACATAACATGGTTTCAAATGACACTTTAGCATCAAGCTACCAATTTGAGTCGCCCACTACCATGTTTAAGCTACAATCTCATGTTGTGGGGATTTTTCTGTAGAAAGGTCTCGATGCAATAGGCAAATAGCTGGGAGCTGTTTGGTCACTAATCAGGCTGTGATTCAAATTAACTCCCAAATAACTTGAAGTTGATTTAATTGGTTTCCAGTATTCCACTAAGTTATAATTGGATGCCTGCATGCATTATGATGCAAACTGAGGTACAAATATTTGATGTTGCTGAGTTATAGGTTTAGAGTGTGCTTACAATTGGGTGTCAGGATCACAAAACAGTTACTTGATTGTGAATCTTTTTTTTTAAAATTACTCTCCTTGTGTTTCCATTCAAGGGATACAGGTGTTGGCTTGCGCTTGTATCTTATATTTGAGTGTTTGATTCAAGCGCACATGCTGTCGCAAACTAAGGAATCAGCTGTTTTTATCTTATATAGATGTGTGATTGCAATTTTGCATATGCATCTACTCACACACGTACATCTTCATGATATATAGAATTATATTTACGAAAAGTAGCCATGATAGTCAAGCCTTAACTTGTTTGTTGAGTGTTGACATAAAATGTTCTATTCTGATAAAACCTGATGGGTACAACATCACCAGGCTAGTTGTTTTTCTAAAGGAAATTAATTGCTTCGAAAGTATTTTTATTGCATACAATTCTTTGTGCTTATTTAGTAAACTAACAGAGTAATATACAATGCTTTATTAGTAAACTAACAGCAATGCTTCAAAAGGTTAACTTCATTTAATTCTTTGTGCTTATTTTTATGATAATAATTTATATATACACATATTACTTCAGCAAAAGTTCACATTCAATGGACGTGATAGAGAAGCAAAAAATTACACCTTACAAGCGATGGGAAGATCTGTCAGGGCACGCAAAGCAAAATTGGGGGCAAGCTTAAACAAGAAACCGATTTACAAAAGTCAAAGAGAATGGGATGAATTTGTAAAATCAAGAAACAACCCAAAATTCAAGGTAAAAAACTATGTATACTATTCTGTTTAACTTGCTATATCTTATCTTTTATATAAAATTAATTATATTAGAGTACAATTTGTCTTGTAGGCAAAAAGTGAAAAGTTCAAGGAAATGAGAAGTAAACAAACTATCCCTTACCGTGGTAGTCGAAAGGGATTTGCTCGGATAGAATCTGAAATAGTAGTGAGTTAATTATAAAATTTTTTCATTATATTTATTAAATGTGTTGTTTATAATTTTGATGTTTGTGTTGATTGTATCTGTTTGCTATATAGAAAGAAGAGGGTTCCATTTGTCAAGATAAAGTTAGGCTTCATTGTTGGTATCGAGCATATACAAAAAAGAACGGTGAAGCAGGAAAGCCAAATGATGTTGATCTTATAGTATGGTTCTAAAATTGTTTTATCACATAGTTTATTATTAGTTAAATACAGATTCTTATTGTTCAATCATATGTTCATATTAATTTTGAGTTTTTTTATTTTCAGAAAAAGGTGAAAGAAGAACTAGCTTCTTCGCCACCCGAGACATCCCACGTAGGCCCGGGTTATGAAGGCGATGCATATTCAAGGGTATTTAACAAGCCTGAACGACAAGGCCGTTTATCCTCGATGGGAGCAGGAGCCAACCAATCTAAATTAAGTGCCTCGATTGCAACCTCTGCCGAAGTAGTTGAGCTCAGAGGAAAGGTGGATTCACTTGCTGAAACAGTGAAGGAGTTGACAGCTCTACTTAAAAAGCAAACAAAGTGTAAAAATTCTTCTTACTCAAAACATAAGAAACATAAGAAAAATAAGAAGGTAAGAATATTGATTTTCATTTGAATGCTGATTAGATTAAACATTATAGATTTATAATTCAGTTTGTTATTTTACAGAGTATGGTTCAACAAGAAGAGGATAGTGAGGATGATCTGGAGGAAGAAGATAGTGATGACAATATGGAGGAAGAGGATAGTGATGCTCAAGATGAAGAGGATAGTGAAGATGATGAAGAACATAGCGATAGTGATGATAATGTGGATTTTGATGGTGAAAACGATAATGACGATGATAGTGACGAGGAGGATGAGGATGAGGATAAGCGCTCAAAATTGTGTAACAATGATCCATTATCAACTACTAATGCAACTGATACTCCACAGGTAACCCAGTACAGCTTTAGTACTTTTAATATATATATATATATATATATATATATATATATATATATATATATATATATATATAACACTTGAAATAACTTTTTTTTATGTTTTCATGTTAGTCACTCAATGGCAGCAGTAATCGTAGAAGTAGAAAGTGTGAATTGTTAAACTGGGAGGCACCGAGTGAAGTGGTTGCTATTGGGCGATGGGTGACAAATGATCCTGAGGTGGTAGTGCACTGTGTACCCCTTGGGCAAAATGCTTCCAAAGTTTGGGTGGATGAAGTACGACAACCTTCAGCACCGTTGTTTAGGCGAGGTGGTGGTGCAGATACTCTAGATGAGGTTATGGGACTTGCAATTGCATGACCGACCGATCACATCAAGATGTTGGATGCTAACTAGGTACATTACTTTCCTTCTAAAAAATTATATAGTGGGATAAACCCTTGAACTTGGTATTTGTTAATCATATAGTATTGAACCACACCAATATCAATTGATAAAGGATTTGAAATTGAATACACTGACAATAAATTGGTAGAAGTTATTGTTACTGCAAGCTTGGAGCCTTTTCTTGCTTGCATGTGTTCATGTTTATGCCCACATGAATTCTTCCTTCGACATGGATCTGTTTCTAATCTTACCTTATATATAGCTCCTTCATTGAAGATAAAGTCTTAGATTTAATATAGTAGTTATATAGTAGTTTTTGAAAACTGATGCTTTAATCAGATCCTCATCAAATCAAACACATGAAAAGTCACAATACTAAATTATTAATTTATTATAGCATCTATTTATTGTGTAGATATTGGATGAACTTTTGTATCAGTTTATTGGATGAACATTCTGGGGTGTTACAATAATTCTCTAATTTTATCATTCTCAAAACATCTTGTGCATGTCAGGTTGAGTCTTATCATCATATATTCTTCTATTTCCCCTTAGCCTTGTCTAGCTCACACTTGGTTATTGATCACAATTGCTGGTTGTTGGAGTTTATGGCAATAAAAAAGGGTTGAGCTTTTAACTCAGTAAGATATAATTCAGATACTATCATTGCAAATGCTAAATTTCGGTTCTCATTATGGTTGAATGCAGTTCCTGATACTAAGATGAAGGCTAAGATGATTGATGCACTAGAAAATGAATTAGCTCTGGATCTGATGGTGGGAAACACTGCTTCTCAGCCAATTTTAGTGAGTAGCCATTTAGATTGGTTGTTTACAGCCTAGAAGAAGAGCAATCAAAGTCCGGGAAAGAAGCATAAGACGGAAGAAGAACTTTCTAAGGAGCTGGGTTCCTGTTTTTGTAATAAACTTTTAACTGATTTAAACTCGGGTTGTAATATTGTCTGCTTTTTGAACTGCTGTCTGAAACTTCTTATACGGGTTAGTAGCCTATTATGTTTTTGATTGAGATCATCCTGAAGGGTTTGGTGGTTGTAAGATCTGATATTTAACTTAGTAAGATATAATTCAGATACTATCATTGCAAATGCTAAATTTCGGTTCTCATTATGGTTGAATGCAGTTCCTGATACTAAGATGAAGGCTAAGATGATTGATGCACTAGAAAATGAATTAGCTCTGGATCTGATGGTGGGAAACACTGCTTCTCAGCCAATTTTAGTGAGTAGCAGTTTAGATTGGTTGTTTACAGCCTAGAAGAAGAGCAATCAAAGTCTGGGAAAGAAGCATAAAACGGAAGAAGAACTTTGTAAGGAGCTGGGTTCCTGTTTTTGTAATAAACTTTTAACTGATTTAAACTCGGGTTGTAATATTGTCTGCTTTTTGAACTGCTGTCTGAAACTTCTTGTATGGGTTAGTAGCCTATTATGTTTTTGATTGAGATCATCCTGAAGGGTTTGGTGGTTGTAAGATCTGATAATCGGTGTAAGTAAAGGTGTACGACAAATTTTGTATATTGGATGAACTTTTGTATCAGTTTATTGTGAAGATATTTCTATGTTGGTATGTTTTTATATATTTGTACACAAATTTGCGAAACTTTTATAGTTATAATGGTGTATTGACATTTTCGATAAATCGATTTTTATTTGTATCCGTAGATTTTTTTTGTATACAGTTAAATATGCTATAAATTTTATAGCATTTGCCGAACGCTATAGATTCTATAGCATTTTATAAAATGCTATAGAAACTATAGCGTTTCGAAAATGCTATAGAAACTATAGCGTTTACAAAATGCTATAGTAACTATAGCGTTTTGTAAAACGCTATAGAAACTATAGCGTTTCCGGAACGCTATATTTTCTATAGCGTTTTGTAAAACGCTATAGAAAATATAGCGTTCCGGAAACGCTATAGTTTCTATAGCGTTTGGTCAAAACGCTATAGATTTTTTATAGCGGGGCTTTTGATAGCGTTTGTAAAACGCTATCGTAGGTCTACTCTAGCATTTTATGAATGCTATCAAATGTCATATTTGTTGTAGTGGGGATTCACTGGTTATGTATTAAGAGACCAAGAGTCTTGACAATAAACATATACTATGCAAGATACCATCTCCATCTATTTCATTTTAAGATTATTTATTTTCCTATATACGTAATTAAGTTCTTTACATAAGAGAGTTCATGTATGTCTCTGACTACCATCACTCTGATGAACCCCTCCGTCGCTTCGGCATTTAACTCTCGTGATCTTCGGGATGGTGACATATCTCAAAGTTTGGAGATTGTGGTGTTCTTAACGTCTTCATTAGTAACTTATAAGATTAATTTTAACTAAAAATTTGATATTTGTGGGTCTTAATTTTTTTGGTTTAGTTTATGATACTATTATCATAATTCTAATTATATTTGTGTGTTGTATTATTCAGTTTAAATTAACTTTTCCACTGTTTTTTATTGAAGATTATATAAGATAGGAGGCTTCTTGTTTTTGAGAAAAGGAAAAAAGAGTCCAACCGCAAGTTAATGCATGCCCTTTTATCTTATCTCTTTTTTTTCTATTGCTTAGACTATATCTAAATAGGTTCTATGTTTTTGTCTCTTAAATTTCAGATGTAAATACATTTTAAATGTATTTTTTTTATATGTTATCTTTATTTTGCTTAAATTGTTTTTGCATATTTATCTTTCATTGTCTATGATGTAAAAGTTAGTAAGAGATGTACATTTATATCTTCTTTATAATTAAATGAGAGATGACATAATTCTAATTACATTTATCAGTTATTTTTAAAGAGAAAAATAATATATGATTACATGTGCTTCTTATGTGTGGATAATCATAGATCTTGAATTAACTTTTTTTTTTATTTTTCATTAATTTAATTTAATTTCAGTTTTTAAAGTTTATAAATGAATTAAAATGCAAATTTAAATCCATAGGTGATGAGAGTAACATGGACAATAACTCACATAATTAGTTTTAATAAGTCATAAAAAAATATATTGAAAAAGAAAATTTAAAAAATAGTATAAGTATGATTCGAGTAGACAACTTTTGACACCAATTTTCATTTTTATCTTTTTTTTACCACAGTTTTATTTTATTCTCTTGCAGTTGATGAGAACCTGAGTAGGTGAAATTACTTTTTGCAATTGGATGGGTAAATATGTTTACCGTTTTCAAGTCATCAAATTATATCCAATTTACAAAAAAAAAGGCATCACATTGTACCCCATCTACTCTATTTTATAACCTTAGGAACATCAACATCCATATACTCTATTTTGTAATCCTTAAAATATCAACATACTCAGGAAAAAAAAAAGGTTAACAACTTACAAAATGTTTCAAAACAGAAAAAAGATTTAAAAAAAACGACAACAGTTCTATTATGATTGATTATTAATATAACTTTATAGCAAAAAAAAGAAAACAATGTTTGAGAACATATTAGTTACTTATTATTGGAAAAATAAATAAATAAAGTCTAAGAAGTGAGAGAGAGAGAGAGAGAATTTATAAGGAAAAATAGAGGAGAGAAGGAAAAAGGGAAAAAAAATTGTGCAAGGTTAAAGAATAAATCCGAGCACAAAAAAGTTGTAAGAAAATAGAGAACGGTTGATTAAATAGAAAAAGGAAGAAGATGATGCTGATGAAGATGTACATATAGTAAAATAACATAGTCATAAGAGGGGCATAAAACAATTTAGGTTTACGAGATGGAGAATCGGGTGATATATTATGATATATACATAATAAGATTAATTTAAATTATGGTTCAAATTCAGTTTAAAATTTAAAAATAAGACACGTGAAAATTTTGTAGGGCCCTTAAAAGATACCACATGACAAATTTTCTGGAGCCTTAAAAGATGCCACGTGGCAAATTTCTAGGACATTTAACTTAGTTTTAGTATATGCTTGTGCTCTAACTTAAAAGATACTACAAGTTTTTAGAGAGATTTGTATATTTCTTGTGCTCTGTTATATTTTTCATTGTCACACATTTTCACTTAGACCTCAAGGATAAGAAATTCTCTTTTTAAACTAATTGGTTAATTTTATCTAGGGATGACAATATGTAGGGTAAGAGGAGGGTACGAGGTTTACCCATACCCTACCCTAAATATTTTACCCTTACACTAACGGGTAATTTAAAATTTTCAATTACCCTACCCTAATGTTTGAGGATAAAAAAATTATTTACCCAGTAGGGTAAACGGGTAAAACAGGTAAAAGTAATGAAAGAATAATTCGACCAAAATTATCAACCTTACACATTGTATTTAAAAAAGTATAAAATTAATTAGTGGAAACCAAGTGCAAAATATAAGATCATATAGAAAGATACATGAAACAAGAAAAAAGATTGTAATAGAAAGTGTTATCATGTGATTAATTATTTCGAAGCCAAGTGTCTCATGATTTTTATCATAAAGAAATTGTTTACATGAAATTTGCACATTGCTCCCCTAAAAAGAATTCAAATTCAGTGACAAGCATTTCATGAGTTGTTTAAAAAAAACCTACTTTAAATTCAAGTCTTTAAGAAGCATTTCATTTAAAATGTTTATTTGTTTAATAATAGGCTAACCATGTTAAATGTGTGTATATCTATTAATGAGAAGTCCATATTTAATAAAGTTTTGACAACAGCTAACCTTGTTTATTTGTTTGGATAAATATATTGTGGAATATATATAAGGGTAAAAGGGATATGAGAAACTTGCTCATTTAGTAAATGAGCAAGTAATTATATGGCATGCATATGATACATTGAACAACTAACCTTTTTACGGATTTTTCAATCACATGCATGTCACATTATCAATTGCTTATTTACTAAATAAGCAAGTTGCTCATACCTCTTTTTCCATATATATATAATGTATATATAAAAGCTGGTAAACAGGTAAACATGTAGAAAAAAATTCACTTACCCTTATCCTACCCTATTTTTTGAAATGGGTACCCGTGGGTATAAAAAGTTTACCCATATCCTTACCGAAAGGGTAAACGGATAAGGGTAAACGGTTTTTCCCTTACCCATTGCCACCCCTAATTTTATCTGAGAGCAAGTAATTTTTTATTTAAGCTGCAGAGCCATCATGCCCTTTATTAGCATACTAAGAATTATCTAGAAAATATACATGTCAGTGTGACCAGTCATCTGAAACTCGTGATCAGTCTTTTAGGGCCAATTTGTTATTTGGAATTTTGGACTTGCCATACTCGATGAATATGAAGACTCCATGAATGTGATTCCTAGACATCAAGTAAGTGAAAATTTCCATTACTTTGTATATGATATATTTTATTTATTTCATCAAGAATCTAGAGTTACAAAATCTGGGCATTTATAGACTTACAAAATCTGGATATGAAGAAAGCCTTGTAGCCTAATATAATCAAATATGGATATTAATATAAATCAACTACATAGAGAATATAGATCAACTAATGTGACAACTTACATATTTTAATTTATTACCAATTATGAAAGATATGATAAATTTTCCAACAAGCAGCTATAATTGTATAAATCAAAAGGAATATGGGGTTAGGCTGTAATAATTAACGATTATATTTATATAGAGAGAAATAGTATGTGGAGCGGCTGAATCCACTCTTGATTATATATGGGTATTATCAACTATCGAAGTATATCCATCGGATAAATAATTAAATATTTAAATCTGAATGGATCTGATTATGGGAGAAAGAGTTTGTCAAATAGAGATCTCACAGATTTATTGTCGTACTATATAGCCTTTTTCTAAAGCCCTTCTTCTTGTTGGAATTAATTTTTGCGGTTTTTCGGGCCGGATTCCGGCAGGCTCCGGTCACCGGTGGCGTCGAAAAATGAGTGGATTGCGATCCTCTCGACGAGTACTATTCCGTAGTATACTCACTTGCCAAAAACGAATTCCGTATGAATGAGAAATGTTGATCCAAAGTTGGGTACTTGAAAGGTACTAACTTGGCAAATGGATAGTCCCATATCGAAAATTGGAAAGGATTTTTTCTAGTATATATACTAGAAAACTGGACTAAAAGGTGTGACCCGGGGGTTGCGCGCGCCCGCCCGCCCGCCCGGCCCGAAATAGTACTCGTCGAGAGGATCAACATTTCTCATTCATACGGAATTCGTTTTTGGCAAGTAAGTATACTACGGAATAGTACTCGTCCGGCGCCGCCGGTGGCCGGATCCTGCCGGAATCCGGCCCGAAAAACTGCAAAAATTAATTCCAACCGTAACCCCTGTTTTTCCAAAAAGGTATTTTTCGATATTTTCTGTATTTAAAAATTTTCGCGAATTATTTTTCCGGTTTTCAAATTCTTTTGTCAAAAGGTATTATTGGATTTTTCGTTTAAAATCTATTTTTGATCCGTAATTTTAGCTGTAACTACTTTTCTATAATTTTTTATATAATACAGTTATTATTATTAATATTATTATCTTCATTATTTTAAACATTTTATGATTTTTAATATTGTTACTATCTGCATTATTTTACTAGTGTGGTTATTCGCATTATTGTTTTATTTAATTTTTATTGTTAAAATTAGATTATTTCATAAATTATATTTATTAATTATTGTATTAATTTTCATATTTAATTATTTTTATTTTATATTATTTTTCTTGCATTTTTGACGTCCTTGTGCCGATTGTGCACCGTTTGTCCGTTTTTCGTTATTTTGAGATCTTTTCCTCATTTTCTTGGTCCCGTTCATATTTAATAATTATTTTTGGGTCATTATGGATTTTTAGAAGAGTTTTGACCAATTTGAGATTTTTGGCCCTTAAGGAGATTTTTAGGAGCCATAGGATTCATTACAAATTGTATCACCCTTTGAAATCTACCTAATATCCATTACCCAATTATATACCTATTAATTTCTATTGATATCCACTACCCATTAACCCACATTTGATCTCCTATATATACACCTAATACTAATTAATCCCTAACCCTAATAGTTTTTCTCTCTCCCACTCCTATTCCAAACCGGCCTCCACTTGAAACACCCCGGCCTGCCTCCATCTACCCCAGGCCGACCCTCCCTCTACTCTCCCTTTGCCTTGGCCGACCACAAACATCACCCCCTTCCACCATATAATACAACTCCGCCTCCAAAAACCCTTCTCTCCTCCCTTTGTGTGGCCGAACCCTACCCAAAACAGCCCCCAACCATCTCATAACAGCCCCTACACCTCCCTTTGCTGATTTGGAGAAGTGGGTATCGTCCGTTTGAGTTCGTGCATCAAGGAGTCGATCGTAGGCGCGTTTCGTCTCGTGGGTTCGCTTGGAATCGCGTGGAAAGGCTTCTCGCTAGTGGGTTTCGTTGCTAGGCGCCGTTTCGTCGCGTTCATCGTCAACAAGGCAAGTAACTTGTACTTAAATTTTTTAGGTTGATACAAGTAGAAAGTTCACACATAGGGTAGTTTGAGACTAGAGACGGCCAAAGATGATAATTTTATTTGTGGGTTTCGTCTCTATTGTTCAAAACAGGCCATAGATGACCTAGGACATGAAGTTTGATAGGTTTATGCCTTAGGATTCACCCAAACGCGATTTTGATCGCGTATGTGACATATTATACCATGTGTTTGTTTGATTACCCATATGAGAAATATTAGGTTTTGGCATGTTAGAAACCCTTAGATATGATATTTAGATAATGGGTAGGCTGCGTTTCAATTTTGGATGAGTTTGGATCATTTTTGTAGAAGTTATGACGATTCTACGATGGTGTGAGAAATCTGGAAATTCGGATTGTACTGGATTGTTTGCTGTTTTCACCTAGGTTAGAGTCCGAATCTCAACTTGGAGATTTAACAGTAAATTGTAGAAAATTGAATCTATTTTTAAACCCCACTGGTTTCACTGCGTTTGGAGTTCGTATGCAGGAGATATGTTAATTTTAGTGCATGTGTGTCGGTAGTTTCCAGATTCAGTTTGGGGTAGATTTTTGTGGACTATTTATTTTCAAGATTTGGGTTATACACAATATCATGCCATAATATCTTACTCAGTGTTTTATCATGATGTTAGGGTGTACCCAGATTTTTGTCGTATTTTAAAGATGAGTTTGGCATGATGTTTCATATTATTTTCTACAACCTACTTTTGCAGTAAACTGCGTGTTGTTCTGTGTTGAATGCCGTTTTCACCGTAATTATATTTACTGTATGAAAATTTTATGTGAGATATGAAAGATGGAGAATTTTATCTATTTGCACTCCGTTTTGGCGGAACTGGATTTCGATGCGCTGTTTGCGAGATATGTCTGTTTTCGTACAGCGGCGTTGAGAAATTCCAGATTCATCAAAACCAGGCTTTGTGTTGCTTTTCATTTTTGATGACTTAACTATACTTTCTGAAATATTCTAAAACTTATTATTTTGAGTCTATAACTATAGGGGAATACTCCAGATTTTTCGTGTAATTATTTGATGAGTTTACATGCTGTTTTTATGTGTTCGAAGTCATTCCACTGTTTTCTGACTGTGCATGAAATCTGTGTTGAAATGAGTTTTAATCTGAG
The DNA here is from genome assembly GCA_017893485.1 of Hemerocallis citrina. Taxonomy (NCBI): domain Eukaryota; kingdom Viridiplantae; phylum Streptophyta; class Magnoliopsida; order Asparagales; family Asphodelaceae; genus Hemerocallis; species Hemerocallis citrina. The sequence continues at coordinate 9,660,517 of CM030365.1, read as the reverse complement.
ATGTTGTGAACTAGTATATATCTTTATTATACTCGTTAGAAGAGTGTGGATGTCTAGTTTCCAGATCCTTTGACGGATCGTGATTTGCATACCTGTAGCTCTCTGAATACCTGTTTTAGTACAGATTGGTCTTGCTGACCTGATTGTAAACATACACTGTTTGACTCGTTTATGTGACTGTCTATCATCTATGCATGCTTACTTATCATCCTAGACCTGATACTGATTATACTGTGTTAGTTGATACTGTTTCATGCTTATACCTACCTGTTTGAGAATAATAATAAATAATCAAGCCGGGGTTTTAATGGGACAGATCTAGTAGTGGATAGTGCAGAAACGTGTACTCGGAAGGAGACTTGTGTTTCCTGTATGACAAGTTACCGATCAAGTTTACCGATCAAGTTTACCGATCAAGTTACCGATCAAGTTTACCGATCAAGTTTACCGATCAAGTTAATATTTTGTTACCGATCAAGTTTACCGATCAAGTTACCAATCAAGTTAATATTTTGTTACCGATCAAGTTTACCGATCAAGTTCTGTGATTCTGTGAATACCTGAGTACACTGCCCTGCATGGTCCCCTATGAAATCTAAATCGAAACTGTTGTATTGTAGCAACCATGTAGGGTGGGGTGCATGTCGTGCTACCTAGATAGTAATCACACAAGACTTGAGCTTAATACATGAGCATGATACCTAACATGATACATGCGTGCTTGACTACATGATACCTGAGACATGATATATGAGACTTGAATTACATGAAACACGAAACGTGATACACGATTACATGACACTTGACACTTGATGCATGTTTATAGGATACTTGTTTACATAACCCTTGATACTTTTACCATGCTAATTTGACTAGGTTGACTTTATACCTATATCATGTGCTAGTTAGTTATCCCAATCCATGTGCTTGTATCCTACTCTATTTGTGACCCGGACTTGCTATTGACGGGTACTTGTGTTTTCTCTTTTCCCATTCCTACATTCATTGTATTGCAGATTTTGGAGGACAGGTTCCTAAAGGTATTGGCAAGATGATGGGCTAGAGACTGAAATTTGCTATTACTATTCTTGTTGCTTATTTTGGACAATATTGTATTTTGAGACTTGTATTTATTTCTTGTATTTGGGCAATGTGACCCAAGATTATTTGTGTTATTCAGATCATGACTATTTGAGATTAATGTATTTTATTTCGAGTATTCTTGTTGGTATTTGGTTCATATGTGCATGTGGTTGATTTTTCTGGCTTCCGACTCTGATTTTACTGTGACATATTGTAAGGATTTCTTGAAACAGCTTAAGGATGATAATAATCATTCGCTGGGCTTTTGTTACGTGCTCGTATTCCGTATTTTTGGGAAGCGGGGCGTGACACCAACAATTCCCCACATGAATGGAAATTACCAGACCATGTAATCCAGACACGACAGAAAAACAAAAAAAACATGACAGAAAGACTCTGAGAGTACAATCGAAAAATTACTGCATCAGGAATGGTAGTAATTTTTCAACTTTGAACCACCCTTAGTAATTAGCTATCGGATTCACTTGACCAGGTAGTGATCATGATGTCTTGAACTACCCGGGCTTTGATGTGAACCTAGACAATAACTATCACACAATTTCATCTCCTCACAGAACTAAGTTCTCTTGTTGTGTTCATTTTGGCCTTGAACATCCCTGGTTAATCATGAGTGAACTTGGAGAATGTAGCCTCTCTTCATTCTCCTAGAAACGGCCCCATTTCACACTTACAAGGTGATTGTCCATAAAGAGTATCCTGCTATACCCCACTTTTATTCCAAAGCTATGGGAATCATTAAAAGCCAAGCTTATCCTAACTCTTTGTAGGCAGCACTGTTTTATCATCCTAAGAGTGGGTATGAGATTTTAATCTCTCAGTGCTTCTGTCGATTCAACAAGATTTAGTTGTCCCTTTGAACCTAGATCTTGGGATCTCCAATTCCTAGGTAGGGTTTCCATCACGTATCCTCTTTCGTCGTAGGCTTTAAACCCATTACTCTTGATGATCTCACAACCTGCTCTCGCGACAGACCTTTAGTAAATGGATCCGCTAGGTTGTCGGCCGATTTTATATATTCTATAGAGATTACTCCATTTGAGAGCAGTTGTCTAATGGTTTTGTGTCGCCTTCTGATATGACGAGACTTACCATTATACATACAACTCAGTGCCCGTGCTATAGCCGATTGGCTGTCACAGTGTACACATAAGGCAGACACTGGTTTTTTCCACATTGGAATATCCTCTAAGAAGTTTCGAAGCCATTCTGCTTCCTCTGCCACTTTGTCTAAAGCAATAAACTCAAATTCCATGGTGGATCTGGCCAATAGCGTTTGTTTAGAGGATTTCCATGACACAGCTGCACCACCAAGTGTGAAAACATATCCACTTGTGGATTTAGAGTTCTTGGAGTCCGATATCCAGTTGGCATCACTGTAGCCTTCCAGTACTGTTGGATATCTAGTGTAATGCAGTGCATAACTCTGAGTATGTCGCAAGTAGTTCAATACTCTAGTTATTCCTTTCCAGTAACTTCGTCCTGGATTACTTGTGTATCGGCTTAGTACATTTACCGAATGTGCTAGGTCCGGTCTTGTACAATTTGTTAGGTACATCAGACTACTAATTACACGTGCATATTCTAGTTGTGATATGCTTTCGCCTGTGTTTTTGAACAAGTGAAGACTTAGATCGACGGGACTTTTTGCTGTCCCATTGGAGTAATTCTTAAATCTTTCAAGTACTTTCTCAGCATAATGAATTTGAGACAAAGTAATCCCCTCAGATGTCCTGGAAACTTTGATTCCTAGTATGACATCTGCAACTCCCAAATCTTTCATGTCAAACTTGCCACTAAGCATGCTCTTAGTTTGTTTGATAATGTCGTCATTGCTTCCAATAATGAGCATGTCGTCTACGTATAGACAGACCAGAATGTATCCATTTGGAGTATCTTTGATGTAGATACATTTATCGCATTCATTTATTTTGAAACCATTTGACATCATAATATTGTCAAATTTTTCATGCCACTGCTTTGGAGCTTGTTTCAGGCCGTACAGTAATTTTACAAGCCTGCACACCTTGTTTTCCTGTTCAGGAACTACGTAACCCTCAGGTTGTTTCATGTATATTTTTTCTTCTAAGTCCCCATTTAGAAATGCAGTTTTAACATCCATTTGATGTATTTTCAGGTTACGTAGAGCTGCAATAGCTATCAATATTCTTATGGATGTTATTCTTGTAACTGGGGAATATGTATCGAAGAAATCTAGGCCTTCTTTTTGCCTAAATCCTTGTACCACAAGTCTAGCCTTATGCTTCTCTATTGAACCATCTGGTTTCAATTTTTGTTTGAAAATCCATTTGCATCCTAGAGCTTTACATCCAAAAGGCAAGTCGACTAACTCCCATGTATGATTTTGCATAATGGATTCTATTTCACTTTTGATTGCTTCCTTCCACATAGGAGCATCAGGCATAGACATGGCTTCCTTGAAAATTCTGGGCTCATTCTCTAACAGAAAGGCCGTCACAAAGTCAGGACCAAATGATTTTGATATTCTAGCCCGTTTACTTCATCTAGGCTCATCAGTATCATGTTCTGGTTCATCAACTGAAGTGCTTGCATTTCCTTGTTCACGTGTACGTTTGGGGTACGTAGTATCCTTGCACGGAAACACGTGTTCAAAGAAGGAAGCATTCCTTGATTCCATTATTGTATTCACATGGATATCTGGTATATCCGATTTGTATACCAAGAACCGATATGCACTACTGTTGTGTGCATAGCCTATGAATATGCAATCAATCGTCTTAGGTCCGATGGTGACCTGTTTCGGGTTAGGTACTGCCACTTTTGCTAGACACCCCCACACTTTGAGGTATTTATATGAAGGTAAGTTACCTTTCCATAGTTCATATGGTGTCTTGCCAGTTTTCTTGTGAGGTATTTTATTAAGAATGTAGTTGGCAGTCAGCAACGCTTCCCCCCACATATTTTGGGGTAAGCCAGAATTCAACAACAAGGCATTCATCATCTCCTTTAGAGTTCGGTTTTTGCGCTCGGCAGTACCGTTTGATTCGGGTGAGTAGGGAGCAGTTGTCTGATGAACTATTCCATGTTCCGAGCAGAACATGTTAAATAGTGCATCATATTCTCTTCCTCTATCACTTCTAACGATTTTAATCGTTTTGCCAAGTTGATTCTCAACCTCAAGTTTATATTCTTTGAATTTATCCAAAGCCTCATTTTTGCTATGTAACAAATATACATAACAAAATTTTGTGCAATCGTCTATGAAAGTCACAAAGTACTTTTTGCCACCTCTGGTCTGCACATATTTTAAGTCACACAGATCCGTGTGAATTAGACCTAGAGTTTCTGTGTTTCTTTCTACAGAACGTGATGGAGTTTTAGTGAGTTTGGCCTCCGTGCAAACTTCACATTTTTCTGAGTTATCTACCTTAAATTTTGGTAGCAAATTCATGTTAACTAATCTACGCATAGAATTTACATTAATATGACCTAGTCTTTCATGCCAAACAGAGGAAGACTCAACAACATAGGCAATAGGAGTTATTTCATTAACTTTGGGAACAGCAGGAACAATAGTTTTAGGGATGACTGTCATTACATTAAACTTGAACAGTCCATCCTTTACATATCCTTTACCCAAGTATACCCCATTCTTAGACAGTACAAAATTATCAGAAACAAGAACAACCTTAAACCCATTCTTGCTTAGCAAAGAACCTGATATCAAGTTCTTTCTAATGTCTAGGACATGCAGCACATTTGTGAGTGTTAGCTCTTTGCGTGAAGTCATTTTCAGCACTATCTTCCCTGTTCCTTCAATTTTGGAGGTGGAAGAGTTTTCCATGAACAGTTGTTCATCTTTGTTGCACTTCTGGTAGGAGGTGAACATTTCCTTGTCCGAGCAGATATGCTTGGTGGCCCCAGTATCGTACCACCACTCACGAGAATTGCTCCCCACAAGATTTACCTCTGATACTACAGCAAAGAGGTCCAGGTCAGAGAGACCAGTGGACAAGTTCTCAGCTATGTGTCCGTGGGATTTTTCATTCCCTTTTACATGTCCTATTCCTGAACGGTTACTATCCTTACTGCGGCACTCAGAAAATTTGTGCCCCAGCTTACCACACTTGTGGCATTTCCTAGCAAACCTCTTTGCAAGAGGTTTTTTGTTTGGGGCCTGTGGCAGAAACTTCCTCTTCTTGCCCTTCTGTTCGTGCTCAACCACATTGGCCTTTTCTAATGGACTGATTTCCATAGGACCTGTCAGCCTTGCGATTCTCTTCTTCGATCCGCAACCTGACAATTAGATTTTCAAGAGACATCTCCTTTCGCTAGTGTTTGAGGTAGTTCTTGAAGTCTTTCCACCCAGGTGAAAGTTTTTCAATGAACGCTGCAACCTGGAATGGCTCGCACAGCGTCATACTCTCTGCAGCAATATCGTGCATTATAACCTGCAGTTCTTGGACTTGACTCACCACAGTTTTGGAGTCAAACATCTTGTAGTCTAGAAATTTGCCGACAACAAATTTCTTGGACCCGACGTCTTCTGTTTTGTACTTCTTTTCCAGGGACCCCCACAGGAGTTTGGACGTCTTGAAGACACAGTAGACGTTGTACAGGAAGTCTACCAAACCATTCAGGATGTAGTTCCTGTAGAGGTAGTCGCCCTGAGTCCATGCATCAACTGTAGCAACGGAGTGTGCATCCATTGGCGCCAGCATCGGGGCAGATTCAGTGAGGAATCTGTCTAGCTTCAATGTGGTCAGGTAGAACTGCATCTTCTCTTGCCACTTTTTGAATCCAGTTCCATTGAACTTCTCCGGTTTTTCTCCCACGGTTATGTGCGTGGGCAGAACGACCGAATGTGCCGCAACCAATTGTGCAGTCACATTTTGGGTCACCGGTGTTTCGGTACTAAGAAGTCCATTAGCAATGTCAGTTGGTGTGTTCTCCATGTTCTTTTTTTTTTTTCTGAAATTGTTCGAAACAGAAACTGTTAGTTGGTTTTTTCCGAACAGCACCTGTAAACAGACTTCATAAAACTGTTAGAATCTGTGAGGAAAAAATTCTGCTTTAAGATTGTTAGAACCTGAATATAGAATAATAGAAAATCCCAACAGAAATTGCGAAGAAATAAAATACAGGGAAGAAAACAGTAAGCAAATAGTCGAGATTGATAATCACTGTCCTTAAAGCAGAATTCACCCCGTAGTGTGACGGTTACCGGCGAATTGCTTCCCAGGATAAAACTGTTCCTTCTCTGAAGACTGCAGCACCCTTGCTTCAGAGACAACGAACTGTTGTTTATGTTGTACTCTCAGTTGACACTGACGCAGAGGAGAAGAAGAAGAAGAATAAAACACGAAAAAATTCTGTATCTGTATAGAAGACTCTGTCTGGATTTATAGAGGAAATTGGAGACTGATCAGATGCCATTACTCTGTAACAGCAGAGTAATGGAGACTCATCAGATTCATAACTGGTGAGCCATTACTCTGTTGTTACAGAGTAATGGATACCAGTTACTGAATCTGAAAAGTTTTTTCAGTTCAGTAGGAGAAGAGTTTTTTGTTTGGGCAAAAAAAAAAAATTAAGCCAGACCAAGCCAAACCGAACCGGGCCGGGCGGGCGCGCGCGTGCGTGTTTATTATTTTGGCTAAGTCCTCTCTCCACTACACGTTAGTGGTAACCCCTGGGCCACGCCCTTTAGTCCAGTTTTCTAGTATATATACTAGAAAAAATTCTTTCCAATTTCCGATATGGGACTATCCATTTGCCAAGTTAGTACCTTTCAAGTACCCAACTTTGGATCAACATTTCTCATTCATACGGAATTCGTTTTTGGCAAGTGAGTATACTACGGAATAGTACTCGTCGAGAGGATCACAATCCACTCATTTTCCGATGCCGCCGGTGGCCGGAGCCTGCCGGAATCCGGCCCGGAAAACTGCAAAAATTAATTCCAACACTTCTATGTTTAAAATGAACTTTCATAAATTGCAAAGTTACATCTGTCACTTATTTCTTATCTTGGCACTAGGCATGAAGTCAAAAGACTAAAGCCAAATTGGAATTTGTAATTGTTATATTGAGATGTCATTTGAGCAAGAGATTCGACAAACTAATAACACTAAGTTATAAAGGGCAGGTTGATATCTGTGCATATCTGATTTTATCATATCGGTCATGGAGGATTAGAACTTAATTATTAGTATTCATATGTGGGGTTTCTGTTGTGATACTTTTTGAATTATAATCATTCTTAATCTGTATAGTTTTTTACAGTTGTATGGACTAAAACAAGTTCGCAGGGGCTATATTTATACACTGTGGTTACAGAGCAGGTAATTCCAAAAGTGGCTTGGCTGGATATTTGTATGACCTATGTTCGTTAAATAAAAAAACACATCATATAAAGATATAGAAACATTATGCATGTATAAACCATCTATGTTGACTGCTCCTTTTGTAAAATTTTCTCTTCATTTTAAACGTTCCCTATTGTTATGTAAGTTCTAGACATATGTTTATTTTATATAATTGATATTAAGTAGGATTGTGACAATTACCTCATAATGGTAGTCTACTTCAACGTTATGAATGCCTTCAATTTTAATTATTTTTGTTAGTGGCTGCACTGAATCCTAAGTTGGTTCTTTTAAGCGTTTGTTTCGTTTTAACAGAATTCTTAGGGTCTCAAAACTTGTGAAGAAGACTGACATTTCTTCGATAGATAATCGTCCTTGATTGTGCTCCTTGTAGTGTAAATTATAATCGTCCTTGATTGTGCTCCTTGTGCTCCTTGTAAGAAGACTGACATTTCTTCGATAGATAATCGTCCTTGATTGTGCTCCTTGCATTTTGCATGGACTCGATGCAAAATGCATAAGTAGGTATTGAATGACAGTAAGGGGAATATTGAAGATGGCAAAAGTGGATAAAGATTATTGGCTTGGAAGGCATTTTCTTCTGTATTTTGTCAGTTCTTTCTTATTTCTTTTTCTTTGTTTTTTTTTTAAATTTAATTCTTATCTATTCCAATACCTTGTTGAATTATTTGGGCAACTGTACTACAAAAGATTGAAAAAAATAAATTTGGAGCATAACTATTGAGTCTATTGTTCATTCCTAATAAAAGCAGTTGAGTTTATTGAATCTCTTAGGTCAGGGTCACCTTTATATGGTTTCTGAATTGATATGTGCTGAGTACTGTCACAATTTTTTTCTTAGTAGAAGAGACAGTTCTTATGCAAATCACAGCTAGGGTCTTACTTGGTCAATTAGGAAAATTGGGTTTTCATGTTAAATTTTGAAAACATAAGAGATGTCATTATGGATAAGGCTTTATTAGGCTAAATTTAGTGTACAAACCTTTTCCCGAAACACTTTTGTAATAACCTACTGTATCTCTTCTGAGCAATTTCTGACAACTTATACAACCTAATATTTTCCACAATTATGATTATGATCGGTGTAATTGTTAGGAAGTGCTTTCATTGGAAATGAAAATTTAACCAATCATGCATCTAACCTCTTGATACCATTTATGTCTAAATTCAAATAAACAACTAACTAATTTCATGACAGAATTACACATCACCAGTAAACTATAAAGTACATCCAATTCCTTAAGAACACAAAATTGTGATAGATATAAATAATAGGTAAGACCTCTTCATATTGTCCTTGAGTTAACAAATAGGTCCAAGAGGGTTCACGAAGGTAGTGTACAGGCAGAGTACTCAGATCCAACCTAGACCTTTACATATGCAAGCTATGTTTGGATCTGGAACAATTTAGTCCGCAAATAGAACTAGCTCTGATCCAAAGATTTAATCATCTGAGTATGTAATCCCAAAAGCAGGTGTAGTCTTGGTTTTCGATCGAAGTTTCACCTTCATTGCTTATAGGCAAGACAAGTATTTCTTTTTTTTGGCTAGAATTATAGGTGTGTATGTGTGAGTTGTACATAGCCTTTGCCTATATATATGAACGCTTTTGCCTCATTTTAATTGCTTTTGATCTATTACCATTTTACAAAATGTGATATGGTATGTGAGCTAAACATTGGGTGTATGAGCTATACACAGGGCCTGCCCCCCAATGGAGGCCGGGGAGGCAGCCGCCTCGGGCCCCCTATTTTTTTGTGATTTTAGGGGCTCCCAAATTTGTTTTTCCTTGCATTTATATATATGTATTTTGGGCATAATATTTTTTTAGGGGCTCCTAAATTTTATTTTTGGAGCTTTTGTTTTTAAAATTAGTACTTGGGCCCACTTATTTTAGTTGGGCTTGATGTATGGAGACTTTTTTTTTTTCTCAAATCTCTAAATCTCTATCTATTTTTCATATATTATATATCGGTTTTTTTAAATTGTAGCAAAAAAGAAAATTCCAAATTTTTTTTAAACATTTTTTTAATAAAATTGTATGGGGGCCCCGTAAACTCAGGGCCGGCCCTAGCTGTACATTGGGTGTATGTATGACTGTACATGTGGGTGTGTATGTGTGAGTTGTATATAGGCTTTGCCTATATATATTTTACCTATATATATATATATATATATATATATATATATATATATATATATATATATATATATATATGAAGGTTTTTGGATTGTAATTGCTTTTGATCAATAACCATTTTACAAAATGTGACAATAGGCAACACAAGTAAATGAAACACAACACATGCAATATTCAATCCTGGAAATGGATGTTATACTTGCTCGTTATTATTGTTATTTTTATCTTGCTGTAGTTCTGTGAATCTATTAGGGGGTCTGTATTTGCATCCAGTGAGTACCACTTGGAAAAAGCTAGAGATGAATTATGGCCTACTGACTTGTAGTAGTCAGTTCTGTTAGGGTTTTGGCCTCTACACGTAGGCACGGAGTACTTGAAGTTGGAAAAGAAGAGGAGGAGACAAAGACAGCAAGAGAAGACAACAACAAGTAGAAAAAGTGTAGTCTGGAGAGTTGCGGTCGACCAACCTGGAGGTGCGGTCGACCGACCCTAGCTGCTGAGAGTTCTTCGAGTGTACAGATCCAACAAAGGAGGGGACGGTCGACCGACCTTGGGGGTGCAGTCGACCGGTCGAGTCTCGGGTTTGGTTCTACACGTTGCGGTCGACCGACTTTGGGAGTGTGGTCGACCGACCTTGGGGGTGTGGTCGACCGACTTCGGCGGCTGATTGTTTTTGGGCTTACAAGTTTAAAGCCCAATTGCTAGATTTATGTTTATCTTTTATGGTTTACTTGGGGGCTATATATATGGTTGTAGACTCTAAGGTTTGTGTAGATCTAATCCATCAATTTGTGTAATCAAGAGGTGAGCCATTATCATTGTTTAACTTCAAGAGAGGATTGTGCTGAGTGTTTTAAAGGTGAGAGAGAAATTGAGAGTTGTAATCTCTTCTGTAATCTTTGTATTTCTTGAGGAATAAGAATTATTGGTTATCTCTGCATATTGATTATGTTCATGTGAGATCTTGCATATATTGTGGTGGCTTGTTCTTGGATTATCTAAGTCTTGGGAGTTTTTATTGCTTGTGGTGTGTTTCCTCTATTAGCACTACGAGTTGTGGGGTAGATTCTTCAACAAGTGGTATCAGAGCAGTTGGTTCGAGATGGCCGATAACAAGATGAAGATCGAGAAATTCGATGGGAGTGACTTTGCGATGTGGAAGATTCAGATAATAGCGTATCTTCGTTAGAAAGATCTTAATGGTCCGTTGTTTGATGAAAAGCCAGTAGGTGCAGACAAGGATGCGAAGGTCTTGGCGGATTGGAATTATTTGGATCAGAAGGCGCTGGGGCAAATTCAGTTGGGGCTGAGTAGGAAGGCGTTATTTCATATCTCGAAGGCAAAGACCACAAAGGAGGCTATGGAGATTCTCGCGGATATGTATGAGAAATCGTCGGCATCTAATCAAATTTTTTATCTGAAGAAATTGGTTAATATGAAGTTGAGGAAAGGGGGTTCAGTAGCAGAGCATGTGAACAATTACTGTATGGTTTACAACCAGATGGAAGCTGCAGGTTTGAAGTTTTCAGAGAGGGGGCATTCATTGTTACTTCTATCTACTTTACCTGATAGTTATGGTACGGTGGAGCAGACTATTACAGGTACTATGACAAATTTGACGACTCTACAGGATGTGGTGAGTAGCATTCTGAACGAGGAGGTGAGAAGGGTGAGAAATGGGGGATATCCATCATCATCTTCTAGAGATTCCGCAATGTACGTTGAGAAGAGATGTGGGAGATCTAAGAGCAGTCGAAGAAGAAAGGATCAGAGTAGTTCATCAAAGAGTGGGTCTGATGATAGCGATGGGGGACATGGGCCTGAGTACTGGTATTGTCACAAGAAGGGTCACATGATGCGCAGTTGCAAGGCTTATATGAAGAAGAAGCAGGAAAAACCGAAGAGAGAACCCAAAGGAAGCTCAAGTGGGACTTGTTGAGGATCTATGCTTATCAGCTCGGGAGGAGTTGGGCACTCAAGATTGGTGTATTGATTCAGGAGCTTCTTTTCATTGCACTCCGAGGAGAGAGGTGTTTGGTGACTACAATGAGGGTTCTTTTGGAGATGTGATCGTGAGGAATGGTCACCGGTGTCCTGTGCATGGAGTTGGTACTGTTCGCATGTACACCAATGATGATCAAAGTGTTGTCTTGCGAGAGACAAGGCATGTTCCATACTTGAAGGAAAATCTTATTACGATTGGAATGCTACACAAAGAAGGGTTGTCTACTACAGTTGGTAGTGGAGAGTGGTGTATAGCTGCAGGTTCAAGGGTGATTGCAAAAGGGAAGCATAAGGGAATGCTGTATTTGCTTAGAGACGTGAGGGGCATTTTTCCTGTAGTTGACTCTCAGCTGGAGTCGAGTAGTAGGTTGTGTGGGGTGCAACCAAGTTCTTTCAGTTGTGGAGGGGAGGTTACTAACTTAGTTGAGCTACTTGCCATAGAAGTGATCCAAGCGAGCAAGACGTTGCTACGGTGAGGGTACTTTGCGAATTGGCAGTTGAAGCTTCAAGTCGCTCTTGTGTGATAGAGAGCACTGGTATCGATATGCGGGATGACGTCGATGAGGGTAACCAAATTAGGACTGTAGGGGTTGAACAGTCTGCGGATATTGTGGAAGTGTCGTCCACGGAGACTTCTAATGTAGAGGGTGCATTGAGAAGTTTTGAACCATGTTCGGTGTTGATGGAGATTCTGCGAGTTGGGAGTTTTATACCACTGAATCCGACACTGGAGGTTGTTTCTCCGGTATTTGTGCTCTATGCGATTGGTGGAGCACATCCTTCATAAGGTGATGAGGGGTGGTTAGTGCACTCCACGTGGTGGAGTGACGGAGGTGCTCTTCATGAGAGTGGGGAGTACTTAGGTCTTCCATAAAAGTGAGAGATTGGCAGAGATAATGCGAGGTAAAGATTGCAATAACTTTGAAGCACTGTGTATTTGGTCCAAGTGGGAGATTGTTAGGGTTTGGCCTTAAATACACGTAGGCACAGAGTACTTGAAGTTGGAGAAGAAGAGGAGGAGACAAAGACAGCAAGAGAAGACAACAATAAGTAGAAGAAGTGTAGTCTGGAGAGTTGCGGTCGACCAATCCTAGCTGCTGAGAGTTCTTCGAGTGTACAGGTCCAACAGAGGTGGGGACAGTCGACTGACCTTGGGGGTGCAGTCGACCGATCGAGTCTCGGGTTTGGTTCTACACGTTGCGGTCGACCGACTTCGGCAGCTGATTGTTTTTGGGCTTACGAGTTTAAAGGCCCAATTGCTAGATTTGTATTTATCTTTTAGGGTTTACTTGAGTGCTATATATATGGTTGTAAACTCTAGGGTTTTTGTGGATCTAATCCATCAATTTGTGTAATCAAGAGGTGAGCTATTATCATTGTTCAACTTCAAGAGGGGATTGTACAGAGTATTTCAAAGGTGAGAGAGAGAGATTGAGAGTTGTAATCTCTTTTGTAATCTTTTTATTTCTTGGGAAATAAGAAGTATTGATTATCTCTGCATGTTGATTGTGTTCTTGTGAGATCTTGCATATATTATGGTGGCTTGTTCTTGGTTCATCTAAGTCTTGGGAGTTTCTATTGCTTGTGGTGTGTTTCCGCTATTAGCACTACGAGTTGTGGGGTAGATTCTTCAACAAGTTCATGTATAATGCATTTGTACGTTTAGTGATAACGACAACAACAAAACATTTATCTCAAACCATTTTTTAGCTTTTGTTAAGGATTTCCTGTCAGGGTTAATTTGCTTACTATATTTGTGCACTAAAATGTTTTACTAGATGATATGATTTGATATATTTTTGTTCCTTTTGATATCTTCAGGAAATCGAGCAGTGCTATTAGTGTTGGATATATAAGTATATTCTCACTATATGAATAATATTATGTGTAATATTATTTCACGGGTAACACGTGTGTTACACGTACTAATTGTATGGATATCGGAACGCGAGTTGAGTAGGTTGAGAACCCAGTACCCAAACCAGTATTTATCCAATAAATACTGGCTTGTGAGTAGTCTAGGTATTCCAATTTTGATACATAGGGTAAATATCTCAAGCACCTTTGTCTAGGATATTAACCTTAATTTCTATTGTTATAATCTCTCATAATCTCTAACAATCTTGAGATATTTATAATATAAAATACTGAGATTGAGAGGGTTCGTCGGAATCCGCTGTCACCCGTCGTCGAAATCACTTTTCGTTGGATCTCGTCGCCGTAGTCTTCGCCGGGACCCACCGCCGCCGCTGTCGTCGACGTCGACGCAAGCCACCAGCATCGCCAGACACCGCATGCCAAGAAACGACGTTGCAGCTCCTCGCATGATCGCGACAGCCATCTTCTCCCTTTTTCGAGATCTAATCGCAGTCGGGGAGAGTCATCGTCGCTGGTCACTGCCACCGCCCCTGACGCCGGCGTGGCCGCAAACCTCTGGCGTCGCCACCGCCAGCCACCTACACCGCTGCACACTCCTCTTTCTCTTTCCAATCTGAGTGTTATTAGGTTTGGGATAATATGAGATCCAATTTTCTTAGTGGATAGATCATGGTGTTTGGTGCTCGGGCCCAAGGAGGGAATCTTGCTGTTGTGCCACTTTAACTTCAGATCCGAATTGATTAGTTGTTGGATTTTGGTGTTTTGTGTTTTGGGCCGAGTAGTGGATCTACTGTTGTGTACTTCCTACTCAGATCTAACCCTCAACTACTACTTGATCTTATCAAGATACGATCCACTCTAAACTTTAAGATTTGTGCTGCTGTATTTAATTTAATTTTCTGTATTATTGTTTATTATGCAGTTTTACAGAAAAATCCTTCATTTTACTGTAATTACGTTAGTAGTAATTGTTCAGAAAAACCCTCTAGATTTTAGAATTTACTGTTTATTCCTATAAGATGGAAAAACTTAATCGTGTATAAAAGATTCCGAAACTAAAAATATTTGATAATTCTGAATTTAACAGTTGGAAAGTGAAAGCACAATAAGATATGTGGATGTATTTATTGGAAATAATGTGGGCAGTGAGAATGTTTTTTAGACTATATCCAAATATGTTTGGACTGGATCAGATCTAAATTAAAGATAAGTTCTTCACCAAATTTAAATTATTATTTAATTATTTGTTTGAATTTTGATGCTAAGTGCTAAAGTTCAAACCGTATTATGCATTGTTACATACAAATCTGAATAACTGTTTTGGCTACGTGCTATAGATCAAATATTCATTTTGATAAATTATATGCTTTGACTATAAAATTGAATCTCCAATTAAATTTTTGTGAATTAGATAGTGCTAATAATTTGTTTAATTGGCTAATTTTTAACGATTTGATGAATGTAGGAACTTCAAAGTTACTTACAAATTGTGTGTATTGGAGACGATGGATTTGCATCACGGTATGATAAGTCTGCACTACGCAGGCTTCTCCATCGAATTTGGAAAACACTTCTAACTTGAAGTGTCAATATGATCTTTTCTAATCTTTCTTAGTATTTTCATGTGATGAATGTGTTAACGTTTTGTGCGTTTGATCATATGATTGAAAGTTTTAGATCATAGTTATTCTCGCTTTGAAAAACTAGCATGTTTAGGGTTGTTAAGTGTTTTATCATACTATGTATATAGATATTTTGACAAATCCATTGTTTGCAGTTTGTGTGAGATTACATATTTGCTTCTCTAATAATTAAAATAAAAATAAAAATTGTATACGATGTATAACAAATGTCTGTAACTTAGGAGAGAGCATCTCTTAATGTAGGATATGACTCTGTTAGTTACGTTTTGTTCTTTCTCGTTCATTGTACTGTGTGTGCAAAATTGAATTATAGCATGTTAGTCATTATCTCATTTAGCGTCTTGAAGATGATGAAGAACGAATAAAGGAAATAACTCTTTGCTCAGTGTGTTTGAGCAAGTGGACATTGTTAGAATCACTAGAGAAAGCAAATAGTTTTGTGAAATTTGGAAGAGTAATTTTGTATTAACTCTTATAATTTTCATATATTGTCAATTGCATGTAAAAGTTGAGTTTAACAAAAGAGACAATTAATCATAACAGTTCTAATTGTGTATGGTTTCTGAACATAGAATAATTGGCTAGGATTTGAGAACTATATATTAAATTGTTTGTTCTTCTTAAAACTTATAATTCTACTAAATGACATTTCATTAAATATGACAAATGTGAAGTTTGAATTCAGATTTTGATCACTAGAAAATTATTTTGTATAGTCTCTAGGAGTTCATAACTTTTTGAATCAATACATTCTGATATTTGTGATCTCAGTAGCTTTGTGACTATATGAGATAATTGTTGGTCAGAAGTATTTAATCGCTTTTGTAGATGATTAATATAAGTCTGTCATATATATGAAGAATGAAGCACTTGTTATTCTTAATGAATTAAAAAAATATATAGTTAAATCCTAACAATCAAGGGTTCAGATTTGATAGATGTGGTGAATATGTTTTAACAATTTAAGAGAAGTTTGCATTTGGCATAATCTCTACTGCACTCTACTTACAACAGTTAAACGATATTGATAAAAGTTAGAATCTAACACTTTGTGAAATGTTGAATTCTATATTATTGACTGTTGTTTGTCTTGTGTAATTATGAGTGATGCTGTATTGTTAATCACATCTCTAATGTGTTACTACATTTTAAATTGAATACACATTGTAGATCATGACATGAAAACGTAAAGTGAAAATTTGTGTTGTGATACATTTGTTAGAGTACATGACCCTAGAAGGCCTAAAGTAGGACCCACAACAAATATTTGTGTGTTTAGAAAGTACAGAATGTAGTTCTGTGGACAGATGTTAGATCTATCTAACTTGTGTTAGATTAATCTAGACTTACAAAGTTCTTTGAGGATGTGTTCATCAAAAATAAATATATGAAATGATCTAGTCCTACAGACACGGTCAATGATTCACAATTGGAATCAAGAACCAACCTTACTGACACTTAAAACTTCAATAGCAAATGAGCCAAGAAGAGTCTGTAGTAGACAATGAGATGAATTTGTGTCATACAATAATACTTTAAATTAGTTGATCTGTTGAAATGGGCTAAAACTATAGTAAGTAAGTGGGGTTTTTGTAGGAGAAACTTAATTTTGATTGTTCAGTAGCAATCTTAATGCATTTTAGTAGCTAACAGAATGACTGAGAAAAATGGGATAGATTTATTTGATGTCTACTCATATGTTTGTCATATTGCTATAATAAGTATTCTTCTTACCCTTACATCTATTGAAAATTTTGTTATTCATAAAGGATATTTAAACAGTTTTGTACTAAAAGTTTTGTACTTGATGTTTTGTACTGAACAGTTTTGTACTGAATGTTTTGAACTAATATGTTTAGTGAACAAGATTTACAATTTAGTAAAATCATTGTATGTTTTTAAAACATATATAGCCGACGAATAAATAATTTTACAAATTTCTGAAAGAGCCTAGTATATGAATCAAGTAATTCAGATCAGTGGCTTCAACTTTGTGGTGTGCCAAATATAGTGGCTATTATTTACTTGTTCTGTTGACATGCCTGTTCTTAGAAGTGACCTCTCTATTAAAAATAAAGTTAAAATTGTGCTATCTAAAGAATTCAACGTGAAAAACCTAGATATTGTGGACACCATAGATATAAGGGTGAGTTTTGGTTGGCAAGGGATAACTCTTAGTTAAACTCATCAAATCAAAATGTGTTTCAAAAGTGGGGATAAAGTGATTGAAAGTGTGTTTTGAAACACTTTATGATTATGATAAAAGGTTGACACCTGATGTTGATTTTTGCAAGTGGACAAAATCGCACAAGTAATATAGATAGATGAGTAGAGTGTCGAACCCACAGGGACTAGATATTTTACTGAGTACCGATATCGCTAGATGAATCACTATTTGGAAGATCGAATTTTATGAATAATAAAACAACTAAATTATTCTAATCTAATTTAATCTAACTAAATTGGTGAAGAGGGAGAGGGCTGTGAAACGATGAAGCACTTGTACTGTGTTTAATAGTAAAATTAGTTCTAGGGCTCTTGGTTCACCTCGTTTATCACACACACAAATTATAATTCCTTATAAATAAAAATATTATTTTTCCCAAATTGTCGACCAAAATCCTAAAAATATTAACCACTCTATCAACGTAGTCTAAAAATTATTCTCAATTAATCATTCGTCTATCCACCAAATTATTAATCGAGAAATTGGATTTCTTAACGGTCACGTCCTCCAATATACGGTCTTAATTTTTATTAATCACAAATCACCTGTTCGGTCTCTTTATGATTTGAAAGATCATACAAATGTCTATCCACCATGTTGTACGCATAAAGAATAAAAATTAAAACACAATCAGGAAAAATAGAGAAATAAGAAGGAATTAAAATTTGTATTCAAAACTCGGCTACATCTTAGCCTCTAGAACAATAGATAAATTCAGTTCATGTTTAAATTGCAATTAATAGAATTGTTCGGATTGTATCAAAAAATATATAGAGGAGAAGATTAGATACACAAAATAATAATATAAAAAAAACAATTAATCTGAACCCCTTAAACAGCCGAACCCAATCTTGAAGACTGCGTCGCCACGTCAGAGCCGTCAAGTCGCACGCCAGGCCACGTCGCGTCTGTCAGATCCCGCCAGCTGTCGCCTGTCACTTCAGCGCTGTCGCGTCGCCAGCTCAGCACCGAAGGAAGCCTGCTGCTCTTCCGTGGGACCCTCTGTCGCCAGCTGTCGCGTCGAAACTTCGTCCACGCCAGATCGCACAGAGCCCGGGTGTGTGGGGCCCCTGTTCTTTGTTCTGCACGTCACTTCGAAGAAGAGAGCCCGAGAGAACGAAAGGTTGCAAGTCAACAGCTGTCAGGTGCACTTCGAAAACTGCAACTGGAGAAGAAGCAATCCTACTGCCCGCACAGTGCTCCTCGTCCCTCTCTCTCTCTGACTTTTCTTTATTTAATATATTTTTGTAGTTGTGGCCGTCACCTCTTAACTTTCTTCTCTCTTCTTGGCTTTGTATATATAGGGAACGGGAAGGAGTTAGGGTTTGCACTTTTTGCAGATTAGTCCTCCCACTTTCTTTATTTCATTCCTTTTATAATGCAGAATTTTATTTGTTTCTCTTTCCTTCTTTTCTGCCTTTTCTGCTCACCACGTGCTTCTGCATACACAAAATAATACCTGAAATTAGGATTTTTAAATAAAATAAATTTAATTAGTTTAAAATTAATTAAACTAACTATATATCATATTAGCGTATAAAAATTCTTTTACAATTTATTTGTCACACTCTTAAGTCAACAAAACAATAAAAAAATGATAAATCAATTATTTTACTTTGTTTGTTGATTTTTTCCACAATTCTTTACTTTTTGCATCAAAAATATTATTTCTTCAAAAATAATTAATTAAATGAAATCGTATAGAAATAAGATGAATTATAGACAATATCAGCGAAAACAAGTCATTTTAATAGGTAAATGAGTACAAATATTTGCATATAAATTCGACACATCAAATACCCCCAAACTTAAGATTTTGCTTGTCCTCGAGCAAAAAGTAGAATCATAAATAAGGGAATAATAATAGTAGACTCAACCCATCACACCAAAAGATCTCATCATGTAAGCTCAAAATTTCAATTAAAAATATAAACAATTGCAAATAAAGTCAACCTAAGCATACCCACTTTCTCCAGTGCAATTATTTATTCATAATTCCCAAAAAAAAATCGCATTTGTCATGCAATTATTGTAATTATAGCATGCAACAACTCAATCTGTGATTATCCCTTCTCTCTACTACAAACCGAGTAGCAAACTAGAGTTTTTTTTTTTTTTTTTTTTTTTTTTTTTTTTTTTTTTTTTAATTTTTTCTTTTTGAGTCTCTTCTTTAAGTTGTCACTTGCCTTTTTACGCGAATGCAAATCATTTGTGATGAATTCACCCGGTTACTCAACAAGTTACAAACTTAAAGTGCTTTGCACACTCATATTTCAAGTTGCTGTTCTACGTAAGTGTAGACATTTGTGATGAATACCCCTAGTTACTAAGCAACTCAAAACATTGGAGTAGATTGACTTTATTCAAATTTTTTTTTTTTTCATTATTACTCTATTTACTTAAACTCTGTTTAGGACTAGATTAAAGGGGATAATCACAAGAAAAAGCATCACATTTGTCTTTTATGTATAATAGCATGACCCACACAATTTTGTAAGGAATTTTGAAACTCAATAATCCTAAAGTAAATAAGTATGCTTAATATTGCTTTATAAAAAAAATTGTTTATACCAAAAAAAATTGTCTTTTATGCTTATCACCATAAAGAACTCAAAAGTGTAATTGTGAGCCCAATTGAAATCCTTTTGTTTTGTTTTTCTTTTCAAAAATAATAAAAATAAAAATAAATTTGTAAACCTTCCCCCCAAACTTAAATATCACATTGTCCTCAATGGGAAAGAAAAAGAAAAACAAAAAGAATGCAAAAAGTTTAGAATATCTCCCCTGATTCGTCTTTAAATTTCTGCACGCGCAACCTTCAGTATTTTGGCGATATCTGGAGCTGTAGATGTCGAAATGGGCTGAATTTTTTTTTTGCTGGAAAGCTAAGACAATTGTCTATAACTTCTATTTGAATCACTTTTCCAGATTCTGACTTTAAACTGCTCGAAAACAGCCATCAATGCAGGTGTTCAAAACAGCTCCGTTTGGCGACTTTCAAAAATTGATGCAATCCTACAAAATAAAATCAAAAATTAAAATAAAATAAACTAAAAGATAATAAAAACTGAATGCAATAAAAGAAAACATGGGTTGCCTCCCAAGAAGCGCTAAGTTTTAAGTCTTCAGCCAGACTTGGGGGTGAGATGGTTAAGTAACGCCAAGATCCAACAACATTAAAACATCCTTTCTAATTTTTCTATTCTTGTGTGGATCAGGTTCAAGTTCCAATTTGAGGCGTTTCCTTTTAGATGATGTTGTCTTTGATTCCCCCACTTCTTTGAATTTATGCTGCAAAAATGAATAAATAGAAGGTTCAGCATTCAAGTACATAACATTTTCAAAAATATTTTCTTTAACGGTTTCAAAAGTTGTTAAATTTGTTGGACATACTTCAATTGATGATTTTTCAAATTTAGCCTTATGTTCCTCGCCCACAATTAAATAAGTTTCACTTACTTGAATAGATGACTGTTCTTCGGGAGGAATATTTATGGAATTAAAAATATCAAAAGTTACTTGCTCATGTTGAATTTGTTCCTCCACAATTTGTTCAATCTCACTTTGCTTTTCAACCACATTCTGTTCGCCATTTTCTTCTTGTGGTTGCTCAATTGTCCTCCCACTTCCTAATGTTATAGCCTCAACATGCTCCTTGGGATTGACAACTGTCTTGCTTGGTAGTGTTCCTGCAGTTTTGTCATTAATAATATTTAAAAATTGACTAATTTGTACCTCAAGATTGTGAATGGAAGCCGAAGTTGAATTTGCAACATTTTGAATTGCCAAATCTGTCTTTTGTATGTAGTGCTCAAACATATCTTCAAGCGTCGGCTTCTTTTCTTGCTGTGAAAAAATTTGAGGTGATATAACTGCTTCTTGATTGTAGTTCCATGGATAATTGGGGGTGTTTCTCCATCCTGAATTGTATGTGTTTGCATAATGATTATTTTGCATTTGAAAGTTTGACACAAAATTTTCATTTACGGCATTTGATGGAGCAAAAGGGTTCCCCACTTGACAATCTGAACTTGCATGATTTCCTGCACAAAGATCACAAATCATATTAGAATGAATAACATTAAAATTCATATTTTCTACTTGTTTATATAAAATATCATTTTTTGCATCTAAAGTAGAAAAAGGATCAAGTTCAAAAACTCCAGCCACTTTTCTTGGCATCGCTCTCTCTGAAGACCATTGGTAATGATTTGATGCCATTTCCTCTAAAAGATCATAGGCTGCTTGGTAAGTTTTGCTCATCAGTGCACCACCAGCTGCTGCGTCAACGATAGATCTATGTGTAACTCCCAAACCATTATAGAATGTTTGCATTTGCAGCCATTTTGGTAGTTCATGATGAGGACACTTTCGCAATAACTCTTTATACCTTTCCCATGCATCATACAAAGACTCAGTCTCAAATTGAATAAATGTGACAATATCATTCCTTAGCCTTGCGATCTTTGCTGGTGGAAAATACTTGGCTAGAAATTTTTGTGCAAGTCCCTCCCAAGTAGTAATACTACCTGGCGGTAGATAACGTAGCCAAGTCTTCGCCTTTTCCTGTAATGAAAAAGGAAAGAGTGTTAATCTAATTGCATCATTTGATACTTTATTGTGTTTGAAAGTGTCACAAATTTCTAGAAAATCTGCAATGTGAGCGTAAGGATCCTCGTGTGGCAGTCCCCAAAATTGAATAGTCTGTTGAATCATTAGAATCATCGCCGGTTTAATTTCAAAATCGTTAGCTTCAATAACCGGCTTCTTTATGCTTGACTCATAAATTGAGGGCATAGCATAGTCTCTCAAAGGCCTGTTCTCATCGTTCGCCATGACAATGTACGTGTATGTCCTGCAATATAAGTATCGAAAAAGAAAGAAGAAAAAAAATAAAAAAACTAAAAAAAACTAAAATAAGAAAAATAAAAATATAAAAAATATAAAAAAAAGTAAAAGTTAGTCAAAAGAAAATAAAGATGTAAAATAATAATAAAATAAAAATAATTACAAGAATCCAAACTAGCAATAATCTAGCAATTTTCAATATCAATAAAAGAATAACTAGTCCCCGGCAACGGCGCCAAAAACTTGATGTTGATTTTTGCAAGTGGACAAAATCGCACAAGTAATATAGATAGATGAGTAGAGTGTCGAACCCACAGGGACTAGATATTTTACTGAGTACCGATATCGCTAGATGAATCACTATTTGGAAGATCGAATTTTATGAATAATAAAACAACTAAATTATTCTAATCTAATTTAATCTAACTAAATTGGTGAAGAGGGAGAGGGCTGTGAAACGATGAAGCACTTGTACTGTGTTTAATAGTAAAATTAGTTCTAGGGCTCTTGGTTCACCTCGTTTATCACACACACAAATTATAATTCCTTATAAATAAAAATATTATTTTTCCCAAATTGTCGACCAAAATCCTAAAAATATTAACCACTCTATCAACGTAGTCTAAAAATTATTCTCAATTAATCATTCGTCTATCCACCAAATTATTAATCGAGAAATTGGATTTCTTAACGGTCACGTCCTCTAATATACGGTCTTAATTTTTATTAATCACAAATAACCTGTTCGGTCTCTTTATGATTTGAAAAATCATACAAATGTCTATCCACCATGTTGTACGCATAAATAATAAAAATTAAAACACAATCAGGAAAAATAAAGAAATAAGAAGGAATTAAAATTTGTATTCAAAACTCGGCTACATCTTAGCCTCTAGAACAATAGATAAATTCAGTTCATGTTTAAATTGCAATTAATAGAATTGTTCGGATTGTATCAAAAAATATATAGAGGAGAAGATTAGATACACAAAATAATAATAAAAAAAAAACAATTAATCCGAACCCCTTAAACAGCTGAACCCAATCTTGAAGACTGCGTCGCCACGTCAGAGCCGTCAAGTCGCACGCCGGGCCACGTCGCGTCTGTCAGATCCCGCCAACTGTCGCCTGTCACTTCAGCGCTGTCGCGTCGCCAGCTCAGCACCGAAGGAAGCCTGCTGCTCTTCCGTGGGACCCTCTGTCGCCAGCTGTCGCGTCGAAACTTCGTCCACGCCAGATCGCACAGAGCCCGGGTGTGTGGGGCCCCTGTTCTTTGTTCTGCACGTCACTTCGAAGAAGAGAGCCCGAGAGAACGAAAGGTTGCAAGTCAACAGCTGTCAGGTGCACTTCGAAAACTGCAACTGGAGAAGAAGCAATCATACTGCCCGCACAGTGCTCCTCGACCCTCTCTCTCTCTGACTTTTCTTTATTTAATATATTTTTGTAGTTGTGGCCGTCACCTCTTAACTTTCTTCTCTCTTCTTGGCTTTGTATATATAGGGAACGGGAAGGAGTTAGGGTTTGCACTTTTTGCAGATTAGTCCTCCCACTTTCTTTATTTCATTCCTTTTATAATGCAGAATTTTATTTGTTTCTCTTTCCTTCTTTTCTGCCTTTTCTGCTCACCACGTGCTTCTGCATACACAAAATAATACCTGAAATTAGGATTTTTAAATAAAATAAATTTAATTAGTTTAAAATTAATTAAACTAACTATATATCATATTAGCGTATAAAAATTCTTTTACAATTTATTTGTCACACTCTTAAGTCAACAAAACAATAAAAAAATGATAAATCAATTATTTTACTTTGTTTGTTGATTTTTTCCACAATTCTTTACTTTTTGCATCAAAAATATTATTTCTTCAAAAATAATTAATTAAATGAAATCGTATAGAAATAAGATGAATTATAGACAATATCAGCGAAAACAAGTCATTTTAATAGGTAAATGAGTACAAATATTTGCATATAAATTCGACACATCAACACCTAATGATGGTGCAACTATGAGACAGGTAGATCATTTTAAAGGAATTGAAAGTCTCATGTATACAAAGATCTGTACTAGAATAGACACAGCCTTTGAGGTAGGTATGATCTGCAGATTCACTAATAATCTCATACACATTTGAGTTCCCTTAAGAGGCTAATGAGATACCTGAGTGGTACTCAAGAGTTTGCTTTGTGCTACTTTAGTCATTTTTTGAATGAACGGTTGATCTGATGCATTATAATGCTCAGAATTTAATGAAAGTCGACAACTAGTGGATATGTGTTTACACTAGGAGGAACAGAAAAAATTAAAAGGCAAACAGACACTGTACTATCATCCATGAAATCATACATCTATGTGTTATCCTCTGCAGGGGAAAAGGCTGAGTGGATTGAAGAATTTGTTGCTAGTCATCCATTAGGAAGTTTAAGTAACTCTCTAATTCTGTTATGCGACTATCAAGCTACAATGCACTATAGCTCATAACTCACTCTATAATAGTAAGAGGAGTATATTAAGGCTGAAAGAAGCCTGGTTGAACTTTCTCATAGATAAACTGCAATTGCGACAAGTATGGCTAATGCTTTTGCTATGAGACTTGAAAGTGATCTAATAATCAAAACTGTGGGGGAAATGGAGTTAAAAGCTATTAAGTCAAAGCTTTAACATCCTAATTGTTTTGAAATTTAGAATCCAATTGGAGCTATAACTTAAGCATCAATTTTAGGTAGTTGACATGTTTTAGATAATTTTGACGATTCCACGTAAATTCCACAAATATATAATGTCATCCAATTTTGATGGTATTATATATCTAAAGAATTTACTTAGAATAATCATATAATTCCAATACGAAACATAAAAACTTGTCGATGTGTTTCCAATATTTAGAATGTCGTTATATCATTCCAATTTTGATGATATATCTCTTTTATGGATTCTTGTTTCATTGCAATTTTGATGATTCAGAATTAACCATAATTGATTTAACTGTTCTATCATTCCAATATGAAACATAGTATAGTACTTGTGTAAAAACTACAATAGTTCTTGTTCTTTATTTAGTTAAAGAAACTTGATTGTGATGCTTGCGTTACATTTCTGCTAAGCTAATTATGAATTGTACCAAGTTCTTTTGTAGAACTAGATACTTTGTGAAATTCGTTGGAATTCTTAGAGATGTGTCACTTGATATTCTTGTTTTCATTAAGCTAGCAAAGATGGAGGAGTTGAATCTGTCAACATAGATTTCAAAATAATGATTTTGCTCAAAATGGAGGAGTAAATATAAAGCAGTGTGCAAGGATAGATTTTCAGTTTATTTCTTTCGAGAATAAATTAGTCACTTGCTTGGTAAAACTTCTGTTGAGTTTAAAACTCTTATGTTCATGAGCTTAAAACTCATATTTTGTTCTTAAAATTTATTTGCTTTGGTTGATTTTGAAACTATGAGAGATCTCTCCAGTTGGTTTAGTCATTGTGAACTATTCTGTTGTGATATGGTTTGGGAACTATTTAATTATTTTGGTTTAGTCTTTTTGAACTATTCGGATTTATAATTGATTTAGTCCTTATGAACTGTACATTGTGTGATGCATTTCTTCTATTTAAAGATTGCTATCAGCTAGTCAGCTTCATGTTGAACTGATGAGATAACCCAGTACGTTTATATATTGAGAATATAGGAGGAGATTGTTGGATATATAAGTATATTCTCACTATATGAATAATATTATGTGTAATATTATTTTATGGGTAACACGTGTGTTACACGTACTAATTGTATATATATCGGAACGCGGGATGAGTAGGTTGAGAACCCAGTACCAAACCAGTATTTATCCTATAAATACTGGCTTGTGATAGTAGTCTAGGTATTCCAATTTTGATACCTAGGGTAAATATCTCAAGCGCCTTAGTCTAGGATATTAACCCTAATTTCTATTGTTATAATTGTTGGCTGTTTTACTCAAAACCCAAGATTCCCTCTTTTCCCTTTAGTCCCACATCGTTGGGAATGACCACCATGTGAGTGTATATATTACATACCACTCTTTATCCCATTGTAGTCTAGTGTGGTGTGGAGAGAACCCGTGGGCCACACGTGCGCGCCGCCGCCGCCGCCCGGCCCGGTTCGGTTCGGCGCGCGTAGTGGGCACGGGTGTGCGCGCCCGCATCTGCGGACACGAATGCCGATCCGAAATTGCTCTTCGGGTTCGGGTTCAGATCCAAAACTTATTTTTGCTGTTTATTTCTTTTCCTTTGACTAATTCTTCCTGAACGTTGGATCAGTTTTCTCAGATCCGATTTTTCTGGCCTTCTTCTCTCCCAACGTTCACACGTTTTGTGTGTATTTATATTCCAAAAACCCTACGGTTTTGCTACTACTGAAAAATACCGCATCTGATCCACAAAAACAATACTTTTGCTTCGCTGCTTTTGCGATCCACAACACAGCAACGCAGTCCCCTTCGCTGCTTCCGCTTCTCTTTCGTTTTCACCTTCGTGTTCTGGGCAAGGCTAAGTTCGGGTCATCTCTCGACGTTGTGTGCGACAGCGAGACGCCGGTGATACCGGGGGTTTTACCACTAGGAGCATCTGCGAAGCGTCTGCACATAAGACCGCGGGTCAACTCTTAGGGCAGTGCGTATCGCGCGACTTCCCCATAGGCCGATAAATCCGTTTTTATTTCTTTTGTTTCGACAGATTAACAAGAAAATTAGGGACATTTTACACAACAATCTAAGAGTTGATACGTATTGTTAATCTGATTAGTTTATCATATATTGTTAACTAAGAACAGTCATCTTGTTAATCTGATTAGTTTAGCATAAATTGTTAATTAACAACAGCCTTCTTGTTAATCTGACTAGTTTACCATATCTTGTTAATTAAGAATAGTCATATTGTTAATCTGATTAATTCAGAATAGTCGTACTGTTAATCTGATTAATTAAGAATAGTCATATTGTTAATCTGATTAATTAAGAATAGTCGTATTGTTGATCTGATTAATTAAGAATAGCTGTATTGTTAATCTTATTAGTTTATCATATCTTGTTAATTAAGAACGGCCTGATTGTTAATCAGATTAAATTAGTATTTATTGGTAATTAGCACATACATACTGTCAATCTGGTTAGTTACCACATTTAAACAAAATTGCCTTTTGTTAATCTGTCAATTAAGCATATACATATTGATTAACTGATTAATTAGCACATATAAATATAATTGCTTATTGGTAATCTGTCAATTTAGTACATTCTGTTAATTCACTTCATTATTAAAGATTGTAAGGGCTAAATAAATAAATAAATTATTAGTGAAATCCGAAGCTTTAATACTATCTTCGTTAATCACAATTTCGAGACAGATAATTAAATTTTGTTGCATCACTATAGATTTCCACACTATAGAATATCTATAGCTTTAAAATCCTTACATTATTAACTTATTGTTAAATCACAAAATTTGTTGGCACCAAATTTGTGTTATTAGATTCACTTTAATATTCTCAAAGCCTTGAATACTTCTCGCTGTTCATTTGTTTTATCAGCTTGCAATTTGCTAGAATAATTAAGTGTATTGTTGTATTGTGAATAGCATTACTACCTTCATAACAATATCAAGACTTTTATTAGCTGTGGTGCTAGATATTTCTTAGTATCCGTTAAACATTTAGATAAAAGAATAGTTATTGATTTTGCAAATTCCTTAAAAGAAATCTAAAGGTCTTAAAAGGAAAGATAAATTTGGGAACAAGCCTAAAGGGTCCTTCTGTCAACCGGGTGTAAACAGCCCTAAGCGACACGGTATTTAAGCGTCTTCGGACCACCGCTAGCTGGGAACCGACTCCTACAGCTAACCCAAGTTAATCAGAACTTTGATAGACTAAAGATTTGTTTAGGTTGATTAGCAAAATCATTAAACTATTGTCTAGAACCCGCGATACCTTTATTGAGTAGCTACAGTTTTATTTCTGCAGCCTCTAGACTATTATACTTCTAAATCATGACTGGGAAAGACAAGACCGCTTTTGCAAAGCCGGCCAAGTTTGATGGCACCCACTTTAAAAGGTGGCAGAGTCAGATGAAATTCTGGCTCACCACCTTAAGACTCCTTTCTGCAATTGATGGATCCACACCCAACACGACTGAGTCTGACAAATTTGAGTCCACCAAAGAAGTTTCTGAATCCACCTTTTCATCTCAAACTCCTAAGGAATCCGCTAGTTCCCAAAAACCAAAAACCCCTAAGGATATAGACTTCCACTGTTTTCATCGAATCCTAAGCGCCTTATCTGACTCCCTTTATGACATATTCTTTGAATATAAAAATGCTAAAGAACTTTGGGATGCTTTAGACGATGAATATGGTTGTGATGATGCTGGAATTGAAAGATTCAATTCTTCAGCTTTCAATAGGTATTTCATGGTAGATAACAAACCGATGAATGACCAAATCCATGAATTCCAAGAATATGTGAGGCATATTCAAGCAAAAGGAACAACCTTTTCTACTGAATATAAGATAGCTTGCCTAATAGACAAACTCCCTCCTTCTTGGTCTGATGTCAAGAAGGAACTCACTCATACTCAAGGTGAGCTTACCTTTGCCCAAGTCCTAAAGAAGATTAGAACAGAAGAACAACTTAGGCTTAGGTCAAACCCTAAAAATGAGTCTAAAGCAAAGGTAAACCTTGTAGTGTCAAACCAAGGCAAATCCAAACCTAATAATCCTCACAAACCTAAGAAAACCTCCTTCAAGAAAAAGAACTTTCAGCCTCATCACCAGAATCACCAAAACCACCAAAACCGCCAACACCAGCAAAACCACAGGACTAGAAACTTCGGTCAGACTCAGGACCAACAAAAGTTTTGTTTGGTGTGTGGAAGAACAAATCATCTATCCTTCAATTGCTTTCATAGGAAGAAGGAACCAATGAAGACTCCTTATAAGGGAAAAGGCTCTACTAAACCAGAAGCCAACATGATTCTAAATGGATCTTCTAGTTCCTTCAGGTCAGTGTCTTTCCAACCATCTGTTAATATTTCTTACCATTCTGATGACTGGTGGTTGGATTCTAGAGCTAATGTTCATGTTTCATTTGATCGCTCCTGTTTTTCAAACTATCAGGAATCATGTGGAGGAGGCATAACCCTAGGAGATGGATCAACGGCACAGATTGTAGGAAGAGGAAGAATAGACCTGAAGATGACATCAGGGAAAAATCTAGCTCTTCATGATGTACTTCATGTGCCGTTAGTTAGGAGAAACTTAGTTAGTGGTTCCCTTCTTGTAGAGTCAGGTTTCAAAATTGTAATGGAAGCAAATAAAATTGTATTTTCTAAGAATGAATCTTTTATTGGGAAAGGATATGTAAAGGATGGTCTTTTCATTCTCAGCACTATAAATAAAATATCTGATCCTTCTCCTATTGTTTCAAATATAGAATCTTCCAATGTTTGGCATGGTAGACTAGGTCATGTGAATCTGGGTTCTCTTAAAAGGATGATGAACTTAGATCTTATTCCCAAGTCTCCTGTAGATAATAAACACAAATGTGAAATTTGTGTTCAAGCCAAACATTCTAGACTGCCTTTCAAATCTATAGAGAGGAATTCTGATCCTCTAGAACTAGTTCATAGTGATGTTTGTGACTCAAATAGGGTTTTGACCCGAGGCGGTAGGAAATACTTTGTCACTTTTATAGATGACTTTTCTAAGTATTGCTATACCTACCTTCTCAAAACCAAAGATGAAGTTCTAGATAGATTTAAGGTTTTCAAATCCGAAGCTGAGAACCAATTAGAGAAAAAGATTAAGATCCTTAGATCTGATCGTGGCGGAGAGTATACCTCAAACGAAATGACTAACTTCTGTGAAGAACACAGAATAATTGATGAGGTGACTGCTCCTTACTCACCACAGTCTAACGGAGTTGCTGAAAGAAAGAATCGAACTCTGTTAGACATGGTGAATGCCATGCTTCTCAGCTCAGGAGCTCCTGATAACTTGTGGGGAGAAGCCTTATTGACAGTCTGTTACATCCTAAACAGGATCCCTAGTAAGTCAAAGGATAAGACTCCCTATGAATTATGGAAAGGTAGAACTCCTAGAGTCCATTACCTTAAGGTCTGGGGATGTCTAGCAAAAGTAAGAATCCCTGAACCTAAAAAGAGAAAGATTGGACCTAAGACTGTAGATGCTGTATTCATAGGATATGCCCTAGATAGCAATGCCAATAGATTTTTAGTGACTCATTCTGAAGTAAATGAAATCTCTAATAATACCATCATTGAAGCTAGAGATGCAGTTTACTTTGAGAATATATTCCCTTTTAAAGATAGAATTTCTTCCAACCCCTCCAATCATTCCCTGCCTCCTTCTACCAGTTCCCATTCTCAACCTTCTAGCTCTCAACCTGATCAAGACTCAGAACCTAGAAGAAGCAAAAGAGGTAGGATTGAAAGAAATTTAGGAGAAGATTTCTTCACTTATTTGATAGAGGGTGATCCCTCAACTTACGAAGAAGCAATATCTTCTCCTGATGCACCTTTCTGAAAAGAAGCCATCAACAATGAGTACAACTCCATTATGGAGAACAGTACTTGGCATTTAGCAGACCTGCCTTTAGGTAGTAAACCCATAGGCTGCAAGTGGTCTTTAAAAAGAAACTTAGAGCTGACGGTTCAATAGAAAAATACAAAGCTAGATTAGTAGCCAAAGGTTTTACCCAGAAAAAAGGATTAGATTATTTTGACACCTACTCTCCTGTAGCTAGGATTGCCTCTATTAGAACTCTTCTAGCTTTAGCATCCATTCATGACTTGATAATTCATCAAATGGATGTAAAGACAGCCTTTTTGAATGGAGACCTAGAGGAAGAAATCTACATGGAGCAACCTGAAGGTTTTATTGCTAAGGGTCAAGAAAAGAAAGTTTGCAGGTTAGTAAAATCTCTTTATGGCCTAAAGCAAGCTCCCAAGCAATGGCATAGCAAATTTGATAAAGTGATTTTAGAATATGGCTTCTTACCAAATGAGTATGATAAATGTATATACTCTAAAAACACTGATGGAAGTTGTGTCATTATATGCTTGTATGTAGATGATATCCTTATTTTAGGACCAACACTTGAGTTAATAAATAACACTAAAGATTATTTATCTAGCATGTTTGATATGAAAGACCTAGGAGTAGCTAACCTGATTCTAGGAATGCAAGTATCCAAATCCAAGGAGGGTTATACTCTCTCCTTAGTACATTCTATTGAGAAAATGCTGAGAAAATTTGAGTACTTTGATAAGACACCTGCTCGTACTCCTTTTGACAGTAGTTTCATTCTCAAGAAGAATGAAAATTCACCTGTAGAGCAACATAGATACTCTCAAATGATAGGTTCTCTTATGTATATATCAAATAGAACTAGACCTGATATTGCATTTGCTGTTGGGAGACTTAGTAGATATACTAGCAACCCAAACCGGTCACATTGGTCAGCATTAGAAAGAGTATTTAGATATCTTAAGGGTACTATAGATTACAAACTTCATTATTCTAGACATCCTGATATCATAGAAGGTTACTCAGATGCAAACTGGGTAACTGACTCACATGATGTGAAATCCACAACTGGATATGTCTTTACCTTAGGAAGTACTGCAATCTCCTGGGGTTCATGTAAACAAACCATCATAGCTAGAAGTACTATGGATTCTGAAATGATAGCTTTGGATACTACTTGTACAGAAGCTGAATGGCTAAGAAATTTGATTATGCATATACCTGTTACTAATGTTCCTGTTCCTCCTATTTCCATAAACTGTGATAATAAATCTGTTATAGAACTACTAAAGCATGATTCTGTGAATGCTAAGATGAACAGGCACCTGCAGCTGCGCTTCAAGTCAATCAAGAGCCTATTAGGCAAATATGTGGTTCTTGACTATATAAAGTCAGAAAAGAACCTTGCAGACCACTTAACAAAGGGTCTGTCTAGGACGTTGATCCTAGAATCATCGAGAGGGATGGGGTTAAGCCCATAAGTAAGTCACCAGCAGTGGCAACCCAACCGAGTCTGACTGGAGATCCCAAGAAGCCGGTTCAATGGGTAGAAACAAGCTGGACTTCAGTGACTATTATGGAACACTGACTCAGAGATTAAATTCTCATAAATTAATGCCCAGGTGGCTGTACGAGGTTGTACAATGATATCCCATCCCTATGGTGACAGTGTTCCTGTGTGATCTGGTTAGGATGAGTTCTAAACTCTTAATAGGTCCAAACATTATTATGTAGGGTTGACTCCGATCACCAACTCTTTGAGGACTTACCTATATGAGAGGTCATGAAGGCCGCGACTATGGGACAGGGCGATCCCAGACAACTCTCATGAATATGGAAAAGTGCGCATGGCCATTCAAAAGCGCCACCCGATAGACCCAAGAACCTCTAGCGTACTATGTGTGCTATTTTCTGAATCTGAGTCAAGAAGTCTGATTCAAGGCGTAGTCCATCAA
This sequence comes from Hemerocallis citrina, assembly GCA_017893485.1. Classification (NCBI taxonomy): domain Eukaryota; kingdom Viridiplantae; phylum Streptophyta; class Magnoliopsida; order Asparagales; family Asphodelaceae; genus Hemerocallis; species Hemerocallis citrina. Next base: position 9,627,781 of record CM030365.1, on the reverse strand, counting down.
GCACTTCTTCAGACAAAGACAATAGTCACTACGTGAGATTCAAGGCTGTAGTCCATCTCATCTATGCATAGTATACTCTTGCCCAGAACTTCTATATCATTACTCTTTTGTTATCACTGCCTTTGAATCTTGGTTTTGGGGGGGGGATTGTTGGTTGTTTTACTCAAAACCCAAGATTCCCTCTTTTCCCTTTAGTCCCACATCGGTGGGAATGACCACCATGTGAGTGTATATATTACATACCACTCTTTATCCCATTGTAGTCTAGTGTGGTGTGGAGAGAACCCGTGGGCCACACGCGCGCGCCGCCGCCGCCGCCCGGCCCGGTTCGGTTCGGCGCGCGTAGTGGGCACGGGTGTGCGCGCCCGCATCTGCGGACACGAATGCCGATCCGAAATTGCTCTTCGGGTTCGGGTTCAGATCCAAAACTTATTTTTGCTGTTTATTTCTTTTCCTTTGACTAATTCTTCCTGAACGTTGGATCAGTTTTCTCAGATCCGATTTTTCTGGCCTTCTTCTCTCCCAACGTTCACACGTTTTGTGTGTATTTATATTCCAAAAACCCTACGGTTTTGCTACTACTGAAAAATACCGCATCTGATCCACAAAAACAATACTTTTGCTTCGCTGCTTTCGCGATCCGCAACACAGCAACGCAGTCCCCTTCGCTGCTTCCGCTTCTCTTTCGTTTTCACCTTCGTATTCTGGGCAAGGCTAAGTTCGGGTCATCTCTCGACGTTGTGTGCGACAGCGAGACGTCGGTGATACCGGGGGTTTTACCACTAGGAGCATCTGCGAAGCGTCTGCACATAAGACCGCGGGTCAACTCTTAGGGCAGTGCGTATCGCGCGACTTCCCCATAGGCCGGTAAATCCGTTTTTATTTCTTTTGTTTCGACAGATTAACAAGAAAATTAGAGACATTTTACACAACAATAATCTCTCATAATCTCTAACAATTAGAACATGTCACATCCTTTTGTTGATCGAGCTAATGTAGTGCACTAATAGCAGTGAGTATAACTGTATAAGATAAGTCTTCTGTGTCTATTATGTCCTTAATTGTCTCAATTCTACTATGTTTATATATGGTTTTAGTTTACTTCCAGTAATTGTATTTGTTAATTGTTTTGACTCAGTTGTATATGTTAATTGTTACTCATGTCAAGAGCATCTTGCCTGTTTTTTCTTCTTTTGGTCATTGAATCATCGATTATAATAGCTTCATCGTATCCGATTTGCTGTAGTTCAAAAATTACTTACTCATGACTCTGAATGTGTTCTTTAATTGCTCAATTCACAAGTATTAATTTCCATCAATATTTGATAGTTAATTCGGATGCTGTACCTCAATATGTGTGTTAAACAGGGAGAGTAATATTTATTAAGTATAGCGACTAATTAAGCAATTAAGAGGCACTCAAAAGTTGGAAACCTCTGCCAAATTCATGGTGTGGGAGATGTACAGAATCTTTTGATCGTGGACCACGAACAACTTATCTCAGATATACTTTTCGACACACAAAGAGTGATAGTTGTAAAAGTAGCAATTTTTCTATACGTATTGGAGGTGAATGGCTTTATACTGTGAACATGATGATCAGTGCAGTCCTTGTGTTCAACACCAACCACCGTGCAGTTTGTCTGGTAATTCCAATATCTTAATTAACTAGTTATTCATTTCATATTTCCCTTTTCCACGAAATCTTTGTTTACATGGTGTGAATAAGAATGACATTTATTGGGTACAAAATCGTCGTTTATTACGGCTCTTGTATAATAAATTATATAGCTCCTGAGACATAGCATCATATTAGATGCCAAATGTGTAAGTTGGTATTGAATGAGAATGACAATAGGAGGCATGCAAAATATGAAGGTAATGGATAAAGACTACTGCCTTGGAGGGCATTTGCTCTTCTAATTTGTAGTTTTTTTTCTTATTTCCTTTTCTTGTGTGTTTTTGTTTAATTCTCAGCTATCCTTGAAGCTTGTTGTATTATTCAGGCCATTGAAACTACAAAAGAAGCAAAATGTATTTTAAAAAATATATTCTATGCATGCTAATTAATGAAGTTGGTAGACTAATATATAATATAATGCTATATATGGTTTCTGAAATGATTGAACTGGGTCACCCCTGTATGGTTTCAGAATTAGTTGAAGGAAAAATATTCGTGCATGGTTCTATTTACTGCTAGCATTGGTATTTGATCAGGTTCAGTCCAGGTAGTGTTAGTACCAAATCTACAAGGAAACCCCTTTTCATGTAGGAGATTTGTAGTCATACACCAATGTCTGGGTTCAGATCAGAGTGTCTGCATTTGTTGTTTTTACTGGTAGGGATTTTAAAACTTGAACATATTACTTTTAGATGTGAATTAAAACTCAGATCTTCTTTAGTCAGTTAGGGGGAAATTGGTTTTCATTTAAGTTTTTTTTTTTTTATCATAAAAGGTTGGCCTAGGCCCTCCCGTATTTCATTAAAAAGTTTTTAATTAAACAAATAATCAAGTAGCAGATAATGATGTTCATGTTACCCACATGCGGGCCATGATGCTCATTCTCTGTCCAAAATATGGATCCCCTCATTAACCGGGTACAGGCCCACTGTAGTACCCCAACAGTACATACATCAAAATACCTGAACCCAAAATATACCAGAATACATCCCCCCAAAATACATGGCCCCAAAATACATACAACGAAATACATGCTCCCAAAAGAAAAACAGTACAGAAAAGAGTCAAGTTTCTTCCTCCTCTTTCCAAGACGATCACCCTTCTTGTGGTGTACCTTCCATTTCCTGTTGGTCAGCCCGGTCCGTGTACAGGTCCTTGATCTTTTTAGTCTGTTCTTCCCCTACTGTATTAGACCAGAAGATGATATTAGCACTAATTTTAAAAATTATTTGTTGATGCATGATGTGTCTGTATGTAATCCTAAAGATTCTATTATTTCTTTCTAACCACAGACCCCAGCATATACCCGCAACCCCAATATCCCAAATGATTAAATTGTTTCTGCTAATATGTCTCTCTCTTCCCACCTCCCCCAGGCGTCCAATACTGTTTGCGGGCCTGTCCCCGGGCCACCAAGTCCGTTTAGTAAGTCCCCCCAAATTGGTCTCGCAAAGCTGCATGTCACCAGTAGATGGTCCACCGTTTCATTCTCCTGATTGCACATAACACAGTTTGCCGGTCCTTGTCACCTTCTTCTAGCCAAGTTATCTCGTGTTAGGATTGCGTTTCTACACGCCAACCAACTGAAGGTCCTCACTTTAAGTGGTACTTTTGCCTTCCATACTGGATCGTCGACTCTCATTCCCCCATCGTTAAGTCTTTTATATGTCGATTTAACTGAAAAGATGCCACCTTTTTCTGCTTCCCATTTAACTGTCTTCCTGATTATTTCCTGTTGGTTTCCATTCCTGTAAGTACTCAATAAGGTCATGTTTTTGTCTTCTGGCCTGGGGGGTTAGCCTGCCTGTTAGTCTTGGTCTCCATTCCTCATTCCTCCAATTTCTAGCTACCCGATCATATTTGTCAGTAACAAATTTGTAAACTTCTGGGAATCTTCTCTTCAGGTTAATCGGTCCACACCATTTGTCCTTCCAGAAACACGTCGTGACCCCATTTCCAATGGAGAATGTTACCCCTGAGATGAAGATTTCCTTAGTACGAGTGACCCCTCTCCAAAATCCAAATGATGAGTCCTTGTTTTTCTATTTCTGGTGCATACAGCCATTCTTCATGTAGGATGCCCTTATTAGTCTACTCCATTTTGTTTTAGGCTTAATTTTGAGTTTCCACCACCATTTGCACAGCAAGGCTTGGTTCATTTGACGAATATTGACCACTCTTAATCCACCAAGCTCTTTTCGTCTGCACACTATGCCCCATTTGATTAATGCGTATCCTCTCCCTTCCCCTGCCCTATGCCACAGGAATCATCTTCTAAGTCTGTCAATTTTTTTAGATACCCAAACTAGGATTTCATAAAATGACATGTAGTAAAGTGGTATGGAGCTAACCACCGAATTCAGCAAGATTAAACGTCCCCTGAATGACAGCATTTTCCCCTTCCACCCCTCCAATCTGCTTGCAACTTTCTCTATGAGGCCATGCCAGTCAACCCTCCTTACATTCCCGGTTCCGATTGGCAATCCGAGGTACTTAATTGGAAGTTTCTGAATCGGGCAGTTAAGAATATTGGCTATAGTGTTCCCCTCTTCCCCCGTTTCTCCTAAGAATGTGATGGAGCTTTTGTGGAAGTTCACCTTAAGCCCTGACCATTCTTCAAATAAGTATAGACCCCATTTTAGAAATGTTGCCTGCACTATGTCGCATTCCCCAAAAATTAAAGTATCATCTGCATACTGGACGTTCATTACAGCCGAGATGCCCCTCCTCATACCTAGGCCATTAATTAGGCCATTTTCTCTGTATGCGTGTAGCATTCTATGTAGCCCGTCCCCGACCAAGGTGAACAATAGTGGTGATAATGGGTCCCCCTGTCTATGTCCCCACCTACACCTGATTTCCTTTCCCGAGTTCCCGTTTACCAGTACATTTACCTTGGAAGTAGTTAACCAACTATTAATCCAACCGATCCACCTATTCCCGAATCCTCTTCTCTGAAGAATCTCCAGCAGGCATTTCCATTCGACCTTATCGTACGCCTTCTTGAAGTCTAGTTTAAGGATAAACCCTGACATCTTCCTTCTCTTCATGTCTTGTATTACTTCCTGTACTAAGGTCACCCCTTCTAAGATATCCCTCCCGGCAATAAAACCAGTATGATAATCCTCGATGATGTCCCCTATTATCCTTCCCAATCTATTGGCTAGGACTTTCATAATGATTTTGACTGAGCAGTTGATCAAGCTGATTGGCCTAAAATCACTCACTTCCCTCGCCACATGTTTTTTGGGGATAAGCCAAACATGAACATAGTTAATTCTTTCCAGATTCAAGCTCTTGATGTAGAACACATTCATGATGTCCATAAGGCCAAACTTTACAATATCCCAAAACTTTCTGTAAAAGAATATAGGGAACCCATCCGGCCCTGGTGCCTTATCCTGTCCCATTCCCCACACCGCTGCCTTCAACTCATCCATTGTGAATGGTTCTTGCAGAGCATGAATTCGGTCTTGTGTTTCTCCTTGCAATTCTCCCCATATGTTCTCATTTGACTCAGTCAGTCCATCTCTGTTTTGACCAAATAACTCCTTGAACTTAACATCAACATGGTTGACTATCTGTCGCTCATCTGATACTGATATACCTTCGATATCCATTGAGTGGATGTAGTTATTCCTGGGTCGCATGCTGGCGACCTTGTAGAAGTATTTAGTGTTTGTATTCCTTTCTTTTAGCCACTTAACTCTGGAGCATTGTCGCCACATAATTTCCTCGCTTATGTAGGTTTCTTGAATATCTTGCCTGCATGCTGTTAACCTTTGGAACTGGTTGTCGTCCAGCTGTCCTGTTTCCTCCCGTCTTTCAAGTTCCTCAATCTCGTTAAGGATATCCTCTTTTCTTTTTAAGATATTCCCGAACTTGAGCTTATTCCATTTTCGTAGTCTTCTTCTCAGAGTGGACATTTTTTTGTTGAATCTGGCGGCTGGTTCATCCTCCCCAAGCTCCTCTTCCCAGCAGGTCTTCACCATTTCGTGACATTCAATGTTAGAGAGCCACATTTTCTCGAACCGGATTCTTTGTCTTCTTCTTCCCTCTTCTCTCGTAGTAATCATGATGGGAATGTGGTCCGACGTATTTCGAATACATAATTTTGCCATTCCCAACGGGAATTTTGTTTCCCAATCTGTAGAAACTAGGATCCTGTCCAGTTTAGCTAGGGTCGGCTCCCTACGTCTATTTGACCATGTAAAGCTCCGGTCGTTGATAGGGATGTCCATCAACCTTAAGGCTGATATAACCAGATTGAATTTCCTCATATCATGGCCATTTCCTAGGCCTCCACTCCTCTCATATGCGTGTCTGACGATGTTGAAGTCCCCCCCAGTACCTAAGGTAAACTCCATCTGCCCCGGATATGTAGAAGTTCTTCCCAAAACTGTGATCTGAGGTTCCTCTCATTTGGGTCATACACCACTGTAATGGTTTGCTGCCACCCATCCTACCTTCTTTGTACGACAACTGAAACCGTGTAGTTCCCAACCCATTCATCCAGTAAATCAAATTTACTGGTATTGACCCCCACCATAATCCCTCCTGACAAACCTACAGCATCCCTTACCCTCCATTCCTGGATATGGTCCAACTTTAGACCCCTGAGAACCATGTCATTTGGTTGAGCTATTTTAGTCTCTTCCAAATAGACAATATCAATATTATTGTTCCTAATAACCTCTCCTACCATTCTACGCTTGACCGCCTTGCCAAGCCCTCTCACATTCCAAAATAGGGTGTGACACATCTACGGTATTGTCCCCCCCTTTACTTGCAAAGTTGAATCCAACTCTACCAGGTTTTGGGACACGCAATCGTGGACCGTCCCCCCTTCTAAAACCCTTTTACCATTGTTAATATTAACCAATTCCCTCCCGCGAATAACATCAATAAAATTTGTATGTGCATTATGCTGTGAGTTTAAGCCATATACATGTGCTAGTTGAATTAACAAGTAATCAGGTATAGAGCCAAATACAGAGATATTCGTGTTTGTACCTGTGATGTTTTCATAAGCTTTTCGCTTTCCCACCATTTGGTATATTTCTTTAACGGTCATCGGCTTCTCCCCTTTGTTACGTTGTCTTATGCTACGTCTGTATCCTTCCCTCGCCTTAACCACTTTTTTCTTCTTGGTAGATTCAACCACCGTCGACTCTTCACCTATGCTTCTAATCTCTGTTTCTTCTTCCAAATAAGGTTCCTCAGACTTGTTCGATTCTGTATCCGAGCCCGACGATATCTCTAAACTGTGTTTTTTAGTTGTAACCCAATTTCCCAACATTGCCTTCATCCTTTTCTTAACTTCGCGTTCCACCCTTTTTTCGACCTCCTGTTTTAGTAGTTCCTCCATTTGTTCCCCTCCCTCTTCATTAGCGTCCGTAATTTGAGTAATTGCGGCTTCATTTGTAGGTTTCACACCTTGGTAAATTTCCACCGTCGAATTAGACTGATAAAACTCACCCAGCGCTTGTTCTTTCTGTTCTCTGTCTAGGCCCAGGCCCATGCCTGTTCGGCCCACCAAACCAGGCCTAACCTCTTATGCTACCCCCACTCCCAAATAGCTGAAGCCCAATTCTTTTTCGTCCAGGCCCATGAACTTCTTTCCCAACCCCACGTCGCTGAGACTGTAATTCAAATTCCCCAAATTCCCACCGCGAATTCCTGTCTCGCTTGCAGATGTAGTGCCGCCACCCTCAATCCCTATCATCTTAGTCTCTTCTTCCCTATACCCTATGATTGGACCCTTATTATGCATACCCCTGTCCTCGTACCCTGTCTTGTTCGCTGCGCTACTCATAGCCCCAGCATAGGTACCTTTGTGATGGTCCAGACCTGTCTGACGCTCCCCCATTATTGCGTTGGGCCCCCCACCCTCCACTGTGTTGTGTAATTCTGCCATGAAACGGGGAGAAGGATCTGTTCGGCTGTCCCCGTAGGTCTGCGCTTCGTCAGCTGGCTTCGCGTGGTTGATGTGAACCAGTTTTGTAGATTTACCAAAGGAGAACTCCCCTACTGTCGGATCTCCTCCCACTTTGTGCTCATTGATGATGAGCGGTCCAGCCTTCGTGATCTAAACCGGTTGATAAACAAAACCCGGTTCAATCTCTCCTGAACCGTCGTCTTCCACCTCCAGACGTTTCTTCCCCAACGCGATTTCTGCCCATTTCTTCTTCTTTTGCTCGTCACTGTCATCCCCAAACAGCTTTTTTTATCACATTCCTCTTCCCCATGTCCCCCGTCCCTACCCTCGAACTGTCATCCTCCACCACCACCTCAACCATGAAAGTTTTGTTTTCCACGAGAACCCTAATAATCCTAGGTATCCTCTCATACCCATTCCGAACGATCCTCACTCTGGCCGTTCCTCCTCTTTTCTTCTCCATCGAGGCGTCCATTTCTTGGACGGAACCAAACCGCCTCAATATATCCTAGAAGCCACCAATCTCCCAACAGTGGAGAGGGACTCCCGTTAATGTAACCCAATTACCCTTGATGTCGCCATGGCTGATTGCACCTTCGTCGCCCGTCCACCATTTGATGGAGATCCCATAACGGCCGCCATTGATCTTCAGTTCATCACGTCGCTCAAGCGCCGCAACTCCTTCAGGTGACGGAAACTCCGCAATCCAAAAATCTTTCACCTTATGGAGTTCCCATTTTCTGTGGTTGAAGCTATCGGAAAGCTGCCTCAATCCTGTGACGATCTCCTCCATTGACGGCCAACCTCTAACCGCCCGAATAACCCCCATTTTGAGTTGAAGGCTCTCTCTGTTGTTCCTCATTATCCCCGTCATCGACACCACTGCACGAGCCCCTTCTGTGAACTTGCCCCCTGATCTATCGTCCATCCCCTGCCTAACGCGCTTCTTCTCACCTCGTACCGCACACGCATGGACTTTATGTCCTGGGACTTTGCATTCGAAGCATAAAAAAATGCCGTAGGGACAATCCTCCTTACGGTGATGGTCGCCGCAGAAGATGCATTCCGACTCCCTCGCCTTTGTCATTGTTGCCTCCATTTTTTTTGTTGATTTGGACCGGTATATCTCCCACCCTCCCTCGTCGTCGACTTCTTGAACATTAACCTCCCCTTCCCTTCTTCGTACATGTCGCAGAGCTGACAAGAGCTCCTGCTCTGTAAAGTTGGCCAGAGAGGTTGGGGTCCTAAGCTTAGCAGCGGCGTGCGGCACAGGTGGCTTTGGGGTGTCATATAGGGCCCCTACAGGTGAACGTTGCTGCGCATCTATGACTGGAGATGAAGGCTTCCCCCTGGGGCTATACACCTGCTGATGGACCTTGTCGTTAACATTAGTAGCCCTGTCGGAGATTTTGATAGTCTCTTGTGGGCTCTTGGGTCCTCTGATCTGTCCCGGTGATCGGTGGCCAGGTTTATAACTATGGTTTCTATGATGAGGTGGTGACCTAGAGTGCATACGCCTTTGCCCACCGCCGTCTCTCCCCGAAGGTCGTCTGACTGCAACTCTCCTCAGTGACCTCTCCCTGTGGCTATCGCGATGACCCTCCTCTCGAGGCTCATGGTGTGTCTTCCTACCACGTGGGTTGCGGTGCTCCTCATCGCTGCTGATCTCTCGCGGAGCCCACACGCGTTCTCTCCCATGGTCGAGTCTGGAATCTCCCCGCATGGAGGTGGCTTAGTAGGAGGATCTGAAAGTGATGTAGGTGGTAGAAGTTGTAATCAGTAGGTTTGAAGGTGGTCGGAAGTGTAGAATGTTTGGAAAGTTGGGTATAGTCAAGGTCAGAAGATATGGTTTTTGGACAGAATGAGATGAATGAGGTGGGGAGAATGGCAGGCTGAGGGCTGTGGAGCAAGGAGAATAGAAAGGGATGAACAGGATGAGAGAGCGGGTGGTGGTTTTTAGGGTAGAGTGTTTTAAGAAATGATGATGGAGTGGTTTGGGCTGAGGAGGACGCAGAAGAGAGGAGGGGGGGAGAGGAGGAGGAGGTTGCTGTGGTAGATTAAGGAGTGGTGGAGGAGGTGATGGAGGAGGACGGAGCAAAAGAGGGTAGGGTTAGGGTTTTTTTTGGTAGAGGAGAGAGTTCCTGAATATCGAGAGCTCATTTTTTTTAGCAGAGCAATATATATATATATATATATATATATATATATATATATATATATATATAAAGTTTTGATCACATAAGAGATGAAATTTTGCTACATTAGTGTTTTTTTGGGCGGCCGCTTAGGCGGAGGCAGTGGGTAGACCACTCCGACCTTAAGATAGACGGTAAATGTAGGCAGGTAGTCTCTTAAGCAGTTGCCTAGAGCCTAGGCGGTTATGGCTATTAAGGCAATCGCCTAGGCCGTCAAGGTGGTTGCCTAGGTGTTTAAGGCAATTGATCTAGGCACTCGTGGTCTTTAAAACATCATAATAATAATCCTTTGAGAGTATGTGAATCTTACTCACTAAACCGGACTCACAATTTATAATATTTGTAAAATGTATTGACTTGTCCAATCATTCAAAAGGTTCATTCACAACTGATAAAATTGTTAAATTTTTTTTATTAATTCTATTAAATTTCAATAATTGTCTAGTATTTACTTATTTTATATTTTAAGATTTGTATCCTAATGTTATTTTTTTTCTTCTGATTTTTTCTGATTTTTTTCTATTTTAAGAATTAAATATGCAATTAAAAATATTTATTTTGAGAAAAATGAGTTGACCGCTTAGGCGGTAAGGTGGTAAGCTGTACATAAATCGCCCCGCCTCGCCTAGCATCCACAAAAACATTGTGCTACATTAAGTGCAACAAAACAGAACTTTATATAAAGTAACCTATTGTTTCCTTTGTGTGCAACCTTTGGTAACTTACAACATAATAATTACCATAATTTAAAGTTATGATTGGCATAGTTAAGTTCTTTCATTTTGTTGAACATATAAAATATTATTGAATTTATTGATATTTAGAGATACATAATTAAAAACATAGAAACCTATAAATAGACTACAAAACTTGCCTATAAAGAATGTCCTCTATCATCCTACATATAGATAATATCAACTCATATATAAAATCTTATCTAACCACATACGGAATATATCATTGATGGTAGATCATGAGGCCGTCTCCGTCACTTGAAGCTCCCCCACCTTGCCTTCTCCTTCACCTTACCTAATCATTTCCTTCACCTGAAGCTTCACCTGAAGTGTATGCCGTCGCCTACACCTGTAGCTTCACCTCAACCTGCATACCCACCCCTACTCTGTCTTCTTCCTCTTCCTCAACACTTAGCACCTTTTCCTTTCCCTTTCCTCTTCTTCAAGATCTACAACAACTCAAACCTTCGGACCAACAGCTTCATTCCGTCGCCATGCTATCGGAGTTGGAGCTAAGCGGGGTCGGGCCCAATGAGCAGGCATGACACACCGTCAACATCCCTACTCCTACCCCCCAACCACTGATGCCCCCCCTTCACCTCAGCCACCTCCTCCACAGATGTCAAGTCTATGGACAATGGCAGCACCGGCTATCCCTAACCCAAACCCACCCATGAACATCCCCCCGAGGGGGATTCCCCTAGGCTCAGACGTGCCCTCACCCCCCCCCCCCCCCCGCTGGCACACCGAAGTGCACATCATCGACAGAGGGATAGAGCCAATGGTCATCATCGCCATCGGGAGGAGATGTTGTCTTCGGAACGGGCCCATAGAGGGGGTCCTCCTACAAGACACTATGGGCGTAAAAGAACCCCCCCCCCCCCTCCCGATGATCCAACGTCACCCTAACAGACATCACTTTGAATAGAGAAACTATGACCATTGTCATCAACCACAACCAAAGAGGCACCACAGGTACAACCACAATCAAAGCTATCACAGTGGACATGGGCAACAATCACACAGAAGCCATACCAGAGATAGGGCCTTCCACAAGCAAGCTCACCTCCCCCAACATCACAGTTCTATCAGTCCACCCCCTCCGAGATCATCCACACACCACAACATACCTTCAAAGACTACTACCCCCCTACTAAATACTTGGCCTCATCTTCACACTACCCACACCAATCCCTCCCACAATCAGAGTCCATCAACCCTCTCAAGTCCATCGTGGTCTGGGCCCAAGAAGGGGATCCAGACGGGACTCCTGAGGGGGTGGAACAGGATGAGATTGGGGATTCATCGGAGAAGTGGCATGAAGTAAATCGAAAAGAAAAGAATAAAGCCAAAACCTCTCTACCTTACCAACAGGAAAATGGAAAAAAATATAGAAAAGGCAAACGAAAGCCAGTGCCATGCTTCAATTGTGGAGATTTGGGACATTACCATAGTGAGTGCACAAAGGAAGTTAGATGCCTGAGATGCATGAAGTGGGACCACATGTCATACTCCTGCACGAATGTCGTCAATTCCAACAATGACGATGACCGGGTGGTGTGCAGAGGCAGATCGCCAGACATCCCAACCCTGATCAAACACAGCCTTGATACAATCAAGAATGAAGAAAAGTGGTTGTGACAGTGGTGTGCGGTGGCACGAGTGAGAGCAGGTAGCCCATCGGAGACTCATCTTCTCCAAGCACTAAACCTGAAGTGGCCAATGAGGGCCCACAGAGATTGGGTAGCAAAGAGAATGTGCAACCTGCAATTTCTGGTGTCGTTCCCATCACCAGAGAAGATGACAGAGGTTACCCGATTGGGCCCGGTGAACTTTGGGCACTTTAAGGTGGAGTTTAAGGCATGGTCACCGAGCTTTGGTGTAGAGCTCCCTCAGGGCGACAGGTACTGGATATGGATACATAACGTACCATTGCACTTTTGAAAGAAGGAGGCTCTACAGGAGATAGTCTTTGACTTCGGGATAGTGGTAGACATCGACGAGAAGACGATTCGCCGCTTAGAGATCGAATCGGCTAGGATACTGATCAGGAGCAGCGACATCTCCCTAATGCCACATTTTGCCAAAGTCTTCTCATTTGGGGAATCCTATCTCATCCAGTTTGTGCTCAACAAGCAGGCGGAGACAGAGGCGGAGCTCCTAGCCATCACATCCCCAACTCCTACCCCATCTTTCAGAGATGGTCGCTCCTTTAAATAGGTAGTCTCACCAGAGTGGGATCTTACCATAGATGGGGCTCATGAGGTGGAACGTGCTCACCGAGAAGTGATCAAGGCAGCTAGAGGGATGGAGGTTTGCCGGGAGCCTACGGCTGAGGGATCAGATCTCCACAACTCAGGCCGGATCACCGTTGGTGGAGATCGAGGGTCGATCAAGGGATCCAACGGTCAGGATGATCCATGTTTGGATATGGCAAAATCCACACTATCAGAGGGAAGCCAGGGGGAAAGGGGCCAAAAAGTTTCTCAAAGTGGCAGTCAAATACTGCATGTTGGAAAGGAGGTGCGAAGAGGGGAACAGAGAGGGGAGCCAGAACATGCAGGCCCTAGAAATGGCAAAATCCCACTTCGACACGACATGCAAAGAAGCTCTCCAACAGGGAAAAACACACAAGCTTTGGGGCCAAAGATGCTTTGGAACAAGAAGGTGGACCAAAGGCACAGTAGCTCTCCAAAAAGGAAAAGAGGGGAGTTGTTTGGGTCAAGAGCGGCAGAAGGCAGTTGCCATTTTGGGGATGACGACGAACTTGGAGGTACTCACAGACAGGGAAGAGAGCTCAAAAGAGGTTAAAACAAACTTAGGGGTTGATTCACAAGGAAAGATGAGTCACATTTTAGGCTTAGAGTCTTCTGGTAAAAGCAACGATGCTTCTAGTGGCGAAACGAGGCTTAATTTCAACACCTCGATAACGACTCCCAACGCCTCGATAACGACTCCCAAAGCTTCGACCGCAGGGGCCTCCACTCACAACGAGACGGGTGGCGAAAGCGTCAGAGGGTTGAAGCTTCTGCACTAGAGTCACAACTTAGTCTTTTGTAATCCACCCACAGAGCAAAATTCGAAAGCCTTGGAGCAACAAGCAGGGCCTATTTCGACTGAGAGGGCCGTGAATGAAGTCCAAAGCTCAGTTGAGCTATTTAAGGAAGGGAGGAATTTACTTGGGCCCAAAGAGGGGCCCAGTCCAGGGGGAGATGTAGTATTGGGCTCAAATGATGATTTATGGGCGCAAATGAGTGTGTCCCAGTCTCACCTCTTGACATTAATGAAGATGACCGAGATGATAGGCTTAACCTCGATGATGACTATGTCTACTCAGAAGGAGAGTCGATTGACTCAGATGGACTGGCTGAAGAGCTCCCAAGTATATCAACAAATTTGGTACCTTGTACATTCCCCCCAACACAGTCAACAGTTACAAGCTCGTCTCAAGGTTACAGATCTCGGGGTTCATAAGAGGGCTAGTGAGGAGTCCTTAGTCAACTATCTGGAGATTGCTGCGGCCGCTAAAGCGGCTAAGACAAGCGTCGGAGGTACATGCTCTTTCCTAGCTTCTGTTTTTAACTTCATGACTGATACTGAAATTTTTTATCTAGCCGAAACCTGTGGTCTTGCGGTTAACAATATTGATAGGAATTTCCTCCGCCTTAATCAAATTAGAGGATGGGAGACCGTTAGGATTATTCTTAATCTGAACTCGACAGCCAAAATGAGTCATGTTCCCCCCTAACCGTAGTTAATGGAGGCCCTATTCTGGAATGTTAGAGGCCTCAGAGGGCGGGACAAGCGAGAAATGGTGAAGGAAGTCGTAGCCAGGTCTAAGGCTAACATTGTGGGCCTCCAAGAGACCAAACTTTCAAACATGTCTAGACTTAGTAGAGTAGGGGGTAGTCAAATCTCCGAATGGAGGATGCTCCCATCAATTGGGGCATCTGGACGCATCGCCCTAGGGTTTAACCCCAACGTCTTCTGTTGTCTAGACGAGCTTCATGGGCAATTTTCTTTGTCAGTATTGCTACAGCGAAAATCCGACCGGTGGACTCAATCGGTTACGGTGGTCTATGGACCGCATACTTCTGTCTCTAGAACGACCTTCTGGGCGGAACTAAGAGCTATCCAAGCACACTGGCCACACCCTTGGGTGGTGGGGGGCGATTTTAACATCACAAGATTCGCCTCAGAACATAGAGGCAGAGGATCCGGTGATCTAGACAAGGAAGCTTTTAATGAGGTCATCATGGACCTGGAATTGGTTGACATCCCCATCTCGGATAGGCTCTTCACCTGGTCGAACATGCAGGCGGCACACATTCTAGCTAAACTAGATAGGATCTTGGTCTCCATGGATTGGGAGACCAAATTTCCGTTGTCATTGGTAAAATCACTCCCCAAACCAACCTCTGAACACGTTCCTATTTTCTTATCTTCCGGGGAAGACCAACCCAGAAAGCCATCAAAATTTCGGTTCGAGAAAGCATAGTTAGAAATTCAAGGCTTCCACCATATGGTCAACGAGAGTTGGTCTTGCCCGACCAAGGGTTGTGAGGCGTCCGCTATATGGTGTGAAAAAATTAGCTGACTCAGGGGCAAGCTTAGAAAATGGAACCGGACCAGATTCGTACTGATTTGGAGAGCAAAGGAATCCCTTCTTGAAGGGATTGAGGAACTTGAGAAGGTTGAAGAATCTAGGGATTTACTACAGGAAGAGCGGAATCGATTGCTCCAATTCAGACAGGAAATCGACCAGCTCTACAGGATTGAGAAAATCAAATGGCAACAACAGTCCAGAATTTCGTGGCTCAAAGAGGGAGACGCGAACACAACTTTTTTCCACCGATTTGCCAGTGCACGGCGTAGAGCTAACCTCATACACTCAATCCACTCGGATTCGGGAACGGTTCAAGGCAACGTTGCTATTAAGCTAGCCTTCCAATCTCACTTCAAGCGCCTCTTTGGGCACAAAGCGGACTTGAGGGTCCCTCTCCAACACGATTTCTGGCAAGACCAGGCAAGTACTTCAGACCCTGGGCTGCAATCCCTCGAAGCACCCTTCACTGAGAAGGAGGTTTGGGAGGCAATCCAACAACTTGGAAAGGATAAAGCTCCAGGTCCTGATGGTTTCTCGATTCTATTCTATTAGATATTCTGGGAGGAAATCAAAGGTGACTTCCTGAAGCTGTTCATAGACTTCTACGAGCATAAACTCAAATTAGGGAGATTCAACTATGCGGAGGTTGTGCTGATTCCTAAGAAAGAAGACTTCCGACGAGTTGGAGACTTCCGCCCCATAAGCCTCCTTAACTGCTCGGTAAAGATCATTACCAAGACCCGCGCTAACAGACTCGGAAAGGTAATGGATGGCCTCATTAGTCAGGACTAGACGGGATTCATCAAAGGAAGATGTATTTAGGACAGTATAGCAACGGCTGAGGAGACTATCCATCAATGCCACACTTCGAATTCTAAGAGCTACCTCCTGAAGCTGGATATCGAGAAAGCCTATGACTCTGTTGAATGAGACTGTTTGTTGGAAGTGCTTGCTGGAAGGGGTTTCGGGGACAGGTGGATTAGATGGATCCATACTTATCTTACTACCAGCAAAACGGCAATTTTGGTAAATGAGGTAGCAGGCCACCCATTCTCCTGCAAATGGGGGCTCAGACAAGGAGATCCGCTCTCACCCCTTCTCTTCACCATCGTGGCAGACGTTCTAAGATCCATGATGGCTAAATGCAGTAGAGCAGGTTGGACCGTTCCAGTGGCTAAGGGAGTCAATCGTCAAGGATGCTCTATACTCCAATATGTAGACGATACTCTCCTATTTGGCAATGGTAACCTAGGGGAAACTACGGTCTTCAAAAGAATTCTGTATTGCTTTGAAGCCTGGTCTGGCCTCAGAGTCAATTTTCACAAAAGTGCTCTCATTTCCATTACCCTGAATCCAGAAGAGGCTCTTGATCATGCCACTATCCTCAATTGCTCCACCGAGAGTTTCCCCATTCAATACCTTGGATTGGCGCTAAGACCCGGGAAACTCAAAAAGGCGAATTGGCTACCCATCATTGACCGGGTTGAGAAACGGCTTGCAAGATGGAAAGGCAAAGCCCTATCTTTGGGAGGGAGAGTCATGCTTATTAATGCAGTCCTCTCTAACCTTCCTACCTATTATCTCTCCTTCTTTGAAATACCGCAATGGATAATCCAAAGAATTGACCGGACTAGGAAACGTTTCTTATGGAAAGGGGCAGATCCGGACCGAGGAGGATATCACCTAATTAGATGGGAGAAGGCGTGCATGAAAAAAAGACATGGAGGCCTAGGTATAATTGATCTTCGAGATATGAATCTGGCGCTACTGGGTAAATGGTGGTGGAAAGTATTCCACCCTAATGGAGAAGGGTGGCAACAATTTGTTCAGGGATATATGCATGGGAATAGAACGAGAAATCTGGGCTTCAGGATAGGCCGTCGGGTTTCTTGGTTCTGGAAAGGTATCACTAAGGCATACGATCCCTTCCATAGCTGTGTCAAATCAGCTATCGGTAACGGCAGACTCACCAGATTTTGGTGGGACAAGTGGTGTGCTGATCACACACTCAGAACTCTGTTCCCCGATTTATATGAGCAGGCAACACATCCACACTGCATGGTGGCCGCTGCCTGGAAAAGAGACGCCTGGAATGTAGTGCCCCAAATTTCCAATATGATATCTTAGAAATACGTGGCACAATTCTCAGCATCAACTTCAAATGTAATATTAAACACAGCCCAAAATACCAGTAAAAAAAAAATTTCTCAAATTTTTATCACAATAATATTTACATAGCACAGCGGAATACATACACCTTGAATTACAAACTTCTTTCTTTAAAACACTTTCTTTTACAAATTACATAAGTCATTTCATCACTTTAACTCAAACATCCAAATCCCAAGCTATAACTAATCACCTGTAAAATATGAGGCTAGAGATAATTCTAACCCCCAAAACTAAAGGGGCCAGCCATAAAGGTGTGAGTGACATAAAACAAGCAACATAAGTAAAGCATCGATTCATCAAAAACAGGAAATAAATAGGAGTAAGTGAATTTAGGGAAAATCACGAAACATGAAAACATATCAAGTGGGGCTAGACTAAGTGTCAAGTGTAGGAAACCGAAAACACATCATAACACCAAGTCACGAAAGCATCAATGCTATATGCTGACTCTCTAATGCATACTTGTCGGAGTCTATGCATCCCACTCTACATAGGTCCGGTGCAAGCCCTTAACGTCTCCACTTTAAAGGGTTTAATCTCCTGCCATGCAACTAATCCTACTACGATGACTACTACGAGATAAAGATAAACTGTAAGTATTAGCCCATGCCCCGATAACTCCGAAGATCAATCCCACACCACAGGTAATTCCGGAGACTATTTCACTCACACCTGGATAATTCTGGGGATTATCTCACACCGCAAACTGTGGCACCTCATCACATGAATACCACATGTGCGTCGCCTCGACCCCGATAATTCCGGAGATCAATCCCACACTACAGGTAATTCCGAAGACTATTTCACTCACACCTGGATAATTCCGGGGATTATCTCACACCACGAGCTATACTGAGGTCCGTAACCCATGTTCTCATTCATCATATCACCCCTAGTGCCTGTTCTTATCATTTAGGTTATTTAGTTACTTTATGGATCTCCTAGAGTTGGTGTACCCCACCGGACTAAACTTAACAACTGATCAACTAAAATACCTCAGCAGACTCAAACATAATTATCTCAACTGCCGGTATACTAGGATCACACACACCCTCTAGAGACCTCACACCGAAACATCCAAACCAATCTTCCAACTTAAATTGCTCAGTCAAAACAACTTGAAAACATTTGTTCAGTAGAAGATAAGATATAGAATAGTAAGTTATAGATTAAAGCATTAAGAGAATAAACCATTTAAAAGAACATTCAAATATATCAAGATACATCAGTATCAGTCGACTATAAGCAAGCGTCGGTCGACTGTCCAGAGAGAAAATCAAATAGCTTTGAGAAAATAATTCTAAGTATTATAAGTCGACTATAAAAAGCCATCGGTTGACTGTCCAGAGCGAAAATCCAAAACTTCAATTAAAATAATTCTAAGTAATATCTTCCGACTGTAGAAAGTCATCAGTCGATTATCCAGAACGAAATTTCAAGAAAACTAGAAAACACAGCAGCCAGGTCGCGACGGTCAACAGTGAAATCACACCGGTCGACCGTCGACCTGCAGACTGCAGATTTTGGTTGTGCACATTTCAACCGATACGTAGCTTTACTTTATGAAAACGATTTCCACAAAACGCATATTTCTTATTTCATCAAATGCAACTTATAAGATATATAATAGTCCATAAAACTAAATCAAAACTACTTAAATTTATAACAATAGTGATTTATTGATTTCTTTCGATTAAAACATGAATTGTGCATATAGTCAAAAATAGAGTTTCTAAAAAATTAATTATTCATTGAAATAGCTTCATATTCATATCCAAACCAAATCAATACCCAAAATCTCAAAGGAAAACCCCAATTTGGATATGTTTTCCCAAACTCAACTCGATCCCAAATTTCGATTTCTCAAGACATGATCTCTTGATTCCTAAACTCTTCCTCCAATTTCTCAAAACTGATTTACCATTATAACTCACAAATATAATCAATTTATAACATTAACATATCAAGTTTCATTCAACCAACACTTAAGAGTGATAAAAATCTCATCTTTATTAACTTTATGCATGAAATCCACTATATTCAATCAATCCAACATTAATCCAAAAGAAATAGCCTACCCATGATCTTCAATTGGTCACTCATCAATCTCGAATTACCCACATACAATTTTATTCATAAACAACTAGGATTTCACAAGATCCAATTTTTATCATCAATCCAACATACATATTCATACCCAAATCCTAGCATGCTTTCTAGGAGATGAAATACCACATATAACATTCAAAGAATAAAAAAAACAATTTATATTACTCACATACAACATACACAAGACAAAATGAAACCAAACAAGTCACTCACCTTGTTGAAGAGATCGAATAAAAAAGAAATAGAAGTTAAGAAAGCCCCCTCCTTCGCAAGAAATCCAAAGTCTTCTCCTTAGAACTCCAAAATAATAAGAAATAAGAGATCTCATGTGTTGTAGAGCAAAAGACGGCTGCACAAAACCCTATATAGTCCGGGATTTAAGTTTCTAGGGTTTTAGAAAATATTTTGCGAAATAGTCCTTTTACAACATACCTTTACATAAATAGATACCTTCATTAGAATACTAGTTAAAACCAATTTAATCAATTCAAAAATCAAAAAGATCCCCTCCAGCATCAGCCGGCACTGTAGGAAAACCTAGGAAAACAGTTTTGCACTTTCACCCCCCTTAAAATAGTAATTTTGCGAAAAGATCATCTTTTATCCAAAACTTGTAAAATAATTCGAATATGTTGAAACAAAACGTAAACTCTTTATACCTGAATTGAATACGCATTGTACCCAGCCTAAAAATTCGAAAATCTGGAGTTTTCACCCCCATTTGGTAATTTTGCACAGAAATCCTTCTTTTTGAAATATTTGTAAATAAGTCCAGTAATTATCAAAAAAATATAGAAAAATCACGAATAATCTCAAATAATAAATAATGAGTTTCCTTAAAATAATTTGTGGTTTTAAGTTTTCCAAGACAACATCTGCACGTGTTTTGCACGTGTAGAGGATAGGTTTCTAAATGAATATTTATTAAAACACCAAAAAATCATTTCAATTCATTTTCAAATATCAAAAATAGCATTTAAAAATATGGGGTACTACATCACTCCCTCCTTAGAAGAGTTCTGTCCTCAGAACTACTACTAATGGGATCCAAACAAACATACCAACAAAGGAATGCAATATCTCATAAATGGAAACATAATTCAAACAATTGCATATGAAAACATAATCAAAAAAGAAGAAATACATCTCAACTGAAAGGTACACTCATTCAAAAGAATTATAATCACATATAAGAAAATACAATCATACAAAAAGTTCAGGAAAATCCTTCTACATGCGATCTTCTGGCTCCCAAGTAGCCTCCTCGAACTGTTGATTCCTCCACAGTACCTTGACCATAGGTATCACTTTGCTCCTTAGAACCTTCTCCCTATGGTCAACAATCTCTACTGGCTGTTCCTTGTAACACAAGTTCACCTGTAGACCTTCAGGAACCTCTACCAACTGATGACTCTGATCTGGCACATACTTCCTCAACAACGACACGTGGAACACATCATGCACCTGTGCCAACTCCTCTGGGAGCTCCAATCTGTAAGCTGTCTTGCCAATTCGCTCCACAATCCTGTATGGCCCAATATACCTTGGCGCCAACTTGCCTCCCTTATCAAACCTGATCACTCCTTTGGTCGGAGACACCTTGCGGAAAACTGCATCCTCAACCTCAAACTCCAAGTCTCTTCTTCGAGAATCTGCATAACTCTTCTGCCGACTTTGAGCCTCAATCAACCTCTTGTGAATCATCTCAATCTGCTTTGATATCTGTTGCACGATCTCAGGCCCAAACATCTGCCTCTCGCCAACCTCATACCAACAAACAGGTGTCCTGCACCTCCGCCCGTACAAAGCCTCATACGGAGCCATCCCGATACTCACATGGTAACTGTTGTTATAAGCAAACTCATCCAATGTCAAGTATCTCTCCGAGCTACCACCGAAATTCATAACACAAGCCCTCAGCATATCTTCTAGCACTCGATTCACCCTCTCTGTCTGACCATCAGTCTGTGGATGAAAAGCGGTACTGAAATCAGTTCTGGTGCCCAAAGCTGCTTGTAGGCTCTTCCAAAACCTTGAAGTGAACCTTGCATCCCTGTCGGAAACAACTGACACAGGAACTCCATGAAGCCTCGCAATCTCACCAATGTACAGCTCTGCCAATTTCTCCAACGACCAAGTAATCTTCATGGCTAGAAAGTAAGCCGACTTAGTCAAACGGTCCACAATAACCCAAATCGAGTCATCGCCCTTCGAACTCCTCGACAAACCCGTAACGAAATCCATATTGATATTCTCCTATTTCCACTCTGGAATAGGCAACGGTTGCAACAAACCTCCAGGTCTCTGGTTTTCTGCTTTGATCTGCTGACAAGTCAAACACCTTGTCACAAAATTTACCACATCCCTCTTCATACCAGACCACCAAAAGTGCTGTTTGATGTCCATGTACATCTTTGTGCCTCTAGGATGTACTGACAACAAGGTATTGTGTGCTTCCTGCAAGATATTCTCTCTCAAATCTGCATTATCCGGAACACACAACCTCTCACCCATTCAAAGAACTCTATCTTGAACACGCAATTCAAATAACTTGCCTTCGGAGACTTGCTGCAACATCTTCTGAATCTCTGAATCTAATCTCTGACCTTCCACAATCCTCTCTCTCAAGAAAGGCTGCAACCTTAACTGAGCCAAACACCCCCAAACCGTGCAGTACCACCTCGATACCTATCTGATCAATCTCTGCTGCCAACTCACTTCAAGTAGTGATCAAACTCGATAAACTACTCTTCCTGCTAAGTCCATCAGCTACCACATTCGCCTTGCCCGGATGATACATGATCTCAGGACGAATGTCTTCCAATACTTCCAACCACCTTCTCTGCCAAAGATTTAGATCCTTCTGTTGATAAATATACTTCAGGCTCTTGTGGTCAGTGTACATGTAGACCTTCTCACCATAAACATAATGCCTCCATGCTTCAAGGCAAAGATAATAGCTGCTAGATCCAAATCATGCATCGGATAATTCTTCTCATGCGGACGTAATTGTCTCGAACCATAAGCAATAACCTTGCCTTCTTGCATCAAGACACACCCCAAACTTCTGAGAGATGCATCACTGAAGATATCTCCTTCCCAGCTTGTGGTAAAGCTAAGATAGGTGTAGTAGTCAACATCTCCTTTAACTCAAGGAAGCTCGCCTCACACTTATCAGTCAATGAAAATGCCACATTCTTCCGGGTCAAACCTGTCAGAGGAACTGTAATATGGGAATAACCTTGAATGAATCTCCTGTAGTAACCAGCCAAATCCAAGAAACTTCAGACTTTCTTCACAGATGTTGGCCTGGGCCAATTCTTTACTGCTTCAACCTTCTGAGGATCAGTGGCCACTCCCTCCTTAGAAAGGATATGACCAAGGAAAGCTACCTCAAACTTTCAAAACTCACACTTCGACAACTTGGCATACAAGCTATGCTCCTGCAATTTCTGTAATACCGCTATCAAGTACATAGAATGCTCCCCCTCCGACTTCGAATACACCAAAATATCATCGATGAAAACCACTACGAAGGAGTCAATAAATAGCCTCAAAATCCGGTTCATCATATCCATGAATACTGCTGGCACATTCGTCAACCCGAATGGCATCACCAAAAACTCATAGAGTTCATGACGAGTCCTGAAAGCTGTCTTACTCACATCTTTCTCCTTGACTCGAACCTGATGATACCCTGATCTCGAATCAATCTTCAAAAACACAGCTGCTCCCCGAAGCCTGTCGAACAAATCATCAATCCGTGGAAGTGGATACTTGTTCTAAATAGTCACCCTGTTCAACTCCCGGTAGTCAATGCACATCCTCATTGACCCATCCTTCTTCTTGACTAACAATACCAGTGCACCCCACGGTGAGGAACTCAGCCTAATAAGCCCCTTCCTTAACAACTCCTCGATCTGCTTCTTCACTTCGTCTTGCTCTACAGGTGCCATCCTATACGGAGCCTTAGAAATCGGAGCACTCCCCGACTAAATATTAATGCAAAACTCCACATCTCTCTGCGGCGATAATCCTGGCAAATCTTCCAAGAACACCTTAGGAAAATCTCTGACAACCGGAATGCCTCTGACTTCATCTGGAATCACTATCTTGGATACCATTGCAGCCACTTTCGAAACTTTCTTCTTCCCTTGAAAAGTCACTGCGGGACCACCTGGTGCCTTCACCAACACCTCTTTCCGCTTGCATTCAATTGTGGCATCATATATTGCCATCCAATCAATGCCCACGATCACATCCACTCCTACGACTTGTAGCTCAATCAGATCAATGCCGAATAATCTCCCGCCAATCTCAATATCATAGCCCTCGTAATATTGACCAGCAATCAATTTTTCACCTGACGGCGTTGCCACCGACTAAACCCTGCCTGGAAACAACTTAGGCTTCACACCTAAGACCTTTGCAAAATTGGGTGACACAAAAGTATGCGAATAATCGGTATCAAATAAAACTTTTGCCTTAATTCCATTAACCAAAACAATTCCTGTTACATGAAGAATGATACTCAATCTCCAATTATTCTCAAATAAAAAGTTTTACTTAATACATTGAATAAAATAACTTCAAAACTCTTGCATACCCTGGATCACATCTTCTGAGTTACCCGCATCCTCCTCAGTCAATGCGAACACTCGTCCTTGCCTCTGGAATTTACCTCCACCCGGACCATCCTTCCTCAACTGTGGACAATGAGGCTTAGAATGTCCCGCCTGCCCACACTGGAAACAAGTCTGCTTCGCCAACTTAGGACACGCTAACCTGTAATGACCTGCCTCCTTGCTGTAGTAACAAGTCATTTCCTGAGTTGCAGGTGCCTTCTGCACTGGACCACCGAACTTGACTTGCTTCACTGAGAATCCCTTCCCACTCTGACCTGATGCTGGCCTCTTGTTCCTGTTCCAGTTCTCTTACTTCTTCTGGAACTGATCCATGTCCTCCTCTGTCATAGCTGCTCTCCTGACTAGCTTATCAAACCTCCTTATACAAAAAAGGAATCATCCTTGACCCCAAGTTTGGCCTCAAGCCCTGTTCAAACTTCTTGGCCTTCTTCGCCTCATCAACTATCAGCTCCGGTGCATACCTTGATAGCTGAGCAAACTTAGCCTGATACTCTTGCACGGTCATGCTGCCCTGTTGTAGATTCAAGAATTCTGTCGCCTTCTTCTCCTGAATATCCAGGGGAAAGAAACGATTCCTGAATTCTTCCAGAAAAGCCTCCCAAGTCATTTGCTGGTCCTCCAAAGTCCTCTTCATCGTTTACCACCAAACACCAGCGTCCTTTTCCAACTGCATAGTGGCCAACTTCACCTTATTGGTTGCCAGAGTTTCCGAGACCTCGAAGATTGTCTCCATCCGTCTAATCCAATCATCAGCCTCATTTGGATCAGACTGCCCCTTAAACACTGGCGGCCTCATCCTCTTTAAGGACTCAATCTGCTTGATAGGATCAGCGTTAACAAACACTGGTCCAACCCCATGATTCCAATTCTGGTTCTGATTCTGCACCAAATTAGCTGCCATTAGTGCATTCAAAGCCTGATACACCCTGGCAAATTTGGCCTCAAGATCAACTCCTGTTCCTTGGGAACTTCCAGCTCCATCACCATTGTTACCATTCCTGCATCTGGGTCCAACCATTCTGAATACTGAAAAATGAGGAAAAAGTTAGAGCACCACACACAATTCATGTTCACATCAATACCCTCAGGCAAGACCTCAACCGTACCCCAAAAGTAAAAACATCATGTTTCAGCTCTATACTCACTCTTTAATGTCCACACCTAGGTACTCACGCTCTAGTGTCCACACCTAGGTTATTTCTATACAATGTTTATTATTACTATTGAAGCATGCTCTGATACCAATTTCTGCAGCGCCCCGAATTTCCAATATGATATCTTAGAAATACATGGCACAACTTCCAGCATCAACTTCAAATGTAATTTAAACACGGGCCAAAATACCAGTAAAAATTTTTTTTCTCAAATTTTTATTACAATAATATTTATATAGCACAGCGGAATACATACACCTTGAATTACAAACTTCTTTCTTTACAACAATTTCTTTTACAAATTACATAAGTCATTACATCACTTTAACTCAAGCATCCAAATCTCAAGCTATAAGTAATCACCTGTAAAATATGAGGCTAGAGATAACTCTAATCCCCAAAACTAAAGGGGTCAGCCACAAAGGTGTGAGTGACATAAAACAAGCAACATAAGTAAAGCATTGATTCATCAACAACAGGAAATAAATAGCAGTAAGTGAATTTAGGGAAAATCACGAAACATGAAAACATATCAAGTGGGGCTAGACTAAGTGTCAAGTGTAGGAAACCGAAAACACATCATAATACCAAGTCACGAAAGTATCAATGCTATATGCTGACTCTCTAATGCGTACTTGTCGGAGTCTATGCATCCCACTCTACATCGATCCGGTGCAAGCCCTTAACGTCTCCACTTTAAAGGGTTTAATCTCCCGCCATGCAACTAATCCTACTACGATGACTACTATGAGATAAAGATAAACTGTGCGTATCAGCCCTTGCCCCGATAATTCCGAAGATCAGTCCCACACCACAGGTAATTTTGGAGACTATTTCACTCACACCTGGATAATTCCGGAGATTATCTCACACCGCAAGATATGGCACCTCATCACACGAATACCACATTTGCATCACCTCGACCCAGATAATTTCGGAGATCAATCCCACACCACAGGTAATTCCGAAGACTATTTCACTCACACCTGAATAATTCTGGGGATTATCTCACACCGCGAGCCATACTGAGGTCCGTAACCCATGTTCTCATTCATCATATCACCACTAGTGTCTGTCCTTATTATTTAGGTTATTTAATTACTTTACGGATCTCCTAGAGTTAGTGTACCCCACCGGACTAAATTCAACAACTGATCAATGAAAATGCCTCAATAGGCTCAAACATAATTACCTCAACTGCCGGTATACTAGGATCACACACACCCTCTAGAGACCTCACATCCAAACATCCAAACCAATCTTCCAACTTAAATTGCTCAGTCAAAACAACTTGAAAATATTTGTTCAGTGGAAGATAAGATATAGAATAGTAAGTTATAGATTAAAGCATTAAGAGAATAAATCATTTAAAAGAACATTCAAATATATCAAGATACGTCGACTATAGGCAACCGTTGGTCGACTGTCCAGAGAGAAAATCTAATAGCTTTGAGAAAATAATACTAAGTATTATAAGTCGACTATAAAAAGCCATCCGTTGACTGTCCAGAGCGAAAATCCAAAACTTCAATTATAATAATTCTAAGTAATATCATCCGACTGTAGAAAGTCATCAGTCAACTGTCCAGAACGAAATTTCAAGAAAACTAGAAAACACAGCAGTCAGGTCGCAACGGTCGACTGTGAAATCACAGCGGTTGACTGTCGACCTGCAGACTGCAGATTTTGGTTGTGCACATTTCAACCGATACGTAGTTTTACTTTTTGAAAATGATTTCCACAAAAAGCATATTTCTTATTTGATCAAATACAACTTATAGGATATATAATAGTCCATAAAACTAAATCAAAACTACTTAAATTTATAAAAATAGTGATTTGTTGATTTCTTTTGATTAAAACATGAATTGTGCATATAGTCAAAAATAGAGTTTCTTAAAAATTAATTATTTATTAAAATAGCTTCATATTCAGATCCAAATCATATCAATACCCACAATCTTAAAGGAAAACCCCAATTTGGATATCAATACCCAAAATCTCAAAGGAAAACCCCAATTTGGATATGTTTCCTCAGACTCAACTCGATCCCAAATTTCGATTTCTCAAGACATGATCTCTTGATTCCTAAACTCTTCCTCCAATTTCTCAAAACTGATTCACCATTATAACTCACAAACATAATCAATTTATAATATTACCATATCGAGTTTCATTCAACCAACACTTAAGAGTGATAAAAATTTCATCTTTATTAACTATGCATGAAATCCACTATATTCAATCAATCCAATATTAATCCAAAAGAAATAGCCTACCCATGATCTCCAATGGGTCACTCATCAATCTCAAATTACCCACATACAATTTTATTCATAAGCAACTAGGGTTTCACAAGATCCAATTTTTATCATCAATCCAACATACATATTCATACCCAAATCCTAGCATGCTTTCTAGGAGATGAAACACCACATATAGCATTCAAAGAACAAACAAAACAATTTATATTACTTACATACAACATACACAAGACAAAATGAAACCAAACAAGTCACTCACCTTGGTTAAGAGATCGAATGAAAAGGAAATAGAAGTTAAGAAAGCCCCCTCCTTCGCAAGAAATCCAAAGTCTTCTTCTTAGAACTCCAAAATAATAAGAAATAAGAGATCTCCTGTGTTTTACAGCAAAAGATGGCTACACAAAACCCTATATAGTCCGGGATTTAAGTTTCTAGGGTTTTAGAAAATATTTTGCGAAATAGTCCTTTTACAACATACATTTACATAAATAGATCCCTTCATTAGAATACTAGTTAAAACCAATTTAATCAATTCAAAAATCAAAAAGATCCCCTCCAGCATCAGCCGGCACTGTAGGAAAACCTAGGAAAACAGTTTTGCACTTTCACCCCCTTAAAATAGTAATTTTGCGAAAAGATCTTCTTTTATCCAAAACTTGTAAAATAATTCGAATATGTTGAAACAAAAGGTAAACTCTTTATACCTGAGTTGACTAGGGATTGTACCCAGCCTAAAATTCCGAAAATCTGGAGTTTTCACCCCATTTGGTAATTTTGCACAAAAGTCATTTTTGAAATATTTGCAAAATAAGTCCAATAATTATCAGAAAAATCTAATAAATAATGAGTTTCCCTAAAATAATTTGTGATTTTAAGTTTTCCAAGACAACATCCGCAGGTATTTTGCACGTGTAAAGGATAGGTTTCTAAATGAACATTTATTAAAACACCAAAAAAATCATTTAAATTCATTTTCAAATCTCAAAAATAGCATTTAAAAATACGGGGTACTACATGGAATCCATCTTTCAACCAACCGCTTGACCTAGGCTCTCAGCTCAGACAAACGGTACTTCAGGCCTATATCACCACCCTGATATTGGCTGCTCTCAGCGGCCCGATAAGAAATCTTGGGGATTGGAGAAGAACGACAAGTTCACTGTTCGGTCCATGTACAATCGCATCTATTTTAGGGGTTGTACCCCAAAATGGTCTACTTTTATCTAGAAAACGAAAGCTCCACTAAAAATCAAAATTTTCTTATGGTTGGTACTAAATGATGTGATCATGACTAGAGAAAACCTCGCTAAGCGCCAACCGAATGTGGACTCTCAATGCGGGTTCTGCCACACTGCCCTGGAGACTAGAGATCATCTTCTTCTTCAGTGTCCTAGGAGTAAAGCAGTACTCGTAGAGGTACTCAGCGCCCTAGGGACATCTCAATACCTTAGTACATACGAGGACTTGTGGGTAGGTCCAAAGTTTGCAACGGAGAGGGGTGCTATGAGAGAAGCATGGTATATCGCGATCGCCGCAATGACCTGGGTTCTCTGGCTAGACAGAAATAATATTTACTTTCGTAGAACTTGCAATAGTATTTCTGGCAATTTAACTCACATTATGCATTTTATTTCATTTTGGGCTAATGTGGCAGCAGTAGGTCCCAGAGGAAAGATCGCGAGTGTATTCCAGGCACAGGACTTTGATGACGAGGAGATCGAGATCGGACCGACGATCGATTGATAGCCAGCACGGTCTACGATGGTCATTGATACCCATTACCCCAGGGTTTGTTGGGGGGTATGATGTATTTCCTTGCGGCTACTCTATGTTTTTCTTTTGTCCCACCCCCCATGTTCGGGGTGGAGTTTATATTCTTTTGTTTTGTTTGTAGGATTTTGTGTAGGCTCAGTACTCTGAGTTTGTTTTATTAATCACTTATTAATGAAACAGGATGGCAAGACTCCACATTTTCTTCAAAAAAAAAAAAAAAAAAAACCACATACGGAATATTAACTAAACCTAAAATATCTTCGAACATATTCCAATACTCCCACTCAGGTTAGTGGTAAACGAAGTTGAAGTCCAACTTGAACGGAGCTAAGATCTAAACCGGGCAATGAAAACTTCAGGGAATTCGATTATATAAGTAAACATTTTCATCAAACTTCATACAGGAATCGAGCGCGTTACGGATGAAACCAGATATCGTGGGGGAAATCTTGCACATTGCAGATGAACCGGATAGCGCGGAGAAAATCTAGCTCGTTGAGGGTGAAACCCGATAGTGCACAGGAAAAGCTGAATTTAGCTGAGATTAGATATGGAAATCCAATATGGAAGAATATCGGATCTGAAAATCCAAATCTGAAAATTTACATCTTGAGAAGGACTGGATCTAGAAATCCATATCTGAAAGAGGACTCAGTTTGTAAATCCGTATCTGAGTACTCAGAATCTGAATTTGGATGAGGACTGGATCTGAAAACTCAGAGTCTGGAGACTCTCAATCTGTCATCCCCTATGCGATCGCCGTCACCTGCCTAATCCATTTAAAATCTCCCTCATAGCAGGTCGGTTCCCTTGCTGCACTGCCAAATCCAAGTCTTGTTTAATCCTTGTGGTTCCCCCAGAAAGCCAAGCCAAAGTTATCAAACCTTAGAAGTAGAAGATGAACACAAAATTATCAAGATATTGATTCGAGTTTTGAGTACTTGCAGCTGGAATTTCCACACTCATTTGACTAATTATTAGAAAACCACTTTCATAACATAAATAAAATTTCTACAAAATATTGACTCAAATCACCCTGAAAATCCTTCAAATCAAATTTCTTTGCTTGCTTGTTACCCAGATTTTCACTTAATATTTTAATTTTCTTTCATTCTACATAATTCCATTTGTCAAGCTCTCTCTCTCTCGAGATCGAGTTATCTCCGCTCCTGGTGGTCAGGTGGTTGCTTTTTTGGCAGGTACCTGATTGTGCTTCGGCTCTCATCCTTGCTCGTCACCCCTCTCTGATCTAGTTCCCCTTACTCCTGTTATTGGTCGTCTCTGTGTGGTGGTTTGGTGCTGGCTTCCTCAGCCTGTTAGGAATTGTAGTCTCAAATACACGTAAGAACTGAGCACTTGAAGTTGGAGAAGAAGAGGATGAGACAAAAAAGCAAGAGAAGACAAGCAGCGAGTAGAAGAGTGCAGCCTGAAGAGTTCTTCGAGTGTATAGGTCCAACAGAGGAGGGGACAGTCGACCTACCTTGGGGGTACAGTCGACCGGTCAGCCCTCTGGTTTGGTTCTACACATTGCGGTCGATCGACCTTGGGAGTGCGATCGACCGACTTCGGCGGCTGATTGTTTTTGGGCTTACAAGTTTAAAGGCTCAATTTGCTAGATTTGTATTTATCTTTTAGGGTTTACTTGGAGGTTATATATATGGACGTAAACTCTAGGGTTAGAATCAATTTGTGTAATCAAGAGGTAAGCCATTATCATTGTTCAACTTCAAGAGGAGATTGTGCCGAGTGTTTCAAATGTGAGAGAGAGATTGAGAGTTGTAATCTCTTTTGTAATCTTTGTATTTCTTGGAGAATAAGAAGTATTGGTTATCTCTGTATATTGATTGTGTTCTTTTAAGATCTTTCATATATTGTGGTGGCTTGTTCTTGGTTTATCTAAGTCTTGGGAGTTTCTATTGCTTGTGGTGTCTGTCTGCTATTAGAACTACGAGTTGTAGGGCAGATCATCTGACAAGTGGTATCAGAGAAGTTGGTTCGAGATGACCGATAACAAGAAGAAGATCGAGAGATTCGATGGGAGTGACTTCACGATGTGGAAGATTCAGATGATAGCGTATCTTCGTCAGAAAGATCTTGATGGTTCGTTGTTTGATGAGAAGCCGGTAGGTGCAGACAAGGATGTGAATGTCTTAGCGGATTGGAATCGTTTGGATCAGAAGGTGCTGGGGCAGATTCAGTTGGGGCTGAGTAGGAAGGCGTTATTTCATATCTCGAAGGCAAAGACCACAAAGGAGGCTATGGAGATTCTCACGGATATGTATAAGAAACCGTCGACATCTAATCAAATTCTTTATCTGAAGAAATTGGTTAATATGAAGTTGAAGGAAGGGGGGTCAGTAGTAGAGCATGTGAACAATTACTGTATGGTTTACAACCAGATGGAAGCTGCAGGTTTGAAGTTTTCAGAGAGGGGGTAGTCATTGTTATTTTTATCTACTTTACCTGATAGTTATGGTACGGTGGAACAAACTATTACAGTCATTATGACAGATTCGACGACTCTACAGGATGTGGAAAGTAGCATTCTGAATGAGGATGTGAGAAGGGTAAGAAACAGGGAATATCCATCATCATCTTCTAGAGATTTCGCCATGTATATTGAGAAGAGACGTGGGAGATCTAAGAACAGTCGAAAAAGAAAGGATCAGAGTAGTTCATCTGAGAGTGGGTCTGATGACAGCGATGGGGGATATGGGCCTGAGTGCTGGTATTGTCACAAAAAGAGTCACATAATGCGCAGTTGAAATGATTATATGAAGAAGAAGCAGGAGAAACCAAAGAAAGATAACCCAAAGGAAGCTTAAGTGGGGCTTGTTGAAGATCTATGCTTATAAGCTCGAGAGGAGTTGGACACTCAAGATTGGTGTAATTATTCAGGAGCTTCTTTTCATTGCACTTCGAGGAGAGAGGTATTTGATGACTACAATGAGGGTTCTTTTGGAGATGTGATCGTGAGGAATGGTCACCGGTGTCCTGTACATGGGGTTGGTACTGTTCGTGTGAACACCATTGATAATCAAAGTATTGTCTTGCGGGAAATAAGGCATGTTCCAGACTTGAAGGAAAATCTTATCTCGATTGGAAGGCTAGACAAAGAGGGATTGTCTACTACAGTTGGTAGTGGGGAGTGGTGTATAGCTGCAGGTTCAAGGATGATTGCAAAAGGAAAGCGTAAGGGAATGGTATATTTGCTTAGAGACGTGAGGGGTGTTTCTCCTGTAGTTGACTCTCAGCCGGAATCGAGTAGTAGGTTGTGTGGGGTGCAACCCAGTTCTTTCAGTTGTGGAGGGGCGGTTACTAATTTAGTAGGAGCTGCTGGCCATGGAAGTGATTCTAGAGGGCAAGACGTTGCTGTGGTGAGGGTAGTTTGCGAATTGGCAGTTGAAGCTTCAAGTCACTCTTGTGTGATAGAGAGCACTGGTATCGATATGCGGGGTGATGTCGATGAGGGTAACCGAATTGGGACTGTAGGGATTGAACAGTCTGTGGAGTTTGTAAAGGTGTCGTCCACGGAGGTTTCTAGTGCAGAAGTGCATTGAGAGGCTTTGAACCATGTCTGATGTTGATGGAGATCTGCGAGTTGGGGAGTCTTATAACACGGAATCCGACACGGGAGGTTATTTCTCCGATATTCGTGCTCTATGCGATTGGTTGAGCACATCCTTCATGAGGCGATAAGAGGTGGTCGGTGCACTCCACGTGGTGGAGTGGTGGAGGTGCTTTTCATGAGAGTGGGGAGTACTTGAATCTTCCATGAAAGTGGAAGATTGGCAGAGATAATGCGAGGGAAGATTGCAATAACTTGGAAGCGTTGTGTATTTGGTCCAAGTAGAAGATTTTTAGGAATTGTGGCATCAAATACACGTAAGCACTGAGTACTTGAAGTTGGAGAAGAAGAGGATGAGACAAAGAAGCAAGAGAAGACAAGCAGCGAGTAGAAGAGTGTAGCCTGGAGAGTTGCGGTCGATCGACCTGGGAGTGCGGTCGATCGCCCCTAGCTGCTGAGAATTCTTCGAGTGTACAGGTCCAACTGAGGAGGGGACGGTCGACCGACCTTGGGGGTACAGTCGACCGGTCAGCCCTCGGGTTTGGTTCTACACGTTGTGGTCGACCGACCTTGGGGGTGCGGTCGACCGACTTCGGCGGCTGATTGTTTTTGGACTTTCGAGTTTAAAGGCCCAACTGCAAGATTTGTGTTTATCTTTTAGGATTTACTTGGGGGCTATATATATGGCCGTAAACTCTAGGGTTAGAATCAATTTGTATAATCAAGAGGTGAGCCTTTATTATTGTTCAACTTCAAGAGGGGATTGTGCCGAGTGTTTCAAAGGTGAGAGAGAGAGATTAAGAGTTGTAATATCTTTTGTAATCTTTGTATTTTTTGGGGAATAAGAAGTATTGGTTATCTCTGCATATTAATTGTGTTTTTAGAAGATCTTTCATATATTGTGTTGGCTTGTTCTTGGTTCATCTAAGTCTTGAGAGTTTCCATTGCTTGTAGTGTGTTTCCGTTGTTAGCACTACGAGTTGTGGGGTAGATCCTCTGACACAGCCCTCATCGACTTTCGGAGTAGTCACATAAACACCATTCTCTGAGAGTTATTGTGATTTTGTCTACTCTTCTAATTCATTTTACTGGTTGTGGGAGCTCAGGTTAGTTCAACTCTTCTATCTTTTGTCAGTGCTAAGTTTATTTTGCTTCATACTTGAGCATTCTGTCTCGAGAATTTTTCTGGCTGATTTCTTTGCGTTTCTTTCTTGCTTTGAGATTTCTACAGTGTGTTTTTGGGCCTTTATTTTTTGGCCTTTGTTGTCACGTTGCGTTTTGGTTGAATCATGTTATACATAGTATTTCCATCAGATCTTGTATTTGGGGTTAAATTTTGTTATTGGTTAATCAAGGTCTTTGTCGGCATTCTTGGGCAGGCACTACAAGATTGACTACTTTCATGCCCAAATACTATGTACTATGGCATTGGGGATGAGTGAAGTGATATCGTGAGCAATATTTTTTTTGGTAGAATAATCCTTCGAGCTTGACCTTGACTGGTTGATAGTAAAAAAATGAAATCACCGTGCAAACTTCTTCAGCAACAATATCAATTTGTAGGGGATCAAATGTAAATTTATTGTCTATACATTTATGCTATTTTCAATTTCGTGTTAATTAAGATTCTTTTTTATTTGATGTCTTTCCCAATTTCTTATTAATAGAACTTTGCAAGTGGTTTTTTTTTGAGTTCATGTGGTCGGCGGAGACTTACGATAATGAAGATAATGTTGAAGAGTAAGAGTTTCATAAAAACCGGTAAAAACATGCATCACATTGTTTATATAGTAAACAGGGCCGGTCCTGAGTTCCCGGGGGCCCAAGGCCGAAAAGCCCAAATAATTATTTTTGGGGACCCCTAATTACAATATAATCTTTTTACACGTAAAATACGTGCATATATTTATAAAGGAAGTACAAATTTGGGACTCCTAAAATTGCAAAAAATTTGGGGGCCTAAGGCGACCGCCTCACCGGCCTCAATGTGGGGGCCGGCCCTGATAGTAAATTCATCTCAATAACAACTTCCTATCGAGTTTAGAAAAGAAAAATTGAATAACACCACATTATACTGTAGCAAAATATTATTCTAACTGCATTAGCATTCTCAAAATATTGTTCACAGGTCATTGAGCATTTAGAAAATATTATGGCAATACAAAAAAAATAGTGAAATCCAACATCAGTTTACCTAGTCCAGTGGTATATGCAACCAACATGCCTCAAGCTCAAATGTGAAAACATTAATACTTAAAAACAATATCATGCACTAAATTAATGCTTATGTATTCAGTTTCGATGACCATCAGAAATATACAATTGCAAGTATTCTTATTTCGAAAATGATGATAATCATCAAATCTCCTAACGATACCAAATTTTTTGATGAAATAACTGATAAAAATGAAGAAAAAAAAAATAAAGAAAGAAGAAAAATAAGAAAATATATGATCACTGTTTTAAACATTTTGTATCACAAGTAATACAAAATGTTTATTGTACAGAGAGATGATTCTAAAGGAGTCCCTTCTCTTGGAGGCTCTTGACTGTTTCATAGAGACATTGCTTAACAGGAGTGAACTGGATGCCCAGGTCCTTCAGCTTCTTGGTTGTGAACTTGTAACCTTTCTTTCGAGGGTTAACTTCATCAGAGCACCTGCAATAATTGCTTGCTAATTTCAGTTAGTGATGAAATGTTTGTTATAAGCTTTTTAAGTAATCTTCTTTCTTTTTTCCAGGAAAACAAATGCGAAATATGTATAGATCGGTGCTCAAATCTGGATCTTGAATCCAGGTCAGATTTGAAGAAAAATATGCTTGCATTGCTCATGCTTGAATGTCTCAAGGGTTTTTGAACTGCTTACTTGGTGGGCACAGGGTACTTGGGGAAAAGCTTCGAGAGGATGTCGACCAAATCTCCACGGTGGAGCATTCTATCTGCACAGAGATACCTCCCCTCTGCTGCTGGCCATTCATAGACTGCCACATGGGCAGCTGCTACATCCCTCACATCCACGTAAGCCTGAACTGCATTCGTGTAAGTCTTGGCAGACCCACTCAGGTACTTCGTTATGTGGGCTGTACTTGCATTGATTGTAGGTTGGAGGAGTGGTCCCAGCACTAGGACTGGGTTTACCACCACTAGGTCAATGCCGAGCTCGGCAGCTGACTTCCACGCGGTTTGCTCCGCGACTGTCTTGGCATAGCAGTACCAGTTCTGCAGTCATATGTGATATGTATTATTAGATTGAGTCTCATAGGCGTGCATTCACATTTTAGGAATATTTTTTTAGTGACACAGAAGCAACTATATATATTCTGCTGATATGTGACCAACTGATGCTGTATCCCCTTTTGTCTATCTAGTAATCAGCATTTTGTCATTAATTAGATTAGTACTTCTTGGCAATTAGATTTGGACATGTAGATGAGTGAGTCCGAATCCGGGTAGTGTAGGACCCAACCCAACCCGATACCTGTGCTATTTTTCTTGAGACGACCGAAGTTTCAAGTTACCAATGGTGGTTTACTGACTAGAGTGACTGAAGATATATACAATAGCAATGTATTTGTGCTATTGACAAAATATATAGCCGAAAAACCTTCAGTAAAAATTATACAAATGTAATAATATTTGAATAGGCATAGAATGTGTATCTGATAAAACCAACCTTGGTGATCTTGCAATATTCAAGGTCACTCCAGAATGAGCCATCCACAATGGCATCAGGGTCTCTGTTAGGGTCCATGTAAACCGTCCCTATGGACGACGTGAACACAACCCTGTGCACCCCACACTCTGCTGCGACGTGTATCACATTCTTGGTCCCGGTCACTGCTGTTTCTACTGCGTCCTATAAAAACATGCCATGCATGGAGTTAAAATTTGTTATGAGGTTGTGATTTCAAGTTGAATTGTTGATTGGTGATTTTAAAGTTTACTGGATCATCGGTGACTGGTGAGGCAGTGTGGAATACACCAGCGCAGCCGCTGATTGCAGTGCGGAGGCTGTCATAGTTGAGGAGATCGGCTTTCAGGAGGGTAAGCCTTTCAGCTGCTCCTTCCAGTGCTTTGAGGTGAGCATTCCTTTTATTGTCTGAAAGAATTAAAAGAGGGAAATGGTTTTATTTTAGTTTAATTCTGACTTGTAATAAACCCGAGGCGTCACCTCTAACAATGTGGGAATTCTCTTTACTGAGAGATAAAAGAAACACGCCCATAGGGAAAAAAATAAAATAAAATAAAACTATATTAAAAAAGAAAAAAACATTAATTAAAAATCAATACTCAAAAGAATGCAGATGGTTTGTGCCAATGTTAGAATGAGTGATTTGATAAGTAATGCGGGTTGAGTTAGGGGTAGAGGAAGATCTAAACTAACTTAGGTGGAAACGGTGAAAAAAGATATAATAGCTTGTGACCTTACAGAAAATATTGCATTAAATGGAGCACGGAAAAAGACTTTTTTGTTGTTGTACTCAAAAGAAAAGAATGCAGTTAATTGGGTTGGTAGGTGAGGACTCTTGGATTATTCAGCCAAGCTGATTGTCAGCTCTTTTTCTTCTTTCCAACGTTGACGCACGAGGTCTTTAATCATGAGGCTTAAACTACGTACTTTCCACGAGTTCCATTTTTGATAGTGCATTTAGTATGATATGAACTTCTTCAATCAAATAGTGTGTGTGTGACCATGTCATTTCTTTTAGAAAAAACAAGTTTTATTAAGTAAATGGGTTAAATAAGCTTTCTAGTAAAACAAACAAATCGACTGAGAACAAACTCTGTTAACAAAGAAAGAAAACAAACGAACGAACCCGGGTCACGAACAGTCCCTCGGACAACGTAACCCTTCTCCAATAGTAGTTTGACTAGCCAAGACGCAATGAAGCCTCCAGCACCAGTTACACACACAATCCTCCCCATCTCACCACCCATTAATGTACCGGTAGTGTTAAC
Organism: Hemerocallis citrina; assembly: GCA_017893485.1. Lineage (NCBI taxonomy): Eukaryota > Viridiplantae > Streptophyta > Magnoliopsida > Asparagales > Asphodelaceae > Hemerocallis > Hemerocallis citrina. The sequence continues at coordinate 9,589,981 of CM030365.1, read as the reverse complement.
GCGGGCAGGCATTTTCAGATAGTACAAGCTAATATGGAGATATACGAGAGGAGGAGGAAGAAGAAGAAGAATACAAGTATGAGGTCTGCCTCGTTAGCTTCTAATTTATAGAGGAGGGGAGAAAGCAGGACAAAATGTTTCAGCGGGCAATATTGACTCAGAGTCTTTAGACAAACATTAAACGTGGGTTGGTAATATACTAATTTTTTTGAAGGCACTATTTCCAACTATGACCACTATTTCCAACTATGACCAACTATGACCACTATTTCCAACTATGACCTCATTTCATATTAAGACTTTCGAGACTCGAATTTTTTCCCAAAATGACCCTTTTTTTGAAAGTTTTTCCCAAATTGCCCTATTTTTTATTTTTGTTCCCTAAACGACCCACTCATTTTTTGAAAAAGCGAGTTTGGTTAAAAATAACTCGCTTTTTCAAAAAACGAGTCTGGAACTTTTAATTTTCGAAATGTTAGACTCGCTTTTTGAAAAAGCACGCTTGGTTATTTTGGTTATTTTTAGTTTGGTTATTTTTAACCAAACTCGCCTTTTCAAAAAGCACGCTTCATTATTGACTCAGAGTCTTAGACAAACATTTGGGTTGGTAATGTACCAATTTTTTTGAAGGCACTATTTCCAACTATGACCAACTATGACCACTATTTCCAACTATGACCTCATTTCATATTAACAAGTTAACGGTTGGATAACTCCGTGAGTTGAAAGTTAAATATTGTGCGGTTTTTTTAAAAAGTCAAAGTTTTGTGACGTTTTTTTAAACAGTGCCAAACTATTGTGACGTTTTTTTAAATTTTGCCCCCAGTTAACGGTTGGATAACTCCGTGAGTTGAAAGTTAAACATTGTGCGGTATTTTTAAAAAGTCAAAGTTTTGTGACGTTTTTTTAAACAGCGCCAAACTATTGTGACGTTTTTTTAAATTTTGCCTTATTTTTATTTGTTTGATTTTGAAAGAATGAGATGGATAAGTGCAAAAGGTGGATGTTTTGGTGAAATCAAGGAAGAAAACAAGGATACAGGTTTCAAAATTTAAATTAATTCAATATAAAGATTTCTGAAAATTTTGAGCTTTACGCCACTACTTAACATCATTTCCCGAAAGAAACTTCCTATGTAAATCCCAAAATAAAGGGTTACTCCCTATATAATCCCCGAAAGAAAGGGGTGGTGTTGTATGAGTGTAAACTGAGTTGGAGTTGTTTTCTGTCACTACAAAGTAAGAAGACATTTGTTTGATTTTGAAAGAATGAGATGGATAAGTACAAAAGGTGGATGTTTTGGTGAAATCAAGGAAGAAAACAAGAAAACAGATTTCAAAATTTAAATTAATTCAATACAAAGGTTTCTGAAAAATGTCACTACTTCCATCATTTCCCGAAAGAAACTCAGTAAGAGCATCCACAGTCGTGTGCTATTTATGCATAAAATACATTTTATAGCAAACGACGAGCTGCAGTCGTTTGTTATTTGTGCATTTTATGCATAAATAGCTACAATAGGTTGCTATATATGACACAAGAAATAGCAAAATGCATAATATAAGAGACGAGACGCAACTTACGCAACTTGAAGTTGCGTCTGACGAAAAAAATATTTTTTTAATTCGTCAGACGCAACTTCACATTGCGTTCGACATCTTAAAAAAAATGTATTTCATAAATGAAATTCAAACAGGGAGTTCCTTGGACGCAACTTCAAGTTGCGTCCAACGGAAGGGCCCACTTTTTTTTTTATAAACTGAAATAACGTTTCTAATTAATAAAAAAAATCATAAAAATCGTGCTCCCTAACACGATTCATATCTGTGGATATCTATATCTATGATATCTGTGGATACCTAAATCTATATTGGATTTGCGGGCCAGATTAATATCTGTGGAGGCTCTAACACACATTTGTTCTGTGGATGCTCTCTAACACACGTAAACAGTGTGTATATATCTATATCTAATGATATCTGTGGATATCTTCATATCTGTGGATATCTATATCTATGATATCTGTGGATACCTAAATCTATATTGGATTTGCGGGCCAGATTAATATCTGTGGAGGCTCTAACACACATTTGTTCACACGTAAACAGTGTGTATATATCTATATCTAATGATATCTGTGGATATCTAGACTGGTAATTTACACGTGCGATGCACGTTTTCATAAAAATAAAAATAAAAATAAAAATAAGATCGCACGTTTTCATAAAAATAAAAATAAAAATAAAAATAAAAATAAAAATAAAAATAAAAATAAAAATAAAAATAAAAACCAGAAAGCCATCTCCCATTATAATATTAGAGACAACTAAATCTAACACACTGTTTACGTGTGTATGTATTGTTAGATTTTAGTATTACTCTCTTTTCTTCTAATGTTTCTTTAATTGCTTCGTTATTCACATAATATATTTAAAGTCTACCCTTGCTTTCTTCACTGTCGATGTGGGACTAAATTTTTTTTTTTTTTTTAAATTTTTATTGCTGCTGCCTGCAAATTTTGTGGTTTGGTTTTTTTGGTTCATATTTTCCTTTGTTTTTATATTGTTTTCGAGATTTTAGCTTCATTTTTCTGTTTTTCCCCGATTTTTCTGGGTTTAATTAAATTGAGATCAATTTAATTTAATTAGTTTAAACTATAATTAATTGAGATTAATTTCAAATATAATAAAATGTTTTAAAATTGTTTTAAATTACGGTCGTGACAGTATTCTTACACCTCAATCAAAGCTAATCTTTTATGGAAAACTATTCCTATTACAGTAAATCTACATCTAACCAAAGCTATTGTTAGATTTTCAGGGTAATCTCAGATTAAATACACAGCGGAAAAATTACAAAATTATCGAAACCTAGCCATGGATCCATGCGAAAATCATAAATCATGTTTAAAAGTTATACCTTGAAGATGGATCTGCTGTCTCCAGTATGCCGATACAACACTACAATATTGCGGTGCCTCTACGGTATCCACACGAATGGCTCAAATCATGCTTTCCCTTACGCCACGGTGCTAGTTGCGGGAAGGGAATGTTCCACACGATCTCTCTCTTTCTCACAATTTCTGTGACGACTAGGTTTTCTCATGTGTAACTTTTTCATAGATACGTATCAGATATATAGCTGCAGAAAATCAACTCTAAGATAGTAATAAGGTTGTTGGGCTCATAATCTGACTTAGGTCAAATTCGTGTGTGGGCCTTTGAACTTTCGTCAACTCATTTAATCTAACTAAATGTCCAACAAATATCAGGAGTCCAAGTCTTATTTGGATCCCCAATTGAATTCATCTTATAAACTTAATTCTCAATTTTGATCCATTCTAAGTGCGTGACCTTGTAGGTTCCTATTACGTTGACAGTAATACTAAAATCATATTCTAGTATTACAAACAGTGAGTGGTATCTAGCAATACATCACTTCTAATCAAGTAACGGAAATGTCAATAATTTGACATAACCTATCCGTGACCAATGTTACCATGTAGTCTAATCCCTTTGTCCAGATTTCTTAATTGACCACAAGGCATAGAGCGTGTTACCCTTGTATAGTTCAATATTTGGTTTCTTGATATCCGAGTGGACATACTAAAATAAATGAGCTCAATATCTCATATTGACTCATTTGAGCACGATCATGCATTTTGAAGTCTCACTCAATCAAAGGGTTCATAGATATTGCCCATGTTATGTAAGATGGACAAATCCTATCTAAGTCACTCACATTCCTTCACATGATTTATAGTATATCCAATAGTCGACTTTATAATCACCTTATTACATGCAACGTTTGACGACATTAAAACATACAACTTTTCATGTAGGGAACCGTAGTGACTTCAAGTCAAAGGACTACATACACCATAGTCACTATGAGAACCGCTTATGACACTCACGTAACGATCCATGCAGCGTTCTCATGGTGGGTCAGTCCAGAATATTATTACTCGAATATGTAACAATGTGAAGACTTGATATCTCATATCCATGATCCGTGAGATATGATCATCAGTCTACACACATACAAGTCTCTATGTATTATTGTTGTCCTAATTCACAATAATACTGGACTAGGGACATTTAAGAATAGTGTTCTGATTACAACCAAAAGGATCTCACAATCAAGTCATGCATTTGATATCCTATGGTATTGAACCTACTATTCTGAGAACTTTATTATGTTCATTTAATCACAATAAATGAAATGTCTCATATATAAAATTAATATCATTATACAATGTAAACTAGTGATGTCATTACACAATTGGCCTCTAGGGCATACACCAACAATCTCCCACTTGTAGTAGAGCCAATCAGACATACATCTAATGCTTATAGATCTAGTGTGATCCTCATGTTTTCGCTTTGCAAGAGGCTTTGTCAGTGGGTCAGCAATGTTATCATCTGTCGGTACTCTGCATATATTCACATCTCATCTATCGATGATCTCTCGAATGAGATGAAAGCGCCTAAGTATATGTTTGGATCGCTGGTGAAATCTAGGCTCCTTAGCTTGTGCAATGGCCCCATTGTTATCATAATAGAGGTCCACCTGGTCCACAAAGCTAGGAACAACGCCAAGTTCAGTGATGAAATTTCTGATCCAAACAGCCTCCTTTGCTGCATTGGAGGCAGCAATATACTCAGCCTCTGTGGTTGAATCGGCTACTGTCTCTTGCTTTGAACTCTTCCAGCTTACAGCTCTACCATTTAGATATAACACAAAATCCGATTGTGATTTGGAGTTGTTCTTATCGGACAAGAAGCTAGCATCAGTGTAACCCTTTACAACAAGATCTTCCTCGACTCCATATACCAAGAACGAGTCACTTAAGTACTTAAGTGACTCATCATGATCAAAGCATATGAGGCATCTGGACGAGTACATAACATGACATACATGATAGATCCAATTGCAGATGCATATGAAATCTTAGTCATGCGGTCTCTTTCATCTTGAGTGGAAGGACATTGAGCCTTAGACAGGTTTACACCATGCGACATATGGAGGAATCCTTTCTTGGACTCTTGCATATTGAAGCGTTTTAATATTTTGTCTATGTATGTACTCTAACTCAAGCCAAGCAGTCTCCTTGGTCTATCTATATAGATCTTGATGCCTAATACATAGGTAGCTTCACCCAAGTCCTTCATGGAAAAGCATTTTCCTAGCCAAGTCTTTACAGACTGTAAGGTAGGGATGCCATTCCTGACAAGTAGTATGACATCTATATACGACACCAATACAACTGTGCTCCCACTAACCTTCTTGTAGACACCAGGTTCATCTTCGTTCTTGATGAAACTAAACTCTTTGATTGCATTGATGTGAATTATTTGCAAATGTACAAAATCGCAACAAGTAGTATAGTTAAGTGAAAAGAGTATCGAACCCATAAGAACTAGTTATTTTATTGAGTACCAAAATTACTAGATTAACTACTATTTGGAATATCACTAGCCCTTTCACCTTTTTCAGTGAATGGAGATTTTGTCATCTTACCCAACAAACATGGTTCACATTCATCATATGATTCAAAATCAAATGAGTCCAAGAATCCATCTTTACGCAGTTTGGATATGCGGTTCTCATTTACGTGACCCAAACGACAATGCTAGAGGTAAGTTGGGTTCGAATCATTTGATTTGAACCTCTTAGTATTTATATTATAGACGGGCATTTCGAGGTCAAGAATATAAATTACATTACTCAATTGTGCACTAGCATAACAAATATCATTCAAAAAAAATGAAACCACTTTTGTCCTTTATTATAAATGAAAAATCCTTCTTGTCCAAACAAGAAACAAAAATAATATTCCTACTAATAGCAGTCACAAAATAACAGTTCTCTAACTCAATGATAAGCTCAGTGTGCAATGATAAATGACAAGTTCACATAGCTAAAGCATCAACTTTTGCTCAATTTTCAACTCGTAGGTCAACTTCGTTCTTAGACAATGGTTTACTCCTTTTGAGATCTTGCACATTTACACAAATGTGAGATCCACATTCAATATCTAATATCCAAGATGCAGAAGTAGATAAATTGATGTCTATAACAAAAATACCTATAGTGCAAGTCTCACTTCTTTTCTTCTTCTTAAGCTCCTCCAGGTACTTATGGAAGTTTCTCTTCCAATGTCCGGACTCACCACAGTGGAAGCAGTGCCTCCGTGGCCACCCCACCCTTAAGGTTTCAGGGCAGAAGTGCTGGGCTTGAAGTTGCCCTTGCCCCTCCCCTTACTGTAACACCCCCAAATTTTTTTTTTTTGAAAACTAAACCTCTAAATACAATTCTTTAATTTCTATATTACTTTAAACATAAACTAAGATAGGTATATTTCAAATAAAATTTTGACAGAGTCTCCCCTGAAATTTCTGCCCCGAAACACAAAAGGCTTACGGAATTCTACTCTAAATTCCGTAGCTCACAACACAGGCAATATAATCATGGGCTCCCCAGGCCAAAATGAGCAGAATCACACAGGCAATATAAATATCATGCTCTGGGGGCCAAACTCATAACAGAATATCAAATATTAAATAAAAACCATAAATTTCTTTGAAAACATATAAGATTTTTGTAAAGATTTAAGAAAACCTTTTTAAAAAGCCAACCACAGAACCCAATACTCCACAACGAGGTGGGTACGGGCTTTCTTACCTCATCCCAGCACTATATCTATATATGTTCACAATATTAAATAATACATCAACAGTCCATGTTTCTTTATATATTAAGTACATAGAATCTATCAGTTCAACCAGAATATAATATCTAACTCTATATTTACCTCGTCAGGCTGCTAGCAAACCTGCAGGAGAGTTAGGATTGTCCACCCTCAAGGAGGGACCTCCCCTAACCCCCAGAAAACAATAGGGGTTAGCCATTTCTGGAGTGAGTATAACCACTAATCTAATAAATAAATTAAAATGGTATAAAGAAAATAATTTAAACTTACAAACATCAAGTTAAGATGATGCAACCTGAATTCTGAATATAAAAACATCACCAATACGATGTTATATCCAAATCCTCTTCCAATCTGCATTCAACTATATCATTATCCATAACTTCACACATTTCACTATATGCGTCACATCAACCTCGTATATAACCTTATTTTACATTCGCATAATACGAATTCACATACAATCTATTACTTTTCAATTTGAATTTTCTGACACAAATATTGATCCCTCCAAAATTATCGTCACAAAATCATTTCTTTATATATATATATATACACACACATGATGATTCTACATCTTTTCTTCATCTTTATTAGCCATGCACTTCATTTACTTGTATTGTATCACGTTTCACCTCATAAACATATGCATCTATTCTTATAATACCACATTCATTCATGCCTTGGGACACAAATATAAATCTCATTGCAATTTACTCACATTCCATCACATCATGAACATATCACTTATTAAAAATGTTTATTCTCATTGCAGCAAAAACATGTTTTATAACTCATTCTTATCTCATTATATCATTTAGTTACTACTCAGTCTTATTGAGAATTAAACTTACTTTCATTTCACTTATATCTCAATTACCATTAATTTCACTTTCATTCTCATCAATTTATACTCCATATCCCAAACATAGTTTGGGAAATAATATAACACACCCCAAAGCCGATAGCTTGGGTAATAATCACCGCACCTCAAACACATAGTCTGGGTAATATCACATCACATCTCAAGCCGATAACTTGGTTATTAATCCACTTCAATTACTATTCATCTTCACTTTACTTAATTCTTTATTTACATTAATCATTATCAATATCATGTCAACCCACCCTGCGAATTATGTCAAGGCAGGTAGTTCCCACCATTTCCACAGAAATAGCGGGCAGGTAGTTCCCCGACACAATTCCAAGGGGTAACAACTCATAATATATCGTATTTTACTTTAATAATCACATTCATAATTCAATTACTTCATACTATTCATATTAACACATGTCTCTTTTACTCTTTTCATTTTAAATTAACCACATACTGCATTTCATCCACAACCACTTTCTTTCACATTCACAATTCAATTTCCACTTTCTTTACTCTCACATTTTTTTATTTACACTTAGTTATTTTATTAGTTTGTCGACCAGTGAGCCACAGTATCCCAACATACTGAAAACCGACAGCCCAGTAAACACGCGGCTCGATGCTCACACAGAGTCTTACTCGTCCGAGGCTACGTCTTCCTCCTAGCCGAACTAGCGAGGGAACCACTAACCCCAAGTAGAACTTGGGTACTTCCTCCCAGCCGAAGCCAAGAGGGAAAAAGCCACTGACCCCAGGTGACCTGGGTACTTCCTCACGACGGCTGTCATCGAGGTAAAAACCACTAACCCCAGATAAACTGGGTACTTCCTCGCGACGGCTGTCATTGAGGGAAAAACCACTAACCTCAGATAAACTGGGTACTTCCTCGCGACAGCTGTCATTGAGGGAAAACCGGGCCTCAAACCGATAGCTTGGGCGATAAAATCCACTTACCCCGAACATAGTTTGGGTCCACTTACCCCAAGCCGGTCCTTGGGTGTTAGGAGGTCTAGCCCAAACCCCCAGAATTGCTGTAGGTACTGGTCAACAAAACCATCTGTTATTAGCATTAGTCATTTCATCTTTTCAGCTTACTTTTTCAACACAAGCATTTCACTTTTGATTTACAACGATTCATGTCTTTGAATTTAACCACGTGAATTAGTAACACATTTTATTAGCACGTACCATCTTATCCTTTATCCTCATACCAATATACCACATTACGCATACACCCTGTCATTCAACATATAAACCATCATATCATATTATTGCATAATATTAATGCGCCAAGATATTTATTTTGCCATAACATCCACATTAGGAACACCATATTATTCATTACCTCATTGTATTATATATAGGCATACGCCAAGTTATAACATTAATAAAAGAACTACTTTATGTTATTCCATATCGTAAAAGTATCCAAATGTATAATTCATCACATTCTAATATCATACTACTGCTCATTAATTCATATCGAACGTAATTAGACTGTAAACATATACCCCCTTACTAATTTCATCAATTACTGAATCACAAACCATAATCATCTATATATATATCACAAGCATACATCACATTTGCGGGTTTCCAAAAGATAGGGCCACAATCACTTATTTCTTCTAATTGAACTCCATAACAACCAATCATAGCATGCAAGTGCATACACAATTCTCTATGTAACTAAAATCACCTATAAGGGCCTATATGCCCCAAAATATGCACAAAACATGCACTATTTATACACAAGTTTCCAAAACATGGACACAATAACTAATCTCGTCTAATTACATCTTATAACATCCATCCATAACATGCTAGCCCATACACAAGGCTCCACATATACCAAATCACCTATATAGGCTTATTCTTACAAAAACATGCACGAAACATGCACGGGGTAAATATATGCATAAACCGTTTAATATATTTAGTTTTTATACTTCAACACATCACATTAACCCATAATATAGGTTTTATATACTTAAAATAGTTAATTTCCTCAAATATCACAAAAACGTATTTTCGGGCCGTTAAAAATCTGTATTTTCTTTCAAAATCAATTTCTAGCATAACTTCTACGAAATACATCAAAAAGCCACGAAATTTGGCCATAACATAAAATATATATAGATGCAACATACTCGCCTGACGGATCGAGCAAACGATGTCCCACGTCCGCCCGGTAGCCCGTCGAAGTTCAACTTTTTCCACCTAATTGGAAAATTATAGAACCGATTAGCTTAAAACTCAAAACTCGACCTACGAAGCCCCAAATTTGAATCCGTCTTCACCCACGCATCACAAATGACATATGTAGGTGAGCTACATCGATAGATTTTGAATTTGGGCCCCAATACGAGAACTCACATATTGATCGGAGGCTTTTTAATAAGAAAATTTCTATTTCCTAAATTCTTTAATCCCCTTTATCCTAATCTCTCAAATTAGGGTTAATAATAATAATAAGACTCAATTACACCTTCGAACCCATCAATTTCTCACCCAGATCTTGCTCGGGCATTTCACCGAACACCCGGCGTGCATACATGGTATACCCGTATTTTTGAGATTCCGACGGGTTTCTAACTCCATAAAATTTTCACTAAACCCATTCTAAATTGTTTCCCCTTAATACACAACAATTTCTATAACTCATACTTATCAATTATTCTATTTATTATCCAAATTCTAAAGCCAACACACTAATTAATTTATACTTCACAAACCACTCAATTTCTTACCAATCTTCCTTCTCTATAATTACTAGCGTCACCTAATTACCCTACTATATCATTTTCTAGCACTAAAACTCCAAATCATAAATTCCCATAAAATAAACTTCATAATTTCTTACCTTCCAAGCCTTATCTCTGCAAATGGACTCCGGAAATGAGTAGAGCACCTCCAAATTAGCTAAAACCCTCAAATTTTTTGTGAAGAAACAACTTGAAAATGGCTAGGGTTTTGAGCCCTAATCTTGGCCGATGGTGGGTTTCTTTTGCTGGCCGAACTGAAGTGGGAGGGGGGAGAAGGAGGGTATGGAGAGGTAAATAAAATGGTAAAATTCAATATAAGTCCCTCTTTTGACCATAGGGTTATTTTTATACCCTTCTAGTATATTTCTTTTCAAAAATCACTCCACTATCTGCTTAAATACATCATAGACATAAAATAAATTAGAAGTGCAGTTCTATGCATAATTATAATCAATATCAATAGTTATAACCAATAGAAATACATATATATATATATATATATACACACACGAATATTTTTAAGCTTTTAAACACACAGGCATTAAAACTCCATTTCATGTTATAATCTAATAATTCCTCGAATTAACATTTTATTGCCCTCCGATATCATACAAGCACCCCGGAAAATTTCGGGTCAAAACAGATTCATCTCCTCCGAGAAAACTCGTCTCCAAACTCCTGTATTTTCAATTTTTCCCGTTTACCCCAAAATATCAATTTAATCATTCTAATACTAATAAAATCAATTAATAAGGGTAAATATACTCAGAAACATATTTAAAAATAATTTAAATCAAATAATTAAGGAATTAAAAAAAAACTGATGTTACATTCTACACACCTTAAACGAAGCTCGTCCTCGAGCTATGGGGGTTAAGATTACTCCCCGAACAAATTCAAAATACTTCTCCCTCACCATTTCCTAGGATTTCCAAGTACATTATCAACATCAAACCTTCATTGCACCATTAACAACTGCACAGCTGGTCGTCTGGTTAGCGGCACTCTGGATTTACAATAACCACTAGTTTCAAAGGCTCTGTCACATCCAATGACACATCCAGTTGGACTTCAATCTGTGGGGCTCCACAACTTGAGATAGATCTCTCACACTTTCTCAACATAAACAAGAAATACATCAAGAATGCTTGACATCTCGGAGGTAAGCGTCAAACGATATACCACGGTTCCAATTCTTTCTATAACTCTGAAGGGGCCGACAAACCCCCAGGTCTAACTTTTCCCGGTTCCTATAACGGCGTACTCCATGGATAAGGGATACTTTCAAAAATGCCCAATCTTCAACTTTTAATCTTCACAAGACTTTCACCGCTGATCTGCATAATCATTTTCTTTTGTCGACTACACACCTCAAAAGAGGCTTATCCATGCTCACCTGATAATTAATATTCTTCCTCGTTCCGAACCACTAAAATATTCTCCTAGAATTTTGATATATCTTCATGCCACCGGGATAACAATATACTGAGCATAAGGAACATTCTTTATCACCTGCTACCACAAGCCATCCTCATCAATAACACCAAATCTACGATAATAACAAGGATTTTCCCTACTGCCTACTGACCAATCTGCAGTAATTCATTAATCCCATGCAGAATTCGACCATGCATCCTCTGTCGCAAGCAGACATTTTGAATTCAAGTTTGACTGATCAACTGTAGGATAGACAGCTGTATTGATAAACTACCGATATATAAGGTCGGGTCAACCTCTACTACGGAAATAAAATCAAATTGATCTAATGAATTTAACATCGTCCACTCCTGGGACGTCATTAAGACCAAAACCTTCTTTCCCTTTATAGAATTCATCACCTTATTTCTTCCTCGGGTGGTATTTTATTTACATACCAAGCTACCAAGATACTCAAGCCACGTTTATTGCCTCCTGCTAAAATCATTTGCATAACAAGTGTTCAAACTCTTACGATCTGCAAAAGCTAAAACTGTCCTTCAAATAAATAATGTCTCCATATCTTCAATTGCATACAACACTGCTGCCGATTTCAAATCTGCCTAAAATCACACTCTCCATGAAACTACAACAACCTAGATATATAAGGCACTAACCTGCCCTCATGGATCAACTGCACCTACCTCCACCAGCATCAATATATATTTGGAGAGGCACTCCCTTCTCGGGGTATTCAAAACAGAGCTGTCGTTAATCTTCCTCTACCTCTTGAAAATATCTTTCCACGCTGCTCAGGTCATACCAACGGCTCATTCTTTATGATAAAATGAGTCATCGGTACAGCAATAATAGAAAATTGAGGAATGAACCTCCGATAATAGCCAGTTAAAACCAAGAAACTCTGAATTTTCAACACATCCGAGGGTTATTTTCCGTATTTTCACCTTTTGTAAATTTCTTCGGATCCACAAATACGCCTTCAACAGACACAATGTGTCCCAAAAATCATACTTCTCTCCCAAAAATGACAATTTACAGACATATCATACCGCTTCTAGTCCCAACGAGTCTACAACTCAGTTCTAAGGTGCCATCTATGCCCCTCCATACTGCGAAAATACACCAAATATCATCTACAATTACAATCACACCTTGTTAATATAAGGGTGAAAGGTCCAATTCGTCAAATTCATGAAAACTGTAGGGACATTCGCCAGCCCAAAAGACATCACTAAGAACACATACAATTCATACCGAGTACGAAAAGCAATCCCTGGGATACTTCCCTCTTCAAGGATTACCTGACGGTACTCGGTGGGCAACTCTAGTCGTGAAATTAGTAGCGCTTCCCGCAACTAATCCAACAAATTATCTATTTTTTACAACAAATACTTAATAGTCACCTTACTCAGTACACCTTCTCGGTGAACTACCTTCTTTGTTACAAAACTGCCGAAGCGCCCTACGGCGTATCACTTGAACCGATAACCTTTTCCAGAAACATCACCTCAAACTCTTTTCATCTCTCCCTATTCCTAAAGTACTATACCAAAAGTTGATTTAGAAATTGGAGTCATACCAAATATCAAATCGATCTTGAACTCCAGAGTTCGTCAAGGTGGGGGACCAAAAACCTCTTCGAATATATCAGAAACTTTACAACCCACATCAACAATCTCAATCTTCGCATATTTCTACTGAACCCCAACGGGCAAAATTTCATCGTCCAAGGCATTACCTACAATCAAAAACTGGGTTTCATCGAGCTGTCTCACCCGAATCCTCCCTGCACCATACCCCAACTATGCATAAGGCCTTCACAACCAATCAATCTCCCCAAATATGGGATAAAACAATAACCACACCACTCCTCAGTTTATAAAATATACACCTATAGGACATACACCCATAGGACCTACACAAGATCTCCAGGGAATAGCCCCTTACGGCACACAGCAATCAATATACTAGAATACTCCAATAGTACACAAATCCACACTGGGATTTCTACAGAGGTCAACCCATATGCAGGGCCATGAAAGGTAATGCTGACTCAAAGTCAGAAAAGTCTAATGAGGATCGCTCCTTCCCATGATATAATCTATACTTAACAAAACACCCACATAACATACACTCTCTATCTCTAACTAAGCAATAATGAACCCATACTCACATGGCAAGATCACTAGGATTAACAAAATTCCTAGTTAACCTAGGCTCTGATATCAAAACTGTAACACCCCTGATATGGCTAAAAATGGGGTTAAATCGGAACCGTCCAAATCGAACACAAATCTTAAAGCTTGGGGTAAGATGGTAATTTCACTTACAAACGGGTCCGAAATGGGTACTGGCAAAGATCATTAACCCGCGAACAGATCCATCTCCAACTGGGTGTGGGTTCCAACCCGCAGCACACCCAGTCCAGCAAGATAAGATTAGGGTCTCTGATTAAAACTAATCAACGGCCCTGATTCACATCTATCTTTTCACTGGGAATTAGGGATTACATTCCTAATCTGATTACGAAGATTATATTCCTTATCAGATCACGGGGATTACATTCCTAAACTGATCCCTAAGGCGACTATAAATACCCCTCATCCACCATCGTTATAAGGTAATCAATCTTTTGCCAATTTACGCTCTCATAATCATTCCTGATTACTGACTTGAGCATCGGAGGGTGCGTCGCCGGGATCAACCCCGGTGTCTTGCACTTTTTGCAGGTGAACGGCGGGAGTCAGCGGTCAAACTTCGGCGGAACAGGTTCAGGTTTGCTATTCAAAGTTTTCCAAGAATCCACAAATACTGTCTGTTTACCCCCACACCAGATTCAACGGTAACAGATTGGCGCCGTATGTGGGAAACTCAAGCGAATAGCAGCCTCCCCTCTTCCCGTTGGTCAGACTTTCTCCGGCCATGCCTCCTAGGAAAGTAAGATCAAGGGGGTCCAACCATGGACCCAACCCCGTTGATCAGCAACAGGAAGTCCCCACTCAACCCGCTCAGCAGCAGGGGCAACTTCCCCTTCAGTAGAGGACCCTCTTCAACAAGACCAGCCTCCTCTTCAGAATCAACAACCCCCCAGGGGTCCCCCCGGTCCTCAAAATGCCGGTGCGGGGACTTCGCGTCCCAACCCGCAGAAGCAACCCCTCCATCAGGACCGCATCTCAATACACAATGCCTCTACGGATTCTATGGCCTCCCACAATCCTCGAGTCTCCGACCTTCGTAATACCATCCTCAACTGGCAGAAGGATGAGGATCTTCGCCGCCGTCTGGATAAGAAGCGGGCCCGAGAGGGAGTCTCCCGCCAACAACGTCCAGATGAGCGATCTCCTCACCACCGAGACTACAGAAGGTCCCCTGCCCGAAGGGGGCGGAGAGAGTCCCTTGAGCATCACAGAAGAAGACCCCATTTCCCTGCCGGTCGACAATTTCCAAGGAACGATGAGGCACCCATTACTCGTGCCGAGTTCCAGCAATTCCAAGCAATGGTGTTGCAAGTTCTCAACCTCCGACCCAACAACAATAATGCCCAAAGGGTTCCTACTCCCCCACAGGTCCCAAGTCCTCGCCATCGGTCCGTAACTCCTCCTCCAGCTCCTAACAACCAACAGTATATTCCTAGTCCTCGACGCTCCCAGGGTTACCGTCACCGTAGCCCCTGCTCCCCTTCCTATGAAGATGAGTCCCGAGGCTCATTTGACTACCATCGGAGGGACGATGCTCTCTACCACCGTCTCCAAGAGATGGAGAGGCGCATCGGCCGGATTGACCGAGATGAAGAACTGAGGGGTAGGACCATCTGCCCAAGTAGACCTCCCTTCTCTCGAACCATCATGGAGGCACCTATCCCGATCGGTTTCAAACCTCCGCAGTTCAAAACTTACTCGGGGGAGTCGGACCCCGTGGACCACATCAAAAGCTTTAAGACCCTCATGCTTATCCACCAAGCTTCCGATGCCTTGCTTTGCAAAACCTTCCCCGCCACTCTTAAGGGTTCGGCCCGGGAATGTTACTCCCGCCTCGCTCCATCCTCCATATTCTCCTTTGAACAGTTCAAGACCCTCTTCATCACTCATTTTGTTAGTAGTAGACGCACCGAGAAGACCAGCATCTCGTTACTCCAGCTCCGCTAAGAGAAGGGAGAGAAGTTGAGGGACTATGTGAGGAGGTTCACTGCAGAGGTCAGGTCCATCGCCTCCCTCGACCAGTCGGTTGCGACGGCCGCCTTCCAATCAAATGTCTTCAATTCTAGCCTCCGCTCCTCTCTTGCTAAGAAGCCCCCACAGAACTTTGCCAACCTCCTTCTTAGGAGTGAGAAGTACATTCGGGCCGAAGAGGTCGCTTACCTCCCAAGCTTCGGAGGGTCTACCTCCGGGACAAAGAGAAAGTCAACCGAAGAAGAAGTGGCTAAGAAGCTTCAGAAGGATAATAGCGGTCAGCGCCGCCCTCCTCCCAGGTTCGAGAAATTTACTCCTCTCAATGCTAATATTTCCACCATTCTAATGGAAGTTGAGAAGGAAGGGGTCATACCCCCTGCTCCGATGATGAACACCCCTCCCAAGAGGAGGAACAAAGAGAAGTGGTGTCGTTACCACCGGGATCATGGCCACGACACTAATGATTGTCGGGCGCTGAAGAACGAGATAGAGGCCCTCATCCAGAGGGGGCAACTGGCCAAATTTGTAAGAGCAAAGGACCGAACTGACCCCTCCTCTCCTCCGCCTCAGGGGGCTAACAAGCGTCCCGAGCAATGCTATGAAACTCCTGATTTCGACGAAGAGCGCGTCCTACATCTTATTCATGGAGGCCCCATGGGTGGCTCTTCAACCTCCTCTCGAAAGGCTTTCATCCGAGAGGTTAACTCAGTTCACGGCACCCCTCCCCCTAAAGGCCTCGTAGTCCCAGTCACGTTCTCAGATGAAGATCTTGAAGGGATCAGAACCCCCCATTGTGACGCACTTGTTATCAACCTTCATATGGCAAACTTCAAAGTGGAAAGGATCCTAGTGGACAACGGGAGCTCCGTAAACATCCTCTTCCTCTCAGCCTTCCGAGGGCTCAAGCTGTCCCGCGACCGACTCAAACCAGCCGGCTACACACTCCATGGGTTCACGGGAGTGCCAGTAACTATTAAAGGGGTAATCGCCCTCGACGTAACTGCTGGCAAAACTCTTACCACCCGGACGGAGCCGATGGACTTTATAGTCGTTGATGTCCCAGCTGCGTACAATGTGATCCTAGGCCGACCCGGCCTAGCCGCTCTAGAAGCTGTTCCTTCAGCATACCACCTCAAGATGAAATTCCCCACCCGGGTAGGAGTGGGGGAAGTCAAGAGCAGCTAAGAAGTAGCCCGCAAGTGCTATATGACTTCGACTGGGGGTCCAGTCCTCTCCCTCGAAACTCTAGAGATCCCCTAGGAGAGTGTCCGACCAACGTCCGAGCCGGTGGATGAATTGGAGAAATGCTCTTCTCTGAGCAGGAACCGAGCCAAAAGTTCTTTATTAGCAAGACCCTCCCGTCTGCCCTATGCTCCGACATAGTCCAGTGCATCCGAAGGAACCGCGACCTCTTTGCTTGGTCCGCTGCCGACATGCCGGGTATTTCCGAAGAGCTTCTAGTCCATCATCTCAGCGTTGCACTGGGGTCCAAACCAGTCCAACAGAAGAGGCGCAAGTTCGCTCCCGAGCGACAACAAGCTATCAAAGAAGAGGTAGACAAGCTTCTAAAGGCTCGATTCATACAGGAGGTTAACTACCCAGAATGGCTTTCCAATGTAGTCATGGTAAAGAAGTCAAATGGAACCTGGAGGATATGTATCGACTTCAATGATTTGAACAAGGCGTGTCCTAAAGACCCATTCCCTCTTCCGAGCATCGACACCCTCATCGACGCCACCTCGGGCCATGAGCACCTCAGTTTTATGGACGCTTTTTCCGGCTACAACCAAATCCGAATGTTTCCCCCGACATCCCGAAGACTTCCTTTGTTACTGACCAGGGCCTATACTGCTACAGGGTAATGCCGTTCGGATTAAAGAATGCGGGTGCCACTTACCAGTGCCTCGTCAACAAAGTCTTTCAGAGCCAGATCGGTCGTAATATGGAGGTATATGTTGACGACATGCTTGTAAAGAGCATCCGAGGGGCCGATCATGTGGCCGATCTACAGGAGGCGTTCGATGTACTGAGAAAGCACAACATGAGGCTCAATCCGAACAAGTGTGCATTCGGTGTATCGTCAGGAAAGTTCCTCGGCTTTATGGTCAGCCAAAGAGGAATCGAAGCTAACCCTGAGAAAATCAAGGCCATATTAGACATGGCTCCTCCCAAAAACGTCAAGGAAGTTCAGAAGCTTACAGGCCGCCTCGCCGCCATTGGTCGCTTCCTCTCGAAGTCCGGGGAAAAGTGTCTCCCCTTCTTTAAGGCTCTCAGGGGGGCTAAGGGTTTCGAATGGGGTCAACAGCAATAGGAGTCGTTCGACCAGCTAAAGGCTTATCTTGTCAACCCTCCTCTACTCAGCAAGCCCATTCCAGGCGAAACCCTCTACCTCTACTTAGCTGCTTCCGAACAGACCCTTAGTGCCGTTTTGGTAAGGGAAGAAGACCGAGCTCAAAAGCCCATCTACTATGTGAGCAAGGTACTTCGGGATGCCGAGCTCTGCTACCCAAAGATAGAAAAGATGGCGTACGCCCTGATCATGGCAGCAAGAAAGCTTCGCCCGTACTTCTAGTCCCATTCGGTGGTCGTCCTTACCAACCAACCTCTGAAGCAAGTCCTCCACAAACCTGAGACCTCCGGTCCCTCATGAAATGGTCCATCGAGCTAAGCCAGCATGACATCTCGTACCAGCCTCGGACTGCGATCAAGGCTCAGGCCTTAGCAGAGTTCATCGTTGAGAGCACCATTCCCGAGATCAGCCAGGCAGCGAGCGGCCCCCCTATCTGATTAGTTTTCGTAGACGGATCCTCTTGCAACAAGGGAAGCAGAGCCGGGGTCATTCTGGCAGGCCCGGATGATTTCGTCCTCCAATACTCCCTCCGCACAACTTCAAGGCATCCAACAACGAAGTGGAGTATGAGGCACTTCTAGCCGGCCTCGGATGGCTCGAAGGGTAGGGGCACAGCGCCTCCGAATCTTTAGTGACTCTCAGCTAGTGGTAAATCAAGTCTTGGGCGAATATGAAGCACGAGACGATAGGATGGCGCAGTATCTCGCTAAAGTTCAAAGTCTCATGGCTCAGTTTGAAGAAGCGCTTATCCAGCGGATCCCCCGAGAAGAAAATTCACAGGCCGATGCCCTCTCCAAGCTAGCCTTTTCCTCCCTCCAGGGTCTCGAGCAGATCGTCTTAATCGAGGTACTCTTGAAACCAAGTATAGAAGACGAAACCCCCGACTCGGTGGAGTCGCTGCCGGTCCTATTGCAAGATAATTGGATGAAACCGCTGATGGAATTCCTAAGGGATGGGCTCCTTCCCGAGGACCAAAAGGAAGCTCGCCGAGTAAGAACCAGAGCGGAGCGGTACACCCTAGTTGAGGGGATCTTGTACAAACGCTCCTTCACACAAGTGGACGGCAGGCCATTCTTGAGATGCCTCTCCCCAGACCAAGCCGATTACGCCTTGCAAGAGCTCCACGAAGGCATCGGCAGGGCACATTCAGGGTCCAGGTCCCTAGCCCGGAAGGTGTTGAATTACGGGTACTTCTGGCCTACTCTCCTCCAAGATGCCGAGCAACACATTCGGCAATGCAGCTCGTGTCAGAAGTATTCCAACGTTCGTCGTCTCCCACAAGCTCATCTCACTTCCCTATCAAGTCCTATCCCCTTCACGATGTGGGGGATGGATTTACTAGGGCCATTCCCTCCAGCTCCCGGCCAGCTCAAGTTCTTAGTCGTGGCCATCGACTACTTCTCGAAGTGGATAGAGGCCCGATGCCTTGGCCACTATCACCGAGAACAATGTACTTCAGTTCTTCTGGAAGAACGTTATCTGCCGATTTGGTGTCCCTTGAGTCCTCATAACAGACAACGGAACCCAGTTAACTGGGACTGCATTCCGAGCTCTATGTGAAGACCTCGCCATCCAACAATGTTTCTCCTCCGTCTCCCATCCACAGTCGAATGGTCAAGTGGAGAATGCTAACCGACAGATCCTCTCTGGTATTAAGAAGAGGCTGAATAAGTGATCTAAAGGCTTGTGGGTCGATCAGCTCCCTAACGTGCTGTGGAACTACCGCACCACGAAACGGACCCCCACAGGAGAGTCCCCATTCAACCTCACCTATGGGTCCAATGCCGTGATCCCTTTGGAAGTCGGAATACCTTCTCCTCGCCTTGCTGCCTACGAAGAAGAACAGAATGCCAGAGACCTTCGAGCAAACTTAGACCTGACCGACGAGCTACGGGAAAGAGCGTCAATCCGCCAACAAAGCTATCGGAGGAGGATCGAGTTGGCATACAATAAGAGAGTCCGTCCCACCGACCTCAAAGAAGGGGAATTGGTCCTCAGAAAGTTAGCCATCTCCTTCCCTAGCCAGAAGAGCAAGCTAGCTCCAAATTGGGAGGGACCCTATAAGATCATAAAAGTAGTTCGGCCTGGAGCTTATCGTCTAGAAAACCTCGAAGGCAGATAGATCCCAAGGACTTGGAATGCCGACCATCTTTTGAAATACCAAGAAAGCGCCTCAGCGCCTCTCTAAGTATTCTGGGATGTCGAACCGTTCCTCTCCTTTCCGAACCGTTCCTCTCCTTTCCCTTGTATTTTTCTTCTTTATTTCTTATATGTAATAACGGCTCGCAACTCAGAAGCAGCCGACTATTAGTCTTCAATAAAGAAAGTTTTTTCATATTTTACTTGTAAAATTGCTTATATCTCTCTTCTTTCACTCTTCATCCTAACGATGGTTTCGGAGTCCAACACTTGGCTCGATTCTACTTCGCAAGCTCGCTCCTAAGGGGGCTAGAAGTGGTTCGCCATTCGGAATTGCTCCCATAACCGTTGAATAACTCTAACGATGGTTTCGGAGTCCAACACTTGGCTCGATTCTACTTCGCAAGCTCGCTCCTAAGCGGGCTAGAAGTGGTTCGCCATTCGGAATTGCTCCCACAATCATTGAATAACTCTAACGATGGTTTTGGAGTCCAACACTTGGCTCGATTCTACTTCGCAAGCTCGCTCCTAAGAGGGCTAGAAGTGGTTCGCCATTCGGAATTGCTCCCACAACCGTTGAATAACTCTAACGATGGTTCGGAGTCCAACACTTGGCTCGATTCTACTTCGCAAGCTCGCTCCTAAGCGGGCTAGAAGTGGTTCGCCATTCGGAATTGCTCCCACAACCGTTGAATAACTCTAACGATGGTTTCAGGGTCCAACACTTGGCTCGATTCTTCTTCGCAAGCTCGCTCCTAAGCGGGCTAGAAGTGGTTCGCCATTCGGAATTGCTCCCACAACCGTTGAATAACTCTAACGATGGTTCAGAGTCCAACACTTGGCTCGATTCTACTTCGCAAGCTCGCTCTTAAGCGAGCTAGAAGTGGTTCGCCATTCGGAATTGCTCCCACAACCGTTGAACAGACTCTAATGGCGAGTTCGGAAGTTCGCTCCTAAGCGAGCTGGAAGTGGTTCACCTATAAGAAAGAAGATTTGCTTCTGATTTTGAGTAGTTGTCAAAAGTTGGAGGAGTTATACTTAAAACTAATACCCGCCAACGCAGCATTCGAACATCAGAAGCAAAACAAACTTTTTATTTAAGTTGAAGAGCTCTACATACAACGAGGCTGACACTACAACAGAGTTTTACAATGACTTAAAGAGCACAATACAACTTGTTTAATGCCTCTTTGGAAGGGGAACGCTTTGGTTCAAAGACACACGGGGGCGGCGTCGCCTAACCTCCGAGCTCGACTCTAAACCAGCAAAGCGAGACCCACCTTCACCGCTAACTCTAACTGTGGCACCAACCGAGGCGCCACTAGAGGAGACAGCTACACCACTCTGAGCGTCAGCTGGGCTCCGCCTAACGGCGGGCGAACGAGTCGCAAGTTCGTAGAACGAGATCCCTCTTTCGCTCTCTTCACGAGTACACGACGTGCTACGAACATTGATCCTCTCGGGCTGGGGTTTCAGCGTTGCAATCTCCTCCTCTAGCTCAACGATCCTATCCCTTATGATATCATCTTTCGCCGATATTTTGACACGGGGGAGTTTAGATGAGCATGCGACATTAGTGTTGTCGGCTACGATGCGACGAAAATGAGTCACTTCGATCCCCCTGTCGATCGTAATCCTCCTCAGCGTGTCGATTCTTTCTGTCAACTCTTCGCGCTCGGACATCAACTTCCCCACCTTTGAGGCTAACTCTTCCTCCTCCGCCGAATGTTCCTTCACCGTTACTTCCAAGTGACAGATCTCTTCCAGTAGCTCGCTGTTCTTTTGATCAACGTTGAAGAGCTCCATACGAAGCAACTCTATCTCACCTTCGAGACGAGCCTTTCGAGGTTGCTTCCGTAGTTCTCTCAACTCTCGGAAATATCCTCTCGCAGTTGCTTTAACGCCATCCAGCTTCAAGAAGTTATAAAACCGCCTATCCCGACTGCGAGAAAGAGCCCGCTTCTTTTCCCTCAGCTCCTTACGAAGATAAGAAACCTCGGTGATCGGACCCAACTTAACCTGAAAAGCGAAGGGAAGTTCTCAATACGAACGAATGGAGTTAACAACGCTTAAGTTCCTAGCGAGCAAAAAGGCGTTCACAACTCCCGAAATTCCCAACACAAGCAAAAGATTTCCAACACTTAGAGAAATTTCGCAACTTTTCAAATACAAAACCAGAGGTCCAACACTCAGAGAAATTTCGGCCAACAAAAAAGTTGTTTCATTAAAACCTCCAAAAGTTTGCACAAAAGCGGTGGCTAGTCCGCAGTTAGGCTTTACAAAAAACAAAGAGAAAAAGAAAGCAAAGACTAAAGGGGCGACTAAGTCAGGGTCGACCTCTTTGCGTTGATTCGAGCCCTCGCCGCTCGGCACCGTGACTATTACCCCCTCGACTATCGCCATGTCCTCGTCCTCGGCCTCACCCTCGGCCTTGTCCTCACCTTTGGTCTCGCCCGTTCCCTCGATTCCGTCACCCCCCTCCTCGGTCCGAGCATCGCCAGGGGAAATTCTTCCTCCCCCTCGACGGGATCGTAGAAGTGGTAGGAAGAGGTGTCGAACCCGAGGTTCCGAGCCGATATGTGCAGCAGTGCTCGGCCGTAGGCTTCCTTCATGTTCTTAAACATGTGGGCTTCGGCCTAATCCTGGATGGCCTTCTTCGCCCTGGCTACCTTCGACGCATGCTTGGCGAGAACTCTCTCGGTCGTCTTCCGAGCCTTCTCTGCCTCCGCTCGCGCCTTGGCTAGCTCCTCCTTGAGCTCGGCCTTCTCATTCTCCGAGGCTTTGAACTTGGCTGCCTCGTCCGCCGACTGCTTCAACGCCTCAGCCAGCTTTATCTCCAGCCCGGCCACCTCGGCAGCCCGCTTCGCCGAAAGCAGCTTCTCGGCTTCGAACAGCTTCACCGCCTTCGTGCGCTCCGACCTCTCTCGGTCACTCAGTGTAGTCAGCTCCTTCTCCTTGCTCGCAAACTCCTCGAGCAAGAAGTTGAAGTGGCAAAGGGTCTGAAAATACAAGAAGCAGTTAAGCCCGAACATAAAAACTTAGGAAAATTTTGAGCCCGAAGATCCCAGAGCATCTGTTCGTGCCATTTGGGTCGGCGCATCCGAGGCTGAAGGAGCGGACGCCACTACTTGGCCTTGATCGGGCTCGACCCGAGGGGTCTCGACTACCTGTAGCTCGATGGTCTTAGGGACCGAGGGTATCTTCGGCGCTCGGCCGCCTTGAGGCCCGGACGAGGTCTTCTTCCTCTTTCTGGCCTCCTGCTCCCTCGGCGCCTTAGCCTTCGCCATCAGACCCTTGTAGTCCATGACGGGAGATTCTGCACAAACCGAGTGAAAAGAGTTAGAATTTTTTTCCAAACCTCAAAAACAAAACAAGAATAAGAGAGGCGTACTAGGGTCAATCGGACTGAGACCCTCTCGGAATAAGGCCTCCTCGGTGATGTCCTTCCAGCTGTGGGTCGGAAGACCGAGGAGCTTCTCTACGATCTCTGCCTCCTCGTTGCTGAGCACGGGCTCTTTCTTCGCCCGCTTCGGTTGGCCGTCCCTCAGCCACACCGTCGGGCTCACCCATGGCTCGGGAGCTCAGACGAGGAAGTACTTCTCCTTCCAATGCTTGATCGAGTCCGGGTTCTCGATCAGCTTCACACCCTACCTCGGCGAGAGATAGTACCTCTGCTTATTTTTGTTTGGTTGGCAAGGGCGATAGAGACTCCGGAGGATGAACATACTAGGCACAGCGCCGATCTCCTGGCATTGAAGAACGAATGCCATAACATGCCGCCAAGTGTTCGGCATTAGCTGAGCCGGACTCAAGCCATACCACTGCAGCACCTAGATTACGAAAGGATGCAGCGGCAGCCGAAGCCCGGCATTCAAGGAATCGACGGGGAAAACGCACGTATCGGCCGAGGACGACGTGCACGCTCGGAAGCCGGGGCCGGGGAGAAGGAGTCCATACTCCGCGGGGATTTGGAAGACACTCCGGATCCGATGCAAATCCGCCTCGGTCAGGACCGAAGAGATCTGGTCCACCTCGGAAGTTTCCCTCGGCTCGTTCTCCTCGATCGACTTGGCGGTGCCCTGCGTCACCTTCTCCAACAGATCTCCGGAGTAGCTCCGCACACCACCAACGCTCGACAGGACGCTCGGATGCTGACCCAACTCCCCTGCCATCTTCGGGTGCTCGATTATAGTTACCACTCCCTTGCCCTTTCTGGCCTTGGCTGTGACTTCCTGGAGTGGCTCGACGACCTCCTCGCCTTGGCTCGGCCTGACCATTGTTTCTTCGGTCAGCTCAACAACCTCTTTCTTTTTACCCGCTCGGCTAATGCCCTTGTCCGAGGTGGGGGTCTCATCCGCGGAGGAAATCATAACCATTTTTAAAGAAAGAAGAGAGAGACTGACCTTGAAGTGACTAGTACGGTCGGAAAAGATGGTCGGAGTTGAAAACGCCTTGCCGCGACAGCTAGCAGCACAACCCAGGAGCTAAAAACTTTGCTGCTAAAAAGTAAAATCAAGAGTGAGAAAGTGAAAGTGAATAATGAGGTTAAGTGTTGAGGGGGTGAAAACTTATAGTAAAAGAAAAGTCTCTTGGGCTTTGTAACGTAAGGGCGCAGCTCTTGAGCCTCCCTTGAAGCGTTACAAAAGCCCAAACGACTAAGTAACGAAGAGCGGCAACTGTTGGCGAAAGAAGCAACGTTTCGACACAAGTCAAACTGCTCGGCGCCCTCGGAAACAAAATCCGAGCGACAGGCGATCCGACCTCAACATTCAAGAGAATAGCTCGGATTCCGAGCAAGTGTCAATCCGAGCCACGAATTGAAAGAAAACGATTTTCCCCTCAAAATTCAGGTAAGATTTTGATCGCACGACCCAGATCGTGCCAGAAGCACTAAACGACAAGATAGTGTTTTCTTGGAAAACGAGCATGCCTCGAGATCTGTGCCATCATTCAACGGTTACGATCGCCCTACGTCCCTCGGCCAAAATCTGAGCGACAGGCGACCCGACCTCAACTACCAAGAGGATAGCTCAGATTCCGAGCAAGTGCCAATCCGAGTCACGAATTGGAGAAAAACGACTTTCCCCTCAAAATTCGCGTAAGATTTCGATCAGGACGGCCCAGATCGTGCCAGCGTCACTAAACGACAAGATAGTGTTTTCTTGGGAAACGAGCCTGCCTCGAGATCTGTGCCATCATCCAACGGTTACGATTGCCCACATCCCTCGGAACCAAGATCTGAGCAACAGGCGATCCGACCTCAACACTCGGCAGAATAGCTCGGATTCCGAGCAAGTGCCAATCCGAGCCACGAATTGGAGAAAAACGACTTTCCCCTCAAAATTCGCGTAAGATTTCGATCAGACGACCCAGATCGTGCCAGCGTCACTAAACGACAAGATAGTGTTTTCTTTGGAAACGTGCCTGCCTCGAGATCCACGCCGAAATTGAACGGCCCAAACATCTCCACGTCGTCTGACAGTCCGAGCTCGGCTACCGAGCTACATGCTCGGCCACCGAGCTACACGCTCGACAACCGAGCCAACCGTTCGGCTACCGAGCTACATGCTCGACCACCGAGCTACACGCTCGACAACCGAGCCAACCGTTCGGCTACCGAGCTACATGCTCGACCACCGAGCTACACGCTCGACAACCGAGCCAACCGTTCGGCTACCGAGCTACATGCTCGACCACCGAGCTACACGCTCGACCATCGAGCCAACCGTTCGGCTATCGAGCTACATGCTCGGCCACCGAGCTACACGCTCGACCACCGAGCTAACCATTCGGCTACCGAGCTACATCGCTCGGAGACCGAGCAAGTGCCAATCCGACCCTCAAAAGTGAAGAAATCTGCTGCCGAGCACTTTCAACCGTTGGATCATTACAAAAATCGCGCCAGGGATGATGGACGGTCCAGATTACGCCACACCCACTAAACGACAAGATAACGTTTTCTTGGGAACCGCGCCCACCTCGAGATCCGCGCCAAGATCCGACGGCTCAGATCGCTCCACGTCGCACGGAATTCCGAACCGAGCGACTAGCGATCCGAGCCATTCGCATGAGGGAAAAACCGAGCCACTTTGCTTGGATGCCGAGCAAGTCCCATTCCGAGCCACGAAAGCGGAGAAAATGCTGTCGATCGACTCCGTCCGTCCGATCTTTCAGAAACTCGTGCCCACGCAAGATCAACGATCCAGATCGTGCCATGCCACAATTCGGTATTTAAAATTAGTTTTTATTTATTTTAATCATTTTATTTATTTAAAAATTGCAAAAAAAATGATTAAAAATTAGGGAAAATTAATTAAAAATCCTAGAAAATAATTATAAAGTTCGGGAAATATTTTTGAGGCCCCGAGTAAATAATTATTGCCTAGGGCAATCTATTAAGACCCCCGAACGACGAATCGATACTTCGCAAAATTAAATAAATATTCCGAAAAATAGATAAAAATGTGTGCAAAAACACCACATGACCAGAAAAGCTCAGGAACAACTTAGAGTGCGACCAACTTGAAAAATCACCATTCTACCTCCTACAAAGATTCGAAACGTTCCATTTCAACTCCGATACAACTCCGCCAGCCATTAAAACAGTAAAACTATACCTCAAAGGCTGATCAAACTCAGTCTTCGGGAGTGAGGGGCTCGTGATATGGCTAAAATGGGGTTAAATCGAAACCGTCCAAATCGAACACGAATCTTAAAGCTTAGGGGTAAAATGATAATTTCACTTACAAATGGGTCCGAAATGGGTACTGGGTCTCCTCTCCAAAGATCTATTAACCCGCGAACAGATCCATCTCCAACTGGGTGTGGGTTCCAACCCGCAGCACACCCAGTCCAGCAAGATAAGATTAGGGTCTCTGATTAAAACTAATCAACGGCCCTGATTCACATCTATCTTTTCACTGGGAATTAGGGATTACATTCCTAATCTGATTACGAAGATTATATTCCTTATCAGATCATGGGGATTACATTCCTAAACTGATCTCTAAGGTGACTATAAATACCCCTCATCCATCACCGTTATAAGGTAATCAATCTTTTGCCAATTTACGCTCTCATAATCATTCCTAATTACTGACTTGAGCGTCGGAGGGTGCGTCGCCGGGATCAACCCCGGTGTCTCGCACTTTTTGCAGGTGAACGGCGGGAGTCAGCGGTCAAACTCCGGCGGAACAGGTTCAGGTTTGCTATTCAAAGTTTTCCAAGAATCCACAAATACTGTCTATTTACCCCCACACCAGATTCAGCGGTAACAACCCCAATTTTATTTTTTTTTTGAAAACTAAACCTCTAAATACAATTCTTTCAATTTCTATATTACTTTAAACAGAAACTAAGATAGGTATATTTCAAATAAAATTTTGGTAGAGTCTCCCCTGAAATTTCTGCCCCGAAACACAAAAGGCTTACAGAATTCTGCTCTAAATTCCGTAGCTCACAACACAGGCAATATAATCATGGACTCCCCAGGCCAAAATGAGCAGAATCACACAGGCAATATAAATATCATGCTCTGGGGGCCAAACTCATAACAGAATATCAAATATTAAATAAAAACCATAAATTCCTTTGAAAACATATAAGATTTTTGTAAAGATTTAAGAAAACCTTTTTTAAAAGCCAACCACAGAACCTAATACTCCACAACAAGGTGGGTACGGGCTTTCTTACCTCATCCCAGCACTATATCTATATATGTTCACAATATTACAAAATAATACATCAACAGTCCATGTTTCTTTATATATTAAGTACATAGAATCTATCAGTTCAACCAGAATATAATATCTAACTCTATATTTACCTCGTCAGGCTGCTAGAGAGTTAGGATTGTCCACCCTCAAGGAGGAACCCCCCCTACCCCCCAGAAAACAATAGGGGTTAGCCATTTCTGGAGTGAGTATAACCACTAATCTAATAAATAAATTAAAATGGTATAAAGAAAATAATTTAAACTTACAAACATCAAGTTAAGATGATGCAACCTGAATTCTGAATATAAAAACATCACTAATACGATGTTATATCCAAATCCTCTTCCAATCTGCATTCAACTATATCATTATCCATAACTTCACACATTTCACTATATGCGTCACATCAACCTCGTATATAACCTTATTTTACATTCGCATAATACGAATTCACATACAATCTATTACTTTTCAATTTGAATTCCCTGACACAAATATTGATCCCTCCAAAATTATCGTCACAAAATCGTTTCTTTATATATATATATACACACATGATGATTCTACATCTTTTCTTCATCTTTATTAGCCATGCACTTCATTTACTTGTATTGTATCACGTTTCACCTCATAAACATATGCATCTATTCTTATAATACCACATTCAATCATGCCTTGGGACAAAAATTTAAATCTCATTGCCTATTGCAATTTACTCACATTCCATCACATCATGAACATATCACTTATTAAAAATGCTTATTCTCATTGCAGCAAAAACATGTTTTATAACTCATTCTTATCTCATTATATCATTTAGTTACTACTCAGTCTTATTGAGAATTAAACTTACTTTCATTTCACTTATATCTCAATTACCATTAATTTCACTTTCATTCTCATCAATTTATACTCCATATCGCAAACATAGTTTGGGCAATAATATAACACATCCCAAAGCCGATTGCTTGGGTAATAATCACCGCACCTCTAACACATAGTCTGGGTAATATCACATCACATCTCAAGCTGATAACTTGGTTATTAATCCACTTCAATTACTATTCATCTTCACTTTACTTAATTCTTTATTTCCATTAATCATTACCAATATCATGTCAACCCACCCTGCGAATTATGTCAAGGCAGGTAGTTTGCACCATTTCCACAGAAATGGCAGGCAGGTATTTCCCCGACACAATTCCAAAGGGTAACAACTCATAACATACCGTATTTTACTTTAATAATCACTTTCATAATTCAATTACTTCATACTATTCATATTAACACATGTCTCTTTCACTCTTTTCATTTTAAATTAATCATATACTGCATTTCATCCGCAACCACTTTCTTTCACATTCACAATTCAATTTCCACTTTCTTTACTCTCACATTTTTTTATTTATACTTAGTTATTTTATTAGTTTGTCGACCAGTGAGCCACAATATCCCAACATACTAAAAGCCGATAGCCCAGTAAACACGCGGCCCGATGCTCACACAGAGTCTTACTCGTCCGAGGCTACGTCTTTCTCCTAGCCGAACTAGCGAGGGAACCACTAACCCCATGTAGAACTTGGGTACTTTCTCCCAGCCAAAGCCAAGAGGGAAAAAACCACTAACCCCAGATAAACTGGGTACTTCCTCGCGACGGCTGTCATCGAGGGAAAAACCACTAACCTCAGATAAACTGGGTACTTTCTCGCGACAGCTGTCATCGAGGGAAAACCGGGCCTCAAGCCGATAGCTTGGGCGATAAAATCCACTTACCCCAAACATAGTTTGGGTCCACTTACCCCAAGTCGGTCCTTGGGTGTTAGGAGGTCTAGCCCAAACCCCCAGGATTGCTGTAGGTACTGGTCAACAAAACCATCTGTTATTAGCATTAGTCATTTCATCTTTTCAGCTTACTTTTTCAACACAAGCATTTCAATTTTGATTTACAACGAGTCATTTCTTTGACTTTAACCACGTGAATTAGTAACACATTTTATTAGCACGTACCATCTTATCCTTTATCCTCATACCAATATACCACATTACGCATACACCCTGTCATTCAACATATAAACCATCATATCATATTATTCATAATATTAATGCGCCAAGATATTTATTTTGCCATAACATCCACATTAGGAACACCATATTATTCATTACCTCATTGTATTATATATAGGCATACGCCAAGTTATAACATTAATAAAAGAACTACTTTATGTTATTCCATATTCTAAAAGTATCCAAATGTATAATTCATCACATTCTAATATCATACTATTGCTCATTAATTCATATCGAACGTAATTAGACTGTAAACATATACCCCCCTTGCTAATTTCATCAATTACTGCATCACAAGCCATAATCATCTATATATATATCACAAGCATACATCACATTTGCGGGTTTCCAAAAGATAGGGCCACAATCACTTATTTCTTCTAAATGAACTCCATAACAACCAATCATAGCATGCAAGTGCATACACAATGCTCTATGTAACTAAAATCACCAATAAGGGCCTATATGCCCCAAAATATGCACAAAACATGCACTATTTATACACAGGTTTCCAAAACATGGCCACGATAACTAATCTCGTCTAATTACATCTTATAACATCCATCCATAATATGCTAGCCCATACACAAGGCTCCACATATACCAAATCACCTATATAGGCTTATTCTTACAAAAACTTGCACAAAACATGCACAGGGTAAATATATGCATAAACCGTTTAATATATTTAGTTTTTATACTTCAACACATCACATTAACCCATAATATAGGGTTTTATATACTTAAAATAGTTAATTTCCTCAAATATCACAAAAACGCATTTTCGGGCCGTTAAAAATCTGTATTTTCTTTCAAAATCAATTTCTAGCATAACTTCTACGAAATACATCAAAAAGCCACGAAATTTGGCCATTACATAAAATATATATAGATGCAACATACTCACCTGACAGATCGAGCAAACGATGTCCCACGTCCGCCCGGTAGCCCACCTAATTGGAAAATTATAGAACCGATTAGCTTAAAACTCAAAACTCGACCTCCGAAGCCCCAAATTTGAATTCGTCTTCACCCACACGTCACAAATGACATATGTAGGTGAGCTACATCAATAGATTTCGAATTTGGGCCCCAATACGAGAACTCACATATTGATCGGAGGCTTTCTAATAAGAAAATTTCCTATTTCCTAAATTCCTTAATCCCCTTTGTCCTAATCTCTCAAATTAGGGTTAATAATAATAATAAGACTCAATTACACCTTCGAACCCATCAATTTCTCACCCAGATCTCGCTCGGGCATTTCACCGAACACCCGGCGTGTATACCCGTATTTTTGAGATTCCGACGGGTTTCTAACTCCATAAAATTTTCACTAAACCCATTCTAAATTGTTTCCCCTTAATACACAACAATTTCTATAACTCATACTTATCAATTATTCTATTTATTATCCAAATTCTAAAGCCAACACACTAATTAATTTATACTTCACAAACCACTCAATTTCTTACCAATCTTCCTTCTCTATAATTACTAGCGTCACCTAATTACCCTACTATATCATTTTCTAGCACTAAAACTCCAAATCATAAATTCCCATAAAATAAACTTCATAATTTCTTACCTTCCAAGCCTTATCTCTGCAAATGGACTCCGGAAATGAGTAGAGCACCTCCAAATTAGCTAAAACCCTCAAATTTTTTGTGAAGAAACAACTTGAAAATGGCTAGGGTTTTGAGCCCTAATCTTGGCCGATGGTGGGTTTCTTTTGCTGGCCGAACTGAAGTGGGAGGGGGGGAGAAGGAGGGTATGGAGAGGTAAATAAAATGGTAAAATTCAATATAAGTCCCTCTTTTGACCATAGGGTTATTTTTATACCTTTCTAGTATATTTCTTTTCAAAAATCACTCCACTATCTGCTTAAATACATCATAGACATAGAATAAATTAGAAGTGCAGTTCTATGCATAATTATAATCAATATCAATAGTTATAACCAATAGAAATACATATATATATATATATATATATATATATATATATATATATATATACACACACACACACGAATATTTTTAAGCTTTTAAACACACAGGCATTAAAACTCCATTTCATGTTATAATCTAATAATTCCTCGAATTAACATTTTATTGCCCTCCGATATCATACAAGCACCCCAGAAAATTTCGGGTCAAAACAGATTCATCTCCTCCGAGAAAACTCGTCTCCAAACTCCTGTATTTTCAATTTTTCCCGTTTACCCCAAAATATCAATTTAATCATTCTAATACTAATAAAATCAATTAATAGGGGTAAATATACTCAGAAACATATTTAAAAATAATTTAAATCAAATAATTAAGGAATTAAATAAAACAAATGTTACACTTACCTTTGGGTTTCTTGGTCTGCTTTTTACCCTTGCCCTTACCTTTGGCATGTTGGACCATCATAATGATATTTCCCTTACTAATATTCTGTTCAGTAGTTCTCAACATGCTTAGCAGTTCTGGCAGAGGTTTGTTAATTTATTCATGTTGTAGTTCATAACGAATTGACTATAACTTTCTGGCAACGATTGCAGGACCAAGTCAGTGGCCAACTCTTGACCGAAAGAAAAACCAAGCCTTTCAAGGTTCTCTATGTACCCAATCATCTTGAGCACATAAGTTCCAACAGGGCTTCCTTCTGCCAGTTTGCACTGAATCAATGCCTTTGATACTTCGAACCTCTCATGCCTAGCCTTATCTTGATAGAGCCTTTTGAGGTGTACGATCATATTTTAGACATCCATGTTCTCATGTTGCTTCTGAAGCTCAGAGTTCTTGGTGGCTAGCATGAGACAACCAACATCCAATGCGTCATCTTGATGATTCTTATGTGCATCCTTTTCAGTGCGATGGGCACTTGCAGCAGGTGGGTTAGGAATAAGCTGCTTTAGAACATACAACTTTTTCTCATGCCTGAGGACTACCATCAGATTCATGTACCAGTCTAGAAAATTTGTTCATAGAAATATGCAAAGAAAGAAATTTTTAACGATCAACAAAAATATGCAGAGTATGTATCATGACATTGAAATGTGTTTCCTACTATTTTTAACGATTAATAAAGTCTTTTATTAAATGTGTTTCCTACTATTTTATTCAAATCAACGACCCTCATCATTGACTTGGAAAATCTCATCGTAAGATTTTC
Organism: Hemerocallis citrina; assembly: GCA_017893485.1. NCBI lineage: Eukaryota > Viridiplantae > Streptophyta > Magnoliopsida > Asparagales > Asphodelaceae > Hemerocallis > Hemerocallis citrina. The sequence goes on along the minus strand of CM030365.1, from coordinate 9,556,588 downwards.
TAGTAGGCCAAGATCCATATTTCACCAAGTTTTGAGTCAGCTTTGGCTGATTACCCAAAATTCAGTTATTTAGGTAAAGAACATTCCCCAATTGCATCATATACAACTATTGGGTAGTTGGGTGAGTAACACTTACTCTAATCTATCTCATAAACTAAAGCCCAACTCTATGCCTCTAACCTTCAATCCTTTTAAAATAGTCTAGTTAAGTCAGACCAAATGGTTGGTAATTGAATATAACTTTTATCTCATCGCGTCTCACTCGGATAGATAACGACACCCTTCTTTGGCAGACCTACACTTAATCGATTCTAGCCTAGACGAGTGCCACGTATTGGAAGACATCTTATTGCAACTTAATATTTATTTTGAGGGATTTTATTATTTTATTAATTGATCTCACCATTCATCATCCATTAGCATACAATAATGCATCTCATACAAAATTAAAAACATAAAATTTATGTGACATTGTTGTGGCCCTAACACACTGATTCTCTCAAGCCAATGAGAGTACCAAAAATTGAACAAAGGGATTACACCGACTTCTTCAAGCAGCTTCCCAATCTTGTCCTTGTATGGTTGCCAATTCCTTGCATCCACAGTGAAATTACATTTACATATAAAGAAAGAATGTACAATTGAGGTTTAGAGAGATAGGATTACATTGAGACAGGTGCATGAACTATTCATGCTTTAAGGAACCCTAACGTCACTGCAAATCACATATTTCCAGGGTTTTCAATGGTTCCAAACCGATGGCTACCCTAGTGTGGCATCTGTGTTAACAACCAACACATAAGCAAATCCTTATATTGCAACTGTTGCAAAAATTGTATCACATATAAATGTTTCTACCAAAAGTGCGAACATATCATGAATAGTCATATCATACATAACCGAATTATGGTTTCGCAAGTGGCTCTGATACCACTGTTAGGTTTTGAGGGTAATCTCATATTAAATACACAGCAGAAAAATTACAAAAATATCAAAACCTAGCCATAGATCCATGCGAAAATCATAAATCGTGTTTAGAAGTTATACCTTGAAGATGGATCTGCTGTCTCCACAGTATGCCATTCACAGCACTACAATATTGCAGTGCCTCTACGGTATCCACACGAATGGCTCAAATCAAGCTTTCCCTCATGCCGCGGTGCTAGCTGCGGGAAGGGGATGTTCCTCACAATCTCTCTCTCTGATAATTTCTGTGACGGTTAGGGTTTTCTCATGTGTAACTTTTCTACAGATACGTATCATATATATAAGTGCAGCAAATCAACCCTAAGAGAGTAATGAGGTTGTTGGGCTCACAATCTGACCTAGGTCAGATTCGTGTGTGGGCTTTTGAACTTTAGTCAGCCTATTTAATCTAATTAAATGTCCAACCAATATAAAGAGTCCAAGTCTTTACTTGGATCCCCAATTATAGTCATCTTATGAACTTAAATCCCAATTTTGATGCATTCTAAGTGTGTGACCCTGTAGGTTCCTATTACATTGACAGTAATACTAAAATCATATTCTAGTATTACAAACAGTGAGCGGTATCTAGCAATACATCACTGCTACTCAAGTAACGGGAATGTCAGTAATTTGACACAACCTATCCGTGACCAATGTTACCATGTAGTTTAGTCCCTTTGTCCAGATATCTTAATTGACCACAAGCATAGAGCGTGTCACCCTTGTATAGTTCAATATTTGGTTTCTTGATGTTCGAGTAGACTTACTAAAACAAATGAGCTCAATATCTCATATTGACTCATTTGAGCACGGCCATGCATTTTGCAGTCTCACTCAATCAAGAGGCTCATCGATATCGTTCCTATTATGTAAGAGGAACAAATCCTATCTAAGCCGCTCACATCCCTCCATATGATTTGTAGTATATCCAATAGTCGACTTTATAATTACCTTATTACAGGCAACGTTTGACGACATTAAAACATACAACTTCTCATGTAGGAAACCGTAGTGAATTTATGTCAAATGACTGCATAAACCATGGTCACTGTGAGAACCGCTTATAACACTCACGTAACGATCCATGCAGCATTCTCATGGTGGATCAGGCCAGTACATTATTACTCTAATATGTAACAATGTGAAGACTTGATATCTCATATCCATGATCCGTGAGATATGGTCATCGGTCTACACACATACTAGTCTCTATATATTATTGTTCCTAAATCACAATAATACTGGATTAGGGATATTTAAGAATAGTGTTACGATTACAACCAAAAGTATCTCACAGTCTAGTCATGCACTTGATATGTAACACCCTACAATTTCAATATATATATATATATATATATATATATATATATATATATATATATATATAAAGAGGAGGTGTGTCCTATAGGAAATCTCTATAGGAGTGATCCATGAGGGGATTTGTTGGCAGCGTGGGGCTAGAGGAAAAGCAGCAGAGTGCTGCTGCTGTTGTCACTGTGCCACGTGGGTGACGTGGCCAGCATTGGAGCCCAGTTGTGGCGTGGGGCCCCACTCGAGGTAGGGGGTCTTTGCTGACGTCACACACACGGGAAAAAGAGAGGAGAAGTGGGTTGATTTAATCCCATATCGGGAGTTTAACAAGATTAATAAATAATAAATATAATTGCCCTTGATCAAGAGTCACTTAATTGGTTAACCACCTTTTGAGAGGCAGTCTATGGTGGGCAGTTGTAATATATATACTAAATAAATAAATAAATTGTCTGAGTATTTGGGCGGGGCGTTACATGATATCGCATGGTATTGAACCTACTATTCTAAGGACTTTATTATGTTCAGTTAATCACAATAAACATCACAGTAGATAAAATGCCTCATATATGAAATAAATATGTGAGGGCATACACTAACAGCTATTTCAAGAAATCAAATCCATTGATTTACTTTCGCTACAGTGTTCCTCCTTCTCTTGATTTCTTTTATATCCAACCAAACCACCTCAAAGAGTTGCAGCTTGTACTTGGTGAAGGCGGCTGCACATTTTTCGAGGAAGCAAAAGAAAGAAAAAAATAATGAGAGAAGGAAGATGGCGCCGAAACCAGGGAAGGAAGAAAGTGGGAGTTCGCATGGATCCCGAGAATTGATTTTTGAGAGAAATAACAACTTCAATTTGGGTTTGTTCTTTCTTCTATCTTCTATATTTTTTTTGTATTATTATGCAATTAAAAATAAGTTTATTAGTTGCAAAATTATCATGAACTAATTTTATTTTTCTAGAGGTTTGATGTAGCCTAGTTTAGAAAGCACAATTTTAATTTCATATTATTTTATTCTTGTACTTTCCATGGTTGTGTGTTTAATTTTTTATACTAATGCATGCAATTGTTTATACAACTATTGTTTGAGGATGTCGAGAGGTAACTTGTGATTTAGAACTATAAAATTGAACGCCATTAATTGAGTGAAATTAGAGATAATTTATTGCGATTAATGTAACTATAAAGAAATTCATAGAACTTAATGAATCTTTAATTAATTAAATTTGCATGGAGATATGGCAAATTGTTAGTTAGGGATATGTTTGATATTATTCGAGAGAAAACATTGAATAATTAGAGGATTTTAGTCTACAACTTAGTAAAGTAGAGCTTTTAGTTTTATGGAATTATGAATTGTGTGAGATTAACTAGGTGAAATCAAAAGCCTTAGGACTAGTTTTGCTATTCATAAACCTTAAAATATCAGATTTTTTTTTCCTTTTTAATTAGTTTATTTTTCTTTTCTTTTATTTTAATTTAGTTTCTATTTTTATCAATTTTTCTATTTTCCAAATAGTAATTAATTTAGTAAATTTTGGTACTCAACAAAATAATTAGTCCTTGTGGATTTTTCACATTTTTCATTTAAATTATACTACTTGTTGTGATTTTGTGCGCTTGCAAATTATTCCATTACTAAGCCCAGTAGTGGCTTTAGGCATAATAAAGTCGATATCCCCAGTAGCGGCTTCATACTTAATATACCTTGGGCCGCTACTTGGGATAATGACTTCAATAATTTGTATGAGTTTGCACGCTGCAGTGCGTTTGCAATGGAAGATCTTCATATATATATAAATATATATATATATATATATATATATATATATATATATATACACACACACACACACATTTTTTTTTATATATATAGAGGCCGCAGTTGTGTCTAAAAGTGGTTCATCCATGTAATTAGTTTGGGAAGGGGGTTAGTTGGGGAAATAGTTTCAGAAACTGAGTCATCATGGGGGAAAATTCATTAGGTATTGGGCAAGTAGAGTACGATTGTACGAGTTTGAATAAGCATGTTCTTTACTGCTAAATATGCCAAACTATAATAGGGTATTTTGTGATAAATAAGCCTTTTCTTTTTGGGTTTTTAACATGTATGTCCCTAACAAATATGTGAATATCACATATACCCCTCATAAATGTGTATTTTCACATTTACCCCTAACAATGTGTATCCAACCTCTTAGTTGTCCCTTAAGTTAAAACTACTTTAAAAACATAAAAATTTATGAAATATACAGCTATGTTTAATAGATTTTATGTAAAATATACCCTTCATCTACTAGTTAAGCTTATTCTTCTTACTTTTTATAAACTAAATCGTCTATAAAATCAATTGAAACACATCAACCTTTCTCAATTTTTCTTCAGTTTTCTTAATAAATTGACAAATTACAATACATCTTTATAATTTCATCTTCTTCATCATGTTTTCTAGCCAAATTCGCTACTAATATTATAAGTTTCAAATACACGTAGTTTGAGGCAACTTTTAGGGGTCAATAAGAAATAAGCTCATATTGTTAGGGGCCTACATGAAAATACACATTTTTGAATGACATATATGATATTAGCATATTTGTTAGGGGCATACACGTTAAAAACCCTTTCTTTTTTTATACTACTATTATTGTTTGTTTATGAAATGTAAACAAAGAGTATACCTTTCAAGAAAAAAGTGGACAAAGAATATCATCACTATTCACGAGTAGGAAACTAGTGGACATGGGCGAAGCCAGGACAATTTTGCTGGGGGGGCAAGTAATAAACAAAATTAGGAAGAAAAAAACAATTTATAAAGTAAATATAATTTTTTGGGATAGATATCTAGTCTTCCAAAAATAGTTCACATATCATACTTTTAAACAAAAATAAACAAAAAAAGTCAAACTGCCTTGATTTCTTACAAAATCCCAAAAGGTATATTTGCCACATTTCAATAAATAAAAACAAGTGTAGCCTAAAAGAACTGTGATCTGCGTTCTTTCATAGAACCAAATTCTTTGATACTTGTATTTATGCACAAATTTTCAACTATTTCTCTTTCAATAAAAATCATCAAGTAGTTCGAAAGATAATCATCCACCATCTTGTTGCGAAGTCTATTTTTCAACAAACTCATTGCCGAAAATACCTTCTCGGTAGTTACTATAGAAACCAGTAATGTAAGCACAAGCCTAATTAGTCGATCAACAAGAAGATAGATAATTGACTTTCTAGATCTTGCTAATACTTGACATAACTCAGAAAGAGATGACAATTTCTTGAATTCACTATGTTGAGGAATATCAAGTATATAATGTTCTAGTTGACACATTAGATGTGTTTGATTTTTCTCAGAAAAATCTTGATGACTGAATTGGCTTGCAATCTTGCAAATTTTCTCGATATTAAAAGATGTATATGCATCTCTCGGATCCAAAGTACCACTTAGCATAAGTAGATTAACTGTATTTTCATTAAATCATATATTTAATTCTTGCAATTGAGAATCAATTGTGGCATTGAACATGTCAACTCGATAATGATGTTCAACTGTAAGATGTAACTGTGGATATCGAGATGGAAATTTTCTTTTATATTGATCAGATATATCCGGTACATCCATCTGACGTTTCTCACAAAATAATCTTTTCTTATCAAGTAAGCATTCCCAACCAGTCTCCCTAAGATTTTGGAGAAGTTTCTTTCTAGAAGATACAACATGCATTGCATTTACAATGTCTTGAGGCTAGCACTGCAAAGATTGACAAAGAAGATCAATAATTTCAAAAACTTCTTTCATGAGGTGTAATATAAAGACAAATTGAAAAGATGTTAAAAGCTCATAAGCTTTCTCTACATCTGCACGTTAAGCAGAGTCACCATCATCAATGAGACTAATAAGAACTTCAAATGTCCGGCTAAACATATTCAACAAGCTCGTGGTTAATTTTAAATGAGAACCCCAACGAGTATCACTAGCTTGCTGGAAAGGGCCAATTTGATTTAGCCTTGTACCCGTTTCTATTTCTCCATTTGCAATTAAGAACTCAAGTTCAGAAACTTTATCTGCTTTCAACTGATCATTTCTTTTGCAAAAAGAAATAGGAATGTTGATAATGTAACTCAAATCATTAAAGAAGTGGTGAATTGGACCCACGTCTCTACATGATTCAACTAATGCTAATTGAAGCTGATGAGCCATACAATGTACATAATATGCACTTGGAGAATCATTGGCAATCAAGGCTTGTAGCACATTCAATGCACCTCGCATGTTGCTTGCTCCATCATACCCTTGACCTCTTACGTTTTTTTGTGCTTATGTTATGCGAGGCAAGAAGTTTATAGATATCATCCTTTAGGGTTGATGTCGTGGTGTTGGAAACATGAAGAAGTCCAAAAAATCGTTCTTGAATGAAGCCATCCTTATCAAAAAATCTCAAGACAAGTGACATTTGCTCATTCTTTGAAATATGTCCAGCCTCGTCAACAAGAATATAATACTTTGCGTCTTTAATTTCTTCTCGAATTGTTCTCTTTACTTGAAGAGCGAGACATTGAAGAATTCTTTTTGAGTATCGGGGGATGTGTGTGAGGTATTAAGTGGAGCTTTGTCCAAAACAACTTCTTTGACTTCCTTAGAAAAATGTGCAAACCCCTTTATGGCACGAAGAAATTACCACAATTAAGTGAATCAACACTTTTATCATGACCACGCAAAGCACATCCTTGAAGTGTCAACATACGAACACTATATATAGACACATATAATTGTAGACGATTATTTGCAATTTGTTGAATACTTTGTTGAGAAATAGATATTTCAACATGTTGACGTTGATCCATTAGAGAAAAATAATTTCAAGAAGCATTTTTATGTGGTGATGTAACAGTACTCCCTTCATGCTTACGAAGTGAACATCGTGGTCTGTTCATGACCTTTACCATTTGTCAAATATTTTGGAAGTAAATTCATCTTGGTCATTTGGACTAAAAAAAGTATAACATGGAAAGAAAAATGCCGCCTCCCTATGGGGAGAATACTCCAACCAAGAAAACCTCTCAAACCAAGAAGGTTGAACCGTTAGTTGTGATCATTTTCTTTCTTTGAATATGGAAAATGACAATTTCCATGGTATGTCCCTAATTCGATATAAGCACGAAGAATTTCATCTTGTTTATTAGAAGGATAATCAAAAATTTGTCGACGCAATTCCGGATCACACTCTAAAGAACCAATTAAATCTCATTCGCATTCAATTTCATGACTAGTAGAATCAATTCGTAGAGATTTAGGAGGAGGTTCTTCAACTAAAGGAGTTGATGTTTGTGCATCGGCTCCTAAAGTTTGAGTATTTTGTCTTTTAAAAAAAGAATTAATGGTGGGTTTTTACCCCATTGATATTTTAGAGAATGAACAGATCATGTACATTAACAAATTTAAAGAAATATACTCATTATATATTAATAAGATAATATCATTTCATTATGTTAAAAAAAACCAATAATCTAAAGCATTAGGGTTTTGAGATGGTTATTAAGTTTTGCATTAGTAAATTTTTTACACATCAGGGTTATTCATTTATAACTGAGTGTTATCTCTACTACTATAATGGGAGAAGCCCTTAGTGTAATTTGTCCATATCCCAACCCGTGCAACGCACGTGCTGGTAGAATTTTTTTGCCCTTTTCATCCCTCATTTTTTCCCACGTGCACACCACGTGTATAACACTAGTCTCTTGAATCACTTAACTGTTTACAAATATCAGATGTAAACTGTTCTCTTTATAGGAATAAAATTTATTAAAACTTATTGTCGCTTGAATTATTTTATTACTGGTACATCGCATTAATCATTAAGAGCTTGTTTATAGATTATGTCGTGTCTCTTTCCTTTCATAAAGAATTTGGAAAAATGCACATCTTAAAGCACATTTATTTTTTCTCAGTTATGAATTTACTAAAAGAAGCAGCTTAAGTTGGCAATTGGATTCATGACAAACCATTATTCAATCGAGATGGATAAAGGGAGGCTTGCGGTTTGAGGTTAGGTTACTGCACAGCCCTTTATTCGAAAAAAATAGATCACAGCCTTCTAAAACAATCTATGGATCTTCAAGCGGATCCTACAAAATCTGTAGTGGATCTTGCTAGACCTGACCCAATTCAAAACAACAAACTTAATGTCAGAATTGGATGGCCCTAAACTTGTTCGCTGTTAACAGAGCAATCTGCCATCGTAACTAAGATTTCCAAAGGAAAACAACATTTTTTAAAGTAATTGAACCTCTTTGAACTTATAACAAGAAGATCTAATTGAAATATGAGCAACCAGGAAGCCCAACAATTCATAATATTCCTACATTTATTTTATTTTTGAGAGTAACATAAGATTCCTACATTAAGATATTAATCAAGCAAAGTGCAGAAAAGTCAATGTAGAATAAATTACTCAATGAAAAAACCTAATCAAAATGTTAGAGTCATATGCTTTCTCGATGTCCAATTTCAGCATTAAGCTCTTATCATTGGTAATATGGCACTGGTGGATAATCTGCTCCGCAGTGGCCACACAATCCAGAATGCATCTTCCCCTGATAAAGTCAGTCTGCTCGCGGCTGACTAAGCTGTCCATGATCCTCTCCAACCGGTTGGCCAGGACCTTGGTGATAATCTTGACCTAGCAGTTAAGGAGGCTAATAGGCCTAAAATCACCCACTCGAAGGGAGTCTTCCCGTTTAGGGATGAGGATGACTTCAACAAAGTTGAACATACCCAATTTTTAGAGTGCGGTCGAAGAATTCATCCAAAAGAGCCATAATGCTCCGTTTTATTTCCTCCCAAAAGATTTGGAAAAACATCATAGGGAAACCGTCTGGGCCTGGCGCACTGTCTCTGACCATTTGTGAAATCGCCTTTTTCACTTCCTCTTCCATGAATCGTGCTTCCAACTCACTCAAAGAGTTGGCAGTGTCATGTTGAATGTTAGGCCAGAAGTCCCCCCTATGCGAGACCTTGAAACTATTCTTTTTCCCAAATGTCTTTATAATGATCTTGGAATGTCTTCGAGATTTTTGCCACATCCTGATATATTCCAGAGTCAGTCTTGATAGATAGAATAAGGTTAGACCTTTGCCTAGAACTAGTCACCTGGTGAAAGTAGGCCGTGTGTGCGTCTCCTTCTTTGAGCCACGTAATGTTGGATCTGTGTTGCCATTTGATCTCCTCAGTCTGTAAAGATTAGCAATATTGTCTTTAAGCTCAAGCAAACTGTTTCTTTCATTTTGGGACTGGTCACGAGACTCTTCCAGTCTTTCTATCGTCAATGCTCTCCAGGATAGACTCCTTTGCACGCCAGATAGTCAAGAATCTCATGCGGTTCCATCTTCGTAATTTATTACGAAGCCTGTGGAGTTTTTCACACCAGCAGGAAGCAACATCCGTGCATCGAGTCAGTAACACCCAGTTTTCCATCATCATGTGGTGAAAACCCTGGATCTCCAGCCAAGCCTTCACGAATCTAAATCTTCTAGGTTTTCGGCATTCATGCTCTCTTGTGGAAAGAGAGATGGGGACATGGTCAGAGGTTGGTTTCGGGATGGATTTTGCAGATGCCATCGAGAAATTAGCCTCCCAATCCAGCAAGACTAGGATTATGTCCAATTTAGCTATAGTAGGGGTCACTTGCATGTTCGACCAAGTGAAAATCCTGTCATTAATTGGGATGTCAATCAAATCCAGATCCATAATCACCCTATTGAACTATTCCATATGCAAGTTGCTCGATCCTCTGCCCTAATGTTCAAAGGCGAACCTAGTGATATTGAAGTCACCCCCCCTCCTCCCAACCAAGGCATTCGACCAACACGCTCGAATTGCATAGAGCTCATTCCAAAACGTGCCTCTAGAACTATATTGATTCGACCCATAGACAACCGTAATTGTTTGCAACCATTTGTCTGTCCGACGGAGCATTCTGACAGACAGAGAATAATCCCCTCAAAATTCATCTAGATATGTGAAGATATCGAGTTAAAACCGATGACAATATTACCTGAAGCCCCAATAGAAGGACTTACTTTCCACTCCTTGATTCTACTACCCCCTAACCTTTTGAGGTTAAACCCCTGCGCGAGTTTGGTCTCCAGCAGGCCCACAACATCCACTTTGGAGGAAATGATAATGTCCCTAACCATTTCTCTCTCACCACTACCCCCTCGCCACTAACGTTCCCGAAAATGGTACTCATAGGAAAACATTTTGGGGGTTACTCATGTTACTGGGGGAGTGTCCTTCCTCCACACCTTCCTTTAAGGAAGGGCTCAAAATGGGAATTATGGTCTTGTTTACATTAACTCGCTCCCATTCCCATCCCCTAACTTTATTAAGCAGGAAAGCATTACAATCTAAATCGCACACCGCTAGGCCACATGTTTTAGCTAAGTAAAAAATATCAAAATCTGACATAAAGTTGAAAACAGAGACTAGAAAACTATGCGTACCTCCATCGTCGATCTTGGCCGTCTTGGCCGCGGTAGCAATCTCAAGATAGTCATCGAGGAACTCCACATGAGCCCTCTTAGCCACCCGCTGAACCCTAAAGCCCACCGGCATTCTCGCTGTCCCGAAACTATACTGTGTTGTCGACTCTGGGAGAGTAGAAGGAACCCTCTCAGGGGAGACATCTATTTGAGTATAGGCTATAAACTTTGAGCCTTCGGACTCGTCATCAGTGCAAATAAACTCCTCATAAATTTAAGCACTCCATATCATCATCACTACCAGCTGAGTCAGCATCCAACACTCGAACTGTGGATCCCAACCAAGACACACTGTGAGGTAGCACCGATGCGGACCCCGTCATAGTCCCTTCAACACGAAGTACACTCAAATCCACCCTTGCAATAGGGTTAGGGACAGTGGACCCTCTGTGGGCCCATCTACCCGAACTGAATCAGAGATCACACTTGGAACCGTGTCGCAAACCATGGACCCCTCTATGGGCCCAACCGAAGTAGCATTCATAATAGGCTCAATAAAACACTTATCCCCAGCATAAAAACTCTTAATTGGCTCCTTCTCAAGCCCATGCCTATTAGTCTCAACAAAAGAAAGAGAAGAGGGGCCTACGACACTAACCTCGCACCCAATTCTTCTTGAAGTGCCCTTCGTCGTAAACTCCGTTTAAGGTGCATGTGGTGCTACGTGGTTGGGAGACGCGTCGGTGCCCATGTGTGCCTTAGAAATCCTGCCTTCCTCTCTCTTATCCCCCTCTTCGTCTTCACCTTATATTAGCTTTCAGTCAATGGCAGCTCTGATTTTCCCTTTCTTAGCAAGCTCCTAAAAAACGACGCCCTCTTCTCTCCAACCCTTGCCACCGTTTTCTCCTTCCTTTTGATTATGAGCATTAGCAGCGCTGCTATATCCTTTCATAGCCACCCTAGATGAAAGTTCACCGCGCCTATACTGAGCTTTATCATTGCCCATATGGGCCCTACCGTTTGGAGAGTTGACTTCGCTACTTTGAGTTGCCCTCACCTCTGAGTGTAACACCCCGCAAAATTTAAATTACAATTTTGCCCTCGGGTGTTACGCACGTGCATTTTGTACTATTACGAATCATATCCATAACGCATTTTGATATGTATTTTGAATTCCAATTATTTATGCAATCCCGTATTCTTAAAATCACATTTGAGACAACTCAAATGCTATATTTCAATCTTTGAGTTTTTACGTGCTTTTTACGTATTATCGATGCACGTGTCGATTTCGGGTATTCCACCGTTACGTGCAAAGTTTTCAATGGATTTTAATCACTTATTTTTATAAACATGTTTGAATTTGTTTTGTAAACGAAAATTCAATTTTTGACTATCTTTATTAAAATAAATTTTCTACGTGCAATACAAGTGTTTTCTGTACGTTTGAGTATATTATCAAATATGTATATTAAATATACTTTTCGTTGCATTTCAATTGATTATAAATATTTTTCGGTTCATAAAAATCAATTTTTGTATTTTTGAGATTTTACGGGCGACGCACGTGTTTTGGTGCACGTGTTTAAGCGCGTTCTTCCTTCAAAATAAATTTTCATGAAATTGTGAGTGTATATTTTTATTGTGCATGAAAAGTATAATTTTTAAAGTTAATTTTATATATTTATTACATATATAAATAATTATTTTAAAAGGATTAAATAAATGAATTGTTTTTGTACCCAAAGCACATGCACGTGCACACGTGCGACGTGCACATCTTTGGGGACCGGGCTGATTAGAGAGGAGGGAAATTCTGGAGTTTTGATTTTGAAAAGAAGGAGGGAAAGCAAGTTTTGAATTTTAGAAGTGGAGTTAGTGGTGTTCATGTGGAGGTAGTTATACTAACTACCTACTAGTCTCTTATAAAAATACCCCCTTAATCTCTCATTCTCCCATCTCTTCTTCTCCCTCTCTCTTGCCAATCCGAAAGCAACCCCAACCAGCAAAGACCTGGTCCATTCTCCACCTAATCATCATTCCACTTGCCTATATACATATACTAATGTATATATATGTACATACATAGTATGTGTATATGAAAGAAGATGGGAGTTGTTCTTGATGTTGCCGATATGGAGTGGGGATGGAGATGCTCTTGATGATGGATGCTTGCCGAAATGTGGAGCTTGGAGGCTTGCCTTGGTGCGCGGATTTCGAGGAGTTGCAATTGGAGCTTTCCTTAGAAGCTCCTAATTCTAGGAGTTCATTTGGGTAACAAATCTTCATTTTTAGGTGGGTGTTTCTTAAATGCTTTCTAATTTAGGAGTAGAAAATGCATGCTAGATGAGATATGATTTATTTGATTGAAATTGAAGTGACATGATGATACTACATGCTAGTTGTGAATTGCTAAATTCTAACTATTGTGATAGATGTGAATGGTTAAATTTATGGCTCAAAATGTGTTATGATGATTGTTAGAATATTTGCATGCAAGAATATGTGCCATTTGGTAAGTTCAAATTGTATGATGCATGATTGAAATAGTAATTGACATAATGCAATGTTTGGAGAAATGACTTTCGGTGCCAATGTAGCAAAGAAGTGTGTTTCTAACCTCAAAATATTATTCATACGAGTATAAAGATTTTTTTGTAAAGTGATTTTGATAAAAGAAAACAATTTATTTGGAAAGTTGATTGGAAAACATGTTTTTGGTACAATTGAAAGGATTTCATTGAAAAATGAGAAACTTGTGGATTTATGGACACATACAAAATTACTTTTAAAGGAAAACATTCGGGAAGGATGTATATTTTTTATATGGAAATACAAATCGATTAAAAGGTCGAAAAATGTATGCAAAGATGCAATTGGTGGATTTGAAAGTCGACTGATTACTTTCCACAATCGACTGATAAGTGTTAAAAAGTTTGTTTTCGTCAGCAGGACAGTCGACTGACTACTTTCACAGTCGACTGCTGCTGTCATAAATGTGATGTTTGAGTTTTCAAGATATTTGCGGGACAGTCGACTGATACTGTCACCAGTCGACCGAACCGACTGTGTTATTACAGAAGTTTCAAGTCTCGTAGAGCAGTCGACTGTCTGCTTTCACGGTCGACTGGATCGAGCTGACTGTTGTTTTTGATGTTCAAAGTACTCACGGAACAGTCGACTGATACTACCACCAGTCGACTGAACCGAACTATTTTCTGGTTCTTGAGTTTGGATTTGATCCTTGACAACTGAAAGTTAAATAAATTGAATATGAGATTTTATGGTTATTAATATGTGATTGAGTTTTATTGTGAAATGCACACAGGGTTATGAAAGATGAAATTGATAAAGAAATCAAAATGAATTGTTCTCATGTTATGAGATTATAAAAGAAATGTTTTGAGAAAGAGTTTGTGAACAAAAGAAATGGAATTATTATTGGAGATTGATTATGAAATATTGTTGATCTCTAGAATGAGATAATTGTTGGAATCTAGAAGCTAGGCGAGACCTTAGTGACCGGCAGTATTATTTATGATTTGAGAGCTAACCGTTGAGGGTTGAGCGTCTCTTGAAAAGTAGCCAGGTAGACTGACTGTCTCTGTTGTTGATTTAAGTCCGGTAGGGTAAGCTAGCTCTAGGTTGTGATGATTTTCTTTAAAACAAACTTTGTAAGGCTGTGATGGAAGTAAGAGAAAAACATAAGTATGGGAGCCTCGAGTCTACGATGCGGATGTGATCCACAGAACGCATGCTTAATGAGTCAAGACATGGCGTGGGCAATACTCCAGAATGATCGGGATCTTGGCGATGCTTGTGGGATGTTTGGTGACTGCAAGAGGATCGTGTTCAGGGAGGAGGCTGAATTATCGCAGAACGCATGCTTGATGAGTCAAGACATGGCGCGAGGTTTCCCTCCAGGGTCTTGGACACGTGCTTGTAATCATGGAACGTCTATGACACTTGCTGAAATTACAGATAGATACATAGTGGAGATGTAATGAAAGTGAGAGAAAACACTGGTATGAGAACTAGAGTTTACGGTGCGGGTGTGTGAGCCGCAGAATGCATGCTTGATGAGTCAAGACATGGCGCGGGCACAACTCAGAATGATCGGACTTTAGTCACGCTTGTGGGATGTTTTGGTGACTGCAAGAGGATCGTGTTCAGGGAAGAGGCTGAATTACCGTAGAATGCATGCTTGATGAGTCAAGACATGGCGCGGGATTCCCCTCCAGGGTCCAGGACACGTGCTTGTACTCATAGACCATCTAGGATACTCACCGTAGTTACAGGAGTAGATTAAGTCATGGCGAGGGATTGAACCCTACAAAAATGAAGAACGATTAAGAGGCTTGCCCTCGGACCTATGTAGTATGGGATGCATAGAATCCGAACAAGTGTGCATTAGTGTCATGTAATATAATAACTGCATTAAGGATTAAGTGCACCGCACAACACGACATCAACAGGATAGTCTCTTTGTAACTTTGTTTGTGATCAAGTTTGTGTTTGTTAAAGTATTTAAGAATCGTTATACTGTTTCCGACATAGAGAGGATGGCCGTGTATAATATTTCGTCAGTTGTAAGCAACTGACGCGCCCACAGTTTTATATGCAGGAAATGGAGTTACATGAAGATATAAAGATGATTGATGATGCTGTTGATTATTTAAATGTTAAAGTTGTAACAATTGTACATTCACTGTTGTTGTATTTTATTGATTCCGCTGCTTATTGATGTAAAAGACTCTGATGTAATTATTGTTGAAATAAAAGTTTTAAATTCCTTGTAAAATTGTACGAAAGAAGTGAAAAGATCCTGTAGAACTCTCGAATTCAGTTGTATTTGGGATTCGGGGTGTTACACTGAGTTTCCCCTAATTTCGAACTGCTTTGCCATTTTTGTTCAGTCAATTTTGGCCGTTTCTCCCCTATGTGGCGCTCTGATCGAAGCTTCCCTCACCGCCTCTCTCTCATCGCACAAAGCACTAAGGTGTTGATTGTTGTTGTTATTGAGAAGATCTTGACCCTTGATCTTCGATCTAAATCTAAGATCGGGACCATTGGAAGGTCTAGCAGAGGAGGCGGCTTCCAAAGCCAGCGTTCGACGTTCCTCACTTTGCATGGCCACCCTGATGAGCTCTCGATGAGCACGCTCTAACTCATAGGCCCCATCAATAGTGGTGTCTAGCACCGGTGATGTGATGCCGCTTGCAAGTAGGTTCTGTCATCCCTTAAGGCTTGTCTCATGGGCATTGCCATCACTCTCTCCGCCAGAGGCTACACCTTTGACTCCAGCACGAATCTAATGATGTAAGCATCCTCGTAAGTAAAGATCTTTGCAAATCTTGGCTTGAGGCTGATATTAGGGCTTCAGATCGTAATCTTTGTTGAAATTAGATTTCATTTTCTTACTATTTTCGAGTCTACTTCCACCACCGTTGTGAATTCAGAAACGATCTCTTCAAGATCTTCTTTTTTCCAGCAATGAAGTGGAAGATTGTGGACCCAAATTTGAAAAATATCTCTTCGTGGTCTCTCCGCCCCAAACTATGGAGTGCAAGGTATGAATGAGGCAGTGAATTGGCCAAAATCCATAGTGGCCAAGGTGGTGACATTCTCCATCTTCTTTGGTTACGGGAAAGAAACGAGGAATTGTAATTAGCAAATCTTTTTCACATTCCAATCTCGATTGCCTCAGGCCATTTCTTGTTTAGGGCTTCAAGGAAGTGGTTCTCTGACGGCCTGTCGGATTTGATCTTGGTGAAGGTGCACCATCGCCTGAGCCAACTTTCCTCCTATTTAATTGTGGTGAGGCAGCTTGCGAGCTTAATATGTAGGGGATTATCATGTGATCGGCCCCTCATAACCACTCAGTTCTCTTCTACCACATTGAAAGTCACATTAGTGCATACATACGATACATGACCCAAATTCTACCATTTCAAACACCGTATCTCTTTAGTGCAATCGGCTCTTACATGATCCAAGTCACCGCAGTTGAAACATGGCACTGCTTTCTTCTTCCATTATCCCCAAGTTTCTTTGAGTATCTTCGGCTCTTGTGCTCCACTCACACCCATGCCGCCTCCCCGCTTCGAACCCCATGCTCTACATTTTCTTCTGATGGATAAGGACCCCCTTCCGGGGCCCTAACTCCCTCGGAACTAGAGGTGTGGGGTTGGAGGCTTGATTGAAGTAGGGGGTGAAGCAAGTGGGGTGATGGATGTGTTTGGCATAGGAGAGTGGTTGTTTGGAGCTTGGATCAAAGGGAGTTGGTTATGGTTTGGAGGGGAGGAATCTAGGGTATGATGTTGTAACTGGTGATGTTTATGGCGTTGTTGTTCTTGGTGTTGAAGAGGGCAGAGTTGCAGTTGATGTTGTTGATGATGGTTGTGTTGTTGTTGGTGGTGTAGATGTTGCTGATGGGGGTATTAAAGTTGGTTTTAGCGTTGATATTGCTGAGGGTGTTTGTGAGAATTTCTGTAAGATGAAACAGCATCCCCCTGCAACCCACCGTAGCTTTCGTTACTAGCTTGCCCCCCATAAGATCGTCTCTTAAGATCAGTGACCCGATGATCATTAAGGGGGCTCCTTTTACGCCCAAAGCGGCTAGAATGAACCCCCATAGGGCCCTTCCTCTGGGCTGAGGTGTGGTTGTTCGATGATGATTACAGGTTTCTCCCGAGTGACGATGATGAGTTCCATGAACTCCGTTGTGCGCATCTATGAGGACTGTCATGCCCACCTGCGGGGAAGTTGAGCGTCTTGGTTTAGGTAGGCAGGGTTAGGGGAGGGGTTGCAGTGAGGGAGAAGAGGGAGGAGGGGGTTGGGAATGAGTTGTGACTGTGGTGGAGGGGCAGTGGGTTAGCAGAATTGGGTTTTGGAATGCGGACCCCTTCGTTGGGTCCACATCCCCGCAGCTCCGCCTCGTATAGCTCCATAGCTGCAGCTAAAAGGGAAGGTAGTAGTAATGGGGTTCTGTTGAAAGTGATGAGGGGTGAAGGGAATGGAGAAGGTTGTCGGCGTTGACGTGCGTAGAGGACGGAGAGGGAGGGGGGAGGGAGAGGAGAGGGAAGGTTTTCGGGCTTGAGGTGTATCGAAGGAGGAGGAGAGGAAGGGGGGAGCCACAGCTCAACCTCTATTACTCACTTACCGTGTATGCTTTTCCTCTTTTGCACAGTTCTTGCTTTGATATTGTCTTCTTCGACTTGGATGCAAGCCAGAAACTCTACAATATCCACCTTAGACTATACTCAACATTTCCACATAAAATCTAGCACATCTTTAAATTTGTTAAAGTCAAGATGTAAATAAACTATTGCATGTGCAGAAAATTTCTTTGGTTGGATGTAAGAACATTGTACCGAAAGTATCCCTAAACCTCCACCCGACACTAATTATGATATTTATTTTCTAATTAACCTAAACTATCCCGAAACCTCCACCCTTAATCCTACATAAACCCAGGGCCGGCCCTGGATCAGGGCAAATTGGGCGGCCGCCCAGGGCCCAGTTCAGAAGAGGGGCGCACAAAATAATAATTTAGTGTGACAGTTTGGCCGAGTGGTCTAAGGCGCCAAATTAAGGCTTCTAGAATGGAAAGTGTGGGTTCAAATCCCACTACCATCAACTATTGTTTTATTTTTTTTAACTCTCATTTTCACATTATTACCCTTATTTCTTATACCAATTTTCATAATAATCACCATTAATTTTACTTCTCAAGTAATCCTTATTGTCTTACTAATTTACATAATCACCATTAATATTACTTCTCAAAATAATCATTACTGTATATAAAATTTGAAACAAATTTGACAAATTTTAACCATCCAACATAGGATCTAGAGGTGGACAACTATTATTCGAACCGACCAATCCGAACCAATCCAACCCGAACCGACCGATTTTTAACCGAACCAATTGGGGGTTTGGATTGGATCGGTTCTTGATCTTCAATAACCAATTGAACCGGTTCGGTTGTTGGATGAGGCTTTCAAATAACCGATGAAACCAAACCGACCATGCCTCTATAAAAAATATGTTCTACCTTTAATTTATTGAATATACAAATAGTTATTTCTTATTTTCCTTAAGATACAAACAGTCTTTTTAAATTTCTTTAATACAAACCGAGTAGTTGTTCTACCTATGTTTTGGTTCTCCATAATCCTATGTGTTATGTTGTTGAGAAATGCTTGATTTACAGTGTGACTCAACTTAATAGAATCATAAAGTTGATGTAACATTTAGTAGTTACTTTAATCAAGTCAAGCAGAAATTATTTTCTAAATCTTTTTTTATTGCACCTGAAATTCAATTAGCTATGATTATTGATGTTTCTTTTATGATAAGAAACTAAGATTACAGAAGTATGCAAGTGAAAAAGCAGTTTATCTCACTCATTTAAACGTCATCATCTCAAACAATTAGTGCAAAATTCATTAACAACTTGTGGTTTTATGAATTTTTATTTTAAATTCATTTCTGAATAACAAATAGCAGGTTGTTTATTAAGTTTGATTGGAGTTGATCTTTTAAATTTCAACAAAATTATGAATGATGTTGAAGGTGAAAAGTAGCACGCCAAACCGACCATCCAATCCAATCCAAACCGAGCTTAATCGGCTTGGATGGAAACCGATCCAATTAAGGTTCGGATTGGTTGCGGATAAGAAAATTTAAAAACCGATCTTCTTTGGATCGGTGGTGGATGGTTCATATTAGGTCGGATACCGACCGATGCCCACCCCTAATAGGATCTACAAATAAAGTAAATATGGAACACTTATAAAAAGTAAATATAGACTTAAAATAAAGTAAATATAGACCCCTTATAACATTTGCTATAATTTAATTTTCAAGCTTTTTTCATACATTTAAAGACTACTCCCCAACTCTGTTTTATTAGTCTCATCATTGTTGTTAGTTGTTTAAAATCATACGTGGATTGATTATGTTTGATCAGAGATATAGTTTTATGTTTTAATGGGTATGACCATTGTCTTTGACTTGTTGATGAGATCAAATCATTATTCTTAAATCTCATGGATTTAATTATTTAGGATATTGTGCTTATAGTTAGAATGAAAATATAATGACTATGTTAGTTCATTTCTTTTTTGATCAATTCCTCTATTTCTACACGTTTGGGCTAGCAAATAAAATGAAAAGAAGAAGTGATGCATACACACAAAGAACAACATGTAAGTTCTATGGATTTTGTTTCTCTTAACTTTCATGATCTTATGTTTAGTAGTTATTAGTATCATAATATCAAAAATCATGGCCAATACCGAGAAGCATTGGCTGAGTTGGACTAGAAATATGCAACGCTACTTCCAACATGATCAATATTACCGATAAATGACAGTCGATATCCGATGGCAGTCAATACTTTCACTGATATTGAGTTTTGACATCATGACTAGTACCATATGTTTCGTCCACATGTAGAATAGATTTGGAACTGTCTTTTGATTGCACCCACAAGTAAAGGGGCAGACCGTACTTTTCTACATCATGAATACGATTTTCAGATCCTCTTTCTATACATTATGATGGTACCATGAGTTGAAGCAATCTTTTTTTTTTTTTTTTGAGTTAAAGTTGAGGCAATCTTTTAACCTTGGTAATATGATTTTTCACCCCCCCCCCCCCCCCCCCCCCCCCCCCCCAAAAAAAAAAAATATTAATATATAAAAATACAGACGTGACTATAAACTGCACAATTTTTTTTCTTTGCCTTGGGCCTTAAATACCTTAGACCCGGCCCTGCGTAAACCCACCTTAACCCTCCACCATCTAAAAGCACAAAGCATCCAACCCATCACCATCATCCTCAACCTCCACTTCCTCCTTCATGCCTCAATTTAAACTCAACTCGACCTACATTAAAACAAAATCAATCCCTAACTCGAACGCCCCCCAACCCCAGTTTCAACCCAACGCCGCCTGGCCCCATCCCAGCCACCACGGCACCACCTCACCCTGGTTGCTGTTGTTTTTGGTCTAGCCGCGGTCGCCTCCTCCTCAGATAATTTTCTCTTTTTGCATGATTGCAAGCACGAAATTCAAAGAACTTAACAATTAGGAACAGTGCAATTTAAACCAATTTCCTCTCCAAAAGTTCTGAGATCAAAACCCACAAAAATAGCTGTAGCTACAGTATGTAGAGAGGGAAAAGATCTTCAGCCACATTTAAAACTACTCTTTTACAACTAAGCAAATCTTCTCACCAATACACTTTTCTGGGAAGAAATTTCCAACAGTGGAAATGCACCATACCAAACCAGCACTCAGAGCAAAGATGCCACATATAAAAACAATTTCAAAATAGAGAAAGAGTCTGTGTGTATATCTCTAATCTCTAATAATAATAATAATATATATTATTATCTGTAATATTATAATGGGAAAAGGCCTTAGTACCATTTGTAAATATTTTGTTAATCTACCAACCCATGCAATACACGTACATAACTATTATAAAGAAAGTTCTAAGTTCAAATCCAGACTATGTCTAAATTTTTATTTTAAAAAACTATATTTATTAAGACGTGCATCGCATGTGTAAACTACTATTATTATAATGGGAGAAGACCTTAGTGTCATTTGTAAATATTTTGTCAATCACCAACCCGTGTAACACACATGCATAACTATTATAAAGAAGATCCTAGGTTCAAATCGAGACTATGTCTAAATTTTTATTTTAAAAAACTATATTTATTAAAACGTGCGTGCGTGTAAACTACTAGTATATATAATTCGTTCAGTTTCTCTGTATTTTTGTATGGGCCAGATAAAGTGGGCCGTCTAGGACAACTTCAAGGGCAGATGAAATAAGTCCTTACGGACTTCTGAAACTGTCTAATTTGGGCCCTGTAATTCCAATTGAGTACTGAGTAGTGGGCCATCTCTTCGTATTTGGGAGTAATTTAAATTGAGTACTTAAAAGTGGGCCATCTATTCGTATTTGGGCCACCTACTGACTTCCACCCTTAACTTCTTCAAATCCTTGATATGATAGTCTAAACAAGTCATAAACCATATTGGGTTCCCTATGGAGTGTCCAACAGACGAGAGATCGAAGAATAACTCATCAATTTTCTGAACGCTTTTGCTGCCGATCACTTCATTATTTGCATAAACTTGTATTCCGCTCGGGAGACTACGGCTGGACTGTTTCCTTTCCTATTAAGAATCTCTTATCTCACAAGAGTCTTCGTCGAAATTGGCTTTGAATCCTCTCGGTCCTCTCATATTAGAGAAAGTTCCTCTACGATCATCCACAGTCGTTTGCTATTTATGCATATTATGCATATTTTAACTAAAAAAGCGCTGCAGTCGTTTGTTATTTATGAATATTTTGACGATTTCACAATAGTAGATTGCTATATATGAGAGCGGAAATAAGAAAATGCATATTATATAGGACGGATCTTGACGATCCGTCCCACGAAAAAATAAAAATAAAAAATTGGTCGAACGGAACTCAAAAGTCCGTCCGACGTTTTTTTTGAATTTCTGAAAGAAAAAAAAAACCTACACATAAGCCTAACTCCCCTTGGACGGATCTTGAAGATCCGTACGTGGAGGGGCCCACAAAAAAAAATTTCACTAAAAATTGTTTTTAATTATTAAAAAATTTACAAAAATTATTTAAAATTCGTGGAATGGATCTCGAAGATACGTCCGATCATTAAAAAAAAATTGTTTGCTATATTATAACATTTTATCAATGCAGCAAACTCGCTTTGCTTAATGTATAATATACATTTATACATATTTTAGCAAAGCGCGACTGTGGATTAGGGATGGTGAACGGGTCGAACGGGTCGAGCCGGGCCTAACCCGTACGGGTTGGCACACATCTTAGGTGGGCTCGGGCCAGTTTGGCCACTTAGCCGGGCTGGGCCCAAACTTGATTTGGGTGGCCCGCCCAACCCGTGAACCCTTTAGGGTTCAACCCGGGTCGGGTCGGGTCGACCCGCGGGTTGGCCCGTTTATATAGGTAGTTTTTTTTTTTTTTTTTAAGCTTAAAATAATAATAATAATAATAATACTAAGTAAGTAATAATACTAATAAACATTAAAAATCGTAATAATAATAATAAGATTGAAAGAGTGAAATTGGCAAAAAATTTTGAAATATTATTCATATGAATTTAAGTTATACAATTTTCACAATTTCTAATGAAATGAAGAATTCAATTCATAAATAAGTTTTATACAATAACATATTTCTTATATACAATTTTAATTGACTCCAATTTTTCTAATTTAACATAACAAACAAAGATATAATACAATTCCTAACATGTCGGTCGAGTTGCTATTACAAGCAAAGCAGCTATTGTTGTTGTTGTTGTTGTTGTTGTTGTTCTTCCGGCGAGTTGCTCCCACTTGTAGACGTTGATAGTGCTTTTCCTTGTGTCCTATCTTCTGCCTTCAGCCAGTCTTCTGTGCAAACGAGCATCTCTAACGAGTCGGGCTTCAAGCGATTCCTGTAATCAGTTAGAACCCTGCCACTTGAAGAAAATGCACTCTCAGAAGCAACTGTAGAGACAGGAGGAGTTAGTAAATCTTTAGCCATAATTGACAAAATACTAAAAGTGTGTTCATGGTATTTCCACCATTGTAAAATATCTAGTGGAGAAGTAGAAGGCTCAGAATCTTGTTGGTTATACCAATTTAATTCATTTGGTTGATTAGTCCTAGGTTTTTTTGATTGAATTTGTTCAAGTAAATTAAATGTTCTATCACCAATTCTACTTTTACCCTTACCTTTAGAAGTACCAGAAGAAGAACTAACTACAGAAGTTGAACTACTAGAAGCAAAACGTCTATCATAATAATCATACAAGTTATTTAACGTAGATTCAAACTGAACTAAAAAAGTAGCGCAATCAATTACTAATTCTACATTTTCCCCAAGTAATGCAAAAAACATTTCTATCAAACTCTTCGTACCTTCTAATTTGATACGAGGATCCATAACGGTAGCAACACAAATCAATATAGGAAGAGGAAAATAATACTTCAAAAAAATTTTAAATGCAGGTTTTACAATCTCACCAACATTGATATCATTTAACATTTCATTAAATGTTTGCATCATGCTAACTAATTCAATAAAAATGCTACTAGAAGTAGATTCATATATTTTTGAAAATTTTAAAGTTGCGGTTTTAAAAGGTTCTAAAAATTTCAACAAAAATTCGGCAAAAAACCAATCGGGGGAGTCATTTCAAAATTATGCATATTTTTTGCGATACAAAAATCATTTAGAACTGTTTTATATTCGGTAACAACATTTAGTAAATCAAAAGTAGAATTCCATCGGTGTCTAACATCCTTTGGAAATCTTCTAAAAGGTACATTTCTAACCCTACACCGAGCTTTCTATTCTTGTAATATGCTTGGACTTAATGCAATAAAATGTACACAATTTCTAATTTTAACTATATATGGATCGGCTATTTTTAATGCATCTTGAACACATAAATTTATAATATGACATGCACATCTAACATGAAAAATATTGTCAGATGGAGGGTTTAATACGGATTTTAAAGTAGTAATTGCTACATTGTTGTTAGATACATTATCAAAACTAATACACATAATTTTATCGCGAATATGAAAAACATCACAAATTTCTATAATACGATTTGCTATTTCAGCGCCACTATGGGGATACGGCAACGCCGCAAGTGATATTATTCTTTTTTGAAGAATCCAATCATTGTCGATCCAATGACAGATTATTCCCATCGTTGTAATATTGTTGACACCCATCCAACAATCTGAAGTTAAACTAACTCTACAAGTTAAACTCCATAAAATTGCAATCAAAGCGTCCTTCATTTCGATGTACATTTTAAAACAATCCGCTTTACAAGTATTTCTCGGAATTCTTCTAAAATGAGGGTTTAAGGCAGTTTGATTAAAATTTTCCAAGTCCCTAATCTCGGGATAGGAAAATGGTAACTCTTTCTTAATGACTAATCGGGCCATTTCCCGACGAACAAGATCGGGATCATAAGGGTGGCTATCAACTAGACCGGACCTAGGGTTGATTTTTTGTTGGCCTTGTAGGTCAGCAAGAAGGTCTTTATGGTTATGTTGGATGTGTCTACTAATTGTACCGGTGCCGTCACCCCTCTTGAATTTGTATATTTTACCACATATTTTACAAACTTTCAAACCTATACCCGGAGTATGTTCGTCCGGGATATAATCGTAAAACTTATGCCAATCACTAGTTTCACCTCTACTTTTCCTACTACTACGGGGTTGTGTAGTTTCGGTTGGTTGTTGTTGTTGTTCTTGTTCTTCTAATTGTATGTCACCTACAATCTCGTCGTGTGTACCCCATTGTTGGGTAGGAGGATCATGGTACTCTTGGGCGGGCTCACTAATTGGAGCAATTGGTGGCCTACGGGAAGAGGAGGAAGAATCTTGCCAGCTACGACCGCTACCGCGTGATCTAGACATAATGTAGTAATGTACTAATGTATGTAAAAAAAAATACACAATGTAGGAACGGTGAATTATAAAAAAAAAATCTAAAAAACAAGAGGGTTGAGATAGAGAAGATCAAAAAATCAACAATAATTTTGACTACAACGCAAAAAAAAATATAACGAGAGAGGTATGAAATTTTGATACCGTTCACCGTGGAATACGCGTATGTAAAATAAACCGTGAAAATAAGAATAGAAATAAAACTAGAAAGAAGTGTTTTGCCGATTCTCGATTCCGCAATTGAAGAGTTGAGGAGAGCTTGAAGGAGATTTGACGAGGGTTGAAGAGAGTTGAAGACGTTGAAGATGTTCAATTTTGATTTCGATACGATCGAAAATTGATCGTGTATGCCTTGTTGTAGACTTGCTTGTTGAATACTATAATTGAAGAAAAATTCCTTAGAAATGATGTATAATAGTAGAGAGAGTAAGAGAGTAAGGTGTGAATTTTTAATGGGATTTTGAGCGGTATTTATAAGCTAAAAATACAAAAAAAAACAAAAGAAAACCCAAAAAAAACGGCCAAATGACCGTTCTGGTGAACAGTGCGCCCCCCAACGGCTAACCCGCGGGTCAACGGTCGACCCGTAACGGGTCGAACGTTCGACCCGTACGGGTCCAACGGTTCGAAACCCGCCGGTTGGCTACGGGGTGGGTTTTTTTAACCGGGTTCGCGGGCCGGGTTTAACGGATTAGATTCGCATTATTTGCGACCCGGGTCGACCCGGTACTGTTCACCAGGTTCGACCCGAACCCGCCAAGGCGTTTCACGGACCGGGTTTACCGTGCGGGTCGCGGGCGGGCTGCAGGTTGACCCGGCCCATTTGCCACCCCTACTGTGGATGCCCTAATGCTCTAACGTCTGCACCGGATATGGACCGAGCTGCCCAATCTTCACGCCATCAGCAATCAGCCCAACATCAATGGTAATGGGCCAACCTCTCCACAAAATGGGCTGCAATTTGGCCCATCTTCAAGTGGGCCCCACCCTATAGCCCTAAGCAAATCAATGGACTCCACCACATGCCCACTGGCCACTGCCATTGTTGGCTTGTGAGAGTAGCTACCAAACCCCATTAAATTCCTCACACTCAAAACTCACTCTCCCACAGTAAAATCTCCTCCCCCACTATCTATTTATCCAAGTATTTATTAAGCTCACCTTCTCACCCACTTCCACCTCCCCCTTCTTCAAACACCACCAGCACCACCATTAATGGATAATTACAGATAGCCTTCAATGCCAAACCTTCCTCCTCCTCCTCATCTCAAACCCATTCCAAACCCAGCTTCGTATTTCACCCCAAAACTGAAACCTGAAAACTGAAAAATCAAAAAAATGTCTAGTCGTCTTCACTTTGCCTCCATCATCATCATCATCATCATCACCCCCTCAACCTCCCAAGACCCCAACACAGATGGCTTCTTCCTCTCCAACTTCTTTCGCCATTTCGGTCGAGAACCTCCTCTCACAACTGACGACGGCGGCTTCTCCTCCTCGTCCTTCTGCTCCTGGTCAGGTGTCAAATGTGACTCCTCCCAGTCTGAGTCGGAGGAGGGTATAGTAACAACTCTTGTTGCTTCGGGTCTGAACTTGTCTGGTCCAATTCCAGACAACACTATCGGAAAGCTCACCAGGCTGCAGTCCTTGGATCTAAGTGACAATCACATCACTGGGTTTTCTTCTGACTTCTGGGACTTGGGTGCTTCTCTTCTCAAGCTCAACCTATCTGCAAACTCGCTCAATGGATCGCTGCCTAACAATATCGGTAACTTTGGGGTGTTGGAGACTCTTGACCTGTCCAACAATGATTTTTCCGGGGAGATTCCGGTTGCTGTTGGTTCTCTGTCGAGTTTGAAAGTTTTGAACCTTAGTGGGAATGCGTTTGAAGGGGTGATTCCGGAGGGGATTGTTGTCGGGTGTAAGTCGCTGGTTTGGTTGGATTTGTCGGACAACGAGCTGAATGGGTCTGTTCCAACTGTTGGGTTTGTAGTAGGTTTGAGAGGGCTTAATCTTGGTGGAAATGGGGGGATTACAGGGAGAATGCCGGATTTGTCAGGGTTGGAGTCTGTCAGATATCTCAATCTTTCGGGGAACTCGTTTCAGGGTTCGATTGTCGGGATTTTCGACAAGGCTTTGGAGGTTGTGGATTTGAGTAGGAACCAGTTTCAAGGTCACATTTCGCAGGTAAATCCCATTTTTTTTGGGTCTACTAACTTCAATTGGACTACTCTTGTGTATCTTGATTTGTCTGAAAACCAACTTAGTGGAGAGCTGATAAGGGGGGATTTTTTTAGTCGGGCACAATCGCTTCAGTATCTCAATTTGGGTTTCAATAGATTCAGTCATCAAAATTTCCCTGCTCACATTGATAGCCTATCATCTCGTTTACAGTATCTAAATTTGTCTAGAACTAGCCTTGTAGGTAAAATCCCAACTGAAATATCCAAACTTTCTAGTTTAGCAGTACTTGACCTCTCGCGGAATCATTTAGTTGGCAAAATCCCTGAATTGGATAGTAGAAACCTTCGAGTTGTAGACCTTTCGTCCAACAATCTGACTGGCGAGTTCCCTCCGTCTCTGCAACTAAAACTGCCCACTTTGGAGAGGTTCAATTTTTCTTACAACAACCTCACCCTCTGCGCCGCAGATCACTTATTATCACCTCAAGCACTCAATTCGTCATTCATAGGGTCCAATGACAATTGCCCGATAGCAGCAGACCCTGAAGTTGTTAAATCCAACAGAACCAGGCACAGGGGTCTAAAGTTAGCAATGGCGATAGCACTATCCGTCTTCTTTGTCATAACTGCATTGCTCTGTCTAGTATTCGGGTTTAAAAAGAGAACAACATCGTGTTCATTGAAGCAACGATCTTTCAAGGAAGAACATACTGTTTCGGGCCCTTTCTCCTTTCAAACTGATTCAACTACTTGGGTTGCGGATGTCAAGCAAGCCAATGCGGTCCCTGTTATTATCTTTGAGAAGCCATTGCTGAACTTCACATTTGCCGATCTTTTGAATGCAACTTCAAATTTTGATAGGGGTACATTACTAGCCGAAGGGAGGTTTGGACCGGTATACAGAGGATTTCTCCCTGGAGGAATTCAAATAGCTGTAAAGGTTTTAGTTCATGGGCCGATTTTAACTGACCAAGAGGTTTCGATGGAGCTCGAGAGGCTTGGAAGGATAAAGCACCCAAACTTAGTCCCATTGACGGGCTATTGTTTAGCTGGAGATCAACGAATTGCACTGTATGAGTACATGGAGAACGGCAACCTTCAGAATCTCCTTCACGACTTGCCATTAGGAGTTCAGACAACCGAGGATTGGAGCACCGATACATGGGATGACGAAGACAATGATGGAGTTCAAAGCAGCATT
The DNA here is from genome assembly GCA_017893485.1 of Hemerocallis citrina. NCBI lineage: Eukaryota > Viridiplantae > Streptophyta > Magnoliopsida > Asparagales > Asphodelaceae > Hemerocallis > Hemerocallis citrina. The sequence goes on along the minus strand of CM030365.1, from coordinate 9,527,897 downwards.
ACAAGTGAAGGGAAAACTACTTGGAGGATTAGGCATAAGATTGCCTTGGGGACAGCACGCGCATTGGCATTTCTTCACCATGGGTGTTTCCCTCAAATTGTACATAGAGATGTGAAGGCGAGTAGTATCTATCTCGACTCAAATTTGGAGCCGAGGTTATCTGATTTCGGATTGGATAAGGTTGTGGGGAGTGATTGGGAAGATGAGATTTCAAAGGGGTCACCAGGGTACACTCCACCTGAGCTCTTCGAGTGTGGTGCTTCTTCTTTGAGTTCAAAATCTGATGTTTATGGTTTCGGAGTGATTCTCTTCGAGCTAATCACAGGGAAGAAACCCATTGGAGATCGATACTACCCAGAAGAGAAAGAACGGAATTTGGTTGGTTGGGGAAGGGCATTGGTGAAGAAGAACCGGGGATTAGAAGCTGTCGATCCTAAGATTAGGAGCTCGGGTTCAGAGAAGCAAATGGTGGAAGCGTTGAAGATTGCTTATCTTTGCACTGCCGATTTACCTTCAAAGCGACCTTCAATGCAACAAATAGTCGGGCTATTGAAAGATCTCGAGCCTATTGCTGGACGGCAATGAGATGTTTTTTTTTTTTCTATTCCTGAAATGAAATATTACTTGATAACAAATGTTATGTTATACAAATACATGGTTGAATCAGGAGATGGAATTCTCCGTTTTGCTTATGTATGTTCACTTTTATATAGTGCTTCTCTTACAACATTTCGTATGAAAATTTGAAGTATCGTTTAATGAAACCAGATGGTGATTTTGCTGGAGAAACGAAAATGTAATGTATATTCTTGTATTCTTCACTACCTTCATTGTCTGTGTATGAGAACAAGAATGAGATTTGAAAGTACCTGGAACCAAAATTTTCTTATTTAGAGCCAGCTATGTATCACATTGGAGTGACAATCATTTTGGTCACCTATTCCATACCATCATGTTGAATTGAGCATCATCAACAACAACAAAAAATAAATAAATATTTTGTTAATATTGCAATTAATCCTTGCACATGCAAATAGGAATTAATCCATTCATTAGCGAAATAAACAAATGTCTGCAGGAAGTGGGGGAAGGTAAGATACTAAGATGCATGTTTTCTTCCAACATTATGATAACTAGTAATATTTTACGTGCAATGTATGTATTATTTTTTAAAAAAAATTAAAGTAAAAATTCTGATTTAAACGGGCGACGCATGTCTTAATAAATAGGATTATATAAATAGGATTATATATTTTTGAAAGTAAAATGTGAATACTATAATGGGAGAGTTGAAGTTGCACGTGCGTTGCACGTAAGTAGGTAAGTTTATAACTCCAACTCTTCCATTACAATAGTTATACTAGTAACTGCACGTGTGATGCACGTTCTAATTATTTTTATTTTTTTTATATAGTAAATAATAAGACCTTCTTTTGCCCATCACGTGCTCTTTACAAATTACCATAGTGTCACAAACTTTTATTTTATAAAAGTGGCAAGTATGTAAATAATTATATCGTAAATAAAATTGAACTTTGAGAGTATTATGGTAACTAACAATAGTTGAGTAAATGAATGGTTAATATAACTCTCACTTAAAAATGAATGGTTGAAATTAGATGGTTGAATGAATATCTACAAATTACAAGTTGTCTACTAACAATCCCAACTCTTTCATTATAATATTAGAGATTATATTATAGATAGATAGATAGATAATTTACACATGTGATGTACATTAAATATATTTTAAAAAATTAAAGTAAAAAATTTGATATAATGAGAATTTGAACCTGAGATCTCTTTCATATTAGTTATACACGTACAATACACGCGTTGATAGATTTACAAATAACACTAAGATTTTCTTCCATTATAACATTAAGGTGATTAGAAATCTAAGATTTATGAATGTTGTGATTATTTTAACAAAATGAGAGAGGGGAATACTACTATTATGACTTCACACATAAGCATTTGATTCGGTGCAAACATTCATGATGGTGACAAAAACTGCTATTTATTGTAGTATGTGATTAATGGGTTTTTAATTTGGTTGGTGTATGTTTGTGTTGTATTGTCCTTTGACTATATAGTATTTCAATTGTGCATTTAATGATGCCTTTAAATGATATGCTTGAAAGGCGTGGGATGGAACACTCTTCCTCATGTGAGTGAGTGGTGACATTATAAGTTCACCCAACAACCATATATTTCGCCATAATCCTCAATTTCCATGCCAAGGGACCCACCAAGTTGGATATCTCTCGAACTCCAACCACGTGCAATATATGTATCAAACAGCAGTTACGTACTGTATACAAACAACGAACAAAGAGGACTGAAGATGTTTTGCAGTAGGGGTGGGCATCGGTCGGTATCCGACCTAATATGGACCATCCATTAAAAGATCGGTTTTTTAATTTTCTCATTCGCAACCAATCCGAATCTTAATTGGATCGGTTTCCATCCAAGTCGATTAAGCTCGGTTTGGATTGTATTGGATGGTCGGTTTGGTGTGTTACTTTTCACCTTCAAAATCATTTATAATTTTGTTAAAATTTAAAAGATCAGCTTCAATCAAACTTAAGAAACAACCTGCTATTTGTTATTCAGAAATCATAAAACTACAAGTTGTTAATGAATTTTGTATTAATTATTTGAGATGATGACGTTTAAATGGGTGAGATAAACTGCTTTTTAACTTGCATACTTTTGTAATCTTAGTTTATTATCATAAAAGAAACATCAATAACCATAGCTAATTGAATTTCAGGAACAATAAAAAAAATTTAGAAAACAATTTCTGCATGACTTGATTAAAGTAACTACTAAATATTATATCAACTTCATGATTCTATTAAACTGGACCACACTGTAAATCAAGCATTTCTCAACAAAATAACACACAGGATTATGAAGAATCAAAATATAGGTAGAACAACTGCTCGGTTTGTATTAAAGAAATTAAAGAAGATTGTTTGCATCTCCAAGAAAATGAGAAATGACTATTTTTATATTCAAGAAATTAAAGGATAACAAGATTTTTTATGGACTTATGCATAGAGGTACGGTCGGTTCGGATTCATCGGTTATTTGAAAGCTCCATCCAACAACCGAACCGGTCCAGTCGGTTATTGAAGATCAAGAACCGGACCAATCCAAACCCCCAATTGGTTCGGTTAAAAATCAGTCGGTTCGGGTTGGATTGGTTCGGATTGGTCGGCTCGGATAATAGTTGTCCACCCCTATTTTGCAGTAGGTCTAGAAGAAGGAACTTGATATTGAATTTCAAAATACGCAAAGGAATGTTTCGGTATAATGATGAACATTCTTAGAGCACCCACAGTCGTTTACTTTTTTTTGCCATTTTTTGCATTTTAAGAGTACTGTAGCCGACACAGTCGTTGGCTATTTTGCCATTTTTTACCTATTTGGCTACAGTAGAAAAGTATAAATAGCATTCGAAATAGAAAAATGCATATTATGCCTGACAAAATATTTCGTCTCGATTATTTAATTTTATTTTTAAATAATCGGACAAAACATGATGTTTCGTCTAAATTAATTTTTTTTTATAAAAACAATGAAAAAAACCCAGAAATATATATATAATGGCTGGACGGCCATTGGGTCCCATTTCCTTAATTATTATTTTTTTGCAAATTACCGCCATTGGTTACTGGGTGCAATTATTTAAATTTTTTGCAAAATTGTAAATTGTTTTTGCAATTGTGTAAATGTTTTTGCAATTTTGTAAATGTTTTTGCAATTTTTTTCCCTTTTGGGACGTCCCGTATATTTTATTAATATTTTCTCAGTTTCTGACTATATAAATGATTTTTTAATCACAGACGAAACATCATTTGTTTCATTTTTATTCATGTTACATTGAAAATAGCAAATACATCTTCAATAGTTAAATTTCATTATTTTCCATCCTAAAAGTTCTAATAAGTTGGATTTTGTATCCTCATTTATAATTATTTTTTAACATATACTAATGGAAACATGGACTTTTATTTACAACTAATTATTATTGTATTATTCAAGCTTGAGCTACATAATTGTTGTTTTACTGTTTACAAGGCTTTTCATATGCTGTATCATTCTGAAGACGTGCGGCACGTGCCCACGGGCAAATCTAGTACTGTTAAAAAGAGAAAGCAGAGAAACAAAAATTCGAAACTGAATTCTCTTCTAGGACCATTGACTATTCTCCCACCCTCCACTATAGAAAGGTAAGAGGAAAGAAAGGAGAAAGGAATATGAGCGTGTCTGCATAATTCTTTATTCGATGGCCCATCTCTTTCTCTTCTTTGTCACCACTGTTGTCTTTTCTTCTTTCGTAGCTAGACTAGTACCCTCCATAACATGAAAATTGAGTGGTTTGGCTCCAATTTAGGAAAACGATGTATATAATGAAACAATGCCCCATACAGGGATCACCAAAATTTTGGAGTTTAGACAAATATTAGTTTTGTTATTACAGAGATCACCAAAATTTAGACTAAATTTTGGAGTTTAGACAAATATTAGTTTTGTTATTAGCATACGTGAGGGTAAAATTGCACCAAATCAGGTCCACACAATTGAGGCAATAGTCACGAAGTTCTAGAGGCAAAACGGTAATTTTATAGTGAACACACAAGTCTGTATGAAGAATGTGGGTCGTTTTCAGGCCTATCAACTCAAAACATGCCCACAAACAAGAAGTAATCCGCAAACCAAGAAGAGTTATCCAAAAAAGAGTTATCAACTAATCTTATCTTCTAACCATGTGAATATGTAGTTTAAACACAAAAGATGTTGTTCTCTCAAGTTGATCTTTTGTAACTAACTCTCAAACCTATACAAATAATCATTATTTTACCACACAAAAACCTCACTATTTTTTTGAGTTCTAACTTGAACGTCGGATTATCTTTTGTTGGGGATCACCCTGTTGTTTAGACTTCTTGCAGGTTTGCTAGAGCGATCTTGGCCGTCTAAATCATATCCAAGCATCCACAATAGTCAGAAAATCAGATTAAGGAGCGGTTAACCGTGATTAATTCCGATCAAAGTCAATACTAGATCTTTATAAATTTTCATTAAAGAATTTACATTATCTACTTACTCTCACACAGAAAATAGCAGCAACAGATCAATAAGAAGAGTCTAGCGGGTCTACTAGATCGAGAATAAGAGATCGCAATCCTTCAGCGTCTAGCACTATCCGTCTAGCACTGATAAGGCAAGAAGAGGGATGCCAAGACAAAGCATAGTGCCCTCTTCGACCTCCATTCTCCAAGTCGATTCTCAAAGCCCCTGTTCCAGCAACTTCAAAATTCAAGCTTTTAAATTGTATAATGGTGAGTCTGGCCAGGTGAGAGTTTTTAAAACTATCATGATGATCTTTGAAGCCTATGACTCCCTCCTCTGCAGGACGTTTCCAGCAACACTGAAGGGATCATCACAGGAATGGTTCTCTCGTATCTCTCCGGGATCCATCTTCTCATTCAATAAGCTTGAAGAACTCTTCCTCACTCACTTCGTCACAAGTCGGAAGATCGAGAATACAAGCGCCTCTCTACTTGAATTGAAGCAGAGGGATGGGAAATCCCTCAAGGATTATGTCCGGCGCTTCACAGCCGAATCCCGATCCATCCCCTCACTTGACTCGGCCGTAGTCACTGCTACCTTCAGGTACAATATTAGCCACGTCGACCTCAAAGCATATCTCGTCCAGAGACCTCCTCGAAACTTTGTAGACCTCCTATAAAGGGTTAAAAATACATCTGAGTGGAAGATGTCATTCATCCACAAGAAAAGAAGAGGTTCTCCTTTGGGAACAAATAGAAGGTACCAATGAAAAGGGACTCAAGAAGTCCCAGAAGGATGCATCGAGTCAGCGTCACTATCCTCTACCATCTCGCATTGAAAAGTTGACCCTCCTTAACGCCATCATCTTCGCTATCCTTATGGAAGTGGAGAAGGGCAGGTTTCTCCGTCCTCCTACTAAGATGAGCATGTCAAGCAAAAGAAAGGATAGGAATAGATGGTGTGCATTTCACAGGGACCACAGACACCTTACCGATGACTGTTGAGCCCTCAAAGATGAGCTTGCAGCTCTAATCCAATGGAGCTACCTCTCCAAGTCAACCCAACGGAACAACATCAAGCCTCCTCTAGTCTGGGGAGCTAACAAAAATGCCCACAAAAGCCTTCTGAGTCCCAAGACTCAGGACATATGGCGGTCTTCCACTCCATCCATGGAAGACTAATGGAGGGAGAGTCTAACTCCTCAAGAAAAGCCTTCCTCCAAGAAGTAAACTCAGTGCACAACATTCTCCCTCCTAAGGGATTTGGGGTTTCAATAACCTTCTCAGACAAGGATCTTGAAGGCGTTTGAACACCTCATTATGACACACTCGTAATCAGCATCTGCATGGCAAATCATGAGGTGCTCCGCATTCTGGTAGATAATGCCAACTCTATTAACATTCTCTTCCTGGATGCATTCGATGGTCTCACGCTCTCACGAGATCATCTCAAACCTGCTGGGTACACTCTTCATGGGTTCTCCTGAGTCCCAGTTCAGATTGAAGGTATAGTCACCCTTGATGTAATTGTGGAAAGGCTTCAACCACTTGAATGGAAGCACTCGACTTCATGGTCATCAACGTGAAGGCCACTTACAATGCCAACTTCGGTCGTTCTAGCCTGGTGGCCCTTTATGCAGTGGCCTCAGCTTTCCTTATGAAGATGAAGTTCCCCACAGCCTTTGGCGTATGAGAAGTTAAATGGGGCTAATATGAAATACAAGTGTGTTACACAGCTACAATGGGGACTCGGTCCTCCTCCTTGATGCCATAGAAATCTCGCAAGAGAATGATCAAGTTAACTTCGAGCCTATGGATGAACTAAAAGAGATCCCCTTTTCTGAAGAAGATCGGACCAAGTATTTTCAGGTAAGCAGGGCTCTTCCTTACAAAGTCAAAGAGCTACTCGTTGCTTGCATAAGGGGGAACCAAGACTTATACACTTGGACCGTATCTGACATTCCAGGCATCTTCGAAGATCTAATCTTGTACCGTTTGAGTGTGAACCCGGATGTCAAGGCCATCTAACAGAAGTGCCGTAAGTTTTCCCCCGACAGATAGCAAGCAGTCAAAAAGGAAGTCGAGAAACTCCTAGCCGCCCGCTTCATTCAAGAAGTTAGCTATCCCGAGGAGCTATTGAATGTGGTAATGGTAAAGAAAGCCAGCGACAATGGAGAATCTTCATAGATTCCACTGACCTCAACACAATATGATCAAAAGACCCCTTTCCTCTACCCAACATAGATGCCTTGAACGACGCTACCTCCAGTTACGAGCTCTTAAGCTTCATGGACACCTTCTAGGGATACAACTAGATCCGAATGTTTCCACCAAATATTCCGAAGACGTCCTTCATTACCGACTAAGAACTCTACTACTATCCGGTGATGCCCTTTGACTTGAAGAATGTTTGAGACACATACTAGCACTTGATGAATCAAGTCTTCAAGGAGAACATTGGTAAAAATATGGAAGTCTACATAGATGACATGCTTGTCAAGAGGCTCGAGAAAGAAGACTATGTGCCTGATCTCCAAGAAGCATTTGATGTAATGCAGAGACATAACATGAGACTGAATCCCTCGAAATATGTCTTAGGTTTTATGGTCAGCCAAAGATGAATCGAAGCCAAACCTGAAAAGATCCGTCCCATCCTTGACATGTCTGTCCCATCTATCGTCAAAGAAGTCCAAAAGCTCACGGAAGGCCTTGTCGCTTTTAGACATTTCCGCTCCAAGTCGGGGAAAAGTGCCTCATATTCTTTAAAGCTCTCTGAGGATAAAAGAATTTTGGGTGGGGAGAAGAATAGCAAGTAGCATTTTGAGCGTCTCAAGGCACACGTAGTAAACCCCCACTTCTGAGCAAACCCAAGATGGGAGAGGTTCTCTACCTCTACTTGGTCACTTCAGATCAGAACCATAGTTTCGTCTAGGAAAGGGAAGAAGATAGAGTTAAAGAGTCAGCCTATTACATAAGCAAAGTACTTCATGATGTCGAGCTACGATACTCTAAAATGGAGAAGATGGGATGAACACTGGTCATGGCTGCTTGAAAGCTCCACCCCTACTTCCAGGCACACTCCATCTTTGTCCTCACCGATCAGCCGCTTAAATAAGTACTCCAAAAGCTGGAAAGATCCGGGTGACTCATGAAGTCGTCTATTGAGTTAAACCAGCATGACATCATCTATCGACGAAGGATGACAATCAAATCCCAAGCCTTGGCCAAATTTATTATTGAAAGCACAATCCCTGATCCCCCCGAGGAAGGAGAAACCCCTCCACTCAAAGGGAGCGGGGCTGGAGTAATCTTCCTTGGCCCCGACGAGTTCACTTTTCAGCACTTGCTATGCCTCAATTTTCCAACCTCCAACAATGAGGCAGAATATGAAGCACTCATTATCGCACTCTTCCTAGCATGGAAAGCGAGGGCATGAAGGTTCAGGGTGTTTAGCGACTCCTAGCTAGTAGTGAATTGAATCCAAGGCAACTACGAAACTAAAGATGACTGCATGGTCAAATACTTAGTCTATGTGAAGAAGCTCCTAGCTACGTTCAAAGAAGTTAAAGTCACTCACATCCCTCGCAAGGAAAATGGGCATGCATATGCCTTCTATAAGTTATTCTCATCTTCCTTTGATGGACTTGACCACACAGTGTCTATCTAGGTCCTACTCAAGCCAAGCATCGAAGAGGAAGCATTAAAGCTCATGTTCATCACCCCTCAAATTCCCAGAGATTATGGATGGAACCCTTAATCGACTTCCTCAACAAGGAAATCCTCTTGGCGGATCACAAAGAAACAAGGAAGATCTGGGGGAGGGCTGAAATATATATACTTATTGAAGGAATTCTCTACAAGCGTTCATGTACCTAGGTTGACGGCTGACCTTACTTATGACGCCTCTCTTCTGAAGAAGTAAACTATGATCTCAGGGAGGTACATGATGGAATAGGTGGCAGCCATCTGTGTACGAGGGATCCCCTGAACACTAGTCACCGACATTCTAACAAAATTTGCCAGCAAGGGATTCCGCAAGTTCTACTCCGATATGCAGGTTGAAAAACACTTCTTCTCTATCTCATACCAAACCAATGGCCAAGCAGAGCATACCAATCAAAAAATCTTGGATGGCCTCAAGAATTAGCTTGATGCAGTTCCGATTGGGGTTGTGGTTTGTGAAACTCCCAAATGTGCTCTAGTCCTATAGAATCACGAAGACAATCCCAACAGGAGAATCCCCATTCAACATCACCTTCGGCACAAATGCACTTATCCCCCTAAAGATCAAATTACATTCTCCTCATCTTTTCTCCTATAATGAAGAGCAGAACTTGAATGACCTCCGAGCCAATCTCGATCTCATTGAATAAGTACGAGAGAAGTTCACTGTACAGAGACACATCTATCAACAGAGAATGGAGATGTTCTATAACAAGAAGGTCCGTCCAGCCAACCTAAAAGAATAGAACCTCATCCTATGCAAGATAAAAATCTCAAACCCATACAATAGGGGAAAGCTCGCTCCAAACTGGAAGGATCATATGTTGGTATATGCCCTAGAAGTCAGTTGTGTATTGACATTACTAGTTTACACTGTATGAAGATATTTATTTCATATATGAGGTATTTTATTTATTGTGTTGTTTATTATGATTAAATGAACATAATAAAGTCCTTAGAATAGTAGGTTCAATACTATAGGATATCAAGTGCATGACTTGATTGTGAGATCTTATTGGTTGTAATCAGAATACTATTATTAAATGTCCCTAGTCAAGTATTATTGTAAATTAGGACAACAATAATACATAAAGATTAGTATATGCATAGACTGATAACCATATCTCACGGGTCATGGATATAAGATATCAAGTCTTCACATGGATACATATTATAGTAATAATGTACTAGACTGACCCACTATGAGAACATTGTATAGATCCTTACATGAGTGTCATAAGCGGTTCTCAAACCATGGTGTACGTAGCCCTTTGACTAGAAGTCACTACGGTTCCCTACATGAGAATTTACATGTTTTAATTTCATCAAATGTTGCTTGTCATAAGATGATTATAAAATCGACTATTGGATATACAACAAATCATGTGGAGGGATGTGAGTGACTTAGATAAGGATTTATCTCTCTTACATAACATGGCGATATCTACGGCCCCTTGATTGAGTGAGACTGCAAAATGCATGACCGTGCTCAAATGAGTCAATATGAGATATTGAGCTCATTTGTTTTAGCAAGTCTACACGGACATCACAAAATCGAAGATTGATTTATACAAGGGTGACACGCTCTATGTCTTGTGGTCAATTAGATATCTGGACAAAAGGACTAGACTACATGGTAACACTGGTCATGGATAGTTATGTCAATTCACTGAAATTCCCGTTACTTGAGTAGCAATGATGTATTACTGGATATTGCTCACTATTTATAACACTAGAATATGATTTTAGTATTACTGTCAACGTAATGGCAACCTACATGGTCACACACTTAGAATGGATCGAAATTGGATTTAAATTCATGAGATTTTAAATGGGAATCCTAGTATGACTTGGACTCCTGACATGGTTGGGTAAGTAATTAAATTAAATGGACCAACTAAAGTTCAGATGCCCACACACGAATCTGACCCAGGTCAGATTGTGAGTCCAACAGCCTCATTACTCTCTTAGGGTTGGTTTTTTGCATATATATATATATATGATATGTATCTATAGAAAATAGATAGTTGAGAAAAACCCTAGTCGTCACAAAAATTGTGAGAGAGAGAGATTATGAGGAACATCTCCTTCCGCAGCTAGCACGTGGCATGAGGGAAAGCTTGATTTGATCCGTTCATGTGGAGACAGCAGATCCATCTTTAATGTAACACCCCGAATTCAAAAAAAGACCGAATTCGAGATTTCACAGAATTTTTACTTCACTTCGTACAATTTTACAAGAAAAATAAAACTTTTTCAATAATATCAGAGTTCAAATACATCTTTGATTTACACAGTAGAAGAATGAAAGATTTCAACATTTGAAAACAAGTATAACCTGTACAACTTTATTAAATAAAACATCGATTGCATCATAATAGCTTTATTCCTTCATGAATAGTCCATTACCTGCATATCAACCTGTGGTCACGTCAGTCACTTACAACTGACAAAAGTGTTATACTCGGCTATCCTCTCTATGCCGTACATATAACGATCTCATTATTTTAACAAAATCACAAGAGATTGAATGAACAAAAGAAGTGTTAAAATTGTGACTACGCTATACATGAAGTGTATGCCATGCCTTAATGCCTAATGCACACATTTATACTAGGATGACACTAATGCACACTTGTTCGGATTCTATGCATCCCATACTACATAGGTCCCAAGAGCCTACGTACTCCACAATAAAGGGCTCGATCCCTCGCCATGATAACTACCCGGTAATAAGATAAGATTTAGATCATTCCACGAATTTGAATCCTAGCCCTGGAGTCCACTGATGACTATTATAACAGATCCCATATCGTGCGAATCATCTGGCAAGTGACCTTCTAGCCCCGGTATACGTATATACATGGGAATATGGAAAACTATCCGCCCGACTACTCAAGATCCCGGAGTCCACCGCTGACCCATCCTCATAGTTTCGAATTTAAATATAAAAGCCCGTTTTCCACGGAGCAACCTCGGTCCACCAAATGGGTCTATAGCCTCGGAGTCCACCGCTGACTATATAGAGCACCCCACTTACGTTTGCCCAGGTTTACTACATCTTCACTTAAGTGCCTACTTATTTATTTCAAGACATGAATAATTTTCCAAACCTAGAATTAGTTTTTACCTTCTACCGGACTTAATCAACATCTATCAAGATGGCTTTATGGCCATATCTCAAAATCACATCTCAACATCTTTTATTTCAATATTGCCGGTAACGAGGTCTCACTAACTCTAAATCTCAACTTTTCATGTACATGGATCATGGGTGTTCATACCCTTCAATAATCAATTATATTCAAATATCTAGATTTTGATTCCATGTCTTATTTACCAATATTCATGTTTCTCTTATTCATTCATAATTTATCTTTAAATTAATAACAAAAATTCTTTTCACAAACATGAACTCATCACTTGTAATCTCATTTGCAATTTAAACTCATGAAACAATTTATAACTCAACCTACACCAAGTATTTCATTCAAAAGAAGCAATTCGAAACCTCAAGGAAACATTGATTTGAGCAGTAGTAGTCGACCTCATAGGGTGATCAGTCGACTGTCCCGCGTGAATTTCAAACTCAAGAAACCATCGATCAGAGCAGTGACAGTCGACTGTGTGCTGAAGCCAGTCGACTGTTCTACGAGAAATCCAACTTTTAAGAAAACATAACTCATTGCAGTGACAGACGACTGTGAAAGGAGTCAGTCGACTCAAGAAAGCTCTGCGGCTAGGTTCGTAACGGTCGACGGTTGAAATTTACCGGTCGACTGTCATTCCTACGGACTGCAGGTTTGGGTTTGTAAAACTCATATTTTGACATATTATTTCTTCCCTTTAATAAACATAAACTTCATTTTCTTACATTAGTCAAAATAGTATAATGTGGTCAACAATATCATAAGCACAAAATATTGCAACTTACTAGCATAGTTTATACATAAAAGAATTCTTTTCTTTAATTTTCATGGTTTTTATCATAACAGAACTACTTTCATATTCTATTATACTAGCATGAATTTCATTCATAATTTTCACATCAAAATTTCTCTTATATGCCAACAATATCATAAACACAAAGTTTTGCAAGCATACTAACATAGTTCACAACATCAAATAATTTTTCTCTTTAATTAGCATGGTATCTTTTCTTTTTCTACTTAATCACAACAACAACATATCATTTTATACTAACATGAATTTTATCTATTCATATCAAAATTCTTCTTATAATACTCATCTTTAGCATGCATATCCTACATTAGAAAATAATGAAATCACCCACCTTATGTGAAGCTTGAACAATTTGAAGGGAAGGATGGGACACTACTTCTAGCTTCAAGACAAACTCCTAGCGATTGCTTCTCCTCCTAGCAAGCTCCCTCTCCTAGCAATGGCTTCTTCTTTCTAGCAATTCCTCCAAGTAAAAGGACTCTCACTCTCTTTCTTTTCTTTCTTTCTTTCTTTCTTTTCTTTTGATAATGTTTTTGGTGCAAGAGAAAGATAGGGAATGGGGCTCCATTTATAGAATTTTGGGAGGGTCTAAAGTGCAAAAATTCCACCCTAATAACTATTCAAATTAATTCATGCAACCCTTCATGTTCTAAACTCCTAAACCTACAACTCTCCACCTCCCCACTCTTCACAAACTCAACTCCAAACTCTTCTCCTCCCTCTCCAAAACCGGCCACCCCCCTTAGCCCACAAAATAGTCCAAATACATTTGTGTGTGCATGCACACATGCACAAACAAATGTGAACACATTTCTATAACTCTAAATGTGTACTAACATTTGTAACTTGTTATGTAATAGTGCATACTTAACTAAAAATGTGATTTTATTAGTAGGCTTGCTACATGAGCTCATTTCTAAATTAATTAATTTAATTATCTAGTGGGCTCCTCTCCTAATGGGCTAGATTTTAATCTATAAGTCCATGGATCAAAGGAAGGCTAAAAAAAAACTTATGCATGCTAAAAATTTGTAAAATGAGAGTAACAAATGAGAATAAAAAATTTCACGTGCACCATACATGTAAAAATCAAAAAAATACATTTTTAATTTAAAATAAAATGTGGAGGTGTTACATTTAAGGTATAACTTCTAAACACGATTTATGTTTTTGCATGGATCCATTGCTAGGTTTCGATATTTTTTGTAATTTTTCCGCTGTGTATTTAATTTGAGATTACCCTCGAAACCTAACAATGGTATCAGAGCCACTTGCGAAACCATAATTCGGTTATGTGTGATATGTGATTGTTCATGATATGTTCGCACTTTTGGTAGAAATATTCATATGCGATATAATTTTTGCAACAATGCAATATAAGGATTTGATTATGTGTTGGTTGTTAACACAGATGCCACACTAGGGTAGCCCTGGTTTGGAACCATTGAAATCCCTGGAAATATGTGATTTTCTGTGACGTTAGAGTTTCTTAAAGCATGAATAGTTCATGCACGTGCGTTGTTTGCAATGGCATTATAGTTTCTTAAAACATGAAGGGTTCATGCTTTGCCGTGGTAAGGGATGATGAGGCAAATTTTTGGGGCCGGGGCGCTGCCCCGCACCCCACAAGGGGCGGCCTCCCCTTGACTGCCAACTCTGCGTAGGGCAACAATGATTTCCCAAAAAACCAAATCCTTTTAAAATAAACTAAATAAAATCATAACTTATTCTTTGATTATTATGTTTTGTAATGTATTGTGCATGGTTGTGGCCTTAGTTCTGTGATGCATGATTTATGTTCAGTGATGTATTGTTTATATTTTGATATTTTGAATACGGCATGTGTGTCATGCCTTTCTCTTTTATAAAATTGTTTATTGTACTTTCACCTCTATTGGCAATTTAAAATTTATATTTTGCTTTTCACAAGGCCGAATTGTAAAATTTAAATTCAACAAATTAATAAAAATAAATAAATCATTCTGTTTGTTTTGTTTGTTGATTTTTATCAAAAATATTCACCTTTTTGCATCAAAAATTTTATTCCTTCAAAATAATTAATTAATTGAAATCTATGGAAATAAGATAATTTATAAACAAGATGGACGAATACAAGCAATTTTTATAGGTAAATGAGTATATATATATATATATATATATATATATATATATATATATATATATATATATATATATATATATATATATATATACACACATATATTTATTTATTTCGAGGATAGAATCGTAAGATTCCAGCCTAATATATATATATAAAAAGAGAGTCTACAATCACATACAATATTACGAAAACTAAAACTAAAAAAAAGAACAACATAAGCAACAATTACAATCAAAGCAATTGAGGACATTGCCAACCTAAACTACAAATTACCAAAACAAACCAAGGACTTAAGGGGGCAAATGAAAACACGGCGATATAGGCAGGCTGGGAAGAGGGAGAAGAAATCTACATCCAGTAGACAAAGCGTCAAGGTCAACAAATGACAGGGAGGCTAACCCGACCCACCGGCTCTGGCGCTACATGCCCCTGAAGAAGAGGAACGCTTAGCCGAAGGGGGAGGCACCAAGCAAACTCAGGGGCATAAAAACGCGATAGAACATGACCAACGGGATCTGCCCAACAGCCAACAGCGAGCTCCGCCTAAGCTAAGAAACAATAAACCAACAACCAACATCGCCCAATACTGAATAACAAAAGGATCGAAAACCAGAAGCACAACTCTAAGGGGGAACAGAGCTGAAAACTCGAATCAGACTTTGACGAAGATGGCCTAAAAACAGATCATGGCTAGAATGCCAGAAAGAGACAATTAAGGACCTAAGACTGGCAATGAGGCCTCAAAACAATGAATACAGAGCAAATGAGCTCCGAGAAGAGGCAACACAGCAAAAGCGGTAAAAGAGAAGGTAACCACTCCATCATAACAGTGGAGGACTCGCTCAAAACCCAAATACCAAGAACATCCCAGAACCATTCTGAAACAAGAGGAGACAAACAATTCATATCGCAAGGCAAAGGACTGAAATCAAAATCCAGCAATAGCCCACCACACTCTAAAAACACAAATGCATCACGACACCAATGAAGAAAAACACCAGCTACCAAGGTAGCGCAAGAAAAACACACTTAACCAAGCTAAGGCATGAAAAAAAGAAAAAAAGAAAAAAAAAAGTAAGCACGACCATGGCAAAAGAGGTAAAAATGGCCACAACAAAAATGCAGGAGATAACCAAAGCCCTGCTCTAGCGAGCAAACCACCAAAAGAACAAAGTACTCCCACCACCAACAGAATCAGAACAACAACCAACAGAACAAAAAATACACATTCAGACTAGAAAAAAGGAGTGAAGCTAGCTTGAACACTGAGAAGACCATCACGCAACACAACAGGCCCTCAGATCTGCAAAGGAAAGAATAGATTGGAAAATATTAGAGGAAAAAAAATTAAGGGGCATTAGTGCTAGAGGAACGAAAAGTAACAACCGCCTCCTCGAGGCGATACAATTGCAATGCTACCACTTTATCTCGTGATAGAGTGGCAGACCAAAATTTGGCAAAAAATAAAAACTCATCAATCATAGAATCGATCGTAACAGAGATGTGAAAAAAAATACGTTTGTTCCTCTCCGACCAAATAACCCAGATGATGATCAAGATCGAGAGGACCCACGATTTGTGATAGACTTTCCTAATAAAATGGGAATTCTAGCACGAAGAAAAGGTAGTAGGGATAGAGGGAGCTTGCCACGCAGTAACACAAATCTGCCACAAAAGACAGATAAAATTACAGTGGATAAAAAGGTGCCCAACATCTTCATGTTCGGAAGAACACAAGACGCATAATTGACCTATAGCCAGGTTCATTTTGTTAAGAATCTCAACTGTGAGAAGTTTATCGTTAAAGGCGATCTAGGCGAGTATTTTAGATTTCAAGGGAACACAACTGCTCCAAAGGGGTTTGGCAAGAGGAGAGAAAACACAATCAAAATTGAGGAAATTATAAAAGGATTTCACTGAAAAGATACCCGAGCTGGTCCATCTCCATCTAAAATCTTCTTTGGTGTGCCAGGCATAATGGTTTAGGCTAAGACACAAATCATCGAATTCAAACACCAAAGAAGAAGGCAGTTCACAATAGAAAGGAATAGACCAAGTGTAGAACCCCGTATTTTCAAATATTATTTGAAAATGAATTTAAATGATTTTCTGGAGATTTAATGAATATTTTCTAAAAGATTTATCTTTTTACACGTGCAGAACACGTGCAAATACTTTCTTGAGGAGTTTGAAACTCAAGTTTTCTTCATGAAAAATCATTATTTAATATTTGGAATTTATTTATTATTTTTCTAGATTTTTCTGAAATTATTTGGAATTATTTGCAATTTTTGAGAAAAGAATGACCTTTTTGCAAAAATTGACATTTTTAGGGGTTAAAGTGCAAAATGTACATTCTGGACATTTTGAATAGTATTGATTGAAATTTAGAGTTGATATTTTCTTTTAAATCCAAATTTAAATGAGTTTTGATGGAATTTCCAAAGAATGACCTATATATGTAAATTGTATTTTGGAAAAGGATTATTTTGCAAAAATGGGTGAAACCCTAAAACCTATTTCCGGATTGTTTAAATAGTTTTTCTCCAGCAGTCATTTACTGGTAATACAGAATTTTGAGATCTTATTTTGGTGGAGAAAGGCGATTTTTGGATCTAGCAAAAAGGAGGAACTTTTCGTGGACTTTTTCCAACTAAAAGGTGAGTGATATGAACTTTGTTTTGTAAATTGGTTTATATGAATGATTGTTTGTTGCTTGTTTGACATGCTTGTTTATTTAGTGTATTTTGTATGAGAACGATACAATGGTTAATGTTGTATTATGTATGTGAAATCTATGAACGTTTAGTAGATCTTGATTAATGAATTCTTTATTGCTTGAAAGCATGTTAAGATTTGAGTATGACTATGACAATAAGAGATCGGATGGATGAACATCTGGATCTCGTGGATACAAATCAGATTTAGTTTTGAGTTGTGGAAGATATTCAGTATTGAGAAACCCTAATGAAAGAATTAGGAATTTAGAACATGAGAATTGAGTTTTGAGATATTGGATGATTGAGTAATTAATGTGTTCATAATAAAGATTATTTGAGAATTGTCATTTTGCTTGAATACGAACGATTTTCATAAACAAGGGACCTTTAGAAAAACTTCAGTTTTGATTTTTGTATTCAGATCTATATTATGAAAACTGTAGGCCGACAGTCGACTGGTCTACTATTCAGTCGACTGGTACGACCCAGTTGCTGTATCTTTAGTTTTTCTTGAAAATCCGTTCTGGACAGTCGACTTAGACCCTTTACAGTCGACTGGTACACTTAGAAATTATTTTTCAAAGTTATCGTAGATTTTTCTCTGGTAAGTCGACTTATGACCTTTAAGTCGACTTATGACTTTGCAAGTCGACTTATAACACTTAGAATACTTTCTTAAAGATTTCTGGAATTTCTCTCTGGTAAGTCGACTTATGTTTTTATAAGTCGACTTATGTTCTTATAAGTCGACTTATGTCTCCTTTAAGTCGACTTATGTTTTCTATAAGTCTACTTATGATCTGGTAAGTCAACTTATGATTTTTATAAGTCATCTTATATTGTTGATAAGTCAACTTATGATTTTTATAAGTCATCTTATATTGTTGGTAAGTCAACTTATGATGTTTATAAGTCATCTTATATTGTTGATAAGTCAATTTATGATCTTTATAAGTCATCTTATATTGTTGGTAAGTCAACTTATGATTTTTATAAGTCATCTTATATTGTTGGTAAGTCAACTTATGATTTTTATAAGTCATCTTATATTGTTGATAAGTCAACTTATGATTTTTATAAGTCATCTTATATTGTTGGTAAGTCAACTTATGATTTTTATAAGTCATCTTATATTGTTGGTAAGTCAACTTATGACTCTTATAAGTCAACTTATAATACTTAACTTATTTTCTTAAAATTACTGAATTTCCCTCTGGACAGTCGACTGGTGACCTTTTGCAGTCGACTGGTACTGATACGTTTCTAAGGTGTTTTGATGTTCTTTAAACGACTATTTCTTTAAACATTTTGGATCTATAACCTACCCTTATAAATATTATTCTTCTATAGAACATATGTTTTCAATATATTTTATTGATTTGGATTATGGAATTTATTAAAGACTTGGGATTGTTGAGTGGAGAGATTTCTCCTTTGACCGTTTAACGATGGATTAGTGAATTATGGACATATTGAGATTTATTGACAGTTGGGTATATTCTGCGGTGTGAGAGTCATTAAACTCTGGGGTTGGGTATATTCTGCGGTGTGAGAATCACTGTTAGTGATTGAATACCGGGTATCCGATCTGCGGTGTTGAGAGTGACTGAATACCGGGTATCCGATCTGTAATATTGAGATTTATTGATAAACGGGTATATTCTGCGGTGTGAGAGTCATTAAACTCTGGGGTTGGGTATATTCTATGGTGTAAGAATCACTGTTAGTAATTGAATACCGGGTATCCGATCTGCGGTGTTGAGAGTGACTGAATACCGGGTATCCGATCTGTAATATTGAGATTTATTGATAGACAGGTATATTCTGCGGTGTGAGAGTCATTAAACTCTGGGGTTGGGTATATTCTGCGGTGTGAGAATCACTGTTAGTGATTGAATACCGGGTATCCGATCTGCGGTGTTGAGAGTGACTGAATACCGGGTATCCGATCTGTAATATCGAGATTTATTGATAGATGGGTATATCCTGCGGTGTGAGAGTCGTTGATCTCTGGGGTTGGGTATACTCTGCGGTGTTGAGAATCACTGTTAGTGATTGATAACCGGGTGTCCAATCTGCAGTGTTGAGAATGACTGATAACCGGGTATCCGATCTGTGGTATTGAAATGACCGATAATTGAATATTGGCAGCGAACAGTCGACTGGTCCTTTAAGCAGTCGACTGTACTGCACAGTTGAGTTGTACTTGTTGAGAATGATTCTTCTAACACTTGGTTAAGCTACACTTGATGTTTTCATATTTCCTGTCATTTCTTACTTTACAATACATGTTTAGTATATGTTCTCTCGTTCAGTACAGGTTGTTTAAGAATCCGTGCTTAATGTTTATTTATGTTGTTTGTTTGTTTATATCACTCACACCATTTATGGCTGACCCCTTTAGTTTTGGGGGTTAGGGATCATCTCTAGCCTCATGTGTTGCAGGTTGTTGCTTAGAGTTTGTGGTTTGCACGCTTGACTTAGCTTTGGAGATTATAAGTAATGTAATAGAGCCTTGTGTAATTTTTATAATGAGAAGTGTTGTAAAAAGAATGTTTTTAATTCAAGGTGTTTGTATTTCCGCTGCATTTGAAGAAGATTATTGTAATAAGAATTTGGAATAAAATTATTTGTGTTTTTGGGCTATGTGTACTGTTACATTGAAGTTGTTGCTGGGATTGTGCCACGTATTTTCTAAGTTATCATATTAGAAATTCGGGGCGCTACAGATTTGGTATTAGAGCTTGCTTCAATAGTAATAATAGACATAGTATGAAAACCAACATAGGTGTGGACACTAGAGAGTGAGTACCTAGGTGTGGACATTAGAGTGTGAGTATCACATAGAGTTGAAACATGATGTTTTGGTTTGGGGTATGGTTGAGGTTTTTGCCATAGGGTATTGATGTGAATGTGATTTGTGTGGTAATACTCTAACTTTTCCCTCGTTTTGCAGTATTCAGAATGGTTGCACCCAGGGGCAGGAATGGTGGCAACAATGAGGATGGATCTGGTAGTTCTCGAGGAACGGAAATTGACCTTGAGGCTGAATTCGCCAAGGTGTATCAGACCCTGAACGCGCTGATGGCATTCAACTTGGCGCAGCAGCAGAATCAACAGCAGGCTCAGCAGCAGAATCAGCAGCCAAATCATGGAGCTGGACAGGGATTGGTTAACGCCGACCCTATCAAGCAGATTGAATCCTTTAAGAGGATGAGGCCGCCAGTCTTTGAGGGGCAAACTGATCCAACCGCAGCTGACGACTGGATCAGGAGGATGGAGACGATCTTCGAGGTATCGGAGACTCCGGCAGCCAGCAAGGTGAAATTGGCTACGATGCAGCTGGAAAAGGACGCTGGTGTCTGGTGGGAGTCGTTGAAAAGGACTTTAGGAGATCAGCCGATGACTTGGAAAGCTTTTCTGGAGGAGTTCAGAGATCGCTTCTTTCCCCTAGATGTTCAGGAGAAGAAGGCGACTGAGTTCTTGAACCTTCAGTAGGGCAGCATGACCGTACGGGAGTATGAGAACAAATTTGCTCAGCTTTCGAGGTATGCACCAGAGTTGGTTGTCGACGAGGCAAAGAAGGCCAAGAAGTTTGAGCAGGGCTTGAGGCCAAACTTGAGGTCGAGAATGATTCCGTTGGGCATCAGAAGGTTCGACAAGCTGGTCAGGAGAGCAGCTATGATCGAGGAAGACATGGACCAGTCTCAGAAGAAGCAAGAGACCCGGAACAAGAAAAAGAGGCCAGCAGATGATCAGAATGGGAAGGAACTCCCAGTGAAGCAGGGCAAGTTCAGAGATCCAGTGCAGAAGGCACCGACAACACAGGAAGTGACTTGTTTTTACTGCAAGGAGGCAGGTCATTACAGGTCAGCATGTCCGAAGATGGCAAAGCAGACTTGTTTTCATTGTGGTCGTGAAGGGCATATTTGACCAATCTGTCCACAGCTGAAGAAGGATCTCAGGCAGGGACGAGTGTTCGCATTGACTGAGGAGGATGCGGGTAACTCAGGAATGTGATCCGTGTGTGCAAAAATTTAGAAATTTATTCTTTTGTATTAAGTAAAACTTTTATTTGGGGAATAATTGAAGACTGAGTATTTTTCTTCATGTAACAAGATTTATTTGGATTAATGGAATAAAGACAAAGTTTTATTTGATACTGTTTTCTTGCATAAAATTGTGTCGCCCATTTATTGCTAGTCTTAAGTGTGGAGCTTAAGGTGTTTCCAAGCAAGGTCTTGAGGTGGTTATCCTTAGTCATGTCCTTTCTAAGGAGGGAGTGGCCACCGATTCTCGGAAGGGTGAAGCAGAAGGTCAGAGTTAGATGCAGGAGTTCAGTAGTTGTTGCAGCGTGACTTCTGGTGGCAAGTTATCAGAGTTGCGCAGCAGAAGTTTGTTTTTCTGAATTCTTTGCATGATTGTGTTTCTTCTGTATGATGTATTTCTTTTGATGGAATGCGTTCTTTGGTGTGACTGTATTTCCTAAAATTATGTTTCTATCCATGAGTTTTCATTCTTGGTTGGTGTGTTTGTTTGGACTCCATTAGCAGTAGTTCTGAGGACAGAACTCTTCTAAGGAGGGAGTGATGTAGAACCCCGTATTTTCAAATATTATTTGAAAATGAATTTAAATGATTTTCTGGAGATTTAATGAATATTTTCTAAAAGATTTATCTTTTTACACGTGCAGAACACGTGCAAATACTTTCTTGAAGAGTTTGAAAGTCAAGTTTTCTTCATGAAAAATCATTATTTAATATTTGGAATTTATTTATTATTTTTCCAGATTTTTCTGAAATTATTTGGAACTATTTGCAATTTTTGAGAAAAGAATGACCTTTTTGCAAAAATTGACATTTTTAGGGGTTAAAGTGCAAAATGTACATTCTGGACATTTTGAACAGTATTGATTGAAATTTAGAGTTGATATTTTCTTTTAAATCCAAATTTAAATGAGTTTTGATGGAATTTCCAAAGAATGACCTATATATGTAAATTGTATTTTGGAAAAGGATTATTTTGCAAAAATGGGTGAAACCCTAAAACCTATTTCCGGATTGTTTAAATAGTTTTTCTCCAGCCGTCATTTACTGGTAATACAGAATTTTGAGATCTTATTTTGGTGGAGAAAGGCGATTTTTGGATCTAGCAAAAAGGAGGAACTTTTCGTGGACTTTTTCCAACTAAAAGGTGAGTGATATGAATTTTGTTTTGTGAATAGGTTTATATGAATGATTGTTTGTTGCTTGTTTGACATGCTTGTTTATTTAGTGTATTTTGTATGAGAACGATACAATGATTAATGTTGTATTATGTATGTGAAATCTATGAACGTTTAGTATATCTTGATTAATGAATTCTTTATTGCTTGAAAGCATGTTAAGATTTGAGTATGACTATGACAATAAGAGATCGGATGGATGAACATCTGGATCTCGTGGATACAAATCAGATTTAGTTTTGAGTTGTGGAAGATATTCAGTATTGAGAAACCCTAATGAAAGAATTAGGAATTTAGAACATGAGAATTGAGTTTTGAGATATTGGATGATTGAGTAATTAATGTGTTCATAATAAAGATTATTTGAGAATTGTCATTTTGCTTGAATACGAACGATTTTCATAAACAAGGGACCTTTAGAAAAACTTCAGTTTTGATTTTTGTATTCAGATCTATATTATGAAAACTGTAGGCCGACAGTCGACTGGTCTACTATTCAGTCGACTGGTACGACCCAGTTGCTGTATCTTTAGTTTTTCTTGAAAATCCATTCTGGACAGTCGACTTAGACCCTTTACAGTCGACTGGTACACTTAGAAATTATTTTTCAAATTTATCGTAGATTTTTCTCGGGTAAGTCGACTTATGACCTTTAAGTCGACTTATATTGTATTTTAAGTCGACTTATGACTTTGCAAGTCGACTTATAACACTTAGAATACTTTCTTAAAGATTTCTGGAATTTCTCTCTGGTAAGTCGACTTATGTTTTTATAAGTCGACTTATGTCTCCTTTAAGTCGACTTATGTTTTCTATAAGTCTACTTATGATCTGGTAAGTCAACTTATGATTTTTATAAGTCATCTTATATTGTTGATAAGTCAACTTATGATTTTTATAAGTCATCTTATATTGTTGGTAAGTCAACTTATAATTTTTATAAGTCATCTTATATTGTTGGTAAGTCAACTTATGATTTTTATAAGTCATCTTATATTGTTGATAAGTCAACTTATGATTTTTATAAGTCATCTTATATTGTTGGTAAGTCAACTTATGACTCTTATAAGTCAACTTATAATACTTAACTTATTTTCTTAAAATTACTAAATTTCCCTCTGGACAGTCGACTGGTGACCTTTTGCAGTCGACTGGTACTGATACTTTTCTAAGGTGTTTTGATGTTCTTTAAACGACTATTTCTTTAAACGTTTTGGATCTATAACCTACCCTTATAAATATTATTCTTCTATAGAACATATGTTTTCAATATATTTTATTGATTTGGATTATGGAATTTATTAAAGACTTGGGATTGTTGAGTGGAGAGATTTCTCCTTTGACCGTTTAACGATGGATTAGTGAATTATGGACATATTGAGATTTATTGACAGTTGGGTATATTCTGCGGTGTGAGAGTCATTAAACTCTGGGGTTGGGTATATTCTGCGGTGTGAGAATCACTGTTAGTGATTGAATACCGGGTATCCGATCTGCGGTGTTGAGAGTGACTGAATACCGGGTATCCGATCTGTAATATTGAGATTTATTGATAGATGGGTATATTCTGCGGTGTGAGAGTCGTTAAACTCTGGGGTTGGGTATATTCTTTGGTGTGAGAATCACTGTTAGTGATTGAATACCGTGTATCCGATCTGCAGTGTTGAGAGTGACTGAATACCGGGAATCTGATCTGTAATATTGAGATTTATTGATAGACGGGTATATTCTGCGGTGTGAGAATCACTGTTAGTGATTGAATACCGGGTATCCGATCTGCGGTGTTGAGAGTGACTGAATACCGGGTATCCGATCTGTAATATCGAGATTTATTGATAGATGGGTATATCCTGCGGTGTGAGAGTCGTTGATCTCTGGGGTATACTTTGCGGTGTTGAGAATCACTGTTAGTGATTGATAACCGGGTGTCCAATCTGCAGTGTTGAGAATGACTGATAACCGGGTATCCGATCTGTGGTATTGAAATGACCGATAATCGAATATTGGCAGCGAACAGTCGACTTGTCCTTTAAGCAGTCGACTGTACTGCACAGTTGAGCTGTACTTGTTGAGAATGATTCTTCTAACACTTGGTTAAGCTACACTTGATGTTTTCATGTTTCCTGTCATTTCTTACTTTACAATACATGTTTAGTATATGTTCTCTTGTTCAGTACATGTTGTTTAAGAATCCGTGCTTAATGTTTATTTATGTTGTTTGTTTGTTTATATCACTCACACCATTTATGGCTGACCCCTTTAGTTTTGGGGGTTAGGGATCATCTCTAGCCTCATGTGTTGCAGGTTGTTGCTTAGAGTTTGGGGTTTGCACGCTTGAGTTAGCTTTGGAGATTATAAGTAATGTAATAGAGCCTTGTGTAATTTTTGTAAAGAGAAGTGTTGTAAAAAGAATGTTTTTAATTCAAGGTGTTTGTATTTCCGCTGCATTTGAAGAAGATTATTGTAATAAGAATTTGGAAGAAAATTATTTGTGTTTTTAGGCTATGTGTACTGTTACATTGAAGTTGATGCTGGGATTGTGCCACGTATTTTCTAAGTTATCATATTAGAAATTCGGGGCGCTACACCAAGACTTATGGTTATTGTGGGTCTTAACAAGCTCAGCTACCGTGGAATCAGGGTTAGCAGCCAAAAGGAAAAGACGGGGAAACGATGCTGCCAGCTTGATGTTACCGATCCATAAATTAGACCAGAACTTGGTTTTGGATCCATCAGCGCACTCGTGGTGGATGCCACAGAGAAAAGCATTAACCACTTTCCAAACACCTTTCCAAAATGGAGAGGCCTTACGGGAGAGAGAAGGGTAGAAATCCCAAATTTTACGCCGGGAGAAACAGTTAAGAGTATTCAGGAGGGCCCAGGGTAATTGATCTTCTTTTAAAATTCTCCATAACCATTTACCTGGAAGGGATAAATTTTGATTTCTGAGATTAAGAACTCCTAAACCACCTGCTGCCTTGGACGTGCAAATCAACTTCCAATTGCAGAGGTGTGTGCCAGCTCTATAAGAGTCTGTACCCGACCAGAAGAAATTCCTTCTAATTTGGTCAATTCTTTTAATAACCCAATAGGGAACGTAAAAATAAGACATCATGTATAAAGGTATCGAGGAGAGGACAGCATTTAGAAGAATTAATCTACCTCCGCGAGAAAGGTGCTTACCGGCCCGAAGGTTGAGTCTAGATTCAACTTTTTCAATCATAGGTAACCAATCATGTGTATGAAGCTTACCCCATCTCAAGGGAATACCAAGATATTGGATAGGAAAAGAAGCAGAGGCGCAGTTGAAGAACTGAGCAATCTCAACTTGCCGGTTGTCCGAACCTCCAAGCCAAAGAACCGAGGATTTTTGGAAGTTAATAGGTAATCCAGAGGCATTTTCAGAAATATAAAGAAGAAGTTTCAGATTACGTAAGATACTCTTATTGGGTCTCGCGAAGATAATAGTATCTTCGGCATATTGGAGGTTCAGAACCCCGTGAAAGCTCTGAGAACCTCCAAGTCCTTCTATGACCTTGGCGTCCCAAGCGTTACAAAGTAATTTACTGAACACGTCAGCAATAAGAGAAAATAAGAGGGATGAGATAGGATCACATTGACGAAGGCCACACTTACATTTAAATTTGTGGCCTTCCGACCCATTAATTAGGATGGACAAAGTACCAGCAAAAAGACTGGATTTAATCCAAGCGATCCACTTTGGACCGAAACCACGATGCAGAAGGATTTCGAAGAGAAAATCCTAGCTAACATTGTCGTAACCTTTTTGAAAGTCTAATTTTAACAGGATCCCCTCAGAATTGGATCGGTGACATTCCGGAATGATTTCTTGGGCCGATGCCACGCTGTCAAGGATAAAGCAATCTTTGATAAAACTTGATTGAGCGGGGTCAATCAGGGGCGAGATGATAGCACTCAGACGGTTAGAGAGCACTTTCATAATGATCTTGAACGTGGTATTGAGGAGGCTAATCAACCGAAAGTTAGAGACCGAATAAGCACCCATAATTTTGGGAATCAGAACGATATGCACGTAGTTGATCCTATTAAAGGAGAAAGAACCTTGGTGAAGGTCAGATAACATCTTAAATAGATCGTCTTTGAGACAATCCCAAAATTTTTGGAAGAGGAAAGCTGGAAAACCATCCGGCCCAGGAGCCGAATAACTTTTTAAAGAGAATACATCGGATTTAATCTCCTCCAAGGAGAAAGGGTCTTCCAGACAAGACAGATCATGAACCGGATTGCTGTATTATTGGGTCCAATCCAGATGAAAGGAACGCTGTTTAGGCAATCCAATTAGATTTTTATAGAAGCAAAGGAAAGAAGCATGGATATCCAAATATGAAGATAATTCGATGTTGTTGTCATAATGGAAGAAATATGATTACTATGCTGACGATACGAAGCAGTTATGGAAGAAAGAGGTGTACCAATCACCTTCCTTGAGCCAACGGAACTTCGCCCTTTGGGCTCATTTGATATGTTCAAAATGGAGAATACTAGCATATTCTTCCTTACAAGAATTACGTTCGGATCGAAGGGAATCCGAGATAGGGCCAAGTTCCTTAAGTCTATCAATGGATTCTATGGAAGAAAGGAAGACGTGTTTAAGGAAGTTGGCATTGGCAGAACTCTCTTTATGCCAAATTTTGCAGCCGAATTTGATAGCGTGTAGCTTAAGCAGAATGTGACCAAGGCCGGAAGAGCCCGTTATAGAGGAAAGGCACTCTGAGAAGAGATTAACAAAAATTTGATCTTGAAGCCAGAATTTTTCAAACCTGAATTTGAACGATCTAGCAAAGTTGAAGTTAGAGGACAGGGAAATAGGCACATGGTCTGAGGAAGGATTGGGCATGGCCGAAGCAAAAGACTTGTGAAAAAAGGTAATCCAATCATAGGAAACGAGGAAGCGTTCAAGTTTAGCCATCGACGGCAAGGATTGCATGTTAAACCACGTAAATGATCTGCCGTTGAGCGGAAGGTCAATCAGTTGGAGAGAACGAATGCAGTCGTTAAAGCGGGCAGAGTCTAAGGAAAGAGAAGGGTTACCCAATCTTTCATTAGAGAATCTGGTGACGTTGAAGTCGTCACAGAAAAAGAGGAAGCCATTAATATTGTTGTGAAACAAATTAAATTCGTTCCAAAATAGGGGTCGACGATCTGCTGTTGATGGCCCATAGACCGAGACAACAGGGAGTTCACAGTTGAATTCAACCCAATAAAGACGAACAATGAGGAAAAAGGTTAACCTCTAGACAGAAATGAGGGAGAAGTGGGAGTCTTTAAAACCAAACAGGATCCCCCTTCTAGATCCCATGGCATCAAGAGAAATCCAGTTAGAGATTAAAGAACCACCGATCGTTCGTAAGATCGAAGGGGAATGGGAGTCAAGTTTCGATTCTTGGATGGAGATCAAGTCACAATGGGAAGAAGAAATGAGTTGATGAACGACCAGTTGCTTGGTCGTGCACCCGAGCCCCAGAATATTCCAAGAGATACTAATCATGAAAACCTTGACACTCACTAGCTCTAGAAATTCTGCGAGCACGAATAGCATCAAAGTCTATGAAGTTGTCGGAGTAAGCCTGAAACCCCATATCCTTAGAAATACGAAGCATGTCTAGGTTAGAGAGGGTATCGAAGTGTACACGATAAATGGATCCTAAAAGGGCTGGTCTTGAGGAGCCTGCAGAAGGAAAAGGGGAATCTAGATTGCGGAGCTGAGCCGCAAGGGACGGGTGAGATTCCATAGAAGGCAAAGCAGTTTTTTTTGCCCGAATACGGGTGCTGGAACGAATGAAGGGAAATGGGCTTTTATGAGACTTAACTGTCTGTTGTCTCCCAGGGGAGACTTCAGGCGCTGAAGTCTGAGCCGTTACAGGGTGGTCAGAAAGAACAGAATTCTTAAAGGAGGGAAGCTTGAGGTGAACCAAAGGAGATGAATGTGAAGAAAGGGTAGAAGAGGGGAGGTTATAATTAGAATAGGGCAAAGATGAGCGGAGAGAAGGGAAAGAATACCAACCACATCGTGGTAAATTAAGACCTGCTATCAACGGAGGGGGCGACCACATCGGAGAATAAAAGTGGTAATAAGTAGCAAGACTATAAGAAAGTGAATAAGTAGTCGAAAAAGAAGAGTAAAGCCCCAAACGGAAGACGCAACAGCCGTTAAAACTAATATTAAAAGGCACAGAAAATTGACTAATAACAGAAGAAACATTAGGAAATACCTGCTGAAGCGATTGGGTATGGTCAACCTCCGCAACTTCCTCATCCAAAAGGTTATCCTGATCAATCCAGACATCAGATTTAGGATCCAGGGTGCAGGAATTTTCAGAGAGACTGAAGAAGATTTGACCCTCGAAGGAGGAGAACTGTGCGTCGCCAATTTGAACTTGTTCCAATAACTAGAGAAATGAAGGTTAACTTCCCAAGCCGGCTATTTATCATTAGAATCAACCAGTTTGGGAGCAAAGGGTTCTAAGAACGAGCTAGCAGTAGCTGCAGTAATAGGAAGTGAAGGAGCCGAAGAAGATGAAGGTAGAGTAAGCTTAGGCAGGAACTGAGCATGGCCGGGAAGAGGAGGAGGAATGTGTTTGACCGAATTTTGAGGAGCGATATCTGGGTTAATCCAGGCAAGCTTGGGGGCCTTTGAAGGTGAGATTTTGGAAGTGGAGAGAGACTTAAAACTCCTTCACTGGAAAGCAAAATTCTTTTTAGGAGTAGCTTTGGGAATGGCCTTGTATTTAGAAGACCGAGCCAAATCAAGGGAAGAAACACCCACTGAGAAAGTTTTAGGGAGAGGAGAGGCAGACATCAGGGTCTTAGGGACATCGCCAGACGAAGGTGCTAGGGAAGGAACTCTGGTAGCATTATCGTGGTAATTGACCGAAATGGCAAAGATGGACTTAGTTTCTCTCAGGGAGTAGGGGACTGGCCTATCAATAACCGAAGGACATAAAAACTCTGCTTCCACTTTCAGGCATCTCAAAGCCAGTAGGAATGAAGATGAAATGCGAATCAACTAGCCAATACATGTGGTCAAGTCTGCAACCAAACGGTGAGAGTCGCAAAATGGTGGAAGGCCAATGAAAGTGTCTTTAACAGGGGAAGGAAGTAGGGCTGGGGGAGGATGACCTTGATAACTCCATTTACGAATGGAGAGCTTGATTGATCCAATGGACAAAGAGCCAATGGCTATAAGATCTTCCAGAATTTTAGTGGAGGGACAGTTGATGACCACCTCACCATTGGAGCAAGAATTAATAGCCCACACCAAATCATTCACATTGCACGAATTGTTGAGAAAAGAGTCTAAAGTAAAGTTGGACACCGAACCTCTGGAGAAGGAGACTGCTCCGTAGCATTTAAACAGATGCATTTTGTCAGAAAGCTCAGCTGTGGGGATGAAGACAAGGGTGGTCGGTGGCTTAGAAAACGAAGGATCCACTTGGGGTAAGGGGTTCGCAATAACTTAGGGGGTCAAGAGAGAACTTTCTGGAATACGCTGCGAGACCGGAGGGGTAAGGAGAAGAGGGGAAGAGGATGATAGCTTAGCTTTCTTAGGCCTGTGAGCATGCAAGTCTGCCATCTTGGATTGGAGGGAAGGGAAATCAAGTGCACCCAGAACTTGATCAAAAATGGGGATGCCCATGGAGAGGCCCAAAATCTGTTGTAGAGAGAAGCAATGATTTCGGGAATGCCCAGATTTAAGGCAAAACAGACACTTCATGGTTGAAGTGCAGAAAGCCTTCAGATGCATGGCTTGTAGACAACGGAAACAGGTGAACGCGGAGGAAGACGAAGAGGTGGAGGAACGTTTCGATTGGGAAAGGGAATAGGGATTAAAAGAGCGGTAAACTGGCATTGAGAAGCACCCTAGAATCTTCGGAGATATGGGCCAAAAACACGAGGGTTTTGATGGGTTAAGAACGTTATAAGAAACGTTTAATTTAGGCCTTTTTTTACTACCTAGGCCCTTGAGGAACCCATAGAGACCAGGGCCCAAAGTCGAAGAAGGGAGAGAGAACGTGTGTCACAGGCGGCTGAAAAAAAAACTCACACTGTAGAGATCAACAGCGTTGACGAAAACCACTCAAAATCAGATACCAATAAATAGAAGATTGAGGAGAAAAGGTCGACCCCAGAGCACGATGAGAAAAGCACGAGGAGGAAGAAACAAGAGTACATGCACAAAGGGAGCTAAAAATCCCACTCCGCTAACCACTAATGGTTAGACAAGGGATCACAGAAACCGACCAAACAGTCCGTTTCTGAAAAAGAGAAAGAAGAACAAAATCACTAGGAGTAGGAACGCGAGAGAGAAGGAGAAACTAGATCGAGAGTGATCACGCAGAACGAAAAAAGAAAAGTAGCTTAAAACGAACAAAATACAGCCCAAATAAGAAATAAACCAAAATAAATCTTACCGGGATTGGTTAGAGAGGCTGCACTCCAAAAAGCTAGAAGAAGACCAGGGGAACACGACCAAGAAGACAGCTCCAGCGATCAAAAACGAAGGAGGAAGACGCTAGGCACACATCAGCGCAAACTCAGCCACACAGGAAAAGAGAGAGAAGACGGTAGCCAAGCAAGCGAAGGGAGAGCGAGACGACTGACGGAGAGGACAAAGCCAAAAAGGGGGAGAAAACGGAAAACGAAGAGATGGGTCAGAAGATAGCCACAAGCTAAGCAACAAGAGTGAGGGGCGAGAGATGAATGGATGGAAGAGGTGACGAGATCTAGGTGGAGAAGGATGGGGAGGGGATGACACAGTAAGGCAAAAAGATATTTTTGAATCGCCTAACAGATCGCCTTTTTAAATCCAAATGTCATAATATTATCCATATTTATATAAAAATTGGACACATCAAATGCCCCCAAACTTAAGATTTTGCTTGTCCTCGAGCAAAAAGTAAAACATGAATAAAGGATCAATAATAGCTGAACTCATCACACCAAGAGATCTCATTACGTAAGCATCAAAATTTCAATTAAAAATATAAACAGTAGCAAATAAAGTAAAATACAGCATACTCACTTTCTCCAGTGCAATTATTTATTCATAATTCCAAACATAATTATATTTGTCATGCAATTAATGTAATTATAGTATGTAACAACTTCATTTGTGATTTTCCCTTCTCACTACTACAAACCGAGTAGCAAACTAGATTTTTTTTTTTGTCTCTTCACTAAGTTGTCACTTGCTTTTTGACGCGAAGCAAACGTTTGTGATGAATTCACCCGATTACTTAACAAGTCACAAACTTAAAGTGCTTTGCATACTCATATTTCAAGTTTTCGTTTGACGTAAAAGTAAATAATAGTGATGAATACCCCTAGTTACTAAGAAACTCAAAACATTGGAGTAGATTGACTTTATTTATTTATTAATTTTTTTTATCATTAAAGCTCTATTTACTTAAACTCTTTTTAGGACTAGATCAAAAGGGATAATCACAAGGAAAAACATCACATTTTTCTTTTATGTATAATCATATGACTGTCACAATTGTGCAAGGAATTTTGAAATTCAATAATCCTAAAGTAAATATGTATGCTTAATCTTGCTTTATAAGATATTGTCTATCCCCAAAAAAAAAATCTATACTTTAACACAATAAATAACTCAAAAAGTGTAATGGTAAGCCTAATTGAAATCCATTTTTGTTTTGTTTTTTCTTTTCGAATATATATAAAATAAAAAATAAATTTGTAACCCTTCCCCCAAACTTGAATATCACATTTTCCTTAATGGAAAAGGAAAAAAAAACAAAAAAATGCAAAAAGTTTAGAATTTCTCCCCTGATTCGTCTTAAAATTCTGCACGCGCGACGTTCAGTGTTTCAGCGATATCTGGAGCTATAGATGTCCAAATGGGCTGATTCTTTTTGTTCTGGAAAGCTAAGACAATTGCCTATAATCGCTCTTTGAAACACTTTTCCAGATTCTGACTCCATCCTGCTCAAAAATAGCCATCCATGTAGGTGTAGAAAATAGCTCCGTCCGGCGACTTCCAAAATTATGCAATCCTATAAAATAAAATCAAAAATTTAAAATTTAAAATAAACTAAAAGAAAAAGATAATCTAAATGCAGTAAAATAAAACATGGGTTGCCTCCCAAGAAGCGATAAGTTTTTAGTCTTCAGCCAGACGTTGTAGCTGAGATGGTTATGTAACGCCAAGATCCAACAACATCAAAACATCTTTTCTAATACTTCTCTTCAGGTGTGGATCAGGTTCAAGCTCTAGTTTGAGTCGTTTCTTTCTTGATGATGACGTCTTCGATATCCCTACCTCTTTGAATTTCAGCTGAGAAAATAGATGAATACATGGTGCAGCATCCAAATACATAACATATTTCAAATTCTTTTCTTTCTCAGATTCAAGAGTTGCTAAATTTGTTGGACATACTTCGATTGATAACTTTTAAACTTTAGCCTCATGTTTCTTGCCCACAATTAAATCTGTTTCACTTACTTGAAAACACGACTGTTCTTCGGCAGAAAACTTCTTGGAAAAAACATCAAAAGTTACTTGCTCGTGCTGCGTTTGTTCCTCCACAATTGGTTCGTACTCTTCTTCCTTTTCAACCACTTCTGTTCGCCATTTCTTCTTGTGGTTGTTCAATTGTCATCCCGCTTCTTAGTGTTATTGCTTTGACATACTCCGTGGGATTAACCATTGTGTTGCTTGGTAATGTTCCTGCCGTTCTTTCATTAAGAATATTTAAAATTTGACCAATTTGAACCTCAAGATTGCGAATTGAAGCTGAAGTTGAAATTTAACATTTTGGATTGCCAAATCTGTCTTCTGCATGTATTGCATGAACATCTCTTCTAGTGTTGGCTTCTTTGCTTGCTGTGGAAAATTTTGAGGTGGTCTAATTGCTCCTTGATTTTTGTTCCAAGAAAAATTGGGGTGATTTCTCCATCCTGGATTGTATGTGTTTGCATAATAATTGTTTTGCCCTTGAAAGTTTGACGCAAAATTTGCATGTTCAGCATTTGATCGAGAAAAAGGGTTCCCCACTTGGCAATCTACACTTTAATGATTTCCTGCACAAAAATCACAAATAATATTAGTTTGAATAGCATTAAAACTCATATTGCCTAATTGTTTAGATAAAGTAGCAATTTGTGCAGTTAAAGTAGTAATATGATCAAGTTCAAAAACTCCAGCCACTTTTCTTGGCATTGTTCTCTCTGAAGACCACTGGTAATTATTAGATGTCATCTCCTCTAAAAGTTCATAGGCTGCTTCATTAGTTTTGCTCATAACTGCACCTCCAGCTGCCGCGTCAACCATAGATTGATTTGTAACTCCTAAACCATTATAGAATATTTGAATTTTCAGCCATTTCGGTAGTTCATGATGAGGACACTTTCTCAATAACTCTTTGTACCTCTCCCATGCATCATACAAAGACTCGGTCTCAAATTGAATAAATGTGGTAATATCATTCCTTAGCTTCGCTGTCGTTGCCAGCGGAAAATACTTAGCTAGAAATTTTTGTGCAAGTCTCTCCCAAGTAGTAATACTACCCGGTGGTAGAAAATTTAGCCAAGCCAAGCCTTATCTAATAGTGAAAAAGGAATGAGTCTCAATCTGATTACATCATTTGATACTCCGTTGTGCTTGAAAGTGTCATAAATTTCTAGAAAGTTTGCAATGTGAACATAAAGATCCTCGTGCGATAGTCCCCAAAATTGAACAGTCTGTTGAATCATTCGAATAATCGCCGATTTAATCTCAAAATCGTTAGCTTCAATAACCGACCTCTTTATGCTTGATGTTGCTTCATGAACTGAGGGCATAGCATAGTCTTTTAAAGCCTTGTTCTCATAGTTCGCCATGATAATGTATTTGTATGTCCTGAAATATAAGTATTGAAAAAAGTTGAAAAAATAAAAAAATAAAATAAAATAAATAAATAAATAAAAAGTAAGCCAAAAGAAAATAAAGAGGTAAAATAATAATAAAACAAAAAAAAATCCAAACTAGTAATAATCTAGAAATTTTCAATATCAATAAAATAATAACGAGTCCCCGGCAATGGCGCCAAAAACTTGATGTGAATTATTTGCAAGTGTACAAAATTGCAATAAGTAGTATAGTTAAGTGAAAAGAGTGTCGAACCCACAGATTGATTCTTGGACTCATTTGATTTTGAATCATATGAGGTATGAGAACCTTGTTTGTTGGGTAAGATGACAAGAGCTCCATTCACTGAAAGGGTGAAAGGGCAAGTGATCTTTTAGGTCTCTTACATAGTGATGTTTGCAGATCTTTCAACACATTGGCTAGAGGAGGTTTTCAGTACTTCATTACATTCACTGATGATTTCAGTAGATATGAGTTTATGTATCTGATGAAAAATAAATTAGTTGCATTTGAAAAGTTCAAAGAATTCAAGAATGAGGCACAAAACCAACTTGGTAAAATTATTAAAGCCCTTTGATGAGATCGAGGTGGTGAGTACTTAAGCCAAGTATTTGATGACCATATAAAAGAGTGTGGGATAATATCTCAACTCATCCCCCCTGGAACACCGCAATGTAATGATGTATCTTAGAGGAGAAACTGAACCTTGTTAGACTTGGTTCGATCAATGATGAGTCATGCAGACCTTCCAAGCTCTTTATGGGGACATGCTCTATTAACAGCTGTTTTCACACTTAACCGTATTCCATCTAAAATGGTTCAAGCGACATCATATGAGATATGGACTGGGAGACGTCCTAGTGTGTCTTTTATGAATATTTGGGGTTGTGAAGCATATGTAAGGTACCAAGTTCCTCATAAATTTGGTCACAAATCTGATAAGTGCTTCTTTGTAGGATATCCCAAGGAAACCAAGGAATACTATTTCTATAATTCGACCGATGGCAAAGTGTTTGTCGCACGGACTGCTGTGTTCTCAGAGAGAGAATTCGTTTCCAAAAAAATCAGTGGAAGAACAATAGAACAGGAAGAAATTCAAACTTCGCAAAGTAGCAGCGTACCAATGGTGAAAAGGGAGCAGACTCCACAAATTATTGTGGAATAACCACCTGCTCAAGTAGCACAAGGCCTACGTAAGTATAGTAGGATACCTCATCAACCCGAGAGATATGGATTTTTCATGACTTAACATGATGATATATTACTCATGGATTAGGATGAGCCTATGACTTATAAGGAAGTTGTAAATGGCTCAGATTCTGAGAAATGGCTTGAGGCCATGAGATCTGAGATGAAATTCATGTTTACCAACCAAGTATAGACCTTGATAGATCCACCTGAAAGGGTAAAACCTATTGGATGTAAATGATTTTTCAAGAAGAAAACTGACATGGATGGTAATGTGCATACCTTTAAGGGACAGTTGGTGGTTAAAGGTTTCAAGCAGGTTCATGGTGTAGACTATGATGAGACTTTTTCCCCAGTTTTTATGCTTAAATCCATTCGAATCTTGCTTGTTGTTGCAGCATATCATGATTATGAAATATAGCACATGTATGTCAAAACTGCTTTCCTAAATGGAATTTTTCTCGATGATGTGTACATGACACGGCCTGAGGGTTTTTTCACTCCAAATGATGCTAGAAAGGGGTGTAAACTACAACGATCCATTTATGGATTAAAGCAAGCTTCTAGAAGCTGGAATCTTCGTTTCGATGATGCAATCAAAGAGTTTGGTTTCATCAAGAATGAAGATGAACCTTGTGTCTACAAGAAGGTTAGTGGGAGTGTATTTCTGGTGTTGTATGTAGATGGCATACTACTCAGCGGGAATGACATCCCTACCTTATAGTCTGTAAAGACTTGGCTAGAAAAATGCTTTTCCATGAAGGACTTGGGTGAAGCTACCTATGTATTAAGCATCAAGATCTATAGAGATAGATCAAGAAGACTGCTTGGCCTGAGTCATAGTACATACATAGACAAAGTATTGAAATGCTTTAATATGCAAGAGTCCAAGAAAGGATTCCTCCATATGTCGCATGGTGTAAAACTGTCTAAGGCACAATGTCCTTCCACTCAAGATGAAAGAGACCGCATGACTAAGATTCCATATGCATCTGTAATTGGATCTATCATTTATGCCATGTTATGTACTCGTCCAGATGTCATGACGAGCAGGTACCTGTCAGATCCCGGTGAGAGTCACTGGACTGCTTTCAAGAACATCATTAAGTACTTAAGAAGGACTAAGGATTCATTCTTGGTATATGGAGTCGAGGAAGAGCTTGTTGTAAAGGGTTACACTGATGCTAGCTTCCAGTCCGATAAGGACGACTCCAAATCGCCATTTAGTTTTGTGTTTTGCCTAAATGTTGGAGCCGTGAGCTGGAAAAGTTCGAAGCAAGAGACTCTAAAATAAAGATTAAACCCTTGCTCGGGATTTTCTCTAGCAACTTGTAAGCAAGAAAGATCAAACCTCAACTCGTCACTCGATCTACTCCTAAAACTCTAAAATAACTTATTTGAAGTCCATACTCATGGCTCAGAGTTTCTCTAGCAACTTGCAAACAAGCAAGTTCAGAGCTCAACTCGCCACTCGACCTACTCTTGGAACTCGTTAACAACCTGTTTGAAGTCCATACTCGTGGCTCGGAGTTGCTCTAGCAACTTGGAAATAAGCAAGTTCATAACTCAACTCCCACTCGATTTGCTCCTAAAACTCTAAAACAACTTGTCGGGGTCCATACTCGCATCTCGGAGTTACTTTAGCAACTTGCAAACAAGTAAGTTCTGAGCTCAACTCGCCAATTAATTTGCTCATGAAACTCGTTAAAAACATGTTCGGAGTCCACACTCGTGGCTCAGAGTTGCTCTAGGAACTTGCAATCAATGCAAGTTCATAGCTTAACTCATCACTCAATCTACTGCTGAAACTCTAAAACGACATGTTCAAAGTCCATACTCATTGCTCGAAGTCGCTGCAGCAACTTGCAAGCAAGCAGGGACAGAGCTCAACTCGCCATTCAAAATGACTTTCATAACTCATTGACCACCTTGGTCAATAAATATGGAGTCTAGCTCTTCCCAAGTGCTACTCCCGCAATTGTCAAGACAAGATCATGAGGGGTTCAACTCTCTACCAGCACTACCCTTACGACACAATGACTCTAAAACAGAATGCTACAACTCAAACGAGACAAGAGACATTGCTTGAACAGTTAAAAAGTTTTCATTTCACATCATCATTTCATTACAAGTCTAAAAGACACATCGAAAGCAAAGATCAACAAGTTTTCAAGTCTCTTTCAAAGTCATGTTTACTCCCTCGAGGCAAGGGGATGTTCCGGTTGAGAGATATGTGTCGCTTATGTTCCCCCTTGCCACAAAAAACATTGTCAGTCTCTTGAATGACCCAATGAAAGTATCAGTTCTATAGATTGAGTCTAAGATGCATGACTGTGAAAGCATGCCAACCCCTCAATAGAAACAATGCTTGATGAAATGACTACCCCACTCTGTGCATTCCCCGGGTTCCTCGAGGTTCGTCGCGAATGTAAGGCCAGTTCATGGATTGACTTCTCTTAATTTATCTCATCGCGAGAGCAAGATGTGCTCCTAGTCCGAGTCCCCTCAAGTAGTAACCTCAGTCGATGGATCTCCACCTCTTGCTTGACAAGCCTCTCGTTAAGCTGGGCATCCTTGACCATAATTTTCCAATGAATTGTATGAGTTCAAGCTGAGCAGTTCGGATGAGCTTCACCCAAGTGTTCAAGGATAGTCTTCTTCAGATGGGAAACCTCCAAGCTATTCTCAAAATATATTCTTCAACTCATCCCTCTCAGTTGTAGCTGCAAGCAAAGAGCGACGAAGAGATTTAATCTGTAAGTCCCTTTCGACGGCCACCCCTCAAGAAGAACCTCCCCATTGTGAAAACCTCCCTCTATTTCAATGGAAGGCATCTCACGTTGTCTATCACTAAGACGCTTGACCTCAACGTTCCTCTTGGTTAACACTTTCATTAAATGAGCAAACTCCTCTTTCGCTCTGAATAAATTTTCTGAAAAACGATTAAGTCCTAGCTCCGTCATGCACAACCTGGGTAATCTTGGAGTCTCGAGGACCCCCCCCCCCCCCCCCCCCCCCAAACCCCGTCCTGCTGTTTACGATGATCTGCCAATGGGAAAGAGCAGGTAGTCATGGTAATAGTAATCACAACTACAATGATAAGAAGACTCAAGAGTTCCAACCCAACACAACAAAAGTGATTATCAACTAAGGAAAACACAAGTGTTGAATACTAAAAGAGTTTTCATTCAACCCAAAGGAAAGATACATCAAGCGGTGGTCAATCCGCTATTAGGCATATACATAAAAAACCAAAAAGATGAAGACTAGAACAAAAGAGAAGAGTCAGTGGTCCACCTTTGTAGAGGGAGCCACGAGAGTGGCAGTCTCGGCGACCTCCTTCCCCTTCGCTCCTGTATCTCACTCGTGGCTCTTCGCCTCCCCGACTACAAGTTACTCCTAAGCCATCTCCTCTCCTTCCTCATCCTCCTCGTCATCTGAGGTCCTCGGAACTAGCTCCTTTCCTGGCTATAGCACCAGGTGGTACCACTTCCCTTGAAAGAGGGGAACATGTTCGAAAACGTCTTGCATAGTTTTGCGATCGATTTCTCATATTGGTAAACATATGGTCCTCCGCCTCAGCTCTCACCAAAGAGACATCATCCTCCTTCTCCTCTATTGCCTCCTACTCCTTCCTTTCAGCTCTGCCTTGAGCTGAACAACCTGCTCACCAAAGACCTCCCCCCAAAGCCCGGCCGCCTCCCAGGCCTTGACAGCCTTCAACTTCTCTGAGTTTGCCCTGTTGACCGACAGCCCCCAGCGCCTCTCATCCTCCGCTACCTGATTAAACATGTTGCTAAGATGACAGGTTGGTCAGGAGTTAGAAGAAATATGTAAGAAAGAGAAAACATTGCAAGAATCTACTATACTCACTGACATATTGGCCCTGACACGCTCCATGTCAGACGATAAAGGTCCCTCCGTAGCCATCCTAGCCCTGTCCTTCGGGTCAGGAGATGCCAAATAGCCTCCACACAATTATCCCCATCCCTAATAAAGCCTTCGGGCAGCATAGTGATCTAGTTCGGGGCGTAGATCAACTTGAGACTGTCTAGTAGGATCACATCTGCCGTGGAAATCAATGGCAAATGCGCTCTCTCTCAAGCATGGACGTCAGGGTGAGGCCTCCTGGGATGGGACTCCAGGAGGTTGCCTGGAGGCCTGGAGGCCGAGTTTTCTTCTTCTTGCCCTCGGGCTCTTTGGAGCTAACCCAGGTACGCTTCAGCATCATTGCAGTGAAGTCCATATCTTCTGCATCTGCCAATAGAAAATGAAGAAAGATATGAGAACAAGATTATGAAAAGATGAATAAGATATTGCATACTTAAGTAAAGGAAAACAATTGAAAACTAAAGTAATACTAAGATCTATCAGGCTTAGACCCCGTGGAAGAGGACCTCCTCCGTAAATTGCCTCCATTTAAGTGGCTCGCACTTGAGAAAGTCTTAACACACCTTCTTCTCACCATCGCTCAATGCAGGTTCTGCTCTCACCTTTTCGGAACACCGGTCTGTCACTTAGTCGGGATCGCCCACAGCTGTGAGCTACGCACGATAAAGAACTTCTCTTTCCAGAACTTGATCGATTCCAGAATATCAATCAACTTCACACCCGCACGAGGGTTAAGGTAGAAGTGGTGCTCAGACTTGCTCATTTGATGATGCTTGAAGAGCACCCTAAGCATGCTCATACTTGGTTCGACTCCTGCCTCCCGACAGTATAATATGAAGGCGTTCACATGCCTCCACACATTCAATATGAGCTATACTGGGCTAATAGTGTACCACCACAAAACTCCTCTAACAAAGGGGTTCAGAGCAAGACGGAGCCCAACATGGAAAGCATCAAAAAGAAAGAAATAGTAATTGTTGAGAAGTATAGAGCATAACATGATTCTTGAGCTGGGTAGAAGAAGCTCATACTGGGGAAGGGTCCTGAGTGCGGCTCTAATTTGCATTCCTCCTCAGTCAAGATACTTGAGATAAAGTTAGCCTTGGTGACCTTGCGATACTCGGGCTCCTCATACCGAAGAACATACTCAACAAGATCCCTAAGTCTTCGGGATACTGTCAGATGCACGTAAGACCCAAAAGAATGCTGGGGTATCTCCTAAACTCACCCGGTCTCCAATCCTTCTCTATGATCGTTTCTACTTTGTTCAACAAAGAACTGACTACCCCCTTCCTTTTCTCCTTTCTCGAAAGATAGGGAGCAAATTCTTCCTCTACTAATCGGTTTGAAGAAGAGGAGTCATCACCCGACGAGACCCTAGGCATCTTATAAAATAATAATATATATTACCTGACTTGACTAGTACGGTCGAATGTTGGAGCTCGTTGGAGAAAAGTTTGTTGGGATTTCTTCAAGAGATAGAAACTCTGGAGGAGAGAGTAAGTGGAAAAGAAAATGAAGAAGTGTAAGAAGTGGGGAAGAGGAGATATATAGAGAGAAGGAGCGTCGGTTGGGCTTGAACCAAGCTCTAGAATTAAATTTTTAAAGAGAGAGAGATGGTGCCATGTCGACACGATCATTGCCTCAGTGCCACATGGCAAGCCACGTCAGTACCCAAAAGTGAGCCACGCTGGTGCCACGTGGTGGCTAGTCAACGCCAGCTCAGCACCACTTAGCAAGTCATGTCAGCACCAAATGGGCACCACATGTCAACCAGTCAACGCCAACTCAGCGCCATGTGGTGTGCCACGTAAGCATCGAGCTCCTGGCTAACATCTCGCACCTAGTAGGAACTGCACCAAGTTGCCAAAAATGGAGATTCCCCGCCATTGGATTTCTTCAATTTGTGCGCCCCTCCAGATGAACTTGCGAGATCTCCTAAAAAATTGCATCGGTGTCTCACATCTGGTAGAGAGTGCCCCGGGTACAACGCACTGGGTAACTCTCCGGTTGGAACGAATTGGGACCGCTTGATCTCCTCTAAATTCGCTAATTTGATCAAAAGATTCAAAAAATTGAATAAAATTCCCGAAAAAATAGTTAAAATTTTGGAAATTCGGTTTAGAATTCCAAAAAATAATTGAAAATTTGGAAAAATACTACAAATTTCATAACATAATTATTAATTTAGAAAGTTTAATTGTAAAACCGGGAGTTACAGTTGAAAATTCTGAAAACGATCCGAAAAATTGGAAAATTCCAAAAAATCGGGAAAATCAGGAAAAAATCCTAGAAGTTCTGCAAAGCTGTTACTGCTCATCTCCAAAAGGGGTATCTAGCCTACCCAATCACCCCTTAAAGCCAAAAAAGTAGTTCAGATACCTGAAATAAGTTGAACTACTCTTAGAAGACTGAAAACCCAACCTTCAGAAGTAGGGGGCTTATGATGAGGGTAAAAATCGCAACAAATTGAAGCCACACGATTGAGTCACGAATCTCGAAGCTTCTAGCGGTAGAACGGTAATTTGACAGCTAATACAGACATGTATGAAGAGAATGAGCCGTTTCCAAACCCATCAACTCGAAACAGACCTACAAGAAATGAGTAATGTGCAAACCAAGAAGATAAGTCATGGTTAGTTAAAAACTCTTGACTAAATCCTCTATCCAAAAAAGAGTTATCAACTAACCTAACCATGTGAATAAGTAGTTTAAACACAAAATATGCTCTTTCAAATCTTTTGTAACTAACTCTTAGGCCTATAAATAAATCCCCCCCCCCCCCCCCCCTCGGAATCATGTAATCATTATTTCACCACAAAAAACTTCACTATTTTTCAGGGTTTTGACTTGAGTGTCGAATAATTTTTCATCGGAGAACACCCTAGTGTTTAGACTTCTTCAAGTTTGCCGGAGTGCTACCCAAATCGGATTCGAGCGTTCACAGTAGTTAGAAAGTTATATTAATGAGCGATTAATTCCATTCAAATAAATGCTAGATTTTGATAATTTTTCATTAAAGAATTCATATCATCTATTTGTACTCACATAGAAAATAGTAGCAACATCATACTAGTTATATCAAGTGGAATTTGCAAAACAAACTTCCTCCTCTCCTATAGTATTCTCTGTGTTGTACACACGATTTTACTTCATTTTTATTAATCTTTGTAACGAAATTTTTCAGAAACGTGTCATGCTTGATAATGTTGCTAATCTTTTAGGGTGAATCGAGAATTTGGTAGAAGAAAAAAATAGCTTGCTAAAAACAATCTACCTTAAGCATATAAAATTAAAGTACTTCACATCTTGATATATATATTTTTAAACTTCATCTACGCCAGTCAAATCAGTTATCAAGGCTCTATATTTAGTATAACCATTGACTTATCCATTTCCATCTATCTACATCTATAACTATAACTATTATCTCTAATACCATAATATATCTATAGCTATAACTATTATCTCTGATATATGAACGTTAAAATTGTATAATTTATAGGCAATTAACCATCTAATTTCAACTATTCATTTTTAAGTGATACTTATAATAATCATTCATTTTCTCAACTGTTATTAGTTATCATAATATCCTCGAAGTTTAAATTTATTTACGATATAATTATTTATAAAAGTGTCACTCATATAAAATAAAGTTGGTGTCACCAGGGATAATTTGTAAAGAATATGTGATGATTAAAGGGAGTCCTCGTGTTCGGGGCCAAATTACACCTTAGTATTTAATTTTAAAAAATTTTATTAAGACGTGCATCACACGTGCTGATCTAATCTCTAATATTATAATGGGAGAGTTGTTGTCATTTGTAGACATTCAATCATCTAATCTCAACCATTTATTTTTAAGTTGGAGTTATATTAACCATTCATTTACTCAATTGTTGTTAGTTACCATAATACCCTCAAAGTTTAAATTTATTTATGATATAATTATTTACAAAAATGA
This sequence comes from Hemerocallis citrina, assembly GCA_017893485.1. Taxonomy (NCBI): domain Eukaryota; kingdom Viridiplantae; phylum Streptophyta; class Magnoliopsida; order Asparagales; family Asphodelaceae; genus Hemerocallis; species Hemerocallis citrina. The sequence continues at coordinate 9,484,104 of CM030365.1, read as the reverse complement.
CACTATATATAAAATTAAAGTTTTTGCCACTAGGAATAATTTGTAAAGAATATGTTGATGAGTAAAGGGATGTCTCGGGTTCGAAGCCAGAATACGTCTTATTATTTTCTATAAAAATAAAAAATAAATAATAAAATAATAAAATAAAATAAAATAGAACGTACATTGCATGTGAGGATTACTTGTAATATTATAATCGGAGAGTCGGAGTTGTCGTTTGTATACAATCCAACACGAACATCGCCTGTGCATAACTAATATAAAAAAGGCTTCAGGTTCGAGGCCAAGGTGCCCGTGCATAACTAATATAAAGGAGGCTTCATGTTCGAGGCTAGGGTACGTCAGAGTTTCGAGGCTAGGGTACGTCAGAGTTTTTACTTATATATATATATATATATATATATATATATATATATATATATATATATACGTGCATCACACGTGTAATTACTAGTTACTAGTAATGGGAAAGTTGGAGTTGTCATTTGTAAATCTTCAAACTTACGTGCATTGCCCGTACATAATTAGTATAAAAGAGGTGTCAGGTTCGAGGCCAGACTACTTCAGAATTTTTACTTTTAAAAAATACATTTATTAAGACATGCATCACACGTGTAAATTACTAATATAATTTAAAATCAAAGTTATATTAATCATCTACAGAAAAATAGTCATTGAATTGTTTTGACCACAATTAATCTCTCAAATGCACTTAACCTGCTAACTAACTCGTAAATGGCCAAACACTTTGATATGAGTAAAAAATAGAACCAAATCGGCACCGTTCAAATTGTACACGAATCTTAAAGCCCTCAAGGATAAAACAGTAATTTCACTAAAAATGGGTCCGTAAACGGGAATTGGGTCTCTTTCAAACCCAGCAGCCCAAAATGGGTCAATTTAACTGGGTTGTCCTACTAGCCCAATAAGAATTGGTCCAGATTGTTTAAATACGATATAAACTCATAATTATCCATGAGAGACGGTTCAAAAACCATATCTATATCCGGAAGGGAGTTTAAACTCTCATCAACCACTCTTATCTCTTCATGAAGAAGAGATAACTGGTTCAATCAAAAACACTGGTAAGTATAGATAAATCATTATCTTGAAACTGACCAAAGTGACTATAAATACCCTTACCTCCACCAAAAACATGTAATCAACATTTTCTCCAAAAAAAAGCTCTCTCATAGTCTTCTTGATTTCTGACTTGAGCATCGGAAGGTCTGTCTTCGGGATCAACCCCAGTATTTTAGACTTTTTACAGGTCAGTGGAGACAATGGTCACCACACGAATCAAATCCTACGGCGCAAACGAATCAGATCAAGGAGTCAACTGCAGTCAAAGGTAGTTCACACCGTTGAATGTCAAAAGGTCAGTTCTTGATTGTTCCTCAAAAGAATCCACATCATCTTATTGTTCCAACACCGAAAAAAGCTGCAATAGATTGGCTTCGTCTGTAGGAACAGTAAAGAAATTCTGACCAGAATGTGCTGGTAAAAAACTACTTTCGGTCATGCCTCTTAAGGGGAAAGGGAAGGTGGCGGCCTTAAGCTGACGAGCCAACCCTCTTTCTCCACCTCCTCCTCTTGAGGACCTTCCTCTCGCCCTTTAACAAGTGCAACCCCAACAACTTCAGCAAGAAGAACCTCGCCTTCAACAAGTTTAGCCTCCACCCAGAGGAGTTGCATCGGGTGGCTCCAGTCAGAGTTGTCCCAAACCATATGCAAGAACCTTCGTTGAAAACCGAGGTTCAGTTTACACCTCTACCCCTTCAACACTGCCTCAACCATAGCCCGATCTCCATCAAGTCATAGTTAGTCACGAGCAGGGGTCTGACCTCTGAACCCGCCTTAACGAAAGGAGAGCCTGTGAAGAAGTCCCCCATTCAGAAAAGTGGGAAGGTAGGAGAAGTCTTTCTCCTCGAAGGCCACGATCCAGAAGAACTGCCTCTCCAAGGGGGCAGGGACGAACTCGCTCTCCCAGAACGAGAAGAAGACCCCCCTCTCCAAGGAAGCGAAGACTTCACTGATCCCCAAGGGACCACATAAGAACTCCCCGAGAAAGGAGGCATCCAACTCCAACCAGCAGAACAGCCCCTGAAAGAGGAAGGGAGGAGGAAGTACTCGTCACTAGAAAAGAGAAAAGAGCTCCGAGAGTTCAAAGATGAAATTCTTCAGGCCCTTCACATAATTCCTCCCAAGACTCGACGACCTAGTATTCACTGCTCTACCCCTCCATAATGTGAAGAGTCTCATGGGTCTACTAGATCCGATTAGTAAGAGGATGCCGTCCTCCGATGCCTCCGAAAGAAGGAAGATCGTCTAGCACTGCTGAAGTAGGAAGAAGGAAAACAGGAAAGAAGATAATGTCCCGTCAGACCCCCCCCCTCTCCAAGAAGATCATTGAGTCTCCTGTCCCTGCTAACATCAATATCCCAACATTTGAGTGGGGAGACCGACTTAGTAGATCACATCGAGAGTTTTAAAACTCTCATGATGATCCACCAAGCATCCGACTCCCTCCTATGCAAAACTTTTTCAGCAACTTTGAAAGGTTCTGCACGATGGTGGTTCTCTCGTCTCTTTGTAGGATCTATATTTTCCTTCCACCAGCTTGAGGAGCTCTTCCTCACAAACTTCATCCCAAACTGCAAGTCAGAGAAGACCAGTGCTTCCTTTCTAGCACTGAAGCAAATGGATGGGGAGTCCCTCAAGAGCTATGTTCAACACTTCATGGCCGAGTCCAGAACCATCCCCTCACTCGAGTCAGCAATGGCCATGGCTGCCTTCAGGTACATTGTGAGGCATGATGACCTCAAGGCTTCCCTCGTCAAAAGACCTCCTCGGGACTTCTCCGACCATCTTCAAAGAGTCAATAAGTATATCTGAGTGGAAGAAGCAATCTGCCTCCATAAGCAGAGATGCCTTCATCCAAGAACAAATGGAAGGGCACCAATGAAGATGAACCCTGAAAATCCCAGAAGGATGCCATGGGTCAACACCGCCCACCTCCCATGCTTCGTTTTGAAAAGTACACCCCACTTAATGCAATCATATCCGCCATCCTCATGGAGGTTGATAAGGACGGGATCCTTCGACCTTCCCTCAAGATGAATGCCCCGAGCAAGAGTAGAGATAAAACCAAGTGGTGTGATTTCCACAAAAGTCATGGTCATCTTACAGATGATTGTCGAGCTCTGAAGGACAAGGTCGAAGCGTTGTTCCAACGATGATACCTCGCCAAATTTGCACAAGTGGACAACACTGAGCCTCCACGTGAGGGGATCCAATAAGCGACCAGAGAGGCCAACCGAGTCCCAAGGATCGGGTCAGATGCAGATATTTCATGCTATTCATGGAGGACCTGTAGGGAGAGCCTCTAGCTCCTCAAGGAAAGCATTTGTCTGAAGGGTAAATTCAATACATAACATCTCGCCTCCAAGAAGCACGGGAGCAAGCATCACATTCTCGGATGGAGACTTAGAAGGTGTCCGAACACCTCACTGCGATGCTCTCATAATCAGCATGTGTATGGTGAACCATAAAGTGTGTCGAGTCCTAGTCAATAACGACAGTTCAGTTAACATTCTCTTCCTAAATGTATTCGAAGGCCTCAAGCTCAAGCGGGACCGCCTCAAGCCTGTCGGATACACCCTCCATGGATTTTCTAGAGCCCCTGTAGGATGTTTTTCAAGATACAACCAGGTCCAAATGTTTCCACCAGACATCTCGAAGACGTCCTTCATTATCAATCAAGGGCTCCATTGCTACTGAGTTATGTCATTCGAGCTGAAGAATGCCGAAGCTACATATCAACGCTTGGTGAACCAAGTCTTTAAAGAACAGATCAGCCAAAATATGGAAGTTTATGTGGATGATATGCTTATAAAGAGCCTCAGGAAAGAAGACCATGTAGCCGACCTCCAAGAAGCATTTAATGTACTTCAGATCATCAACATGAGGTTGAACCCCTTCAGGGTCTCCTCAAGGAAGTTCTTGGGGTTTATGGTGAGTCAGAGGGGAATAGAAGCCAACCCTGAGAAGATCAAAGTCATACTTGACATGTCTCCACCAACCACAATCAAAGAAGTTCAGAAGCTTACTGGCCGCCTCTCCGCCATCAGGTGTTTCCTCTCCAAGTCATGGGAGAAATGCCTCCCTTTTTTCAAAGCTCTTTGAGGAGCGAAGAATTTCGAGTAGGGGAAAGAGTAGCAAGCATCCTTTGAATTCTTAAAGAATACCTCACCAATCCGTCACTCCTAAGCAAGCCTACACTAGGAGAATTCCTCTACCTCTATTTAGCTACCTCGAATCAAACCCTCAATGATGTGTTGGTAAAAGAAGAAGATCGGGCGTAGAAAGCAAGGTGCTCCATGAAGACAAGCTTCGGTACTTGATGATGGAGAAGATGGCATATGCTCTAGCGACAGCTGCCCAGAAGCTCAGACCCTACTTTCAAACACACTCCATAGGGTTCCTAACCGATCAACCACTTAAACAAGTACTCTACAAACCCGAAAGCTCCGGAAGACTCATGAAGTAGTCTATTGAGTTAAGCCAACATGATATCACCTATCACTTCAGAACTGCAGTTAAGGCCAAAGCTTTAACTGAATTCATCGTCGAAAGCACAATCCCTGATCCTCCCAAGGAAGGAGACAACCCACCACTTTGGAATGTCTACGTGGATGGGTCCTCTTACCTTGAAGGGAGCGGAGCCAGGGTTATTTTGATCAGTCCTGATGAGTTCATTCTTCAATACTCAATGTGCCTCAGTTTCCTAGCTTCTAACAATGCGGCCAAGTATGAAGCCTTGATTGCCGGCCTCCTTCTAGCAAAGAAAGTAAGGGCACAAAGAGTCAGAGTATTCAGTGACTCCCAATTAGTGGTGAACTAGATTAAAGGAGAATACGAGCCTAGAGATGATCGTATGGTCAAGTACTTTGCGTATGTGAAGAAGATTATGTCCACCTTCAAAGAAGCCGAAGTCACCCGCATTCCGCGAGAAGAAAACGGGAAAGCATATGCTCTCTCCAAGCTCGCCTTCTCATCATTTGATGGACTCGACCACACTGTGCTGATTGAAATCCTGCTCAAACCAAGCATTGAGGAAGACACACTTGAGCTCATGCCCATAATCCCTCAAGCACCCAAAGATTGTTGGATGAAGCCTCTAGTCGATTTTCTTGTCAGGGATCCTCCTTGCGGATACCAAAGAATCTAGAAAGATTTGGGTATGGGATAAAAGGTATATGCTTGTAGAAAAGGTCCTCTACAAGCGAACCTACACTCAAGATGATGGTCGACCTTAACATATTTACATTACATATTATGATTTCTAAATATTTATGTATTTCCCATATTGATTTTAGTCGACTAAAATATAATATTTCATTCTTGGTAGTTTTACGTGCTTTTTACGTGTTTTTGATGCACGTATGATTATGTGTTTCCACCGCTACGTGCAATATTTTCTGTGTGTTTAAATGATTTATTTTAGGTATTCAAATCTATTTTTATAGAACGGAAATTCATTTCCCTATTTTTGATTAAAATAATTTTGTACGTGTAACACACGTGTTTTCTACGTACGTAGCAATTACGTCGTGGAATATATAAAATTAATAAATATAATTTCTTATATTGTATTTTCATTATCTTTAAACATTTTTTCGTTGATAAAATCAAATTTCGTATTTTAAATTTTACGTGCGAAGTACGTGTTTTTCGGTATTCGTATTTAAGCGTATTAGTTTTTCAAAATAAATTTCGGAGTGTGTGTAACACCCGTGATTTTCAAATAATATAAATAGTAGTATATATATATTAACAGTCTGTACATATGTATAAGTTAATATATGGTGATGGCATGTATACATTAATATGTTGTAAATGAAATAATAAAGAAAGAAATAATGTTTGGATGTGTGTGTTGTGAATAATGTATATGGTGAATCGGTGGGGGGCCCGCTTGTGAAGGAAACAACACCAAAGTTGTGCTCCTTGACTTCGTCAAAGTAGCTTTGACGTGGCCTTTTAGGTGCACGGGTTGAGGAGTAAGACAGAGGGGCTGGTCGGTTTGTACATGAAGGGGTGGGGGTTACAGTTTTGAAGAGGTGGAGAAGTGAATAGTTGAGAGTTAGGGGAGTTAGGATTATGAAGAGTTGAAAAATTAAGGAGAGATTTATTAGGTGGAGATTTTGCACATTGGACCGTCATCTCATCCTATAAATACATCCTCATTCTCCTTTCCTTTTCACACCAAAAACAAAATCAAGAAAGAGATAAAAAGAAAGAATAAGAGTGTTCTTGTACTTGGAGGAGTTCTTGCTAGAGAAGAAGGAGCTAGGATTGCTTGGTTGGAGCTAGGAGCTAGAAGTAAGCTCTTCTTCTTTATTTGCATCCTTCATAAGATGTGGGTGGTCTCTATATTTTCTAATTCATAGTTTGATCATGCTAGAATATGATAGTATTAATATAGATCAATTTGATGTGATGTGGGTGCTCTTGTACTTTCTAAAATAGAATATGCATGTTATTATGTTAAATGAGTAGTATAGAAATTTGATGAGATTATGTAGATCAGATACATGCTTTTATTTGTGTCAAGAAATGTGAAGAATTTTATTATGATTAATACACAAATTATCACCATGTTGTTTGCAAATGAGAAAAAAATGAGTTTTTGCCATATGCATGTTAATTTATAATTATACTAGGTTTTGCCCGTTGACACGTGTCTACGGCACGTCTCCGGAACAGTGCACCTAATTTAATCATATAAAATAGTTTTGGAGGTCTAACAATAAATTGAAGTAGCAAACATATTATATGAGAAACTTTTAGGGGTCCAGCAAAAAATATATTATATGATTTTTTTGAATTATTTTTAAAGTTTTTAAATTTTTAATTTTTTAGTTTTTTAATTTTTAATTTTTTAAAAAATGATTGTTTTTTTTTTTGATTTTTTTGAATTATTTTAAAAGTTTTTAAAGTTTTTAAATTTTTTTAGTTTTTAAATTTTTAATTTTTTAAAAAATTTTAAAATTTTTATTTTCTTAATTTTTTGAATAGAAGAGGGAGGGAGAGAAAGAGAAAAAAAAATAATTAAATAAATATAGGAGTTGTTTTGGGTGGGGGATTTGAATTTGCGTTTTGGGGGGGAAAAATATGTTTTGTGAGGTTAGATCTGGGCCTTTAATTTTTAGGGGGATTAAAGGAGAGCCACTTGATAGCTTTCTTTGTGTTTTATTATATAGATAAGCAATTGTTGAGATTTTCTTTTATGATCAAAAATAATTCCTTCTAAAGAAAATCTGATACACATAATTTCTTTTGGTTGTTGAAAATTACTAGTTGATTAAAATGAAGAAATAAATTGCTTATTCATAAAAGAGAAGAAATAGATTTGAAATTTAGATATATTGTAAACATATTGATTTTTTTATCCATGAGTTACTGTTAGTAAGTAGATTTCAGTCTAAATGAACTATTTGTAAACTAATGAAAAGATTAGATCGAATGAAAATGGAGATTTTATGAAAATAATGGAATAACAGAGAGATTGAACAAAGGCCTATTAGGTGACTAAATGTCAGTGGGCGCACTTGGCCCTGTGGTCTGGCATTGCGCTGTGTTCTGGTTGGCCTGGGTTCGAGTCTCACTGGCCCAAAGTATTTTGTTTGTTTTGTTTTAAAATCATTCAAAACCCGAAGACTGGCATTTGAGGCTTTCGGTCTGGCTTCTTGACAGCCAAGTCCATTGGACTTAGCAGCTAGCGGGTTGATCCTTGGGCGCTGGCTGAGTTGGGCTTTGGTTCGAAACCTAACCTCAACATTTTGTTTTCTTTTGGATTTTGTGGATTTTAAGTGAGTTTTCATGAAAGGAAAATTTGGAAAAAATTCTATTATTCATATAAATTGATATGGAATCTATTAAAAAATAGTTTCAAAATTTGTAAGTACATTTTGAGAAATGAAAAGAGACATTGAGATAGTAAAATAGTTATTTGTCTTCAAAATTGTTTATTTAAGAGTATGACTTTTATTTGTAGAAGAAGAGTAAATTATTGATATAGTTTCTCTTGATGAGACCATGTTGAGTAAAAAATACTTGATGAGATTGAAATCTATTGTGAGTTCATATAGAGCTTTTGAAAGAATTTATATGTTGATTTCCTTTGATGAGACTATATGAATATGCTTGATTGTGGTTAAGAACTTTTATGTGATTAAGTTCATGAATGAGATTTGAATCTATGATATGAGTTCATGAAAAAGAATTATTGCTTTTGAAAGATATTAAATAAATGAATCATGAATGATGCTAAGATAAGACATTGATCAAATTGTGAATAAGTTGAAGATATGAATACATTAAGTTAAGACATAATTATTGAAGGGTATGAGTACCCATGGATTATTGTACATGAAAGGTTGTGATTTAGAGTTAGTGAGACCTCGGGTACCGGCATTGTTGAAATAAAAGAATTGAGTTATATTTTTGAGATATGGCCATGGAGCTATCTCGGTATTAGTGATTAAGTCCGGTAGGGGGTAAGACTAACTCTAGGTATGATAATTTATTCATGTCTTGAATTTAAGAACTAGGCACATAAGTGAAGATGTAGTAAGACCTAGGCAAACGTAAGTGTGGCACTCTATATAATTGGGCGGTGTGCTTGTTGCGGCGGTTCATCGGGACTATAGACCCAGTCAGGCAGTGTACTCTGGGATTGTGGTTGCCTCGTGGGAGACGAGCTTTTATTTTAAATCCGGGACTTTGCATAGTCGGGTGGATAGTTTGTTGTACTCCATGTATATACGTATACCGGGGCTAGAGGGGCACTTGCGGGAGGTTCACACGATGAGGATTCTGTATAACAGTCGGGCGGGAGATTTGTTGCGGCAGTTCTCCGGGACTGGGATCCGTACTCGTGGAACGTCTTAACTTTATCTTATTATTAGGTAGTTATCTTAGCAAGGGATCGAACCCTTTATTGTGAAGTATGTAGGTGCTTGTCCTCGGACCTATGTAATATGGGATGCATAGAAATCGAACAAGTATGCATTAGTGTCATCCTAGTATAAAATATCTGCATTAGGCATTAAGGTATGACATACACTTACATGTTTAGAGTAATCACATTGCTACACTTTATTTCATTCAAGTTTTGTGATTTGTTAAAGTATGGAGATCGTTATACTGTCTTCGGCATAGAGAGGATAGCCGTGTATAACATTTCGTCGGTTGTAATCAACTGACGTGCCCACAGTTTTACATGCAGGTATTGGATTTCAAAGTGGAAATGCTGCTATCGATTTAATTGAAAGTTAAAGATGTTGTAATTATATTTTGTTGTAATTTATTTTTGTCTTCCGCTGTGTAATAATTGTAAAGAACTCTGATGTATTATGAAAATTTTAAATTTCCTTGTAAAATAGTACGAAGTGAAGTGTAAAGATCCTGTGGAATCTCGAATTCAGTCTTATTGGAATTCGGGGCATTACAGTTCGCCCAGCCAACATTCAGGAAGGAGACCTCGTCCTCCAAAAACTTGAGATATCAAACCCCAGATTGAAGGGAAAGCTCGTCCCTAACTGGTAAGGACCATACAAAGTCTCACAAGTTATCCGCCCAAGAGCTTACCGACTTGAAGACTTGGGAGGGGGGAATATATACAAGACTTGGCACGTCGAGCACCTCATGCAATACAAAGACAACGCTTAACACCCTCACATAGTATTAGCATCAAATATGTAATAAAGGCCGATGATTATAACGGTCACAACATGTAATAAAGGCTTGCATTCAAGCAGCTGCGTAGTCTGAATTTTTCAATAAAATTAGTATTTTCTTTTGCAAAATTTCTTGAACAATTCAACAATTCCCTGAATAATTCAACCTAAGGAAAGCAAAGAGTTAGACACATGGTACGCCACCGAGCAACACCATCCCTTCACTAAGCACTCCAACGGACAAGTGTGGAACCCATTCATAATCCATAGAGTCACACGGGCACACTTGCCCCAGAGCAAGTGTGTGGGGTGTATCTCGCTGTACAAGTGCCTAACCCTGGACAAGTGTAGAGTACACTCCTAGTTCATAAAGCCGCTCTAACCACATGCTCCCGAGTAAGTGCACGGGATTCAGCTCGCCATTCGAGTGCTCCCAACACTCGTTGTCACCCTATTCAGAGTCCATTCATGGTTCATAGGGTCACTTTAGCAACTTAATTCCGAGCAAGTACACGGAGTTTGGCACGCCGTTCGAGTGGTCTTGAAACAACTCCGGACAAGTGCGGAGTCCATTCATGTTCATAAAGCTGCTCTAGCCACATGCTCCCGCTCCTGAGTAAGTGCATGGGGTTTGGCCCGCCATTCGAGTGCTCTCAAAACTCGTCGTCACCTTGTTCAGAATCCATTAACGGTTCATAAGGCCACTTTAACTACTTGCTCACGAGCAAGTACGCAGAGTTTGGTTCGCCGTTCGAATGCTCCTAAAATAACCCCGGACAAGGGCAGAATCCATTTATAGTTCATAGAGCCGCTTTAGCCACATGCTCCCGAGCAAGTGTGCTGGGTTCGGCTCGCCATTCGAGTGCTCCCAAAACTTGTCGTCACCATATTTGGAGTCCACTCACGGTTCATAAGGCCACTTTTGCAACTTGTTTCTGAGCAAGTACGCAGAATTCGGCTTGTCGTTCGAGTGCTCTTAAAACAATCACATGTAATACCCTGATATTTCAAATTAATGAAAAATTATTTATTTGGCACGTAGTGTGCACGTGTAATATTTTGGTTAATATTTTCATCAAGATGAGTAAAGATATTTCAATTTGTGCTTTTGTACCAAAGCCTTATTTTAATTAGATAAAAAGCCCTTTTCCTTAAAGCCCAAAATGTACTTCATGTATTTTGTTTTTAAATAACTATTGTTTTGGGCCATTAATTAAAGCCCATGGTTTAATTCTATTTTATTTACAACTTGTATTGTGTAACACTTTTTAAAGACTTTTTATTTTTGTACAAGTTCTCGTTAGGGTGACTAGTGCATGCACGTGCATTTCGCATACACGTGCATCAGCACCCTTTTTTTTCTTGGCCGGTTTGGATAAGGGGTGGATTTTAGTCATGGGTAGTTATCTAGAGTATGGGTAGTTATTACAACTCCCTAGTTCATCCTAGCCCTTGACCCTATAACTATCTACTAAATCTTAGCCCTCCATCTCACCCAAAATGGTGTATAAATACCCCTCTCTCTTAGACATCTTCTACACTAAAATCCCTTGAAAGAAGTCATATATATTATATTATAGAGTTGGTGAGTGAGAGTTCTCTTGGAGATCGATCATCTCGGCAGAAGAGCTTCGGTGTGGAGCAAGGAGCAAGGAGCAAGGAGTCGTGCAGTGCATTAAGAAGCCTTACTGGATTCGGTTATTTTCGTCAATAAGGTGGGTGTTTCTCAGGACTTCTAATGTAGAAATTATGTTATGGCAATAATGATTGTTACCATGCTTGTGAAGAGTAAGTTTAACTATATTAGATTGCCCTGTGTATGTTTATGATGAAAGTTGTGAAGGACTAATAATGAAGTAATGACACTGTAAATAAGACCGAAATAGGCCTGTACAGTCGACTGTCACATGGACAAGTCGACTGGTGCGAGGCGAATGTTTTTCATGATTTATTAGAAAATTTAATGGGGTACGTGTGTACAAACTAAAGTGATAGAATGGTTGCTAAATTCATATCCTCCATATTGTATATGACTGAGGAGACATGAACGGATGAAAAAGAACTAGTGATAATTAGAAAAACTGGGAATAACCCGTAAAGTCGACTGTTGATGTAAACAGCCGACCAGTATTGAATTAAATTAAGAATAGTCCCGAAATTTCATGAAACGAAGTATTTCTATTGTGATGTTCTAGTGTGCTAAATTGAGATTTAGTATTCATTTTTGCAAGTAAATGATGAGTAAATGAAAACGCATGCTTAACCTTTCCCTTGAGGAAAGAAAACATTAGTTATGTGAAATTATATGTTGTGATGTCAGTGAACAGCTAAGAATATTACATGTTTATGTAGTATGAATATATTGTAATGTGACACAATGATGTATGTGAATGGAAGAACAGAGGGAAGATAATTCCTTAATTTGAAATGTTAGCCTGTTCAGTCGACTTAATGCAAGCAGGAAGTCGACTGGGCTGAGTGTGAAAATTGTAATTGAAACCCCAGAACAGACGACTGATGAAATGACAGTCGACTGTCACGTGAATGATATTTTGAACATGGAAAATTGCGGAGCAGCCGACTGGCCATGTGCAGCAGTCGACTCTCCTGAGCAGTTATGAAGAACTTGATTTGACTGAACAAGTCGACTGGACTTTCTCCAAGTCGACTGTCCAGAATATTTTGAGATGTCAGAGATCTTATTTGGTTTATGTTAAAAGTTGTGAATTTTATGGTTGATGTTGGTAAACTCTATTTGCTGTTGCATGAATTTACATAAAATGAATCATCGATTTGAATTGAGAATTCAATGAATATGAAAGCTAATATCATGATAAAGAAATTCTGTGAGACTATTAAATGAATTATGAGTTGAAAATGCTCAAATTGGAAGTTGTGAATTGGAAATTGAAACAAAAGAGTAGCTAAGTCTCCCCCGGCATTTGGAAATGAAATGAAATGAAATGAGAATTGAAAGACCAAGGTTGGTCATGTGTGAATGAAATGAATAAGTCCGGTTTAGTGGAGAGGCTAACTCTAGAGCTTTGATTTTTATTCATGATTCTAATAATTAGTACATAGTGGAGATGTGATGAAAGTGAGAGAAAAACACGAGTATGAGAACTAGGATTTACGGTGCGGGTGTGTGAGCCACAGAATGCATGCTTGATGAGTCAAGACATGGCGTGGGCACAACTCAGAATGATCGGAATCTAGCCATGCTTGTGGGATGTTTGGTGACTGCAAGAGGATCGTGTGCCATGAAGTGAGGCTGAATTGCCACAGAATGCATGCTTGATGAGTCAAGACATGGCGTGGGATTCCCCTCCAGAATTTTCTGTACACAAGCTTGTACTCATAGATCATCTAGGATACTCATCGTAATTACAGTAGTAGATTAAGTCATGGCGAGGGATTGAACCCTACAAGAATGAAGAACGATTAAGAGGCTTGCCCTCGGACCTATGTAGTATGGGATGCATAGAATCCGAACAAGTGTGCATTAGTGTCATGTAAATTAAACAATTGCATTAAGGATTAAGTGCATGAACACGACACGACATCATTAAGATTTTTCCCTTTACTTTGATACGTGAATAAGTTTGTGATCTGTTAAGAAATGAGAATCGTTATACTGTTTCTGACATAGAGAGGATGGCCATGTATAATTATCGTCGGTTGAATAAACTGACGTACCCACAGTTTTGTATGCAGGATAAATGGCATGAAAACGATTAAAGAGGAACAAATGCTTAAAGATTCATTCAATGTTGTTTTACATTTGTTCATTGTTGTAAATTTTACTTCCGCTGTGCAATGTAAATGTAATATTGATGTAAACTCTGATGTAAAGTGAAAAGTTTTAAATTTCCTTGTAAAATTGTATTAAAGGAAGCGAAAAGATCCTGTAGAACATCTCGAATTCAGTGTATTTAGGATTCGGGGCGTTACATCACAAGTCTAAAGAGACAACTTAAAAGAGACAGTGCCCAAACACTTAGAAATATTTTATTTTATTTTACAAAAAAAAAGTCGATTACAAGTTTTATTGGAGAACAAGTATCTACAAGATTACAAAGTTTCACTCAGCGCCATCTTTACTCCTTCATGGTACAGCGATGTTCGCCTTAAGGGACACACGTGGTCTACAGTTTCCAAAATGTACCCGAGCACTATTCTATTCCCTCGAACCATATGAAGGGATGTCCAAACCCGCAGATCGGGTCTTACCCTTCGGGCCTACTACTCGTGTCGCCTCTCCAATCGACATCCCGCTAGACGAACCAGCCACCCCACTTTGGGCATCTCCTGGATTCCGTGGGACCCCAGAAAAATGTAAAGCCAGTTCATGAAATGATCTCCCTTGAGCGTTCTATCCATGAGAGCAAGATGTTCTTCTAACATTGCCTCCCTCGAGAAGTTGCTTCAATCGATGAATCTATACCTCTTGTTCAACAAGCCTCTATTTCAGAGATTCATCCTTCACCTTAAATTCCAAACGAGGCACACTGGCGTACGCCGAACCACTCGGTCGGATCCCCCCGAAAACTTAAGAATAGTTCTTTTCAGATGAGTCGCTTCTAAGAACCACTTAAGCTCCACGTTCTTCAACTCGTCTCTTTCAGTAGTAGTCGCCAGAAAGGAGCGACGGAGGACTTTAAGCCTCGAAGACTTACCAGCGGCAACTTCTTTTGAAGAATGATCTTTCACACCAACCGGAGGTACCTCTCGAAAAATTGTATTGTTACACCTCGCTTCAGTATCCCTTCGGGTCAATACTCTCCTCAAGTGGCCAAGCTCCGTCTCTGCTTTAAAAGGCCTCTCTCGTGAACAAGCGAGCCCCAGCTCTATCACCTGAATCTTGGTACGGAGATGGACAATCTTGCGATCGCAAGAGTCACGTGCATCATACACAACAACCTGCTAACGAAAATGAACGATAATCTGTAATGCCCCGAATTCCAAATAAGACCGAATTCGAAGTTCCACATGATCTTTACACTTCACTTCGTACAATTTTACAAGGAAATTTGAACTTTTCATTATACAACAGAGTCTTTACATTTTTTTACACAACGGAATATAAAAAAAAGTACAACAATGAAAATAATATACATCTTGCAACATCTTTAACATGTAATTTAATCAACAGCATCATATCATCTTTATATCTTCAATAAAATCCAACTCCTGCATATAAAACTGTGGGCACATCAGTTGCTTACAACCGACGAAAATTTTATACACGGCCATCCTCTCTATGTCGAAAATATAACGATCTCAATACTATAACAAACCACAAACTTGAATACAAATAAAGTGTTACATGTGATTACTCTAAACATGTAAGGGTATGAAATGCCTTAATGCCTAATGCATGTGTTATACTACAATGACACTAATACATACTTATTCGGATTTTATGTATCCCACACTATATAGGTCCGAGGGCAAGCACCTACGTACTCCACATTAAAGGGTTCGATCCCTCGCCATGAAAACTACCCAGTAACAAAAGCAAGATTTAGACATTCCACGAGTACGGATCCCAGTCCCAGAGTACACCGCCCGACTGTTATACAGACTCCTCGTCGTGCGAACCTCCTACAAGTGCCCTTCTAGCCTCGGTATACGTATATACACTGGAGTACGGCAAACTATCCGCCCGACTACGCATAGTCCCAAATTTAAAATAAAAGCTCGTCTCCATCGAAGCAACCTTAGTCCCGAAGTACACCGCCCGACTATAAGCCTTATTTACGTTTGCCCAAGTTTTACCACATCATCACTTATGTGTATAGTTCTTAAGTTTAAGACATGAATAAATTAGCCTACTTAGAGTTAGTTTTATCCCCTACCGGACTTAATCACAAATACCGAGATAGCTCCATGGCTTTATCTCAAAAATATAATTCCAATCTTTTAATTCAACAATACTGGTACCCGATGTCTCACTAAACTCTAAATTACAACCTTTCATGTACAAGAATCCATGGGTACTCATACCCTTCATAATCATGTACTAAACTCATTATATTCTTATCTTCAACTTATTCACAATTTAATCAATGTCTTAACTTAGCATCATTCATGGTTCATTTATTAATTCACAATCTTTAAAAGCAATAATTCTTTTCATGAACTCATAACATAGATTTAAATCTCATTTAGGAAATTAATCACATAAAAGTTCTTAACCACAATCAAGCATATTCATATAGTCTCATCAAAGGAACTCAAGTAACATAGCAATTCTTTCAAAAGCTCTATCTGAACTCATAATAGATTTTAATCTCATCAAGTATTTCTTAATCAACATAAGAAAACCCATAACATGGCAAATATTTTTATCTTCTTCTCAAAATACAAGTCATATTTTCAAATAAATAATTTTGAAGTCAATAACTCATTTTCTATCTCAATTCCTCTTTTTATTTGTCAAAATATACATGATAATTTCTAAAACTATTTTTAACAATTCTAAATCATTTTATATAAATATTAGAATTTTTTCCCAAATTTTAATTGCATTTGAACTCATTTAAAATCCAAAAAAAGTAAAAGAAACAAAATGGCGCCTTCAGGTTTCGAACCCAGGCACTCCCGACCACAAAGTAACCGCCTTAAGGCTCACCCACAAACCAAGAAGTCTAATAGACTTCTCTGTCATAATGAAAGATTCAAAATCCCCAAATACTCATTATTATTTATTTCAATAATAATGTATACGAATAATGTATACGAATATTATTATACATATACCATGCTCATATTTTGTACATTATTTGTATCAACTGTATATGAGATGAGACTGAACAAATGATATGTCAACTAACATAGGGTGTATCTAGAGATTAAATACACGCCGTGTGTAGGTATTCCTAAAGTCATCAAGACTGAGTTCCAAAAGTTGTCATATCTCTGATTAAAGAAATTATAGCATCACTTGTTACAATCTCTGGAAGTAACAATCTTTTAACTTATTTAACAATCTGTAACGCCCTGATTATAGGGTTTAACAATATATGACAGATGGTTTGATACCAAATACACAAAAAGTAAAGAACTCTTTCATATGTGTTTATAAATTTATTAGGGTATTGTCATGTGATTACTATCAGGAGATGCTAGTAAAACATAACATCATATGTTACACATTATAAGTATAAAGTTATAAACATAGTATCAATTCACTTCCTATATTTGTACTTAGATAACCCCATCTGTTGGGCGAAGTAGCAAGATACCTGTTGCATTGTAGAATATATTGGATATATTGATACTATGTTGAATTTATGCTTATTTAGTTTTTTTTTATTTATAAAACCTTTTATTGTTCAATTCGAATATATAGCACATACAATAGCATGGATTTGTTCAACATTTAACACATCAAACTACTCATTTAACATACTAGCATGTATTTCCTACATTTAGAAAGCACAAGATCACCCATATCACATCAATTTGATCTACATTACTAATGTCATATTCTAGCATGCTCAACCTATGAATTAGAAAGTATAAAGACCACCCACCCAAGAAATGTTGATTTCTTGTAATTTGCACCTAGAGTGCGAGCTCCTGGAAACTCCGCTTCGCCTCCTCAAAATCTGCGCGCAAGAAAAAAGCTCCAACCCTCCATCCAGCTAGCACAGTGAGAAACAACATTTCAGCAAATGCAAGACCAAACAGCAAGCCCACTTTATGTTCATATACACATATGCATATATCTACATATGACTATATATATATATATATATATATATATATATATATATATATATATATATATATATATACATATACATAGTATTTATGAAAGGTAGGGGAGTGTGCTGGATTGGGATTTTTGGTGGCTTTCGGATTTGACAGAGCAAGGAAAAGGAAAGACAATGTGAGGGGAAATGTGCAAGTACAAGTACATATATACATATGTATGTATACTAGAATGTGGTATAGGTGTAGGTAGGTGGAGAAGCACAAAGGTGGAAGGTCTGATGGGTTGGTTTCGGCAGGGTCAGAGAAAGAAAGAAGGAAGAGGAAGATGTGGAGAAATGTAGGGTATTAGGGGTATGTATAGGGTCTTAATAGAGTAACTATAATAACTACTCACTAACTCTATCTCTTCACCTCCCTAACTCCCAACTTCTCACATCCCATAACCCCCGGCCATTCATTATTTTCTCACAACCCATAACCCCCGGCCACACACACTTCCTTCAATTAATTATTTTTATTTAAATTAAAACATAGGTTCTGTATATAATATGTATGTAAAAATTAATTTAATTAAAAATTATAATTTTTCATGCAAAAATAAATTCACACACTCTAAAATTTTATTTTGAAAACGAATATGCTCACATACGCGCACCGAAACACGTGCGTCGCACGTAAAATATTAAAAATGCAAAATCAACTTTATCAATGAAAATTATTAAAATATAATCGAAAAAAATATAAGAAAAATATATTTATTAATTTTATATATTCCACGACGCAATTGCTACGTACATAGAAAACACGTGCATAACACGTACAAAAGTATTTAGATAAAAAATGCAAGAAAAATAAATTTCAGTTTTATAAAGTAGATTTGAATACCTTAAATAAATAATTTAAACACACAGAAAATATTACACGTAGCAGTGGAAACACATAATCGATACGTGCATCAAAAACACGTAAAATGCACATAAAATGTAGCGATTGAAATTTAATATTTTAGTTGATTTAAATAGGATAAAATATGTGGGGAATGCATAAATAGTCAGAAATCACAATACGTAATGAAAACACGTTATAAATATTACCAGTAACGGTACAAAATACATGTGCATAACACACGAGGCCAAAATTGTCATTTCCAATTTTGCAGGGTATTACAAGATCACTCTAATGGAGGCAACCAATGTCACAGAATACATGAAAAATCAAGAGCTCAAATCCAACATAAGATGCGAAAGTGTGAAAAAGGAATTTCGTTCCAATGTAAAGATACATCAAGTGGTGGCCAGTCCGCTATTAGGCACTCATACAAAAAAAATACAAAAAAAACAAATAAAAACAAAAAACAAACAAAAAAACAAAAAAACAAAAAAAAAAACAAAACAAAAAACAAAAAACCCAACTAGCTAAGAGAGGAGTCAAGGATGCACCTATGTCGACTGATCCACGGGAAGAGTAGACTCGCCACCAGTTCCCTCAACCACCCCCAGAGTCACTACCATTGAGGTCAAGGGATCCGCTACAATGTCCTCCTTCTCTTCCTCCTCGTCTTCGAGAATGACATCATACAAGAGTACCCAGAACTTTCGAAGCCAGGACTCGCATTCTGACGTGCCGAAGGGCCTTCGCATACACCTTCTCCATGTTCAAGGCTAGGAACCCCTTCGCCTCGGCCCTCGCTATGTTCACCGCGGCCTATCTCTCCTTCGCTGCACTCTCCCTCTCCCTGGATGCATGCCCCCTCTCTCAGGCCACCTTCTCTGTCTCCTTCGCCAAAGCAGACTCCAACATTGCAATTTGCATCGACTGAGTCTCTGCTAGATGTCTCACCGCCTCTAACTCCTTGGCGGTATTCGCCTGCTCTGCTCTGTCCCGGTCACTCGCTGCCTTTAGCTCCTTCTCTTACCCCGGTACTTGTTTCAATAAGTAGCTGAAGTGGTAAGTGATCAGCAAGAAGAAAAAGATTTGAAGTTACGAAGAACAAAACAACTGATGTCGCTTCATAAAAAGTCCATTGCAGAAAGAAAATTGTAAAAACTTACCGCCATATTGGCCCTGTCTATCTCCACGGCAGAGTCGCCAACCGACCCCACAGCCATCGCAACTTTGTCCTTGGGGGTCGCGAGGTGATGAACTGCCTGCATATAAATCACTGATTCCCCAAGGAACCGATCATGCTTCATGACTCGCCAGTCCGGGATGAAGACCTTCTTGTGCTTCTCTGTGAAAATGGCCTCAGTCCCTGCAGTGATGGGAAGAGCTTTAAGCGCAAGAGCAGCACCTCAGAAAAATTCCCCAATAATGTGGGAAGCCAAAGAAGCGGGTGGAGACTTTAAGTTCACCACCGAGGAGTCGCTCGTGGGGCCCCTCGCAACCTTCACCACCGTAAATTTGGTGGTCGCTCTCTTCCTCTTCTTCTCTTCGGGGACTTAACCGCTCAACCCCGCATGCTTAGCGATAATCGGGTTAAAATTCATGCCAGCTACTCCTGCCAAACAAAACATTAAGTGATGAGAAAAGAAAGAAAAGAAGGAACAACTACGAACGCAAAAATGAAGTGCAAAGAAAAATTAAAGATGCGTACTAGGGTTGATCGGACTAAGACCCCCTGACGAGAAACTCCTATGCCACTTCTCTCCAACTCAGAGGAGGCCGATTTAAGAGTATTATAATCATTTCATCCTCCTCTAGACTCAAAACTGGATCGGCCTTTGCCCTCTTCGGCACTTCCTCTCTGCACCTCATGGGAATTGCCCATGACTCACGACTTCGAACGAGGAAGTATTTGTCCCTCTAGTATTTGATCGAGTTGGGGTTGTCAATCAGCTTCACCCTCAACGAGGAGTAAGATAGTATCTAAAATCTGACTTTCTCTTTTGATGGATCTTGTAGAGCATCCTCAAAATGTTTAGTCGCGACTCAATCCCAACAGCCTGGAAGTGCAACACAAAGTTGTTCACATGTCTCCACATGTTCGACATATACTGGATAGGACTCAAAGAGTACCACCGAAGAACCTCACTCACAAACAGGGGAAGAGGAATACGAAGCCCCACAAGAAAAGCGTCAAACGGGAAAAAACACGTATCAGGGGAGATCGACGAACAAGCTCCAACACCAGGGCCCGACAACATAAGATCAAAGTCCCTCAGGATCATGAAAGATTACCGTATACTGCCTAAGTCGTCCTCAATAAGCATCGAAGATATATCACCCACCTCTCGAGTGCTGACGAGGCTCGTTCTCTTCATATAGTGGTGCCATCCCATGCTTGACTCAGAATTTTTACCAAAATGACCCACTTTTTGAAATTATTTACCAAACTGACCAACTTTTGAAAGTATTTACCAAAACGACCCACTTGCTAACTCAATTTGCGGCTCTAGTGAAAATAGGGTGAGTTAGCGAGTGTATGCTTGGATTTTTTCTTCAGAGTTTTTTCCAGGTGGTGAAACCTGAAGAAAAAAGCCAAGTATACACTTGCTATCTCAATTAGCGACCCTGTTTTCACTAGGGTCGCTAACTGAGATAGTGAGTGTCGATTGGGATTCACTTAATACCACACTTGCTATCTCAGTTTCTTCTTCTCCTATCTCTTTCCACACTCCTTCTCCCACTCTGAAACCCTAGTGGCCCAAATCTCCTTTTCGTTCTACCCAGTATTCGTGTGGTATTTGTTCATAACTCTTACTATTTGATTTTTGGTTAATTTTGATGTAGGGTTAGATTTAGAATTGTGAGTTAATTTGAGATGTGTTCAGCAATAAATTGAGTATTTTGGTTATACGAATTATGCCTATATTGAACTAAGTGTGGATGATTTGTACTAAATTTATTTGTGTAATTAACCTTAAATAACCTATATTGTACTAAGTTAGTTAGTGTTATTCATGTGCTTGTACCACACTTTGGAGAAAAAGTAAATAAAAATAATAAGTTTAGCCTTGCTATCTCAGCTAGCGAGTGTGTTTGTAGCGAGTGTAGCACACTCGCTAACTGAAATAGCGAGTGTATTGGCTTGAATTATAAAAAAACTCATTGGGTTTAGACTCGCTATCTCAGTTAGCGATAGCGAGTGTATTGGCTCGAAGAAAAATATATTTTGGTTTAGACTCGCTATCTACCACACTCTCTAACTGAGAAAACGAGTCTAAACCCAATTATATTTTCTTCAAGCCAATACACTCGCTATTTCAGTTAGCGAGTGTGGTACAAACACACTCGCTAACTGAGATAGCAAGGCTAAACTTAGTATTTTTCTTTACTTTTTCTCCAAAGTGTGGTACAAACACACGAATAACACTAACTAACTTAGTACAATATAGGTTATTTTAGGTTAATTACACAAATAAATTAAGTATAAATCATCCACACTTAGTACAATATAGGCATAATTCGTATAACCAAAATACTCAAATTACTGTTGAACACATATCAAATTAACTCACAATTCTAAATCTAACCCCACATCAAAATTAACCAAAAATCAAATAGTAAGAGTTATGAACAAATACCACACGAATACTAGGTAGAACGAGGATGAAATTTGGGCCACTAGGATTTTGGAGTGTGGAGAGAGATAGAGGAAGAAGAAACTAAGATAGCGAGTGTGGTATTAAGTGAATTCCCAATCGACACTCGCTAACCCAGTTAGCGACCCTACTGAAAACATGGTCGCTAAATGAGATAACGAGTGTATACTTAGCTTTTTTCTTCAGGTTTTCCCTAAGTTGTGAAACCTGAAGAAAAAAGTCAATTATACACTCGCTAACTCATTTAGCGACCCTTTTTTCACTAGGGCCGCAAACTGAGTTAGCGAGCGGGTCGTTTTGATAAATACTTTTGAAAGTGGGTCAGTTTGGTAAATACTTTCAAAAAGTGCATCATTTTGGTAAAAAATTCTTGACTCATGGGTCCCTCGCAACCTTCTCCCCTAACTGATGGGAAAGCCCAAGATCTAGGGGAGTACAATGATCAGGAAGACCAAACGAGAGGGAGTCTAACGGTTATGAAGATCAAATAACGCACCATATTGATAGGTCAACGGGACATGTGGCGCAGCCGAACCACCTCTAAAGTTCAATGTCTTACACCAAGCAAATGTGTCCCCGATCAAAAAATGACGGAGAACTGTTGACTGATCAACAATCAATGAGACATATGTTGCGCAACCGAGCCCCCTCTAACGTTCGGTGGCTTGTGCCAAACAAACGTTGTCCCCTATCAAAAAAAGAGGAAAACAGTTGACTGGTCGAAAGTCAACGGGACACGTGTCGCACATTCGAATCCCCTCTAACGTTTGGTGTCTTGCGTCAAACAAACATGTCTCTGATTGTAACCCCCTTTCTCGCTAATATGTATTTTCTGAATATTTTCGGTATTTTGATTATTTACAAATTTATTTTGTGCTAAACTGGTTTCGGATCTTCTACTAAGTGTTTTATAATCGATGATTACATTTATTTTGAATAACGATGTATTTTCTATTTATAATTGATCAACTATTTATATGTTACATTATTAATGTTTGGATTTTAATGAACCTGTTAATCTCCAATCCTATTCTGATACATATCATTACTATTATTATTATTATTATTATTATTATTATTATTATTATTATTATTGCTATTGTTTTCATTATTTTTATTATTATTTTTATTATTGAATTACTTTCACGAAAACGTTGAACCCAAATTATATTCTGTCTTGTATTATTATTCTTATCAGTATTGTTATTAATATTATTATTATTATTAGTATGATTATGATGATTTTTATTACTGTTATTATTATTATTGTTATTGTTATTGTTATTTTTATTATTAATATGTGTTGGTATTAGTATTATTATTATATTTTGTTAAAGCCCATTAATTTTGATCTATATTATATTATTTAATTATTTAAATTGAAGCCCATCATTTGAAGCCCAAATTTTAGCCCATCTCCTATTGGATTATAACCCAAACCCATATCTATTGGATCCCAACCCGTTAACCCATTATCCTACCCTACCCAAATGCAACTATCCGTATAAAAATCTCTTCACATTTCCCCACTTCTCACATTTCCCGTAACCTCACACCCCACAATCTCATAACTACCCATTATACTTATTATTATTTTATATAAACCCCACCTCCTGTCTCTTTCTCTTCCCGGTACTCTCTCTCTGTTACGCCCCTACCCCTAGCTCGGACAATTTATACAATTTATAAGACAAATTAGATACTATGCCCCTAGCTCGGACAACTTATACAATTTATAAGACAAATTAGATACTATGTAGTACAACTGCCCACCACAAGCTGCCTCTCAAAAGGTGGTTAACCGGATTGGTGACTCTTGATCATGCGCTATAGTATTTATTTATTATTATATGCATTTGATTTACCGATATAGGATTTTAATCCAATACTCTTACCTTTCACAATCCCGGGTGAACAGTAACAACAGCATGAAGGTGGGCCCCAGCTGTGAAGCCATGTCATCAGAGCTTCTCACAGCATTACTTTGCTGTTTGTAACCACGTGGGGCCCCCAACATAACAACTCCTATTACACATTTTTATTTACATATATAATGCCACCACATATATATACTTTTTCCAAACAGTCAACAGCTTTCAAACTATATTATATATATATATATATATATATATATATATATATATATATATACACACACACACACACACACACACACACACACACACACACACACTTCTACACTTTTCTGAAAACTACGAGGTGTTACACACCCCCCCCCTCCAAAAATCAGCGTCCTCGCTGAGCACGAGCATGCACAATCTAGTGCAGGATCTCCTTTCTAGCCGATGTGGAGTGGAGTACCCTAATTCTGCTAGCTGCACCGTACCGTGATTCTGCGGGTGGTCCACTATTTCAGGCTGCCACCTCGCTCCCTTTCAAGCATACCCGACGTACATCTGCTACCTCCATCGCAGGCATACATCTCACCCACTCTTACCCATACTCGGTGTCGAAAGTCGGCTCTGATACCATTTGTAACGCCCCTGCCCCTAGCTCGGACAATTTATACAATTTATAAGACAAATTAGATACTATGTAGTACAACTGCCCACCACAGGCTGCCTCTCAGTGGTTAACCGGATTGGTGACTCTTGATCATGGGCTTTAGTATTTACTTATTATTATATTCATTTGATTTACCGATATGGGATTTTAATCCAATACTCTTACCTTTCACAATCCCGGGTGAACAGTAACAACAGCATGAAGGTGGGCCCCAGCTGTGAAGCCACGTCATCAAAGCTTCTCAACAGCATTACTTTGCTATTTGTAACCACGTGGGCCCCCCATCATAACAACTCCTATTACACATTTTTATTTACATATATAATGCCATCACATATATATACTTTTTCCAAACAGTCAACAGCTTTCAAACTATATTTTATATATATATATATATATATATAGGGAGAGAGAGAGAGAGAAATCTTCGGTTGCACACTACTTTGGTGAGCACTCCGCGAACACTCACGAAATAGAGCACCTATGACAAATCCGAACCGCTCATATTGTTCTATATACCTTAGATAGCCTAACAATAAAAAATCAAGTAATTTGAAGTTCATTTGCCCATGATTTATATCATCACAAAATTGTATGGCTGAAAATTCTAACAACATGATGGATGGGCAAATGAACTTTAAATTACTTGATTTTTTATTGTTAGGCTATCTAAGGTATATAGAACAATATGAGCGGTTCGGATTTATCATAGGTGCTCTATTTCGTGAGTGTTCACGGAGTGCTCACCAAAAGTAGTGTGCAACCGAAGGGGACTCTATATATATATATATATATATATATATATATATATATATATATATATATATATATATATATATATTAAGGCTGGCAATTGACCCGAACCCGATCCGAGCCCGATTATGTCCGACCCGATTTTAATAGAATACAGGCCTAAATTTGTTGAAAATTTACGGACCCGGGCTCAACAATTGAGCTCGAATTAATTTCCGGGCCATGTTCGGGCTTGTATAAGTCCGATCCGAACCCGACCCGGATTTACCGTTAGTATATGAGCCAGGTGATATTCAAGCACATAATCCAAAGAACCTAGGCATCAGAAATGAGTTTTTTATGCAATTCATTGCATGTGGGTGGTCCAAGAGTTGGTGCATTGAATGAGTTTCTAGTGGCCATGTGCATGCTGAATCAACTCCCCCCCCCCCTCTCTCTCCTTCCTTCTGTCTTTTCCCTTTCCCAAAAAACAAGAAGCAGTGCCCCCTCTCTCTCTCCTTTTACATCTATTTTCCTTTCCCAAAACAAAAAAATTAAAAGCAAAGAGGAAGCCTTCGATTCCCACAAAAACCCACTCCAAAATCAAGTTTTTTATGCAATTCATTGCATGTGGGTGGTCCAAGAGTTGGTGCATTGAATGAGTTTCTAGTGGCCATGTGCATGCTGAATCAACCCCCCCCCCCCCCCCCCTCTCTCTCCTTCCTTCTGTCTTTTCCCTTTCCCAAAAACAAGAAGCAGTGCCCCCTCTCTCTCTCCTTTTACATCTATTTTCCTTTCCCAAAACAAAAAAATTAAAAGCAAAGAGGAAGCCTTCGATTCCCACAAAAACCCACTCCAAAATCGGGCCGAGCTTGGGTTTTTTGGCTTTATTCAGGCCCAGGCTTGGGCCTTATTTTGACAGTCCGATTGAAAATCGGGCCGGGCATGGGCCTTAGAAAAAAGTTCGGGCACGGGCTCGGATTTGTGTAAGTCCGGCCCAAACCCGGCCTGTTGACAGCCTTAATATATATATATATATATATATATATATATATATATATATATATATATATATATATATATATATATATATATATATATATATATATACACACACACACACTTTTACACATTTTTGAAAACTACGGGCAAAAAAACTACGGGGTGTTACACTCTCTCCCCTTTTTTTCTTTTCTCCTTTGTTCCCAACAAAAACAGAGGAACCCCCCCCCCCACCCGATCGTATTCCCCCTTCGCACGAGCCCCATTGCAACCCCTTCGCCTCCACCGCAACAACATCGCTACCTCCACGTAGCCCTCTGCTACTACTGTCTCGCAGCCGAAGAACTCCGCTACTCAATGTCGCCATTGCAGTCGTCACCCCATCGAGGCTTTGCCATTGCCGAGCTCACTCAGCCCCTGTTCTCACCATCGTCAACCTCGAGCCTCCCGCCCGAGCCCTGCCTTCCACCATTGCCATCGCCATCATCGAAGTCAACCTCCCTCAACCTTCGCGTCACTTCCCCACAACCGCTCGAGCCTCCCAGTCTCCACCGCAGCGACCTCCGCCCCTTGCGTTTGCGATGCCCACCGCAACCTTCCCCTTCTTCCCCTGTTTCCTCTGAGCTCCCACTGCACCATCGACCCATCGCAACAGCCTCCTTGTCTGCCACAACCTGAACGCCAGCGTCGCCATCCTCGACCCCATTGTCGTCATCCGCTCACCCTGCATTTCACCTCCTCGGCTTCCCATCGCCATTTCCATCGCCTCGCGAGCCCTTCTCCTCATCTCTAGTCTTGCACCAGCGACTCACCACCCTCGCCCTTGTCCCTGTGCACAGCCGTCGCCTTCCCCTGCTCCGCTCGCCTCCCGCTCGAGCACCTCCCTCTTCTTCCTCCACTCGACCTCCTCGTCGAAAACCCCATTGAAGCTCCAGTTAGTTTCCTAGTCAAGAACCACCATCCCCTGCACCTTCCAAAACTCCACCACCAGTGCACGCCCTAGCCGCCCAGTCGACCTGTTCGCCCCCCACAACTCAACCTCCGTTCGCTTGTCGCCACCGGAGCCCCGAGCCCTCTGTTTGATTGTCATCAGTGCACCTTGCTCAATCTCGGCCATCCGATCATTGATCATCACCATCAGATCAACATCTTCTTAAGCCATTGGATTGCGGCCGTCCGATCGTTGATCATCGCGATCATGATCACTTCTTGATTTGTTGATCTTGGCCATTGGATTTGCATTGATCATCACCATCATCATATCATCAAGATCTTGATCTTGATCGTTGGATCTCTTTTGATCATCGCGATCGTGATCATCATCTTGATCTTGATCTTGATCTTGATCTTCGATCTCAGTCATCCGATCATCCAATCTTGATCCCCATAAAGATCCGTGCCGATCGTGATCATCGTGATTGTTTGCTCGTCGTCGTGTCGCCGGGATTCCGATCCCGTTATTCTTTGCATATTCGGATTAACCTAATCGTCATCAAAGGCAAGTCCAGTTGAACTCGTTTAATTTTTCTAGTTCAAGATTATTGATCTCCTCAAGTAGTTCCCTTTCGATTATTGTAATATTGCTTTGTGTACCTTCTGTTGGGGATATCGAGGGTTTACACGAGCTAACCCGAAGTATCCTTGACTTTGTGCCAATATCCATTGATCCAAACCCAAGCTTGCATGCACACACAATATGAATAAATTGATTAAAAACTTGTATATAGAAAAATATAGTGATTGAATGCATGTTGATCGATTGTGTTATTGAGACATGAATCGTGACATGATAACTTGGTTTTGTACACTGAAAATTCATCTTAACTTGTTTTATATAATTTTAATGCATTTCATGATTCAAGAATAAGTAGATTATTCGTTTTGATGAATGTATATGATGACTTTTTATTATTTCTTACTGTCTGCCCTGTTTTGCACTGAGGTTTCGACCCTGTTACAATAAGAATCAACCAAAACTATATGAAAAGAAATTGTAGCCTAATGAATCTAATTTCTATAAAATCTTATGGATCTAGATTCCGGTCTGTGAGCTGTGAGATATTATAGTTTTAGTCACTGCTGGTCTGTATTTCCATAATTGCAATTTAGTAAAACACCGACACAACTTTCAGTTGAAACACCATGATAATAGTAGTGTAAGAACATGAAACTCTCCAGAAATTTACTAGACATGCTTAGGATTCATTTTTAATTTTTTATAGATTTTTATATTGATTTTACACCTTGTTTTCACCCATAGAGTTTTGACTATAAGCTGCTGCCAGAACCCTTAAGATGTAAAGATTAGGGTAATCGACCTAGTTATGATCAGAATCAATTGAAACTTACTGAATATGAATTGAAGCCCCATATGTCTAGTTTACATCCCTTTTAACGGAATCAAATTCCGAATTATAGTTTGTGAATTATTACTGTTTTAGTACTGCTATGTCTGCTCTTTTCAGATTCACAATTACATGTATATTATCATGCATCGCATCATTTTGTTGCATCCTTATCATCTCCTTGACACTCTTGTACACATTGCATGATCATGAATGATTTAATAAAATATTAACAAGCTGGTGTGATAAGGGTTGACTTAGTAGTGGATAATCTCAGAAAATGTACTCGGTAAGACCTTATCGTTATATTGTATTATCATGGAAGGAGGAGTATCGATTGTGAATTATTGATTGTCAATTGTTGATTGTAAATTATTCTATTGATGCCGAATACACGCTCTGTATATCCCACCACGATGTCTAAAACAAACACTGTTTTGTATGTACCGAACCTGTGGTATGGGACGCAGTACTACATGCATTAGTTAGGCTAAATACTAATAGACTAGATTGACACTTGCATCCTTGAATCATGACTATTAACATTAACATTGTTTATCGATTATTGATATTGAAAATTGCATTGTTAAATCTAGACTTTTCATTAGTCCCTGTTATTGCTTTTGAATTTTGTTCTTGTTTCATATTCCTTGATGTACAATGTTCCTTTACTCTTTGCTTTTCACTACTTGTTGTCCGTACTTGCTCTAACGGATATTTTTCCCCACTCTAGTTGATTCAACCACAGGTGCGCAAGGAGAATTGCCAGAAGGCATTGGTGAGCAGTTCTTCTAGGATTGGAGCAGGAGCGGCTTTGAAATAAATTATTCCTTCAATGTTCATTTTTATATCACATTGCTACTTTCGTTGAACTTTGTATCCCAGGCATTGTTGACCCGTATTTGTTGTTTATTTCCAGTTGTTGATTGTTATGTTGGACTACTGCATGTTTTATCTCAGTATTTATTTATATGATTATGTTTTTCTGTGTGGTTGTAATTATTTTTTTCATATTGTTGAGTTAAGACTAGTTCAGCTTATGGATGATATTAATATCATTCGCTGAGCCTTCGTCACGGAATCGTATTCCTGTATTTTGGGAAGCGGGGCATGACACTGATCTAAAAGTTAAGCAAAACTGTTGACTCGTCAATGATCAATGGTCAACAATCAATGAGACACGTGTCGTGTTACCGAACCACCTTTAACGTTCGGTGGCTTGTCCTGTAACGCCCTGAACTTCATATATGGAGAATTCGAGACACGAGCCAGAACCTTTACATTCAATTAGCCACAATACACAGAAAAGCAGGAAAATTTAAAACTTTTTACTCAATACAAAATATTACAAACCGAGTGTTTACATTGTTTCATTAGATTACATCATAGTATACATGAGAGAAACAAATAAACATTGGGCTCTTTGCTTGGAATTTATGCCTTGACTAGATTTCTCCTCGATTGGTGATCCTGCATCCACAACCTATTTAAGTGGGGAAATCAGTACATACACTGACACTTAAAGACTGATGACTAGCAGCGAATCTCAATTTTAAACAAACATATTTTAAGCATGGTAAAATGTGTCGGTGTAGTTTAAGTATTCGTAGGTGTTATGACTTAGAATCTAATGCAATGTCAACTAAGGTTAGGATGCACTTATTCTAATGCAAGCGAGAATCTGGAATTGTATGCATCCCATAACTACATACGTCCATATCAAGCCATTCTCCATATTTAGGGATTTGAACCCGTGTTATGAATTCTACTCTTGTACACAACCTATTCCTGACAGATACAACGTGACTGATGAGGTTGCAGACGTGGTCAAGTCCCACCAATGCAGTACGCTCATAGTATCTATGTTTGCCACTACTACCCGGCGTACCGGACCTCACTCAAAAGCCAGACGAACACAGGATATCCGCAGCATAGGATAGCACGAAGCCTACCCATAACTCATAGATCGTGATCTAAGGCCCATTTGCTTTCCCGACATAGAACATGACGGAATTCCGGGGTCCATCCCCTAGTTCCGATAGGGGAACCTCACGTTCTTATCATGGTATTTCAGGAATTAACAGAGTGAGATACGCAACCCGTGCTCCTAACTCGTGAGAAGGCATCGTACGTATCCCTTTGACGGAAAGGTACAACCCAATAACACCTCCTAGTATCGGCCTATAGGGCGAGTTTGATCATAAGGTATTACCCTTAATACCAACTCTTCCCTTTGGCAAAAATGGTTAAGTAATCATCCTTACAAGTTATTACCCTAATGATGTCACCAATCCTAACAATCTTACGGGGTTTTCAACCTAGACTTTCCTAAGATTGTCATAGTCCAATCGCATGGCCTATCGATCCAAGACACCAGTGATGGGATCTCCCCCACTTATCACTACCCCTAACTCGGATCTCGTCAACATTCTCGGCCCGCGATCAACCCACACTGGTTAGATCCATCGGCGCACGAGGTGTGACTTATCCATAGTTTCCAATGTGGTAAGATACGAGTCTTGAGGGTCGATGGCCCCTAAGGTAACTATAATACCCTAGACGAGCTTTTATCAAGCAACAACAAATAGTGACTTTTCCAACCATTTTTACCCGTAATCGAGTGCATGTTTTTTCTGCTAACATTTCACAACATAACCCGCTTATATGAACTAGTATCTTGTGTTAGCCTTACTAACACCTTATTGTTATCCATATATTGGAGATGAAGAACATTCACATGGGCCAATTTTAACTAGAACAACATACAACTAGGATCATGGGTTGTTTCTCAATTTAACTAGAACAACATGCAATTAGAATCATGGGTTCCTTCTCAATCTAAACTAGAACAATATACAACTAGAATCATGGGTTCTTTCTCAAATTTAAGCTAGAACAATATGCAACTAGAATCATGGGTTCTTTATCAAATTTAAGCTAGAACACATGCATCTAGGCTCATGGGTTCTTTCTCAAAATTTAAGCTAGAACAACATAGAAACTAATTTCATTGGTTTTTTATAAAATTGAACTAGAACAATCATGGAACTAAATTCATGGGTTCTTTATAAAATTGAACTAGAACAATCATGGAACTAAATTCATGGGTTCTTTTAGAAGTTTAACTAGAACAACCTACAACATACGATTCATGGGTTCTTCTAGCAACCTAAAAGTAAGTAGAGCATGATCCATGGGTTCTTCTAGCAGCCTAGAAGTAAGTAGAGCATGATTCATGGGTTCTTCTAGCAACCTAGAAGTAAGTAGAGCATGAATATAGCAACCTAGAAGTAAGTAGAGCATGCTATTCAACTTGATCTTTTATGAACTATAATTACCAAAATTGATTCTTCACAAGCATGAAAGTAAACCTATAATCCACTACTAAAACTCTATCTTCTATAAACTAGAAGTTCTAAATATTACAAAAACCACTCCTTAGGAATTAGAATATTCTACATATTACAAGAACTACTTCTTCATGAATTACAAGTTCCTATCTATTACAAAATCTACTTTTTTAAGAACCACAACTTTCTGCATATTACAACAATCTACATTTAAGAACTACATTCTCTATAAATTACAAAATCTACTTTATTAAGAATTACAAATCCCTATATATTATAACAATCTACATTTAAGAACAACAATCTCTATATATTACAAAATCTACTTTTTTAAGAAGTACAAATCTTTACATATTACAAGAATCTACTCTTTAGGAATTACAAGTCCTATATACAACAAGTCTACTTTTTATCAACTAGAAACTCTACACATGTAAAGATCACTACTTTTGTGAGCTAGAAATTCTTTAGCATGCTAACTCAAAAAATGAGTTTTAACAACCAAAATGGGTTCTTTTCAACATACAAGCTAAAGATGCCTACTATTAAAAGAACTAATCTTTTCTAACATAAAAACAAAATAACCATGCTACAAAAGAATGAATCTTTTACAATTTTAGAAGCAAAATAAAACTTAATCTTTCCTAACCTAGAATAAAAGCTTAATCTTTCATGAACTAGGATTTGTAAAGACTTGATCTTTAACATGGTAGGAAGAAACATACAACCATTTGATGTGATATTATTTGCAAGTGTACAAAATTGTAACAAGTAGTATAGATAAGTGAAAAGAGTGTCGAACCCACAAGGACTAATTATTTTATCGAGTACCGAAATGACTAGATTAACTACTATTTGGAAAATTGAAATTCAATAAATAAAGCAACTAAATTAAATTAATCTAAAGAACTAATTAAATTAATTAAAATGAGCGGAATGTGAAATTTTGTTGTTTGTTAATGACAAAATTAATTCTAGGGCTTTTGACTTCACCTAGTTAATCATACACAATTTATAACTCCATGTGAATAAAAAGATTATTTTTTCAAGTTGTAAACCAAAATCCCCAAATTATTCAATGCTTTATCTCGAACAACACTAAAAATATTTCCAACTAACAGTTTGTCATATCTCTATGCAAATTTAATTAATTAAAGACTCATTAAGTTCTATGGATTTCTTTATAGTCACATCAATTGCGGTAAATTATCTCTAATTTTGCTCAATCAATGGTGTTAAATTTTATAGTTCTAAATCAAAAATTACCTCTTGGTCTTTCCATGATCCAATAAATCATACAAAAGTTGACCAAACAATTGTAAGCATTGAACACAAAAATCAAACACACATCCATGGAAAAATAGACAAATAATATGAAATTAAAATTGTGTTCTTAAAACTAGGCTACATTAAAGACCTAGAAAAATAAATTTAGTTTATACTAGTTTTGCAACTAACAAACATAGTATTTGATTGCATAATGAAAATGAGAAGAGAAGAAAGAACTCGTTTTATTGTTGTTGTTGCTTGAAGCCGTCAAGATCCCTCTTCTTCAATCTCTTTATCTTCAAGATCTTCATTTAATCTCTCTCTAGCCTCCAAGATCCTTCTCTAGATTTCACATTCACATCTGCCCCCAAAGAAACCCTAAAAAGAGATATAAAAATACAGCCCATCGGATCCGAAACCCGCATTCAAAATATAACATCAGCACCGATGTGATCGACCGCAACTGTGGACGGTCGACCGTCACGCCCTTCACATTTCCAGGGTCTGGATAGAGAGAGGGACGGTTGACTGCGCGGTCGACCGCAACTTCGGTCGAGTGTGCAGTCGACTGTTCACTTGCTGTTTTCTACGCGCAGTCTGTAGAAAAATTGATTTTCCCAGAGCTACAGAAATTCATTTGTAATGCATGAGTACTCGTTTTGAAGAAGACTTGACGAACGAAAACTTTCATTTATAGCTCAAATTCATATTCGCCCATCTTCGGGTTCAAAATAGCCGAACAAGATCTAGGTGCTGTTCTTGCTGCATTTTCGCCTTACTTTATTCTTCAATTCCAAGCTCCATAACTTCGTGTATTTGAGTCCATAATCATAACATCCATCTCATTCCTTAGAAAACAAACAAATAAATAAAATTGAGTAGAAATAAGATGAAATTCAAATAAATAAATACGAACTCACAATTTTTATACGTAAAATGAGTAATAAAAGCATATATAAATTACACTCATCAAATACCCCCAAACTTAAAATTTTGCTTTTCCTCAAGCAAAAAGTAAAACCATGAATCAAGGGATATAGTAATCATAATTAGGCTCAACGCATCTCACCAAGAGATCTTATCATGCAAGCATCAAAATTTCAAGTTAAAATATAAACAATAGCAAATAAAGTAAAACAAAGCATGCTCACTTTCTCCAGTGCAATTATTCATTCATAATTCCCAACCCAATCATATTTGTCATGCAATTAATGTAATTATAGTATGTAACAACTTCATCTATGATTACCCCTTCTCACTACTACAAACCGAGTAGCAAACTAGAGGGTTTTTTTGTTTTTTGTTTTTTTTTTTCTTTTTTGTTTCTTCCCAAAGTTGTCACTTGTCTTTTGATGTGAAATTCAAATATTTGTGCTGAATTCACCCGGTTACTCAACAAGTCACAAATTTAGAGTGCTTTGCATACTCATATTTCAAGTTGTCGTTTGACGTAAATGTAAACATTGGTGATGAATACCCCTAGTTACTAAGAAACTCAAAACATTGGAGTAGATTGACTTTATTCATTTAATTTATTTACTAATTATCACTCTATTTACTTAAATTCTATTTAGGACTAGATCAAAGGGGATAATCACAAGAAAAAGCTTCACATTTTTTCTTTTGTGTATAATCACATGACTGTCACAATTGTGTAAGGAATTTTGAAATTTAATAATCCTAATGTAAATAAGAATGCTGAATCTTGCTTTATAAGCAATTTTCTATCCTAAAAAAACTATTTCAATGCTTTAGCATGATAAAGAACTCAAAAGTGTAATGGTAAGCCAAATTGAAATTTCTTTTTGTTTTGTTTTTCTTTTCAAATATAGAAAAAATTGTACCCCTTCCCCCAAACTTGAATATCATATTGTTCTCAATGGGAAAGGAAAAGGAAAAACAAAAAAAATGCAAAGAGCTTAGAATTTCTTTCCTGATTCGTGTAAAAATTCTACACGCACGACGTTCACTGTTTTAGTGATATCTGGAGTTGTAAAAGTCCAAATGGCTTGATTCTTTTTTGTTCTGGAAAGCTAAGACAATTTCCTACGATCTCTTTGAAACACTTTTTCACATTCTGACTTCATCCTGCTAAAAAACAGTCATCAATGTAAGTGTAGAAAACAGCTCCGCCGGGCGACTTTCAAACTCATGCAATCCTAAAAAATAAAATCAAAAATTAAAATGAAAGTAACTAAAAAGGAAAAGAAAATATAAATGCAGTAAATGAAAACATGGGTTGCCTCCCAAGAAGCGCTAAGTTTTAAGTCTTCAGCCAGACGTTGTAGCTGAGATGGTTATGTAACGCGAAGATCCAGCAACATAAGAACATCTTTTCTAATACTTCTCTTCAGGTGGGTATTAGGTTCAAGCTCGAGTTTGAGTCGTTTTTTAAAGATAGCGTCTTTGATATTCCTACCTCTTTGAATTTCAGCTGAGAAAATGGATGAATAGATGGTGCAGCATCCAAATACATAGCATATTCAAAAATATTTTCTTTTTCAGATTTAAGACTTGCTGAATATGTTGGACATACTTCGATTGGTAACTTTTCAACTTTAGCCATATGTTTCTTGCCCACAATTAAATCAGTTTCACTACTTGAAAAGATGATTGTTCTTCGGTAGGAAACTTCATGGATTTAAAGACATCAAAAGTTACTTGCTCATACTGCGTTTGTTTCTCCACAATTGGTTCGTACTCTTCTTCCTTTTCAACCACATTTTGTTCACCATTTTCTTCTTGTGGTTGCTCAATTGTCCTCCCGCTTTTTAGTGTTATGGCTTTGACGTGCTCCGTGGGGTTGGTAACGGTGTTGCGGGGTAAGTTTCCTATTGTTCTCTTTGTAAGAATATTTGAAAGCTGACCAATTTGAACCTCAAGATTGTGAATTGAAGCCGTATAATTTTGTATCGCCAAATCTGTCTTCTGCATGTATTGCATAAACATCTCTTTAAGTGTCGGCTTCTTTTCTTGTTGTGAAAATTTTTAAGGTGGTCTAATTGCTCCTTGATTGTTGTTCCCTGAAAAGTTGGGGAGATTTCTCCATCCTGGGTTATCCGTGTTCGAATAAGGATTGTTTTAATGTTGAAAATTGAACACGTAATTTGCTTGATAGGACTGTGGGTGAGCAAATGGGTTCCCCACTTGACAATCTGTACTTGAGTGATTTTCTGCACAAAGATCACAAATTGTATTAGTTTGAATAGAATTAACATTCATATTACCTAATTGTTTAGATAAAATATCAATTTGTGCAATTAAAGTAGTAATAGGATCAAGTTCAAAAACTCCAGCCACTTTTCTTGGCATTGTTCTCTCTGAAGACCACTGGTAATTATTTGATGCTATCTCCTCTAAAAGTTTTTTTTTTGAAGGGATCTCCTCTAAAAGTTCATAGGCTGCTTCGTGATTTTTGTTCATTAGTGCACCTCTAGCTGCTACGTCAACCATATATCGATTTGTAACTCCTAAACCATTATAAAATATTTGAATTTGTAGCCATTTCGGAAGTTCATGATGAGGACACTTTCTCAATAACTCTTTGTACATCTCCCATGCATCATACAAAGACTCGGTTTCAAATTGAATGAAGGTGGTGATATCATTCCTTAGCTTTGCTGTCTTTGCCAGTGAAAAATACTTAGTTAAAAATTTTGTGCAAGTCCCCCCCAAGTAATAATACTATCGGGTGGTAGAAAATTTAGCCAAGTCAAGCCTTATCTCTTAGTGAAAAAGGAAAGAGCCTCAATCTGATTGCATCATCTGATACTCTATTGTGCTTAAAAGTGTCACAAATTTCTAGTAAGTTTGCAATGTGAACATAAGGATCCTCGTGCGATAGTCCCCAAAATTGAATAGTTTGTTGATTCATCTGAATAATTGCTGGTTTAATTTCAAAGTTGTTTGCTTCAATTGCTGGCCTCTTTATACTTGATATTGCTCCATGAGTTGAGGGCATAGCATAATCTCTCAAAGCCCTGTTTTCCTTATTATTCACCATGATAATGTACTTGTAGGTTATGAAATATAAGTATTCAAAAAATAGAAAAACTTAAAAATAAAAAAAATTTAATAAAAGTAAAAACAAGTCAAAAGAAAATAAAGAAGTAAAATAATAATATAACAATAAAAATAAAAATAAAAAATCCAAACTAGTAATAATCTAACAATTTTCAATATCAATAAAAAAATAACTAGTCCCCAATAACGACGCCAAAAACTTGATGTGATATTATTTGCAAGTGTACAAAATCGCAACAAGTTGTATAGATAAGTGAAAAAAGTGTCAAACCCACAAGGACTAATTATTTTATCGAGTAGTACTAGATTAACTACTATTTGGAAAATCAAAATTCAATAAATAAAGCAACTAAATTAAATTAATTTAAAGAACTAATTAAATTAATTAAAATGAGCGGAATGTGAAATTTTGTTGTTTGTTAATGGCAAAATTAATTCTACGACTTTTGACTTTACTTGGTTAATCCTACACAATTTATAACTCCATGTGAATAAAAAAAATTATTTTTTCAAGTTGTAGACCAAAATCCCCAAATTATTCAATGCTTTCTCTCCAACAACACCAAAAATATCTCTAACTAACAGTTTCTCATATCTCTATGCAAATTTAATTAATTGAAGACTCATTAAGTTCTATGGATTTCTTTATAGTCACATCAATCGCGGCAAATCATCTCTAATTTTGCTCAATCAATGGTGTTTGATTTTATAGTTCTAAATCACAAATTACCTTTCAGCCTCTCCATGATCCAATAAATCATACAAAAGTTGGCCAAACAATTGTAAACATTAAACACAAAAATCTAACACACAACAATGAAAAAATAGAAAAATAATATGAAATTAAAATTGTGTTCTGAAAACTAGGCTACATCAAAGCCCTAGAAAAATAAATTTAGTTCATAATGATTTTGCAACTAACAAACATAATATTTGATTGCATAATGAAAATGAGAAGAGAAGAAAGAACTCGTTTTGTTGTTGTTGTTGCTTGAAGCCGTCAAGATCCCTCTTCTTCAATCTCTTTCTCTTCAAGATCTTCTTTTAATCTCTCTCTAGCCTCCAAGATCCTTCTCTAGAGTTCACATTCACATCTATATATAGCCCCCAAAGAAACCCTAAAAAGAGATAAAAATACAATCCATCGGACCCGAAACCCACATTCAAAATATAACATCAGCGCCAACGCGGTCGACTGCAACTTTGGATGGTCGACTATCACGCCCTTCACGTTTCCAAGGTCTGGACAGAGAGAAGGACGGTCGACTGCGCGGTCGACCGCAACTTCGGTCGAGTGTGCGGTCGACTGTCCACTTGCTGTTTTCTACGCGCAGTCTGTAGAAAAGTTGGTTTTCCCGGAGCTGCAGAAATTCGTTTGTAACGCATGAGTAATCGTTTCGAAGAAGACTTGACGACCAACAACTTTCATTTAGAGCTCAAATTCAGATTTGTCCATCTTCAGGTTCAAAATAGCCAAACAAGATCTAGATGTTCTTCTTGCTGCATTTTCGCCTTGCTTTATTCTCCAACTCCAAGCTCCATAACTTTGTGAATTTGAGTCCATAATCATAACATCCATCTCATTCCTTCAAAAACAAACAAATAAATAAAAAATTTCCGAAACCGAGAAGATATTTCTCTTTCATTCTTTCTCCCCTACAAGAGTCCACTTATAGTATTGCTTCTCGTCAAAAAAGATCTACCGAGTTTTGAGTAGAAATAAGACGAGATTCAAATAAATCAACACGAACTCACAATTTTTATACGTAAAATGAGTAATAAAAGCATATATAAATTACACTCATCACCATTTACTAAAAGACTCATTTTTATTATATTTGTTGAGTTTTACAACCTCAAATTTGGTATGCAAACATTCTCAATTCACTAATTTTTTATATGCTCATAATTTTAGTCAAGGTTGTTATAGTTTTTGTTAACTAAATAACAACAATAACAACAATAATCATAACAATGCTAAAGATTCAATCTTTATATGTTTTTAGTAAGTTCTACCACTCCAAACTCTTCATGTGGTCATTTTTTATCCACACTGCTCATATGCACATAAAGATTAGTCCAAGTTTTTAATTTTAACATACAATGATAACAATAATTAACAACCATTAAAAGGTTCAATCTTTATGTTGGTTTGTTTGAGTTCTACCATTCAACTCCTTATGGGATCATTTTGATCCACACTACCATTCATATACTCATGATCTTAGTTCAAGTTGTTTAATCAACATACAACAACAAAAGGAGAATAAAAATTAACATACAACAAAAAGAAAATAAGAATCAACCTACAAGAAGAGAGAAACCCCACCTTTGCTTTCTAGGTTGGAAGGACTAGTCTTATGCTTCCTTCTCCTTCCTCCTAGCTCCTAGAGAAACCTACAAATAGAAAACTCTCTAGTTAGGGTTTCTTTCTCTCTTTCTTTTGCACTCTATTTTTTTCTTTTGGCAAATGAGGCAAGGGGTGAATGGGGGGGGGGGGGGGGGGGGGGGTATTTATAGGAGGCATGAGAGGGTGAGGGGGTAAAATGTACACTAGGGTTTTTGCAAAACCCCCCTTGGGATCTTTGTTGGTCGGCCAAACATTAGTGAGGTAGAGGGGTGAGATGGAGGGTTGTTCTAGAAGGATATACCTATTAATCCTCATTTGTATTTCCGTTAATCATAAACCCTATGTTTATCTCTCCAAATAAATCTTAGCCATCCATTTTTTATCAATCATGACAAAAATAAGATTTTTTGTCCAAAACACATACTACAAGATTTGTACAAATGTACGAAATTGATACAATATGCATACGTATATACTAATATATATACCGATAATTTTTGTTTGTGAAATCGTACAATCCATATAAAAATAATTTAATTCCGACATAAATAATAAAAATAAATTTTATTATCGGCTCGGAAGATTTCAGTACCAAAATAATATAACACACATATATATATGGACTGGTATACATACAGATGATGATTATTAATTAAACTAAGTAATATCCACCAAAAAAATTTCAATTCTGAAAAAATGAAATAAAATAATAAAATAACAAAATAATATTTATTAATAACTGTTCGGGATATTACATGCCTCAAACAAACGTGTCCCCAATCAAAAAGGAGGAAAAAACCATTGACTGGTAATCAGTCAATGACCAACGGTCAACGGAATACGTGTCATGTAACCGAACCACCTCTAATGTTCGCTGGCTTGTACCGAACAAACATGTTACTGGTCACAAAATGAGGGGGAAAACTGTTGACAGGTCAACGGTCAACGAGACATGTGTTGCGCAGCCGAACCCCCTCTATTGTTTGGTGGCTTACACCGATCTGAAAATAAAGCAAATCCGTTGACAGGGACAACGGGACACGTTTCGCGATGCCGAATCATGACAGTAGCTCGGATCCACGCGCCGAACAATCGTGCTCCCAATCGAAACTGGCGCAAAATGTCATTCACTTGTCAATGGTCAATGGTCAATGGTCAACACCACGTGTCAATCAGCCGAAGCATCACAATCGATCGGTGGCGTGCACCGAACAAACCTACCCTCGATCGAAAAGAGCGCAAAATGTCGTTGACTGGTCAACGGTCAATGGTCAACTGTCAACGCATCTTTTCTGCCTTTCGATCTCCGTGATTTTCACGCCAGTCATGATCAACGCTCCAGATATCGCCACTTCATCAAATATTTAATTAATTCATTTATTTAATTATTAAATTGAATTAATTATTTATAAAGTTCTGAAAAAATAATTAAAAATCATAAAAAATAATTAAAGATTCTAAAAATTATTATTAATTCGGAAAAATATTTTTAAAAATTCTGAAAAGTAATTATTAAAATGAGAATAATTAATTAAAATTTTGGAAAATTAATTATTAAGTTTCGAAAATTGAATACAAAATTTGAAAAATGATTAGAAATTGGAAAATAAATCAGAAATTTTGGAAAAATCACAAAAAAGTCCAAAATTTTTCTAAAATTGATTTGGGGTATCTTACAAACTCAAAATAACACTGTTACACCTTGAGCACGATCCAAACTTTCCCGAAAACTCCGATAAGTTCTGTAAACCCTTAAAAATGGACGAACTACTCCTCAAAGATTGTGAAACTCATTCTTCGGGAGTGGGGGGCTTGTGATATTGGTAAAAATAGAACCAAATTATGACCGTTCAAATCGGGCACGAATCTTAAAGCTCTCAGGGGTAAAATGGTAATTTCACTAAAAACAAGTCCGTAAACGGGAATTTGGTCTCTTTCAAACCCAACAGCCCAAAACGGGTCTGTTTAACTCAGTTATCCTACCAGCCCAATACAAATGGGTTCAAATTGTTTAAATACGATTTAAACCCATATTTATCCATAAAAGACAGTTCAAAAACTGTATCTCTTATCTAGAAGGGAGTTTCAACTCTCCACAACCACTCTTATCTCTTCATGAATAAGATATAACTGATTCAATCCAAAAATACTGGGAAGTAAAGATAAATCATTACCTTGAAACTGACCAAAGCGACTATAGGTAATCAATCTTTTCTCCACAAAAAGCTCTCTCGTAGTCCTCTTTATTTCTGACTTGTGCGTCGGAGGGTCTGTCGTCAGGATCAACCTCGGTGTTTCAGACATTTTGCAAGTTAGCGGAGGCAATCGTCACCACACGAATACTTTTTGCAGGTCAGCGGAGGTAATCGTCACCACACGAATCAAATCTTGCGACACAAATGAGTCAAATCGAGAAGTCAATTGCAATCAATGGTAATTAACACCGTTGAAGATCAAAAGATCAGTTCTTGAATGTTAAAGCTCTCAGGGGTAAAATGGTAATTTCACTAAAAACGAGTCTATAAACGGGAATTTGGTCTCTTTCAAACCCAACAGCCCAAAAGGGGTATGTTTAACTCAGTTGTCCTACCAGCCCAATACAAATGGGTTCAGATTGTTTAAATACGATTTAAACCCATATTTATCCATAAAAGACAGTTCAAAAACCGTATCTCTTATCCAAAGGGAGTTTCAACTCTCCTTAACCACTCTTATCTCCTAATGAAGAAGATATAACTGATTCAATCCAAAAATACCGGGAAGTAAAGATAAATCATTACCTTGAAACTGACCAAAACGACTATAGGTAATCAATCTTTTCTCCACAAAAAGCTCTCTCGTAGTCCTCCTTATTTCTGACTTGTGCGTCGGAGGGTCTGTCGTCGAGATCAACCTCGTTGTTTCAGACTTTTTGCAGGTTAGCGGAGACAATCGTCACCACATGAATACTTTTTGCAGGTCAGCGGAGGCAATCGTCACCACACGAATCAAATCCTGCGACGCAAATGAGTCAGATCGAGAAGTCAACTGCAATCAATGATAATTAACATCGTTGAAGATCAAAAGATCAGTTCTTGAATGTTTCTCAAAAGAATCCATATCATTTGATTGCTCCCACACCGAAAAAAGTAGCAACACACTTGTAGTCCAGTTTGCAATATTTCTCACTCTTAAGTGAGAAGTAACAAATTTACTTCCTGCTTAGAAATAATTAATTGAGGATGTTGAACATTTTCTCCCTCCCCAATGTAAGCCGCTATAGCCGGTTGCCAAAAAAAATTCTTAAATGTAATCATATATGTTCATGTTAGAATGGAAAGGGATGATAATATTGTAAATCTTACCATGATTAAGAGGATCACTGTCCAATAGGCCTTAAGCTCTTCAAAGCATTCTTTTAGGCCCATGGCCTTGGCCGTATATTCCTTTTCAAAGGTCCATGTTTGAGTGAACACTCAAAGGTGCCCCACCATTTTAGAAATTTTTTTTTAAAAAAAATAGATGGGGAATATGCTGGCCCAAAGTTGTAAATTCCCTTTTTTTGAGCGTATCCGATTCGCCAAAGAAACAATCTTAACCGTCCATTGTGATAATGGGTCTCAAAATCCAT
This sequence comes from Hemerocallis citrina, assembly GCA_017893485.1. Lineage (NCBI taxonomy): Eukaryota > Viridiplantae > Streptophyta > Magnoliopsida > Asparagales > Asphodelaceae > Hemerocallis > Hemerocallis citrina. The sequence continues at coordinate 9,440,891 of CM030365.1, read as the reverse complement.
CGCGATCACGGCCCGCAATAAAACTCCATCATCACTGCCTCTCATTTCTGCAAATTTTTTAGAGAGAGAAAAAAAAGAGAGAGACAAATCCGAGAATATCACTGCCTCTCACTTCTCCAACTTTTTTTAGAGAGAGAAAAGAAAGAGAGACAAATTCGAGATGTCGGACGAGGAGCATCATTTTGAATCGAAAGCGGATGCAGGTGCATCCAAAACCTATCCGCAGCAGGCCGGCACGATCCGCAAGAACGGCTACATCGTCATCAAGGGCCGCCCTTGCAAAGTAATTTTTATTTTTTTTTGGATTTTTTGGTTTGATTTGGTGAAATTTTAATTTTAATTAGGGTTTTTTTTATTTGGTTTAATTGATTAGTGAAAACCCATATTTAGTTTTGATTGTAGCATATTTAATTATTTTTTATTGATGTGATTAATCTTTGCATTGATTGGTAATTTATGGATTGGATGGGGGGTTTTTGTTGTGATTTGTAGTTAGTTATGATTGATTGGGAAACCCATGAATCTGTTGTTGTTAGGGATCTCAAAACCCTAGAAGTGGGTAATTAGTTATTAATATTTGTTGATTATTTGTTCGATTAATCTGTGCATCTAATAGATTATGGTGGATTAGAAAAATTCATGAATCTATTGTACTTAAAGATTTCAAAACCCTAAAAAAGGGATTTTGTTTAGGGTAATTACTAATTTGTGCGTTCAATGGTTTTTTTATGTGGTTGTGCTAATTATTTCTTACTAGAAAAACCCATGAACCCATGAATCTGTTTCTCTTAGGGTTCTCGAAAAATATGTCATATTTTTCATTTAGGATAATTACTAATTAATATTTATTGATGGGTTTTTTTCTGTGATTGTGTTAAAAATGGTGGATTAGCAAAACCCGTGAATCTGTTGTTATTAGAGTTATCCAAAACCCTGAATACAGCGGCATGTTATAATAACCCTAATAGTTGTCGGGAATTGTTTCCGTTGTGTAATGGGTCTATTGAAAAAGATGATCTTGTGAGTTTTAGTTTAGTTACCCAGAATGTTGTTGATAGTGGAATAAAGTGAGAATGGATGCGCAATGGGTTTGGCTTTTAGGGGTTTGTGGAGCAAATTTGAAGGAAAGTTATATTGTAAATGAGAAATGATCAATTGTATTGTAACCAACATATTGAAATTCGAATAAGTACCCAATATCTTGAAGGGCAGGAATGGATATTGGTATAGAAAAAATCTTAAAGCAGAAGCCTCAGAGCTCAAAATAGCTCAATCAAGGATTATGAATTATGCATTGTTTAGTGCGCTTTCTACAGTATTGTGGTCTTGGGGTCTGATCATATTTGGGATTTTTTTTTCTTCATAAATAATTTGTTTCTGGGTATGGAAGCTACCATAAAAATCATAGTGGTTACTATAAATAAATTGTCTATTAGTGGTATGGTAATTGTAGTGATTATATGAGCTCGGCATAGCTCAAAGTTGGGACGAGTAGTTTGTCTGGTTGAGTTAAATGATTTTTTCTTAGGATTATTTGAGTCAATCAAAATGATAATCTATTGTCATCTTAGTAATGTTTATTGGTCTCTTTTATTTTGATGATAGCTTCACACAAGCGACTCTTGAAAGCAACTTTATTTCGAATGAAGGATTCTTGCTGAGCATGATATTTTTATGGCTAAATTTCAGAAAACCACCCCCGCTTTCGGGCCAAAATCAAGAAACCCACCTCTAGTCAGATATGCATCACCTAGGCCCCTTATTTCAGTTTTTGAAAAAAACGGAACAAACCCCTCAAGATTAAGGGTGAAATGTCCATATTACCCCTCACTAATTACTCTAATTAGTGTTTAATATTATATAAGGTTATGGGGCCCACACTCAAAATGAAAAAGGAAAAACAGAGAAAAGACGAAACCAAATCCAACCCTCTCTTCCAACTCTTCATCTTCTTCATTATAGCTCCTAAAAAGATCCAACATTTCTCAACATTATTTTAAACATTATCCAATTGGAGGGGCATTTTAGTCCAAAATAATATCCAACACGTGTGTGCACGTGAGCACCTTAAGTATGAGAGGGTCCTAGGTGATGCAGGTTTTTAAAAATAGGGGGCCTAGTGATGCATATCTAACTAGAAGTGGGTTTCTTGATTTTGGCGTAGGGTGGTTTTCTGAAACTTAGCCTGTTTTTATTGAAAAGTTATACGTTTCAGTCTTATGTAGTCTACTATGAATAAGAAAGTGCACGTTTTGTCGGATTTTTGCCTCTCCTTGTGAGAAATAATATCTATAAATAAGCATAAGTAGTAGAAAAGAGCTACATTGGGACTCGGTATTACGTGGACTCCTGGAGAGAATTTGAAGTACAATGGTGTCAAACGAGGAGGAAGGATGAGAGAAAAGGAAAACAAGAAAGGAGATAGATGAATATCTGGCAAAGAAGCACACAGCTATAACGATTTCACAACCAAACAAGCTTATTGAATATGCATTATACAAAAATGACAACCAAATGTTGAAATGTTACACCTTATTGATGGAAACTAAATAAAAGCATAAAACAACAAGATTTAATCCTACTAACTGTTAAACTAAATAATTTTCAAATCAAATAAAATCTTAGAATAGTCCAAGGACTATTATGTTGGCACTTGATCTATTGATAGTCAACATATGGATGGCCTTTTATTATCAGTCACCTCATATACTTCATGCTTCAGAGATTATTCTTGTAAATGTACGTGTTTGTAATTTGTATTGCCTATTCTATTTTAGTTTCTAGGATATTGTAACTAGGACTGCTATCAGGTCAATGCTATCAGGTCGAGTCGGGTCGGATAGTGAGATACCTGGGCCTTTGCCCTATGGCAATGGGTTCGTGTCCGGATCCAGGTCTATTTAATTTTTCAGGGTCCGGTCTGGGTCCAATCGGTCCCTAGGTACCCAACGGATCTAATAATATACGACAATAATTTTTTCTTCTTCAATGTTTACAAAAGTTTTCAATATTCAAACTCCTAACATATTTTTTTTCTTTAGAGTACCACATGAATTGGCTACATACTCAAAGTGAAAGTAAAATTAATTAATATGTAATTGAATATAAGTAAGTTGATTTTAAACAACAAAGATTATGAGATGCATATTGGGAGTAAAAGAAAAGATTGCACTCTTTATTAAGTTATATGAACATATTAAGCGTTACTCTTTATCGAAAAAGTAATTTTTTTTAAACACATACAACAATCTTGTTCTTATTTATTAAAAATTAAGTTATTGGTCTACTAACGAGTCCGGGTCGGGCCGGTTTCGATCAAGTCCAAAATCATCGGACCCTTATCCTACCCGTCTAGAATCGGGTCGGTTCCGATCCAATATCGGGTCCAAATTGGGTCCGGGTCTCGGGTAAATGTGACAGTGCTAATTGTAACATTTCAATGAAAGAATATTAGCCCTTTATATATATAATTCTAAATACTGTTACTACCATCAAGATTAGATAAAGAAAAGAGAAAGAAGAGACAAGGATAATATACCAATGTTGTGTAACTTACAAGGTTTTAAATCTTAGATTTCTGATTCATCTCAGCAGGGGTGTTTCTTCTCAGATTGGAGATCTCGGGGAAATGCGATCATCTCGGAAGTTCATTTCGGACACTCAATAAACATAATTTTTTGTTACTGAACAACATATTATATGTTCTACATGTTATTTATCATATAAAATATTGTATAATGTAACTAATGACTTGAACAATCACGATAAATATTCACAGAATTTAACAACATTATAAAAGAGAATGTAATATAAGTATATAATTAATTGGATTTGCATTGATTTGAAAAAATGTATTAGTTAATAGACTTATTTGACTTTGCATATACACATACAATAGAGAGACGAAATCCTCACATTATCTTAGTTCAAGGTCCTATATTGAAAGATTTGCCTGCAAAAAGTAAAACAAACAAATTTGTTTCGGCCGATATTTCGGCAATTTCAGTTGAATTCTGCACATTTCGGTCCAAAACGATATGGAGTATAAACTATGTGATTTCGTATCGGCAAGCTAGCCGAAACGAAATTTTGGCGGAAATTTAAAACAGTGGTAACTTGTGCATGCAACGAAATGTTATGATCTTTCTAGGTTGACGACACTATATCACACGTCTCTTAAAGCGTGTAGCTTCTGACACGATTTCGGTTTACTTATGTACTAGTTTCCTTTTTATATCTATCTTAGTTTTACCGATATTATGAATTCATGTGTGCTTTTAATTGTTACATGACTTACATCTGGTTCATGTATGCCTACACTTTACAGGTTGTCGAGGTTTCAACCTCGAAAACAGGAAAGCATGGTCATGCCAAGTGCCACTTTGTGGCGATAGATATTTTCACAGCTAAGAAGCTGGAAGATATTGTTCCTTCGTCCCATAACTGTGATGTATGCTTTTATTGGCTGCACTCTTTCTTATATATGAATGAATTTTCTTAATTTATTAAAATTCATTGTTGAATAAACTTGCAGGTTCCTCATGTTACCCGAACTGATTATCAGCTTATTGACATCTCTGAAGATGGCTTTGTATGCTAATAGACTCTGATCTTTTTGTGTTTGACTTGTGACTTTGTGCTTAAATCTTGTATTCTAGATTAGCAAGTTTAATTTTTTTTAAATTCTTACAGGTGAGTCTGCTGACTGAGACTGGAAGCACCAAGGATGACCTGAGGCTTCCAACTGATGAAAATATGCTTTCCCAGGTTAGTAACATCCGCATGTGCTTTCTATAAATATATTGCTATTTTAACTATAAAGAGTGTAAAATTAAATCCATTGGAATATTTTGCACTCTAGCCAAAATAATGAACATATCTGGTGTTTGGTTTGAAATCTTACTTGTTATTGATTTCCTTTATTAAGAAGCAAGTGGACTAAATGCTCATAAATTGGGAATATCTTTTTCACTTTCAAGTCATTCGTTCATGTTCATCCTAATACACTGATCAACATATTTGACAACTGCTCTTTTCCTTTTTCTGTAATGTAACTTAAGTTTGTGCGCGATGAGGCCTATGACCCAGAATGAGTGCTGCAATCATGATAGTGTAGAGATAACAAATATTTAAAAATATGATACAGGGGTATTCACATATTATTTAGGTAGGTTCTGACAATTCACATACATTTATGTATATATGTATTATACTAAATTAAGTATTTTGATGAAACGGATAGAGTCTAAGGACTCCAGCCCTTATACTAAATTAAGTAATAAGGTCAAAATACCCAACCTAGTAGAACTCTACTAGTTGAGGTTTTTAGTTTTTGTCGAGATACGTGTTCTTTTAATCTAGACTAATAACTATATGTTGCTCATAATTTACTGAATTTAGACTAACTAATAACTATATAGCTAATGTACAAATATTGGAAAATAACTACTCAAATATTGTGTTTGTTGAGCTTAGACTCATAATTTATTTGTTCTGTTGTTATGTATTACAGATTAAAGACGGTTTTGCTGAAGGAAAGGACCTCGTGGTGTCTGTCATGTCTGCTATGGGAGAGGAGCAGATTTGCGGTCTGAAGGACGTCGGTCCCAAGTAATATCTTTTGATCAAATTAGCTATCAAAAGGTTTTCAGAACCACATTTATGTCTTGTGGGTTGATTGTCCTTCAAAAATGTTTTAAGCGTCGCGACTTTGCGTACTATTATATTTTTAATGTGTAGGATTATCTATCATTAAATGGGGATTGTAAAACTGTGGTTGTTTATCTGTGTTATATGTTATATGACTGGACTTATATTTCTTAAGCTATGTTATGACTATTCTTGTTGAAGCTAATTATTTGAGATAATAATGCGCATTTTTTTCATCTGCTTTTTACTTGGTAATATGAATAGGGTTTGCCAATGTGGTCTGTGTTTTATTAGAATTTCTGCTCATTTAACTTTGTAGATAAAACAAATGAATATTTCTATTTGTTAGGAATTGTTTTAGCTTTACTAGATTCAACACTTTTTCAGCCATTGGATTTGCTTTTGAAACTCGCTGATGTGGGAAAATGGTTGTTTGATTGTTCTAGGTTGCATTATATTCTCAGGAGAGTTTAGTAGTTAACTGATCTCAAAACAAGTTTTGTCATGAGTCATGTCAGCTTTACATAGGCTAGAACAAATATAAACTGCAGATAATTCGGCTTTGGATACTTTTAGTAACCTTATTTTCAGATTTGTTAGAATAAATATGAACAAAAGACTATTAGGCTTTGGATTCTATGGTACCTCTATTTATCTGTTAGATTCTTGCAGCATTTTCTTCCATTCTGGAAGTTCTTGTTGCTTAACTTCTTTATGCTTAATCGTTTTACAAACTACGTTGAACATAGATTGTCTCTCATCAGTTCTGTATTGATAGGCATGTTTATTGCCAATGAGCTACATATATATCCCGTGTTTGCAAGTATGTTAGTGTATGCTTGCGTGGGTGTTCATTTCATTATCAAGTTAATCGTTGTTTGCCCTCCTTGTGCATCAGTTTTGAGCTTGAGTTCTATCTACATTTCCTTATAAACTAGTGCCCATTAGTGATGATTTTTCATTTCTGATACTATTTTCTAATTTTATGTGCAACCCAGGCTCGGAATTGGGTTTGTTAGTTGCTAATTGTTCTTCTAGTAGCATGAATGTGATTGCAATTTGGTTTATACAAAGTGGTACTGCCAGTGATACAAGGGGTGCACTAGAAACTAGGAAGTAATTTATTTTGACGGAATCATGAATATGATTTGCGAGGACTTCAATATGGGCTTTGGAAAGGAATGAAACATTGAACATATGTTTGCAAATCTTTTTTCTTGTTACATAAATTGGTTTGTGTTACATAGGAAACATTGACATTTTTGTGGCTGTGCTACATAGAAAATGAATTTGCTGCTCAAGACTTGGTTGTTACATGGAAAATGAACTCGTGGCAGTTGTGGGATATATTGTTATTTGGTTCCTCGGAAATCCATCTCTGCCGTTGCCATGGCTTCACTCGACTTGGATTCTGCACGAGATTCTCTCAGAAGACAGAAAAATTATGTCGTCTTCGCCCGCATTGAGAGGGCTGGATTCCTATCTAACCCTAACGACTACCGACCTTTCGACCAATGCGGCGGCTTGTAGATTGCCGAGGTTCTAATCAGGGATGCCAAAGCTCTTCAATCCAAGGTCGAATCTTGACTCTTACTTTCTTGTCTTTTATCCTCTCAATTGAAATGGGTCTGGACCAATTTGATTTCTGGCTTTGTTTTGGTCTTCAATTTCGAAAGATCTCTTTTGTTGCATATGTTTTGATGGAAGAATTTGCAATTTGGTATGCGAAAAGATAAGAAGAAATTTGAGCTTTGTATTATCTTTTTAGTTTTTCAATTTTCAGAATTTAGTTGTCATTTACTCTTATATAACCAAATGTTGACAAAATAGCTTGCGAGTACACTAGAGGGATAAGCATTTAGATTAGTTGCTTGACGATGGGCAAACTTTCTCTTCCTATTATGGGAGCTATTCCATTTGTGAACTATTTAATTCGTATCATAATGCTGCATCATGAATTATCCATGTAGGAATATAGATCCACATGTTGGGTATAAGACTGATATGGATAAAAATAGAACTAAATCGGAACCGTTCAAATCGGACACGAATCTTAAAGCTCTCAGAGGTAAAACGGTAAATTTCTCTACAAATAGGTCTATAAATGGGAACCAAACATTTTTCGAGCCCGATAGCCCAAAATAGATTTGTCTAACGGGGTTGTCATAACAGCCCATTAAGAATGAGTCCATAAGAGACGGTTCAAAAGTCATATCCAAGAGAAGAGTTTTAACTCAATCTCTCAAACCATGCTTATCTCTTCTTGAAGAAAAGATAACCAATTCAATTCAAAAATACCAGGAAGTAAAGATAAATGATTATCTTGAAACAGACCCCCAATACAACTATATTACCCCCCTACCTCCACATGAATTAGGTAATCAGTATTTTGCCTCTAAAAACTCTCTTTCTATTCTTGAGTTCTAACTAGAACGTCGAAGGGTCTGTTGCAGGGGTCAACTTCAGTGTTTCATACTTTTGCAGGTCAATCAGAGCAATCGTCACCATCCAGATCAGATCCAACGATTCAAACGAGTCAGATTCAGGAGTCAAGATCAGTTGGAAACAGTTAACATCGGTGAAAGTAAACAAAGACAAATTTTTATTGTTTTTAAAAGAATTCACAACATCTGTTTGCTCCCACACAGAAAAAAGCAGCAGCAGATTGACACCATGTGTGAGAACAGAAAAAGCAATCCAACCAAACTTTGCTGGTAAAAATAGTTTTCAGCCATGCCTCCAAAGGGGAAAGGAAAGACGACAGCCTCAAACCGACGAGCCAACCCTCTTCCTCCACCTCCTCCCCATAAGGACGTCCCTCTTACCTCTCTGCAAGAGAAACCCCTCAACCGGATCTACCTCTTCGGCCCCAACAACCTACCCAGCCTCCCTCTAGAGAGGCTCCACCAGGGGCTCCCGAAGAAATCAACACCCTGCACAGCACATTGGAGAGAACATTGGGTCGGTATACACCTCCGCACCCTCCACGGTGCCTCCTAAAGCACCTTAGCCGCAGCAAGACCACATAAACTCCAAACAGCAGGAGTCCGAACGTTGAGGCCGCTCAAGCAAATCGCGAGCAAGGGACGATCTCCCTCATCCATCACACCAAGAAGACACAAGGGGCCCCTCTCCCCGGAGTCGGTGATGTAGAAGAACCCTCTCTCTTAGAGGGCAAAGAAGAACCCCCTCTCCCAGAGGGCGAAGGAGCCATCATTCTTCAAGGGGACACAGAAGAACTCCTCCTCGAGGGGGGAAGGAACCGTAATCTAAGAAGCTGACCAGCTCCTAGGAGAGAGAGGGGAAGAAGTACTGTCACCCAGGCAGAGTTTTGAGAATTCAAAGATGAAATCATTAATGCCATCAATGTCAACCGAGCAAGCAAGAGGGGTGTCAGGATCTATTTTGGGCCCTTATTTATCCGCCTTACTATCAATGTCAATTGTGAAAAAAGACACCGGTTTTACGGAATTGGGATGCACGGTATACAGTTGATCTCAGTCCCATACCAAGCAGGACTCGACAAACTAGCCATCACCGCGCCACTCCTCAACATGAAGAGTCTCACGGGTCCACTAGATCCGAAAAGCAAGACAATGTCGTCCTACAACGCCTCCAAAAAATAGAAGATCGTCTTGCGTTGCTGAAGCAAGAAGAAAAAAGACATGAAGTAACGTACTGTCCCTCCAGGCCCCCCTTCTCTAGGAAAATCATCGAGGCTCCTGTTCCGACCAACTTCAAGATCCCAGCCTTCGACTCTTACAACGGGGAGACCTACCCGGTAAACCACATTGAGAGTTTTAAAACTCGTATGATGATCCACCAAGCATTTGATTTTTTCCTCTAAAAGATTTTTCCAGCAACCCTGAAGGGATCCATACGGGAGTGGTTCTCTCGTCTTTTTTCAGGGTTCATCTTTTCCTTCTACCGACTTGAGGAGCTCTTCCTTACACACTTCATCACCAGCTGCAAGACAGAGAAGACAAGTGCCTCCATACTTGACCCGAGACAGAGAAGGGGAGTCCCTCAAGAGTTATGTTCGGCGCTTCACAGCCGAGTCCTGTTCAATCCCCTCACTCGACTTGGGCGTAGCCACTGCTGGCTTCAGGTACAATGTGGATCATGATCACCTCAAAGCTTCTCTTGTCAACGGACCTCCTCAGGACTTCTCCGACCTCCTTCAACAGGTCGAGAAGTACATCCAGGTGGAAGATGTCATCCGACCCCAAGATCAAAAAGGTGCCCTTATCCGGGAACAAATGAAAGAGTACCGATGAAGACGGGCCCAGGAAGACCCAGAAGGATGCCACATGCCAATGCTTTCAACCCCCAAAGCTGCGGTTTGAGAAATACACCCCCACTTAATGCCAATATCTCTGCTATCCTTATGGAAGACGACAATGAGGGACTCCTCCGACGTCCTACTAAGATGAATGCTCCAAGTAAGAGAAAGGATAGCAACAAGTGGTGTGCCTTCCACAAAAATCATGGGTACCTCACAGATGACTGCCGAGCCCTCAAAGACGAGCTTGAAGGTCTGCTCCGACGTGGGTACCTCACCAAGTTCGCTCAAGGAAATAATACTGAAACTCCTCCTGTGCGAGGGCCAACAAGCGACCAGAGAAACCTTCCAAGTCCCAAGGCTCTGGACGGATGGAGATATTCCACTCAATCCATGGGGGACCTAGGGGGGGATTGTCTAACTCCTCAAGGAAAGTATTTTTCCGTGAAGTGAACTCAGTGCACAACATCCCTCATCCCAAGGACTTGGGAGTTCTGATTACATTTTTAGACCGAGACCTTGAAGGTGTTCAAACACCGAACTGTGACACACTCGTAATCAACATACGTCTGGCAAACCATGAAGTGTTCTGTGTCCTAGTAGATAACAGAAGCTTGGTAAACATTCGCTTCCTAGATGTATTCGAGGGCCTCAAACTCAAACGAGATCGTCTCAAACCCACCGAGTACACCCTCCATGGATTTTAGGGAGCCCCAGTTCAGATCGAAGGAATAGTCACCCTTGACGTAACCGTGGGGAAAGCTCCGGCAATTCGCACAGAAGCACTAGATTTCATGGTAGTCGACATGAAGTTCGCCTACAATGTCATCTTTGGTCGCCCGAGATTAGCAGCTCTTCACGCAGTTGCCTCCACCTACCATATGAAGATGAAATTCCCTACGGCAGCAAGAGTAGGAGAAGCTAAAGGAAGCCAAGAAGTCCCCCAGGCATGTTACACAGCCACAATGGGGGTCTTGGTCCTTCCCCTAAATAATTTGGAACTTCCTCAAGATATGGAACAAGCTAGCTCTGAACCCGTAGACGAACTAACAGAAATTCTCTTCCCTAGAGGATCAAGCTAAGTGTTTTTGGGTGAGCAAGGCGCTCCCCCACTAGGTCAAAGACCAGCTCAACACCTGCATTAGAGAGAACCGAGATCTTTTTGCTTGGACAACCACAACCACAGGCATGTCAGGCATATTCGAAGATTTAATCATGCACCATTTAAGTGTGGATCCGGAAATTAAGCATGTCCAATAGAAGAATCGTACGTTTTTCCCAGAGAGGCAGCAAGCAATCAAGGAAGAAGTTGAAAAGCTCCTAGCCTCCCCCTTCATCAGAAAGTTAGCTATCCCGAGTGGCTAGCGAATGTGGTCATGGTCAAGAAAACAAATGACAAATGAAGAATCTGTATAGACTTCACCGACTTTAACAAAGCATGCCCGAAGGACCCCTTATCTCTACCAAGCATAGATGCCTTGATCGATGCCACTTCAGGCCATGAGCTTTTAAGCTTTATGGATGCATTCTCGGGATACAACCTGTTGCCGCTAAATTCGGTGTGGGGGCAAACAGATAGAATTTGTGAGTTCTTGGAAAATCTGAATAGCAAGCCTAACCTGTTCCACCGGAGCTTGACCGTTGACTCCCGCCGTTCACCTGCAAAGAAGTGCGAGACACCGGGGTTGATCCCGGCGATGCACCCTCCGACGCTCAAGTCAGTAACCAGAAATGATTATGAAAGAGCGTTTAACTAGCAAAAGATTGATTACCTCTTAATGGAGATGGGTGTGGGGTATTTATAGTCGCCGTTGGGATCAGATAAGGAATGTGATTCCTGTGATCTGATAAGGCATAAAATCCTCGTAATCAGATTAGGAATGTAATCCCTTAATTCCCGGTGAGAGGATAGTCGCGAATCAGGTCCGTTGATTTGGTTTAATTAGAGACCCTAATTCTATCCTGTCGGACTGGGTTTGTATCGGGTCGGGACCCATACCCAGTTGAGGTGGATCCGTTCGCGGGTTATTAGATCTGTGAGAAGGAGACCCAGTACCCGCTTCGGACCCATTTGCATGTGAAATTACCGTTTTACCCCTGAGCTTTAAGATTCGTGTCCGATGTGAACGGTCCCGATTTAATCCTATTTTTAGCCATATCACGAGCCCCCCACTCTCGAAGACTGAGTTTGATCAGCCTTTGAGGAGTAGTTTTACTGTTCTAATGGCGTACGGGATTTTATCGGTGTTCTTAAGGGAGTTTGGAATCTTGCTCGGGGTGTAACAGTGTTATTATGGGCTTGTAAAATGCCCAAAAATATTCTCAGAATTTTCTGGATTTTTGGTGATTTTTCCAGATTTTTCTGAATTTTTTCTCATTTTTTTTGAATTTTTTATTCATTTTCCGAATTAAATAATTAATTATCAAAAATATTAATTAATTATTCTAATTTAATAATTAGTTTTTCAGAATTTAAAAATAATTTTTTCTGAATTAATAATTATTTTTAGAATTTTTAATTAATTTTTTTCGATTTTTAAATAAAAAAACAATTAAATAAATAAATAAATAATTTAAATATTACCTGGACACGTGGCGCGTTTCTGACCGTCCATCATGATCAGATGAGTGCGCATCGTGAGGCAGATCACGATCTGGACACGTGGCGCGTTTCTGGCCGTCCATCATGATCAGATCTGCACGCATCGTGAGGCAGATCACGATCGGGACACATGGCGCGTTCCTGAGCGTCGATCGTGTCGCGATGCGAATTTTGAGACGATCGGACGGATCGTGTGCGTCGGCGAGTATTTTCTCCATATACGAGGGTCGATGCTTCGGCACCTCGGCTCGGCGCTTCGGCGAAGGCACCTCGGCTCGGCTAGATGCCACGTGACAGTGCCATGTGGTGCTTTTTTTTTTCCCGCCACCTCCTCTGCTTTTCTTCTTCTTCTTCGCTGCTTCTTCTCTCCTTCTTCTCCTCCGTCTTCGTCTCGGCGTGGAAGGAAGCTTCGACGAAGGTGCTTGGAGCTCGACGGTGGAGCTTGTAGAGGTGATGGGTTCGGCTCGACGACGGAGGGAGCTTGGCGAGAGTGGGAGCTCGAAGTCGGTGTTGCTCGGAGAGAGGGAGAGCTCGGCAGTGACTGAGTTGATGGGTTCGGGTCGACATTGCACTCGGAGCTCGTTCGTGGAGCTTTGGAGGAGGAGAAGATGATGGGAGGTCGGAGCTCGGCGCTTTGGTCGGAGCTTTGTGAGCTCGGCGTTGGAAGTGGAAGGTGGGCTCGGCCATGGTGAAGCTCGGCAGGGTCGAGGAGCTCGACAAAGTCGGTCGGCATTTTGACGAGCTCGGTGCTTCGGTGCTCGACGAAGAGAAGAGGCGAGCGTGGGGAGCTCCGATAGTGAGCTCGGCATGGTCGAGGAGCTTGGCGAAGTGGGTCGACATTTTGACGAGCTCGGTGCTTCGGTGCTCGACGAAGAGAAGAGGCGAGCGTGGGGAGCTCCGATGGTGAGCTCGGCATGGTCGAGGAGCTTGGCGAAGTGGGTCGGCATTTTGACGAGCTCGATGCTTCAGTGCTCGACGAAGAGAAGAGGCGAGCTCGGAGTTGGAGCTATCGGTGCTGGTGAGGAGTTGGGTTGGAGCTTGACGAAGCTCGGTGGAGGAGCTTGGCGGTGGCGAGGTCGAGCTCGCGCGAAGGTGGCGAAGCTCGAAGGAGGGTTCGGAGCTTGTGCTGGCGAGGTCGAGCTCGCGCGAAGGTGGCGAAGTTCGTTGGACACGGAGCTCGGGGGGAACTCGACGAAGGAGGTCGGAAATGGAGGGGAGATCGTCGGAGCTCAGCGAAGAATGAAGTTGGAGCTTTCTTCTCGTTTGTGCTCCGGTGCCGCGAACTCTCGGCCGTCACTGCCGACCTTCACGCTCCAATTCTGACGTGATGGCGTCGGCGACGACTGTGTGGAGCTCGAGCACCGACCATGAGAGTTTCGACGAGGCTTGAATGTAGTGGGGATGAGCTTGAAGCTTTTGAGCTCGGCATTGCGGCGCGGCTTGGTCGCGAGCTCGAGCGCGGAGCTCATCAGTGGCAGCGATGGGTTCGTCGAAGAAGCAACTCAGAGCTCGGGAGTGGGAGCTCGGCTCAGTATTGGCGAGGCGGTTGGGTTCTCGACGATGGAGGTGGCTCGACAGTAGAGCACGGGGAAGAAGGCGCTACATTGATGGATGCGGAGCTCGGCACGGCGAACGACCTCGTCGAACGAGTGGAGCTAGCCATTGGAGGAGGTGCTCGGCATGGCGATGGAGCTCGGTATGTGTTGGGTTTGGAAGCGAGCTCGGGATGTAGAGCTCGACGCCGGAGCTAGACGACGGAGGGGGTGAGTTCGTCGTTGAAGATGGAGTTGACGAACTGTTTTGTTTTTGCTTGGGTTTTGTTTTGGCGCCAGGATTATTGGAGAAGGAGATGGAAAGGGGTTCGGGTCGGATCCCCTTAACGGGTCCGAACCCGGCCCCTTGTGCCCCTCTTTTTTTTTGTTTCTCTCTCTCTCCTTCCTTGTTGCTCGGCTAATGCATCTGGCTCGGCAGATCCGGGCACGGATTTTGAGGAGAATTTTTTCCCACTTTGCTGTTCGGTAGGTCGGTAGCTCGGATTTGAGATCCGAGCTACGTGGCTCAATCTGGACGGTTGATCACGATCGTGGCGCGAATCGCGAGACAATTGGCTCAAATTTCGAGAAAACGTTATCTTGTCGTTTTGTGGAGACTTGGCGAGATCGGAGTCGTTCATCATGTTTTAGCACGAATTTTGATACGATCCGACGGTGAGATGGGGTCGGTCGAATTTTTCTCCATATGCGGGGGTCGGTACCTCGGCACCTCGGATCGGCAGCTCTTCTGAGAAGAAAGAGGAAGGGGAGGAGAGGCATCTGGGTTCTCTCCTCTGCCTTGTTCTTTCGCACAGTGGAGAAGAGGAGGAGAGAAAGGGGAGGAGAGGCATTTGGGTTCTCTCCTCTGCCTTGTTCTTTCGCATAGTGAAGAAGAGGAGAAGAGGAAGGGGAGGAGAGGCATTTGGGTTCTCTCCTCTGCCTTGTTCTTCCGCACAGTGGAGAAGAGGAGAAGAGGAAGGGGAGGAGAGGCAATTGGGTTCTCTCCTCTGCCTTGTTCTTCCGCACAGTGGAGAAGAGGAGAAGAGGAAGGGGAGGAGAGGCAATTGGGTTCTCTCCTCTGCCTTGTTCTTCCGCACAGTGGAGAAGAAGAGAAGAGGAAGGGGAAGAAGGAGAATAATGAAGGAGCTAAGAAGGGTATGGGTCGGACCGTGGATATCGGATCCGACCCCGACTGTTAGCCTCTTTTTCTTTCTTCCTCTTCATCTGCTTGCTTTGTTTGGCGAATCCGAGCACGGATTTTGAGGCACATTTTTTGCCGCTGCGCAGTTTGGTAGATTGGCAGATCCAAGCTACGTGGCTCAATCTGGACGGTTGATCACGATCGTGGCGCGGATCACGAGGCAAGAGGCACGAGTTTCGAGAAAACGTTATCTTGTCGTTTTGTGGTGACGTGGCGCGATCTGATCCGTCCATCATGCTTGAGTGCGAATTTAGAGATGATCTAACGGTGAGATCGGGTCGGCAGAATTTTTCTCCATATACGGAGGTCGGTACCTCGGCACCTCGGATCGATGGGATCGGCAGCTCTTCTGAGAAGGAAGAGGAAGGGGAGGAGAGGCATTTGGGTTCTCTCCTCTGCCTTGTTCTTTTGCACAGTGGAGAAGAGGAGAAGTGCTGGGTACTCTTTGGAGAGGTGAAGAGGAGCTCCACTCCTAGGGGTGGAGAAGAGGAGAGCAATCTGGGAGGTTGATCACGATCGTGGCGTGAATCACGAGACAAGAGGCACGAGTTTCGAGAAAACGTTATCTTGTCGTTTTGTGGTGACGTGGCGCGATCTGATTCGTCCATCATGTTCTAGCGCGTTTTTTGAGATGATCCAACGGTAGGATGGCTCGGTAGCATTTTTCTCCATATGTGAGGGTCGGTTCCTCGTCCGCTCGGCTCGGTGACTCAGTAGTTCACCTTCTGCCCGTAGTAGCTCGGTGTAGTGGAGCTCGGAGTTCGGACGGCTCGAGCGTGAGGAGAAGCTCGGTGAGTTGATGAAGGGGATGGGTCGATGAAGCTTTGCTCCTCGGCTCGGGAGGATGGGTCGGCATATGGGAGAGGTGAGGGGCTCTGAAGCTCTGCCTCTATTCTATTTGGTTTTGGAGATTTTTGAAGAGGAGCTCCACTCCTAGGAGAAGAGGTGCTAGGAAGAGGTGCTAGGAAGACCCATTCTCTGAAGTGAGTGCAAGGAGCAACTCTAGGGGAGAGTTGTGAGCTCCGAACTCGTTGAGAAGAGGTCCGCTTCGGAAGTGAGCGGAGTGAAGAGCTCGACTCTAGGAGAGAACCATCTGGAAGACGAGTTTTAAGGAGCAACTCTAGGAGAGAGTTGTACTCCGAACTCGTTTGAGAAGAGGTCCGCTTTGGAGGCGAGCGGAGCGAAGAGCTCGACTCTAGGAGAGAGCCATCTGGAAGACGAGTTTTGAGGAGCAACTCTAGGAAAGAGTTGTGCTCCGAACTCGTTTGAGAAGAGGTCCGCTTTGGGGGCGAGCGGAGCGAAGAGCTCGGTTCTAGGGAAGAGCCACTTGGAAGACGAGTTTGAGGAGCAACTCTAGGAGAGAGTTTTAGCTCCGAACTCGTGGAGAAGAGCTCCGCTTTGGGGGCGAGCGGAGTGAAGAGCTCGGCATTAGAAGAGCTATTTGAGAGACAAGTTTGAGGAGGAACTCTAGGAGAGAGTTGTGCTCCGAACTCGTTTGAGAAGAGGTCCGCTTTGGGGGCGAGCGGAGCGAAGAGCTCGGTTCTAGGGAAGAGCCACTTGGAAGACGAGTTTGAGGAGCAACTCTAGGAGAGAGTTTTAGCTCCGAACTCGTGGAGAAGAGCTCCGCTTTGGGGGCGAGCGGAGTGAAGAGCTCGGCATTAGAAGAGCTATTTGAGAGACAAGTTTGAGGAGGAACTCTAGGAGAGAGTTGTGCTCCGAACTCGTTTGAGAAGAGGTCCGCTTTGGGGGCGAGCGGAGCGAAGAGCTCGGTTCTAGGGACGAGCCACTTGGAAGACGAGTTTGAGGAGCAACTCTAGGAGAGAGTTTTAGCTCCGAACTCGTGGAGAAGAGCTCCGCTTTGGGGGCGAGCGGAGTGAAGAGCTCGGCATTAGAAGAGCTATTTGAGAGACAAGTTTGAGGAGGAACTCTAGGAGAGAGTTGTGCTCCGAACTCGTTTGAGAAGAGGTCCGCTTTGGGGGCGAGCGGAGCGAAGAGCTCGGTTCTAGGGAAGAGCCACTTGGAAGACGAGTTTGAGGAGCAACTCTAGGAGAGAGTTTTAGCTCCGAACTCGTGGAGAAGAGCTCCGCTTTGGAGGCGAGCGGAGTGAAGAGCTCGGCATTAGAAGAGCTATTTGAGAGACAAGTTTGAGGAGCAACTCTAGGAGAGAGTTTTAGCTCCGAACTCGTTTGAGAAGAGGTCTGCCTTGAAGGTAAGCGGAGTGAAGAGCTCGGCTCTAGGAGAGAGCCATTTGGAAGACGAGTGTAAGGAGGAATTCTAGGAGAGAGTTGTGCTCCGAACTCTTTGAGAAGAGCTCCGCTTTGGAGGCGAGCGGAGTGAAGAGCTCGGCTCTGGGAGAGAGCCATTTGGAAGACGAGTTTGAGGAGCAAACTCTAGGAGAGAGTTTTAGCTCTGAACTCATTGAGAAGATGTCCGCCTTGGAGGTAAGCGAAGTGAAGAGCTCGGCTCTAGGAGAGAGCCATTTGGAAGACGAGTGTAAGGAGAAATTCTAGGAGAGAGTTGTGCTCCGAACTCTTTGAGAAGAGCTCCGCTTTGGATGCGAGCGGAGTGAAGAGCTCGGCTCTGGGAGAGAGCCATTTGGAAGACGAGTTTGAGGAGCAAACTCTAGGAGAGAGTTTTAGCTCTGAACTCATTGAGAAGATGTCCGCCTTGGAGGTAAGCGAAGTGAAGAGCTCGGCCCTGAGAAGAAAGAGGAAGGGGAGGAGAGGCATTTGGGTTCTCTCATCTGCCTCGTTCTTTCGCACAGTGAAGAAGAGCAGAAGTGTTGGGTACTTTTGGCAGGAAGACTGAAGAAGGAGAAGAATGAAGGAGCTAGGAAGGGTATGGGTCGGACCGTGGGTATTGGATCCGACCCTGACCCGTTAGCCTCTTTTTCTTCTTGCTCTTCATCTGCTTTGCTGCTCGGCAGATGCATCTTATTCGGCAGATCCGAGCACGGATTTTGAGGCACATTTTCCGCCACTTTGCTTCTCGGTAGATGGGTAGCTCGGCTCGGTGGTTGTGGGGGCAGTTCGGAATGGCCATCTTCCTCCGGCCCGTTTAAGGACGAGCTGGTGAAGTAAAGTCGAGCCATAGGACCCCGACCATCGTTAGGTTAGTTTGATGGCTGTGAGAGCAATTCCGAATGGCGAGCTACTTCTAGTTCGCTTAGAAGCGAACTTGCGAAGTAGAATCGAGCCAAGTGTTGGACTCCGAACCATTGTTAGATTAGTTCGAGGGTTGTGGGAGCAATTCCGAATGGCGAACTACTTCTAGCTCGCTTAGGAGCGAACTTGCGAAGTAGAATCGAGCCAAGTGTTGGACTCCGAACCATTCAATGGCTGTGGGAGTAATTCCGAACGGAGATCTACTTCTGGCTCGCCTATGGGCGAGCCGGGGAAGTAAAGTCGAGCCGAGTGTTGGACTCCGAACCATTGTTAGATTAGTTCGAGGGTTGTGGGAGCAATTCCGAATGGCGAACTACTTCTAGCTCGCTTAGGAGCGAACTTGCGAAGTAGAATCGAACCAAGTGTTGGACTCCGAACCATTCAACGGCTGTGGGAGCAATTCCGAACGGCGATCTACTTCTGGCTCGCCTATGGGCGAGCCGGGGAAGTAAAGTCGAGCCGAGTGTTGGACTCCGAACCATTGTTAGATTTGTTCAACGGTCGTGGGAGCAATTCCGAATGGTGACCCTCTTCTAGCCCGCTTAGGAGCGAGCTTGCGAAGTAGAATCGAACCGAGTGTTGGACTCCGGACTCGTTGAGATGAGGTCCGCCTTGGAGGTGAGCGGAGCAAAGAGTTCGGCTCTGGAAGAGAGCCATTTGGGAGAAGAGTTTGGGGAGCAACTCTAGGAGAGAGTTGTGAGCTCCGAACTCATTGAGAAGAGGTTCGCTTCGGAGGCGAGCGGAGTGAAGAGCTCGGCTCTGGAAGAGAGCCATTTGTGAGATGAGTTTGAGGAGCAGCTCTAGGAGAGAGTTGTGAGCTGCGGGCTCGTTGAGAAAAGGTCCGCCTTGGAGGTGGGCGGAGCGAAGAGCTCGGCTCTGGAAGAGAGCCGTTTGTGAGACGAGTGCGAGGAGGAACTCTTGGAGAGAGTTGTGAGCTCCGAACTCGTTGAGAAGAGGTCCGCCTTGGAGGTGGGCGGAGCGAAGAGCTTGACTATGGAAGAGAGCCGTTTGGGAGGCGAGTTTGAGGAGCAACTCTAGGAGAGAGTTGTTGGCTCCGAACTGTCTGAGAAGAGGTCCGCTTCGGAGGCGAGCGGGGCGAAGAGCTTGGCTCTGGGAGAGAGCCATTTGGGAGATGAGTTTGAGGAGCAACTCTAGGAGAGAGTTGTGAGCTCCGAACTGTCTGAGAAGAGGTCCGCTTCGGAGGCGAGCGGAGTGGAAGAGCCTGGCTCTGGGAAAGAGCTGTTTGCGGGACGAGTGTGAGGAGGAACTCTAGGAGAGAGTTGTGCTCCGAACTCGTTGAGAAGAGGTCCGCTTCGGAGGTGAGCGGAGCGGAAGGGCCCGGCTCTAGGAAAGAGCTGTTTGTGAGACGAGTGTGAGGAAGAACTCTATCAGAGAGTTGTGCTCCAAACTCGTTGGATCTCAGCACGGGTGATTGGCGCCTCATCGTTCCTAGGCTGCTGCCGACCCGCGGGGGAGCGTGGTCTTCTTCTGTGATGCTCGGGGGATTCTTTTTGCTCCCTCCGGGTAGGAGACCTGTATTCTCGACGGCGGGGAGATCGCTCATCCGGACAGTGTTGGCGGGAGGTTCCCTCTCGGGCCCGCTTTTCATCCAGACGGTGGCGAAGGTCCACCTCTTTCGACCGATTTGGGACTTGTTGTTGGAGGTCAGAAGCTCGGCGATTATGGGAGGCCATAGAATCTGAAGAGGCATTGTGTATGGAGACGCGGTCTTGGTGGAGAGGTTGCTTCATGCGAGAGCCCCCCGCACCGGCATTCTGTGGACCGGCAGGACCCTTGGGGGGTTGCTGATTCTGAAGAGAAGGCTGATGTTGTTGAAGAGGGTCCTCCACTTGAAGCGGGGGTTGTCCCTTCTGCGGAGCGGGT
Source organism: Hemerocallis citrina (assembly GCA_017893485.1). Lineage (NCBI taxonomy): Eukaryota > Viridiplantae > Streptophyta > Magnoliopsida > Asparagales > Asphodelaceae > Hemerocallis > Hemerocallis citrina. The sequence continues at coordinate 9,420,577 of CM030365.1, read as the reverse complement.
TGGACGGGGACTACCTCTTGCTGATCGGCGGGGTTGGGCCCACGGTTGGACCCTCTGGACCTGACTTTCCTCGGAGGCATGGCTGGAGAAGATCGGACCAACGGGAAGAGGAGGGGCTGCTATTCGTATGGTTTCCCACAGACGGCGTCAATCTGTTGCCGCTAAATTCGGTGTGGGGGCAAACAGATAGAATTTGTGAGTTCTTGGAAAACCTGAATAGCAAGCCTAACCTGTTCCACCGGAGCTTGACCGTTGACTCCCGCCGTTCACCTGCAAAGAAGTGCGAGACACCGGGGTTGATCCCGGCGACGCACCCTCCGACGCTCAAGTCAGTAACCAGAAATGATTATGAAAGAGCGTTTAACTAGCAAAAGATTGATTACCTCTTAATGGAGATGGGTGTGGGGTATTTATAGTCGCCGTTGGGATCAGATAAGGAATGTGATTCCTGTGATCTGATAAGGCGTAAAATCCTCGTAATCAGATTAGGAATGTAATCCCTTAATTCCCGGTGAGAGGATAGTCGCGAATCAGGCCCGTTGATTTGGTTTAATCAGAGACCCTAATTCTATCCTGTCGGACTGGGTTTGTATCGGGTCGGGACCCATACCCAGTTGAGGTTGATCCGTTCGCGGGTTATTGGATCTGTGAGAAGGAGACCCAGTACCCGCTTCGGACCCATTTGCATGTGAAATTACCATTTTACCCCTGAGCTTTAAGATTCGTGTCCGATGTGAACGGTCTCGATTTAATCCTATTTTTAGCCATATCACAACCAAATACGAATGTTTCCACCCGACATCCCGAAGACATCCGTCATCACTGATTATATTGCTATTGAGTTATTTCATTTGGGCTAAAGAATGCCGGAGCTACTTATCAACGCTTGGTGAACCTAGTCTTCAAGGAGCAAACCAGCCAAAATATGGAGGTATATGTTGATGATATGCTCGTTAAGAGCCTTAGGAAAGAAGACCATGTGGCCGACCTCCAAGAAGCCTTCAACGTGCTTCGAATAAATGACATGAGGCTGAACACCTCGAAGTGTGCCTTCGAGGTCTCCTTGGGGAAATTTTTAGGGTTCATGGTAAGCCAGAAAGGTATTGAAGCTAGCCCTGAGAAGATCAAAGTCATATTTGACATGTATCCCCCAGCTACAGTCAAAGAAGTGCAGAAGCTCACCGGCCGTCTCGCCACCATCAGGCACTTCCTCTCCAAGTCTGGGGAGAAGTGCCTTCTTTTCTTCAAAGCTCTTCGAGGAGCAAAGAATTTTGAGTGGGGAAAAGAACAACAAGCAGCCTTCGAGGGCCTCAAAGTACATCTTGTCAACCCCCTGCTCCTTAGCAAGCCTACGCCGGGAAAGGTTCTCTACCTCTACTTGGCCACTTCGGATCAGACCCATAGTGCTGTTTTGGTAAGAGAAGAAGATCGAGTGCAAAATTCAATTTACTATGTGAGCAAGGTTCTCCACGATGTTGAGCTTCGGTACTCAAAGATGGAGATGGCTTGCGCTCTGGTAATGACTGCTCGAAATCTCCGACCCTACTTCCAAGCACACTCTATCAGGGTCATCACTGATCAATTGCTCAAGCAAATACTCCACAAGCCAGAAAGCTCCGAAAGACTTATGAAGTGGTCCATTGAGTTAAGCCAACATGACATCACTGATCGGTCAAGAACTTCCATCAAGGCCCAAACCTTAGCCGAATTCATTATAGAGAGCACTATCCCTGATCCTTCCGAAGAAGGAGACAACCCCCCACTATGGAGAGTATACGTGGACAGGTCCTCTTGCCTCGAGAGGAGCGGAGCCGGTGTCATCTTAATAGGACACGATGAGTTCACCCTCCAATACTCGCTGCACCTTAAAATCTCAGCAGCCAATAACGAAGTTGAATATGAAGCCCTCATCGCTGGGCTCCTCTTAGCAAAGAAATAGGGGCACAAAGAGTTAGAGTGTTTAGCGATTTCCAATTGGCAGTAAACCAAATTCAGTGTGAATATGAGGCCAGTGACGACCACATGATCAAGTACTTGACCCACATGAAGAAACTTATGACTACTTTCAAGGAAGCTGCAGTCACCCGCATCCCACACGAAGAAAATGGGCAAGCCGATGCCCTCTTTAAGCTTGCCTCCTCATCATCCAATTTGCTCGACCGCACTGTGCTAATTGAGGTCCTACTCAAGCCAAGCATCGAAGAAGAGGTACTGGAGCTCATGCCCATCACCCCCAGACACCCAAAGATTGTTGGATGAAACCCTTAGTTGACTTTCTCGATAAGTGAGTCCTCCATGCAGATCACAAAGACACAAGAAAGATTCGAGTAAAGTCAGAAAGATAGACATTCGTTGAAGGAGTCCTCTACAGGGGCTCCTACACTCAGGTTGATGGCCGACCCTACCTATGATGCCTCTCTCCCGAAGAGGTCGAGTACGCCCTCAAAGAGGTACATGAAGGAATAGGGGGCAGTCATCTAGGTGCAAGGTCTCTTGCACGAAAAAATATCAACCATGGTTACTATTGGCAAACTCTCCTCAGTGATGCCCAAACATACATCTGTTGATGCGTCCCATGCCAGAAGTACTTCATCAAGTGGGTGCTACAAGCCAACCTTAGCTCTATGTCGAGCCATATCCCCTTTGCAATGTGGAGAATGGATGTGCTTGGACCTGTTCCTCCCGCTACAGACCAACGGACCTTCCAAGTGGTTGCCATCGACTACTTCACGAAGTGGATCGAGGCGGAACCACTTGCAACCATCATGGAGCACAAAGTCCAACAGTTCTTTTGGAAGAACATTGTATGCCAGTTCGGGATCCCCCCTCCCCCCCGCCACACACACACTAGTCACCGATAATGGAACTCAATTTGCCGGTAAGGGGTTCCGTAAGTTTTGCACTGACCTGGGAGTTGAACAATGCTTTTCATCCATTTCTCACCCCCAGACCAACGGCCAAGCCGAGAACGCCAACCGGCAAATCTTGGATGACCTCAAGAAGAGACTTGGTGAAGCCCAGGAAGGACAATGGGTCGAAGAACTCCTGAGCGTGCTCTGGTTCTATAGAACTACACAAAGAGAATCCCCATGGGAGAGTCCCCATTCAATCTCACCTTTGGCATGGAAGATCTCATCCCTTTGGACGTAGGATTACCTTCTCCTCGCCTTCTCTCCTTCAATAAATAGCAGAATTCAAATGATCTCCGAGACAATATAGATCTCATCGACGTAGTCCAAGAGGAGTTTTTCCTGCGAAAAAACTTATACCAACAAAGGGTAGAGAAATTTTACAACAAGAAGGTCTGCCCAGCCAACCTCATATAAGAGAACCTCTTCCTTCGAAAACTCGAGATATCCAACTCGGGCAAGAAGGGAAAACTCGCTCCTAACTGGGAGAGACCATACAAGGTCTCACAAGTGGTTCATCGAGGAGCTTACCGACTTGAAGTCCTGGGGGGAAAGAACATATTAAGGACTTGGAACGCCGAGCACCTAATGAAGTATAACCAGGGCGTTTAACGCTCTCCCTTAGTAGCTAGTTCAAAAATGTAATAAAGGTTGAAAATTATAATGGTCACAACATGTAATAAAGGTTCGCAATCAAGAAACCACTTAGTTTACTTTTTTAAATAAAATTAAGTGTTTTCATTTGCAACATTCTTGTATAACTCTACCGAATGCAAATAAAGAAACGCACACATGGTCTGCTCCCAAGCAACACCATCCGCTCACTAAACACTCCAATCGAGAAGTGTAAAGTCCATTCATAGTGCATAGAGTCTCTCTAGCCTCTTGTCCCTGAGCAAGTGTGCGGAGCTCGGCTCGCCACTCGAGTGCTCCCAAAACAACCCTGGACAAGTGTGAATCCATTCATGGTTCATAGGGTTTCTCAAGCCACTTACCCTCGAGCAAGTATGCAGAGCACGACTCGTCATTCGAGTGCTCCCAAAACTCATCGTCACCTTGTTTAGAGTCCACTCGTGGTTCACAAGGCTACTCTAGCCTCTTGTAACTGAGAAAGTGTGCCGAGTTCGGCTCGCCATTCGAGTGCTCCCAAAACAACTCCGGATAAGTGTGGTGTCCATTCATGATTCATAGAGTCTCTCTAGCTACTTGACCCCGAGCAAGTATACAGAACACAAATTGTCATTCGAGTGCTCCCAAAACTCATCTTTTGGAGTCCACTCGTGGTTCACAGGGCCACTCTAGCCTCTTGCCCCCAAGAAAGTGTGCGTAGCTCGGCCCATCAATCGAGTGCTCCCAAAACAACCCCGAACAAGTATGGAGTCCATTCATGGTTCGTAGGGTCACTCTAGCCCCTTGCCCTCAAGAAAGTGTGCGGGGTACGGCTCGTCATTCGAGTGCCCCCCAAAAAATGATCCGTAATGTAGAGAGACACCACTCAAAGAGACAATGCTTAAACACTTAGAAAATTTTGATTTCATAATCAAAATCTGAATACAAGTACAAAACAAGCGGTAGACAAGATTACAAGTATCTACAAGAGTACAAGTCTCTGTAAGGTTACAAGTTTCTACAAGATTACAAGTCTTTACAAAATTACAAATCTCCATCAAAGTCATATTTCCCTCCTTGTGGCAAGGGGATGTTCCTATTAAGAGAATGTGCAACTTATGCCCCCCTTGGGTGTAATGCCCCGATTTTCATTTAATGAAAATTATTTATTTTTGCACGTAGTGTGCATGTGCAATATTTTGATAATTATTTTCATTATGATGAGTATAGATATTTATATATGTGCTCTTTAATTATTTGGTATAAAGCACTTTTTCAAATAGACAAAAGTCTTTCTTTTTAAAAGCCCAAATCTAATTTATTGGTTATCTTTTTATAATTATTATTTTGGCCCATAAACTAAAGCCCATGAGCTATTTTATTTTTAAATACAACTTGTAGTGTAGAATACATTTTAAAGATTATTTTTATGTAAAAAATATAATGTACAATTTTTTTTTAATGGGGACAAATGCATGCACGTGCATTGCACGTACACGTGCAAAAGCACACTTGTGAGGCCGGTTTTGATTAGGAGGGAAAATAAAAATTTTGAGTGGAGTCTTGGGTGGTGGTTACTTGATCATGGTTGGTTGTTGTAACTCCTCCTTGAATCCTAGCCTTTTAATCCTAACTCCTAAGTTAATCTTAGCCTTCCATTTTCCTAGATTTTTAGTATAAATACCCCCCCCCCCCCCCCAGCCTAGTTATTCTTGTGCTTATTATTTCCTCCAAACCTATAGTTTAAAATACATTATTTAGTAGTATACAAGTGAGTAAAAGATTGAGAGATTGTGAGGGGCTTGTGCTTGCAACAAGGAGGAAGGCCGGCATCAAGAGGAGGCTCGGTTGGCATTGTGGAGGCTTGTGTGCGCGCATCAAGGAGGAGGATCGCTTTTTGCAAGGACATTGGTTTAGGAGGTGTTGCTAAGTGTAGTCTCTCCAATTAAGGTGGGTAAATTTTCTATATTTCTAATTAGGGAGCATGCTAGATTTGAATTGAAAGAATGATGCATGAAAAAGATTAACAAGAGTACACATTTAATTAGAAAATGGCTTATTGATTGATTGAAATGTGGATATGTAATTATAGGTGGTTCTATCGTTAAATTTAAGTTGTGAGTAAATTTGATTATAGCCATGGATTGATGAAGGAAACTTCATTATTAACATCGAGAACTATATGCAAAAAGTTAGTAGATTGACAATATTACTTTATGTGCTTTTTTGTGATAATGTTGTGATGGATGAATTAAGATATAGATTGTATGTTTGGGAAATGATTAAAAACAGAGAATTGATTGCTAATAAAAAGATTAGGGTTGTTAAACTTGATAAGAAATGTCGAAAAAGAAATATGGTGGTGGTAGTTTATAATTCGAATTAATTGTATGAAAAATATGTGTTAATTATTGAAAAAAATTATTTTTATTATACTGGAGTATAATTTATGTTGAGAATAGCCAATCTGGACATTTACAACAAATTTAGTAAAGGCAAAATTAAATGAGAGCTTGTTGAACATCGAAATGTTTTACTAAACAGAGAGAATTGAGTTAATTAGACTACGGGTTGAAACATGACAACAAGAGGGCATAGCTCAAGTGGTCGGGATGCTCTTAATCGCTACAGTGGGTCGGTGAGTTGCTGGTTCGAATCCCCTTAGCACCATACTTTTTTGTATTTTTGGAAAAAAAAAAACAAATAACTACAGCCGAGAGCATTTAATGCTCTCAGCTCCTTTCATTAACGCACAGAGCGTTCGGCCTAGTGGTCTGTGCCTTGGGTTGGTTTCCCTGTGGTTGGTGGGTTCGATCCCTGGCTTCGGTTGTGTTTAAGTTGGGGAGAAAAATATATTTTTTTTGGTGTTTTGATGATTGAAAAATTATGAAAAATATATATTTATTATTCTAAAAATATGGGGGATTTATGAAAAATAATTTGGGAATTATTTACATGAAATGGAGTAAGTTTTGAGAATAAATGTATAATTTAAAACTATGGTTCTACACTTGTATGTTATGAAAATTGCACTTTGCAAAAAAGGACTTGAAATAAAATGCTAGAAAAGAAGTGTAATAAAAGTAGAAATTATATGTAGTGATGTGATGTAAATTATTCTCATTAGAGAATAGTGTGAAAATTATGAAATGTGAATATTCATTTAGTGATGTGATTTTAATGTGAAAATCGATATTTGATGAATCATATAAGGAAAAATTGAATTCCATGTATGGCTATGGACTCATGAATAAATTTGAAATCATGCTATTGAAAAAGAAAATCTGTTATGATTATGAAGATGAACTTATGAGCTGGAAATGCTCAATTTTGGAAATTGTGAATTGGAATTGAAACAAAAGAGTAGCTAAGTCACCCCCGGCAATTGGAAAGAAATGAAATGAAATTTGAAATGAAAGACCAAGGTTGATCATGTTTGAATGAATGAATAAGTCCGGTTTAGTGGAGAGGCTAACTCTAGAGCTTTGATTTTGTTCATGATTCTAATAAAAACTAAGGATTAGTACACAGTGGAGACGTGATGAAAGTGAGAGAAAAACACGAGTATGAGAACTAGAGTTTACGGTGCGGGTGTGAGCCACAGAATGCATGCTTGATGAGTCAAGACATGGCGTGGCACTACTCAGTAATGATCGGACTTTAGCCACGCTTGTGGAATGTTTGGTGACTGCAAGAGGATCGTGTGCCATGAAGGAGGCTGAATTGCCACAGAATGCATGCTTGATGAGTCAAGACATGGCATGGGATTCCCCTCCAGGTTTTCTGTATACAAGCTTGTACTCATAGATCATCTAGGATACTCACCGTAGTTACAGTAGTAGATTAAGACATGACGAGGGATTGAACCCTACAAAGATGAAGAACGATTAGGAGGCTTGCCCTCGGACCTATGTAGTATGGGATGCATAGAATCCGAATAAGTGTGCATTAGTGTCATGTAATGTAAATAACTGCATTAAGGACTAAGTGCACAATCACAACACGACATCAATAGGGTAGTCCCTTTAGTTTGATTTGTGACAAGTTTGTGTTTGTTAAATATGGAAAATAAGTTATACTATTTCCGGCATAGAGAGGATGGCCGTGTATAACGTTCGTCGGTTGAATAAACTGACGTACCCACAGTTTTATATGCAGGTAACTGACATGATAAAGATTAAAGAGGAACAGATGCTTAAAGATTATTCAACGTTGTTGTACATCTATTTAAGTGTTGTAAGTTTACTTCTGCTATGCAATGTAAAGAGTAAAGTTCATGTAAACTCTGATGTAAAGTGAAAAGTTTTAAATTTCCTTGTAAAATTGTACTAAATGAAGTGTAAAGATTCTGTGGAATCTCGAATTCAGTATATTTTGGAATTCAGGGCGTTACATTGGGGTAGAAGGGCACCGCAATCCCTTGATTGATCAGCAGGAAAGACTAAGCCCGCTAACTATGTACGAGCAGCGCGATCGTCAATATGCCTCACCCCTTCATTAGAGGCAACACTCGACAAACCGGCCACCCCGCTCTGGGCATCTCTTGGATTCCTCGGGGCCTCGTATGGGTGCAAGGCCAACTCATGAAACGATCTCCCCTAAATTATCTCGTCACGGGCAAGAAGTGCTTCTTATCTTATCCCTCTCAAGGAGCTGCTTCAGTCGTTGAATCTCCACTTCTTGTTCAACAAGACTCTTCTTGAGTTGGGCATCCTTCACCCTAATCTTCCAACGGATTGTACTTGCACACGCCGAACCACCAGGATGGGCCTCCCCCCAAGGTTCGATAACAACTTTCCTCAGATGAGATACTTCTAAGCTTTTCTCAAACACTACATTTTTCAACTTGTCCCTCTCAGTGGTAGCTGCGAACAAAAAGCGGGGAAGAGATTTCACTTTCGAGTTCCTCCCAACCGTCGCCTTAGCAAGGGAAGCCCCACTATCGCAAGCATAATCCTCCACTTCGGTTGATGGTTTCTCCCGAAGACCTTCATCACGACGCCTATCTTCGATATCCATTCGAGTTAACACTCTTCTTAAGTAGCCGAGTTCCGCTTCTGCCTTAGAGAGCTTCTCCCGTGATCAAGAAAGTCCAAACTTCACCACTTGGAGCTTAGTACGAAGATGACAATCTCGCTATCACGAGGGTTGCACCCAACATACGCGAGAACCTGCTAGTAGAAAGGAGCATGAAATCACTATAAACAGTACAACCAAGACTACAAGACACGCACATAGACTCAAGTAATTAAGACCAGCGCAAGTTATACAACACTAAAGACGTTTTCATTACAATAAAAGAAGATACATCGAGCAGTGGCCAGTCTGCTATTAGGCATCGGTATAAAAAAACAAAAACCAAGAGCTAGGAAGAGAAAGAAGGGTCAAGGGTTGTAATGCCCGATTTTTTCATTTAATGGAAAAAATTATTTATTTTGCACGTAGTGTGCACGTGTAATATTTTTGGTAATTATTTTTATTATGATGAGTATAGATATTTAAATATGTAATTTTAATTATTTTATACAAAGCCTTCTTTCAATTAGACAAAAAACATTTTCTTCTTAAAGCCCAAAAATTTAATTCATTTATTATTTTTATAATAATTATTTTGGCTGAAAAAACTAAAGCCCATGAGCTATTTTATTTTTAAATACAACTTGTCATGTAGGATACAATTTAAAGTTTATTTTTATGTAAAATATAATGTACAGATTTTTGGAGGCAATTGCATGCACGTGCATTGCATGTACACGTGCAAAGTGCACCTTCCTAGCATTGGCCGGTTGGAGCTTTAGGAGGGAAACCAAAAAAATTTGAGTGGGATCATGGTGGTGGTGGTTACCTGATTATGGGTGGTTAGTATAACTCCTCCTTAAATCTAAGCCATTTGCTTCTAACTTCTACTTCAATCCTAGCCATCCATTTTCCTAATTTTTTAGTATAAATACCCCCCCCCCCCCTGGCTAGTATTCTTGTGCAAATTATTTCCTCCAACCTATAGTCTAAAATACATCATCTAGTAGTTTATTTAGTGAGTAAAAGATTGAGTTTGTGTGTGGGAAAAGTTGTGTGTGGTTGCATCAAGAAGAAGGAAGGCCTGCATCACAAGGGGAGGCTCTCGGTTTTGGTGTTCTTGAAGCTCGGGTGCGCGCATCTAGGAGGAGGACCGCTCTTGTGGCAAGGACATTCGTTAAGGAGGGTGCTAGTTGTACTTTCTTCACTAAGGTGGGTATATTTTCTATATTTCTAATTAGGAATGCATGCTAGATTGAATTGAATGAATGAAGCATGAAAAGATTATTAAGAGTACATTAATTAGAAAAAAATGACTTATCGATTGATTGATATATGAATGTGCAATTGTATGTGGTTCTATTAGTAGAGGCTAAGTTTTGTGTGAATTAATTATGGCCATGGATTGTTGAAGAAAATTTCATTATCTACATCACGAATTATATACAAAAAGTTAGTAGATTAACAATGCTACCTTATGTGTTTAAGTAAAATCCTTTGTTGTATTGAAATGAAGAAATTAAACTATAGATTTGTATGTTTGGTAAATAATTAAAAACTGGGAATTATATGAAGATTACTAGTAAAGAGGTTTGAGTTGTTAATTGTTAAGAAATGTTGAAAAAAGGATAAATGTGGTAGTTATAATTTACAATTCGAATTTTGTATGAAAAATATGCTTTAATTGTTGAAAAAAATTATTTTCTATTTTACTGGAGTATAATTTATGATGATCTGGAAATTTACAGAAAATTTTATAAGAGCAAAGTGAAATGAGGACTAATTGAACATCGAAACGTTTTAATAACAGAGAGAATTGATCTAAATGCATTCCGAGTTATACCTTGACAACCTGAGCACGTAGCTCAAGTGGTCAGGACGACTCTAATTGCTACAGTAGGCTCTCAGGTCTGAGGTTACTGGTTCGAACCCCCGGGTTGCCATACTTTTATTTTCATGTTAAAAAAAATATATAGAGCGGCGGCCGAGAGCATTTAACACTCTCGCCCTCTCTTCTAAATGTGGGTAGCACTCGGCCTAGTGGCCTGTGCCTTCGGTTGGGTTCCCTGTGGTCGCTGGTTCGACTGTTGGTATCGGCTGTGTGTTTATATTGGGGAAAAACATTTTTTTGGGTGTTTTAATGATAAAAAAAAAATATGGAAAAAATATATTTATTATTTTAAAGATATGTGGAGTTTATGAAAAATAATTTGAGAATTAGTTGCATGAAGTGGAGTATGTTTAGAGAATAAAAGTATAATTTAGAACTATAAGTTCTACACTTGCATTTGTATAAAGTTGTAAGTTGCAAAAGACTTAATGTGGAATATTAGAAAAGAAATACGAATAAAAAGGAACTATATGAAGTGATGTGAATTATTCTCAATGGAGAATGGTTTGACAATTCATGATGTATAAATATTCATCTTTGATTAAATAACTAGTGATGTGAATTATTCTCAATGGAGAATGGTGTGACAATTCATGATGTATAAATATTCATCCTTGATTAAATAACTAGTGATGTGGTTTTTAATGTGAAAATAATATTTCATGAGTTACATGATGAATAGTTGATTTTAATGTGTAATTATGGACTATTGAACGATTTAGTAATCATGATTGGAAAAGAAATATTTTTGAGTATGACAACTCAACATGTGAACTTATGAGTTGAAACACTCAACTTTAGAAATTGTGAATTGGAATTGAAACAAAATAGTAGCTACGTCTTCCCCGGCATATGGAAAGAAATGAAAATGAAATTTGAAATGAAAGACCAAGGTTGATCATGTTTGAATGAATGAATAAGTCCGGTTTAGTGGAGAGGCTAACTCTAGTGCTTTGACTTTGTTCATGATTCTATTTCATTAGAATTAAGGATTATTTACATAGTGAAGACGTGATGAAAGTAAGAGGAAAACACTGAGTATGAGGGCCATTGGATCAGCGGCGAGAGCATATCCCAGGATGTCCCATGATGAGTCAGGGCGAGGATACTGCTCCAGAGTACCGTCCCGGTTGCGATGCTCGTGGGATGTTTGAAGACTACGGGTGGTGTCATGTCTATGGTAGGAGCTGAATTACCACAGGATGCCTGCATGATGAGTCATGTGTCAGTGCGTTGGGATTCCCTCCAGGGCGCCTAGATATGAGTTTGTAGGTCAGAAAACATTTAGGATACTTACCGTAGTTACAGTAGTAGATTAAGTCATAACAAGGGATTGAACCCTACAAAGATGAAGAACGATTAAGGGCTTGCCCTCAAACCTATGTAGTATGGGATGCATAGAATCCAAACAAGTGCGCATTAGCGTCATGTAATATAAATAATTGCATTAAGGATTAAGTGCACAATCACAACACGACATCAATAGGGTAGTCCCTTTAGTTTGACATGTGACAAGTTTGTGTTTGTTAAATATGTAAAATGAGTTATACTATTTCTGGCATAGAGAGGATGGCCGTGTATAATGTTCGTCGGTTGAATAAACTGACGTACCCACAGTTTTATATGCAGGGTAATGACATGATAAAGATTAAAGAGAAACAGATGCTTAAAGATTATTCAATGTTGTTGTACATTTATTTAAATGTTGTAATTTTATTTCCGCTGTGCAATGTAAAGAGTAAAGTTTTATGTAAACTCTGATGTAAAGTGAAAAGTTCAAATTTCCTTGTAAAATTGTACTAAATGAAGTGGAAAGATCCTGTAGAACTCTCGAATTCAGTTGTATTTGAAATTCGGGGCGTTACAGAGTGGTATCAGAGCCACGCTTCACACTTGTACAAATTTATAAGGAACGACACCCTAGAAGTGGATATTAGAGTGTGTGTTTGAGTCTAGAGATTTAAATGTAAGTGACTTACATTTGTGTTACTCTATGACTTATGCTTCTTCCTCTCTATTTCTAAGATGGCTGATCACTTCGACCCTGCTGGAGATGACGACTGGCATATCATCGAGGAAGAGTACCGTCCTGGACAAGCAGATTCCGAGGAAGAGTACTAGCCAGGGCAAGCAGATTCTGATGGAGAAGAATGGCCTGAATCCCGAGAGATCACCCCACCCCCGGATTCATCTGATGACTCTTCTGACGAAGAAGAAGAACCAGTTCCAAATAGTCTTGTGACTTCTCTTCAGAGGCAGGTAGAGACACTGCGAGAGAGAGTCGGATTATTGGAGGCTCAGCTGGCAAAGCGTAAGGACGACTTTTCTGTTCTCAGTCATCGTGTATGGGAACTCGAGAAGAGGAAGAATCTGACCGATGTGCTGAAGGATGAAGTTGATGAACTACGGGGAGAACTTCGAGAAGCAAAGAGGAACTGTAGGAGTTAGACTGTTGTAGCTTCTACTATTTTTCATTCTGATGTCAAGAAATTTTTTTCAAATCGAATGTATAAAGTTTGGTATTCAATGAAATGCAAGTTGATTTAAAATTCATGTCTTATACTTCGAATTCAATGGATCTTTTGCATCAGAATATGTCTAGAAGAGGAGCTAGAAACGGTGAAGGTCTGGATCTGGAAACGGAACTTGCGAGGGTCTATCAAACGCTCAATGCCGTAGCTATGAATCAGAACCAAGGAAGGGTCCCTGCGAATCCGGTGCCCGAAGCGATTAAACTCGTGGAATCATTCAAACGGATGAAACCACCTGTGTTCGAAGGGAAATCAGACCCTGATGCGGCTGACAACTGGATTCGTCAGGTAGAGACGATCTTCGAAGTACTGGAGACCCTGAAGGCAGCAAGGTGAAGTTGGCGACTCTGCAACTGGAGAAGGATGCGGCTGTTTGGTGGCAGTCGATGAAGAGGACAATGGGAGGCATAGTTCTTGGCTTGGAGGAATTTTTGGAAGAATTCTGCAGTCACTATTTCCCCTTCGACGTCCAAAAGAAAAAGGCTATGGAGTTTCTGTCACTACAGCAAGGTGGCATGTCAGTTAGAGAGTACGAGACCAATTTACTCAGCTCTCTAGGTATGCTCCTGAATTAGTGATGGATGAGGCTAAGAAGGCTCGTAAGTTCAAGCATGGATTCAGGCCAAGCTTGAGGTCCTGGATGATACCTCTGGGTATCAGAAGATTCGACAAGTTGGTCAAGAGAGCAGCAGCGACGGAAGCAGACATGGAGCAGTTTCATGTTGTTCAGAACCGGAGGAACAACTGGCAGTCTGGAAAGAGGCCTGCACATTCTGGGAGTTTCAAGGGACAACCATCTGCACAAAGATTCAAACCGACAGGGGCGAACGCTATTAGTGTGGCTGGAGGACCTGGGAACAATGTGGTAAGACCTCCTACGGTGACTTGCTTCAACTGTGGTAAGACGGGACATTACAAATCTCAATGCCCCAAACCACGGAATGGTAATAGCAATGCACCCATGCAACAGACGGGGAAGAGACCGTACCAACCAGGGCGAGTATTTGCCTTGATGGAAGCTGATGCTGATGAGGTTGATCATGTCATCACTGGTACGAGGGCAGATGTTTAGAGGTTTTTGTCATTTCTTTTCTCGCTATTTAGTGAACTGTTACATAATGAGTGTGTATTATGTAACAGGAGAACTTTATCTTAATGGAATGAAAGCTGTTGTGTTGTTCGATACTGGATCATCTCATACTTTTGTGTCTCCTAAATTTGCTAAAGTATTGGGAGTTGAACCGAAGATTTTTCCAGGCAAGATCTTAGTAGTAGCTACTCCATCAGGAGAAACTCTAACCACTGATCGGTATTACGCTGATTACGAGATTGTGATTGGAGATCGAATCTTTGGGATTGATCTAATCGAGCTGACTATCTTGGGGGTCGATGTTATCATTGGCATTGATTGGATGTCGGTGTACAGTGCAAGCATCGAGTGTAAGACCAAGATGGTAACAGTGAAGGCTCCAGGTGGACCTGAAGTCACTTTCCAAGGGAAGAAGAAGTGTTATAAGCTGGTGGCAACTATCCGCAAGGAAGAGATTCCTGTGAAAGTGCAAGGGATTCCTGTGGTTCGGGACTATCCGACTGTGTTCTTGGATGATTTTCCTGGGTTATCCCCGCATAGTGATGTAGAGTTCAGCATCACTGTTCAACCGGGAAGCGCACATATTTCTAAGGCACCGTATAGGATGGCTCTAGTGGAACAGGATGAGGTGAAACGGCAGATTGAGGAACTGTTGGAGAAAGGCTTTATTCAACCTAGTGCGTCACCTTGGGGAGCACCAGTACTTTTGGTAAAGAAGAAGGACGGATCGATGAGAATGTGTATCGATTACCGAGAGCTGAATAAGGTCACTGTTCAGAATAAGTATCCTATTCCTCGAATTGATGACTTGTTCGATCGTCCACAAGGAGCAGCTGTTTTCTCCAAAATAGATCTTCGATAAGGATATCACCAAGTTCGAGTGAAAGCTGAAGATGTGCATAAAATTGCATTTAGAACTCGACATGGGCTTTACGAATTCTTAGTTATGCCATTTGGAGTGACGAATGCACCCGCAATCTTCATGGATTTGATGAATAGAGTTCTGAGGCCGTTCATTGATTCTTTCGTCGTGGTGTTTATCGACGATATCCTCGTGTACTCCAAGTCAGAAGAGGAGCACACCGAGCATCTGGCAGCAGTTTTGAAGAAGCTGGAAGGGCAGAAGTTGTATGCCAAGCTATCCAAGTGTGATTTCTGGAAATCTGAAGTGGCATTCCTAGGTCACATCCTTTCTAAGGAGGGAGTGGAAACTGACCCTCAGAAGATAGAGGCAGTGAGAGATTGGGCTAGGCCTACTACAGTGAAGGAAGTCAGAAGTTTTCTTGGAATGACTGGATACTACAGGAGATTCATTCAAGGTTATGCTCAGATAGCTGTACCGCTTACTGGTCTGACCAAGAAGAATGTGAACTTCAAGTGGACTGAGCAATGTGAGGCAAGCTTTCAGGAGTTGAAAGAGAAACTGACTACTGCACCTATTTTGGCTTTGCCTGGAGCAGGTGTTGAGTATGATGTTTACAGTGATGCTTCACATCGTGGGCTTGGTTGTGTCTTAATGCAAGAAGGAAGAGTAATCGCTTATGGGTTTAGGCAACTACGACCGCATGAGAAGAATTACCCGACTCATGATTTGGAGTCGGCTGCGATTATCTTTGCCCTGAAGCAATGGAGGCACTACGTGTACGGTGAGAAGTTGAACATGTACACGGACCACAAGAGTTTGAAGTACATATATCAGCAGAAGGATCTGAATTTGAGACAACAGAGATGGTTGGAAGTGCTTGAGGACATGCAACCTGAGATCAAGTATCATCCTAGGAAAGCTAATGTTGTTGCTGATGCACTTAGTCGCAAGAGCAATTTATCCAGTTTGATTACAACTCAGAAGCATCTGATTGAGGAATTGGATCGAGCAGGTATTGAAGTTGTCTTGCAAGGATTGGAAGCATCTTTGGCTCAGTTGAGGCTTCAGCCTACACTGAATGCAAGGATCATTGCAAGTCAGGAGGTTGATGCTGACATTTTGGAGATGAAGGAGCAGGTTGGTGCTGGCAGGTTGTCCGGATTTCAAATCAGGGATGGAGTGCTGTGGTTCGGAGATAGGCTGTGTTCCAAACCAGGCGGACCTGAAAGAAAGTATTCTTCAGGAGGCACATGCTACTCTTTTGTCGGTACATCCTGGGAGTACTAAGATGTACAAAGACATCAAACAGCATTTCTGGTGGTCAGGTTTGAAACGGGATGTGGCTAAATTTGTGGCGAAGTGTGAGGTTTGTCAACAAGTCAAAGCCGAAAATCAGATACCAGGAGGTCTATTACAGCCGTTACCTATTCCGGAATGGAAGTGGGATAACATCAGTATGGATTTTATTACGGAATTGCCTAAGAGTTCTAAAGGCAATGATGCGATTTGGGTTATAGTCGATCGACTAACCAAGTCCGCTCCCTTTTTGGCGATGAAACTCACTGCTTCGATGGAAAAGTTAGCTGAGTTGTATGTTGGCGAGATCGTCCGGCTTCATGGTGTTCCGTCAACTATTGTGTCTGATCGAGATGCGCGGTTTACTTCGCATTTCTGGAGGAGTCTTCAGACAGCTTTGGGTACCAAGACGGATTTCAGCACTGCTTTTCATCCACAAACCGATGGGCAGACCGAGAGAGTCAACCGTATTCTTGAGGATATGCTTCGGTGTTGTATACTAGACTTTGGAGGCAGTTGGGAAAGGCATTTACCTTTGGTAGAGTTTGCCTACAACAACAGTTTACAGACTAGCATCGGGATGGCGCCGTACGGAGCTTTGTATGGTAGGAAATGCAGGACACCTGTTTGTTGGTTTGAAGTTGGGGAGCGTCAGTTGTTTGGTCCTGAGCTTGTGCAGCAAACCTCTGAGAAGATTGATCTGATCAGGAAGAGGTTAGTAGAGGCTCAGAGCAGGCAGAAAAGCTATGCAGACAACCGGAGAAGGGACCTTGAGTTTGAGGTCGGTGACTTCGTCTTTCTGAAAGTGTCGCCCAGTAAAGGTGTGGTTCGATTTGGGAAAGGCGGAAAATTAGCCCCGAGGTTTATAGGCCCGTATAAGATATTGAAAAGGATCAGGAAAACTGCTTACCGGCTTGAATTACCGGAAGAGTTATCCCAGGTGCACAATGTCTTTCATGTGTCTATGCTGAGTGGTTATATTCCAGATCCGAGTCATCATTTGCCGGAAGTGCCGGAAGGTTTGCAGTTGGATCTGAATTACATTGAGTCTCCTATCGAGATTGTTGATCGTCGAGAGAAAGTCTTGAGGAATAAGACGATAGCGATGGTCAAGGTAGTCTGGAGAAACCATTTGGTTGAAGAGGCTACCTGGGAGTCTGAGGAGAGGATGTTAAAGGACTATCCTGAGCTTTTTGCTTGATTTGTATTTTGTATTTTTTTGTATTTTTCTTATGCTTGTTGTGTTGTGTTTGTTTTCTCGCTCTTGACTGTAGTTCCAGGAACGAAACTATTCTAAGGAGGGAGTGTTGTAATGCCCCGATTTTTTCATTTAATGGAAAAAATTATTTATTTTGCACGTAGTGTGCACGTGCAATATTTTTGGTAATTATTTTTATTATGATGAGTATAGATATTTAAATATGTGCTTTTAATTATTTTATACAAAGCCTTCTTTCAATTAGACAAAAATCCTTTTCTTCTTAATGCCCAAAAATTTAATTCATTTATTATTTTTATAATTATTATTTTGGCCGAAAAAACTAAAGCCCATGAGCTATTTTATTTTTAAATATAACTTGTCATGTAGGATACAATTTAAAGTTTATTTTTATGTAAAATATAATGTACAAATTTTTGGAGGCAATTGCATGCACGTGCATTGCACGTACACGTGCAAAGTGCACCTTCCTAGCATTGGCCGGTTGGAGCTTTAGGAGGGAAACCAAAAAAATTTGAGTGGGATCATGGTGGTGGTGGTTACCTGATTATGGGTGGTTAGTATAACTCCTCCTTAAATCTAAGCCATTTGCTTCTAACTCCTACTTCAATCCTAGCCATCCATTTTCCTAATTTTTTAGTATAAATACCCCCCCCCCCCCCCCCCCCTGGCTAGTATTCTTGTGCAAATTATTTCCTCCAACCTATAGTCTAAAATACATCATCTAGTAGTTTATTTAGTGAGTAAAAGATTGAGTTTGTGTGTGGGAAAAGTTGTGGTTGCATCAAGAAGAAGGAAGGCCTGCATCACAAGGGGAGGCTCTCGGTTTTGGTGTTCTTGAAGCTCGGGAGCGCGCATCTAGAAGGAGGACCGCTCTCGTGGCAAGGACATTCGTTAAGGAGGGTGCTAGTTGTACTTTCTTCACTAAAGTGGGTAAATTTTCTATATTTCTAATTAGGAATGCATGCTAGATTGAATTGAATGAATGAAGCATGAAAAGATTATTAAGAGTACACATTTAATTAGAAAAAAATGACTTATCGATTGATTGATATATGAATGTGCAATTGTATGTGGTTCTATTAGTAGAGGCTAAATTTTGTGTGAATTAATTATGGCCATGGATTGTTGAAGAAAATTTCATTATCTACATCACGAATTATATACAAAAAGTTAGTAGATTAACAATGCTACCTTATGTGTTTAAGTAAAATCCTTGTGTTGTATTGAAATGAAGAAATTAAAATATAGATTTGTATGTTTGGTAAATGATTAAAAACTGGGAATTACATGATGATTACTAGTAAAGAGATTTGAGTTGTTAATTGTTAAGAAATGTTGAAAAAAGGAGAAATGTGGTAGTTATAATTTACAATTCGAATTAATTGTATGAAAAATATGCTTTAATTGTTGAAAAAAATTATTTTCTATTTTGCTGGAGTATAATTTATGATGATCTGGAAATTTACAGAAAATATTATAAGAGCAAAGTGAAATGATGACTAATTGAACATCGAAACGTTTTAATAACAGAGAGAATTGATCTAAATGCATTTCGAGTTGTACCTTGACAACCTGAGCACGTAGCTCAAGTGGTCAGGACGACTCTAATTGCTACAGTAGGCTCTCGGGTGTGAGGTTACTGGTTCGAACCCCCGGGCTGCCATACTTTTATTTTCATGTTAAAAAAATATACATAGAGCGGCGGCCGAGAGCATTTAACACTCTCGCCCTCTCTTCTAAACGTGGGCAGCACTCGGCCTTGTGGCCTGTGCCTTCGGTTGGGTTCCCTGTGGTCGCTGGTTCGACTCTTGGTATCGGCTGTGTGTTTATATTGGGGAAAAACATTTTTTTGGGTGTTTTAATGATCAAAAAAAAATATGGAAAAAATATATTTATTATTTTAAAGATATGTGGAGTTTATGAAAAATAATTTGAGAATTAGTTGCATGAAGTGGAGTATGTTTAGAGAATAAAAGTATAATTTAGAATTATAAGTTCTACACTTGCATTTGTTTAAAGTTGTAAGTTGCAAAACACTTAAAGTGGAATATTAGAAAAGAAATACGAATAAGTGATGTGAATTATTCACAATGGAGAATGGTGTGACAATTCATGATGTATAAATATTCATCTTTGATTAAATAACTAGTGATGTGAATTATTCTCAATGGAGAATGGTGTGACAATTCATGATGTATAAATATTCATCCGTGATTAAATAACTAGTAATGTGGTTTTTAATTGAATTTAATGTGTAATTATGGACTATTGAACGATTTAGAAATCATGATTGGAAAAGAAATTTTTTTGAGTATGACAACTCAACATGTGAACTTATGAGTTGAAACACTCAACTTTAGAAATTGTGAATTGAAATTGAAATAAAAGAGTAGCTAAGTCTCCCCCGGCATTTGGAAAGAAATGAAAATGAAAATTGAAATGAAAGACCAAGGTTGGTCATGTTTGAATGAATGAATAAGTCCGGTTTAGTGGAGAGGCTAACTCTAGTGCTTTGACTTTGTTCATGATTCTATTTCATTAGAATTAAGGATTAGTTACATAGTGAAGACGTGATGAAAGTAAGAGGAAAACACTGAGTATGAGGGCCATTGGATAAGCGGCGAGAGCGTATCCCAGGATGTCCCATGATGAGTCAGGACGAGGATACTGCTCTAGAGTACCGTCCCGGTGGCAACCCTCATGGGTGTTTGAAGACTACGGGTGGTGTCATGTCTATGGTAGGAGCTGAATTACCACAGGATGCCTGCATGATGAGTCATGTGTCAGTGCGTTGGGATTCCCTCCAGGGCGCCTAGATATGAGTTCGTAGGTCAGAAAACATCTAGGATACTTACCGTAGTTACAGTAGTAGATTAAGTCATAACGAGGGATTGAACCCTACAAAGATGAATAACGATTAAGGGCTTGCCCTCGGACCTATGTAGTATGGGATGCATAGAATCCGAACAAGTGCGCATTAGCGTCATGTAATATAAATAATTGCATTAAGGATTAAGTGCACAATCACAACACGACATCAATAGGGTAGTCCCTTTAGTTTGACATGTGACAAGTTTGTGTTTGTTAAATATAGAAAATGAGTTATACTATTTCCGGCATAGAGAGGATGGCCGTGTATAATGTTCATCGGTTGAATAAACTGACGTACCCACAGTTTTATATGCAGGGTAATGACATGATAAAGATTAAAGAGGAACAGATGCGTAAAGATTATTCAATGTTGTACATTTATTTAAATGTTGTAATTTTATTTCCGCTGTGCAATGTAAAGAGTAAAGTTTTATGTAAACTCTGATGTAAAGTGAAAAGTTCAAATTTCCTTGTAAAATTGTACTAAATGAAGTGGAAAGATCCTGTAGAACTCTCGAATTCAGTTGTATTTGGGATTCGGGGCGTTACAAGGGTCCCCCTCGGTTGATGGCACCACGGGAAGGGAAGACCCATCTCCAACTTCCCCTACAACTGCCGAAGTCTCGACAATCGCGATAGTAGGGCCTGCCACAACATCCTCCTCCTCCTCCTCCTCCTCGGTGGGAGCAGCACCGTACAACGAATACCCCGTGCTATTGAAACCAAGGACTCGTTCGCTGACGTGCTCGAGGGCCCTAGCGTACGCCTTCTTGATGTTCGTGGAAAGGTATGCCTCTGCCTAGGACTTTGCCAGTGCAACCGTGACCTCCCTCTCTTTCGTCGCGTTTGCTCTCTCCCTCACTGTCGCCTCCTTCTCCCTTGCCACTGCCTCCTTCTCCCGTGTCAGAGCCTCCTCCAACTATCTAATCCGAGCCTCCTGAGCCTCTTCTCGAAGTGCCGCCATGTCTAGCACATTAGCGGCCTTTGACCGCTCCAATCTCGCTTTATCAGTAGCCGCCTTCCACTTCTCCTTCTCACCACATGCCTCAACAAGTGGCCAAAGTGACAAGTGATCTATGAGGAGAAATGAACCCAAGTTACAAGGAAAACTACTAAACCAAAAAAAGTATGAAACGAACTACAATCAAAACAAGACATACCGACATGGCAGCTCAAGAAATCTCTAAGGCGGATTCGCCAGCTGTCCCCGCAGCCATTGCAGCCACATCCTTGGGGGTCATGAGATGACGAATCACCTTCATAAAACTCGTCGAATCCCCTAGGAAGCCATCATGCCTCCTAACCTTCCAGTTCGGGACAAAGATCGTCTTGTGCTCGTCGGTGAAGATCGCATCGGCTTCTGCGATAAGCGGAGGAGCCTCGACTACCAGGGCCGTAGCCAAACTGAACCCACCAGTGGCAGGAGTAGTCGAAGAGGCCGGAGGAGATCCTAAGTTCTCCATGGGAGTAGCAACCGTTGAACTCGTAGCAATCTTCGAAGGCGTTGGTCTCATAACTGTCCTCTTCCTCTTTTTTTCATTAAGGACTGTGCCTGTCATGCCCCGCTTTCCAAAAGGAATACAACATATGAGTACGTGACAAAGCCCAGCGAATGATTTTCATCATTTATAAGATGTAGGATCGGCTCAGCATCATAACAAGAAATATAGTAACAAAACTGAACCACGTATGCATGAATAATTTATTAATCAACAGGAAATAATTGAAACAAAATATAAATATCCCAAATAATTTCCAGATCTTGATCAAAAGTAAGAACTTCGGGACTACAAGCCCGTTACAAGTTTCAAGTAGCAACAGAAATAAATAACTCAAATACAAAATAATAAAAGCAAGTTTTTTCCCAAGCGAAGCCTAGAACGTTTGCTCACCAACTCCAGCATGCAACTCGTCTCCAAAGTCTGTACATATATAAAAAGGAGAATTGGAGAAACAAAGACAAATGCCCTTAGTACAAGTTAGGGCCGCAAGTAGTACAAGCAATGATATGAAAATAAGTGCAAGAAAATATAAAACAAGATTTGGAATCAAGAATGTATAACATGATAAAATAGGGATGCAACAAGTAGCGGAGTTCAAGAGACTAGCTAGAAAGTAAAACAACTCAAGTAACAGGATTGGGTAACAAGTACTAGTAGCAGGAACAAGTGGCAAGTGAGCATGTAATTGTGTCAAGCATTAAGTAACAAGTATCAAGTAACAAGCATCAAGCAACACAGGTGTCAAGTGTGAACAAGTAACAAGTTATTCTTAAGTCTAATGTTTAATTCTATCTAGGTAGCACTTCATGCGTCCATCCTTTTACCACATGGTTGCTACTCACAAACAAATTTCGTTTAGGCTTAGTGGTGAATTCTATAGGGCGGTGTACTCAGGTATCAAGTATCAAGCAAGCATGTTCATGAATCGGATACTCATATAGCTAGTTCATGTGTCAAGTAATAACATGACAAGTCATGAATCAAACGATAATATACTAGTTCATTAATCAAGTAATAACAAGTCCATGAATCATGTAATAATATACTAGTTCTTGAATCAATAGTAACTAGTTCAAGAATTGAATAATAATAAAACTAGTTCATGAAGCAAGTGTTAATACAACAAGTTCATGAATCGAATAATCATATAACTAGTTCATGAAGCAAGTGTTAATAAAACAATCCCATGAATCGAATAATCTCATAACTAGTTCATAAAGCATGTATCAAGTGGGAAATATGGACCCCTTCTGAGTACACTTACCTATATTGTCCACTATAATGTTCTTTCCCTGAACCCCGGCTTATTATTTATTATTATCATAAAACAAGAATGAAAGTGTGCGAAACAGGTCAAGTAAACATGATAAAAAATAGGAAACAAGTCTAGGCTAGGTAGGACACATGTTCGAGGGTCAAAACAAATCAAAATATCAAGAACGACGAGAATTCCAAATCTGGACAGAATGACATTGCTGCACCAA
Organism: Hemerocallis citrina; assembly: GCA_017893485.1. Lineage (NCBI taxonomy): Eukaryota > Viridiplantae > Streptophyta > Magnoliopsida > Asparagales > Asphodelaceae > Hemerocallis > Hemerocallis citrina. Next base: position 9,397,291 of record CM030365.1, on the reverse strand, counting down.
CACTGAGATTCCCGCCATTACAAGAATGAAAATCTAGATCCGTCAGAAGGTTTATAAACTAGACTTTCTACCGAATCTAGCGCATATAAACAAGATACATAAAAGTTGTAGTATCATGTGTCAAAACAGCAAACTACACAGAATTTGTGTTCAGCCAAAACTTGTAAAACTGAGTTTATACATATGGAACAGGTCTGAAACTTTATTGATTAATTCCAAGGAAAATTAGGGAATGTTCTCTAGTGTGTCTAGCATCAGCATGCAAAATTTAAAGTCATTATCTTACAGTTAGCATAGTTAAAATAATTGTACAACAAAGTGTCACAGCAAAATTGTGGATCTGAAATTCTACGACACAGCAGCAGTAAAACTGTGATAACCCACAAACCATAACTCATAATTAAATTCCGCAAAAAGGGTAGTAAACTAGACATCTGGGGCTAAATTTCATGTTTAGGACTTAAGTCCAGATTCTGATGTTATCGGGGTCAAAACAGCAAACAAAGATAGGAATAGTAGCATGTGTGAATTTCTTTTATATAAAAGTGGCATGATTAATGAATATTATGAGTCTAATTTAGTATGTGATACAAAAGGGATGTAATGGGTATCAAATCAGCAAATCGCAATTATTCCTCTACTCAAGAAGGTAAGATCAACACATACATTATACAATACACATCTACAAGTCTAGATGGTTCTTAGTTTCATGTGTTCGAATAATTATGAGATAAAATGAGTCCAACTAGTTTTGAAATAAATATATATCAACGAAGGGTTGTGACTCTTAAGATCATGGAATTGGTAAAGAAATAAATAAGATCAACAAACGATGAGCCAAAGGGGAGTCACATTTATGATCTACTTGCAGCATTTTCAATTAAACTCTTGTACTAGAATAGTAAATTGTACAAGAAGATACTTGCCTTGATTGGATGAGGGTGTGATCAATGATCAAGATAGGATGGATCGGATCGGTGCGGATCTTGATGGCGATCAAGATTAAGACAATCGGACGGCTCAAATCAGATCTGATCTGATCAAGATGTTGGAGATCAGATCAGATCAGATCAGGTCACGATCTTAATGGGATCGGGTGGCTAAGATTTGATCTGATTAATCTCCTTCTTCCATCCTTCTTCACTTACAGCAACAGAGGAAGCTTCGACTGAGGCAACGCGAGCGACGACTGTGGGCGGCCGCGGTGGCAACTGGTGGCAGCATCAAGGGGAGCTCGACATAGGAAGATGATAGTGACGACGTCGACGATGAGGTGGTGGCGACGGAGCGGTGCTCTGTTATTGGGGGAAAAACAGAGCGGGCAATGGCAGGGAGAGCTTCAGGGACCCGGGGATGGCGACGACAGATGGGGCACAGGCGATGGGGTAATGGGTTCGAAGGTCGACGAAGGTGGAGGATTCGCGATGAAGGTGCGGGGATGAGGAAGATGAAGATGATGGTCGACGGTGAGGCATAGGGAGACGAGACGAGGGTGATGGGAAATGGCGGAGGGAGGCGAAGCGACGGGAGGTAGGACGAAGAAGATGAACAGTGGTGTAAAGGGGTTAGGCGGCTACTGTTTGGGGGTTGAACAGTGGTATAGGTTTAGGGTTAATTAGGGTTTGGAGTTAATTAGGTTTATATAGTATAGGGTTTTGGGTTGTGGGTTATTGGATAGCGGGTTTGAGTAGGATCCAAAAAGCGATTGAATCAAAATTCACTATAATTAGGAAAAATGAATTAGATGAGATGAAACAGTCAAATCCCCTTGAAGAACAACAAATTAGAGCGGATAGGAAAGGTCCAATTGAAATAAGTATTGACACAAAATTGAGTCGAAACAAAAAAGATGACTTTTATTAGAATTGGAACAAAAATACAGATTCTTGGATTGATAAAAAGAGTACAATGAAATGAAATGAAATGTAACACCCCGAATTCCAAAATACAACTGAACTCGAAGTTCCACAGGATCTTTACACTTCTTTCGTACAATTTTACAAGGAAATTGAAATATTTCTTACATCAGAGTTACATTATACCTTTACATCATTACAGTGGAAGCAATTTTACAATAAATTACATGAAACAACATTTAAATCAATCTTGAGCAGCATGTATACTTCAATTGTGTCAAGCATCTTTACCCTGCATGTAAAATTATGGGCGCGTCAGTTCATTCAACTGTCAAAATATTATACACGGCCATCCTCTCTATGCCGGAAATAGTATAACGATTCTCAGTACTTAGCAAACCACAAACTTGTCACAAACAAAGCTAAAGGGACTATCCTATTGATATCGTGTTGTGAATGAGCACTTAGTCCTTAATGCAATTATTTGTATTATATGACACTAATCGCACTTGTTCAGAGTCTATGCAGCCCATACTAGATAGGTCCGAGGGCAAGTCCTTAACCGTTCTTCATCTTGTAGGGTTCAATCCCTCGCCATGACTTAATCTACTACTGTAACTACGGTAGGTATCCTAGATGATTTCTGACCTACGAACTCATGTCTAGGCGCCCTGGAGGGAATCCTAACGCACTATCACATGACTCATCATGCAGGCATCCTGTGGTAATTCAGCTCCTACCATAGACATAACACCACCCGCAGTCGTCAAACACCCCACGAGTGTCGCCACCGGAACGGTACTCTGGAGCAGTATCCACGCCCTATCATGACGCATCATGGGACATCCTGTGAATACTCTCACGCCGCCAATCCAATGGCCCTCATACTCAATATTTTTTTCTTACTTTCATCACATCTTCATTATGTATCTAATCCTTAGTTTAATTGAATCATGAATAAAATCAAACCCTTATAGTGTAGCACTCCCACTATACCGGTCTTATTCATTTATTTCACGTGACCCAAACTTTGGTCTTCTCATTTCAAATATCATTTCCACATCTCTTTTATTGCCGGTATAAGGCTTTGGCTATACCCTAGTTCTCAATTTCAACTCATAATTACAATATCGAGCTTTTCATACTCATAAGGTCTTTTCATGATTAATCACAATTCATATTTCATAAGCATAGTATTCATGTATTCACATCTTTCATAACTCATCACAATCAATAAGTCACTTCACGTGCAATTCATGCGTAAGAATAAAATTCAACTAGTAGTAATCCGTTATTCATTTATTTCACAAATCTATTATTCTCATTTCAAAATCTTACTACAAGCACAAGTTATAAGTCCAATTAAGTACACCAATCACACTTTCAAAAATTCCTCATTACTAATTTTTCATCTTTATAACTCAAAATTCTCATTTATTTTTCTTTTATTTTAAATACAAATTAAATTTTAAAGAGAAGTCCTTTCTTGCAAAAGTCCCAATTTCTTAATTACACTTTATCAAAAAGTTATACAAATTTTTCTCATAAAGTCCAAATAATTTTCAGTAATTAATCCATATTTTTCCCAATTTTTATTCTATTTTTAAAACTCAATTAATATTAAAAAAACCTCAAGAAATATTTTTTTTAAAATTCAAACCCCCAACCGGATTCGAACCTACAACCAGCAGCCAAATAGACAGCGCACAAGACCAACACGCCAAAGCTCCAAGGCGATATAACTAGGGGTTATAATCCCTAAGTATCGACTCTCGGCAAATCGGATTTTTAACAAAAAAATCGAAAAGCCTCAGTATCGAACCCGAGACCTCCTCTCTACTGTCGCGACCGAAAGTTCTACCGACCAGTTGGTCTAAGTAGCCAATTCGTTTTGAAAGTAATTAATTTGGGTTTTGATTTTGCTTTCCATTCATAGCTATAACTCATGAAGTCTCAAAACAAAATAGTCTCTTTTTATCCTCTTTTGAAAACAAAATTTTTCAGTATTAAAATACACCCAAATCTACAGCAATCAGTATTTTTATAAGTATTTTTAGCTCTCTAAAACATGCATTTTAGCCCTAGTTTGTATTCCATGTTCATAAATTCGACATTTGAGAACTAAAGCATAATTCTTCATAATTAAAGATAGATTCCGACAAAAACCACTACATTATTATTCTCTTGCTTATTGACAACTACTATGTTTTTCGAACACGAAGTCATTTTTTCTAATGAATAAAACTTCTATCTTTATCCACTAATTTATACATGATGCATTCAATCATTTGTTTGCAAATACAATCTTTTTCATTTATTCTAACATTCACATGGCACATATAAAAATGGAGAATTCTACTACAACAATTAACAATTATCTCTTAGTAATCATTCCATCAATTCATCTCTAATATTACCATTCCACTTTAATACTTTAATTAACAAACATGGTTCCAATCTCTTACTAGTTAATTCACATAATTTCATTTAAAGTATACCTAGCATGCATTCTAATATTAGAAGCAATGAGAAACACCCACCTCTTTGGAGAAAAAGCCAATTAAAAACTCCTAGAGTCTCCTAGAATGCGAGAGAGTAGCCTTCTCCTCCTAGATTGTGATGCAAAAAGTCCTCCTTCTTGCTTCCTTGCCAAAACCGAGAGCTCTCTCTTATGGATGGGATGGGCCGGCCTCTAATGTTGGGACACACACATAACTCACACTCACTCTAATGTATTTCTCTTATATAATTTTCTTTCTTTCAATAATTTCTTAGTGTAGAATACATGTAGGTGGGGGTATTTATACTAGTTCTAGGATGGATTGGAGGGCTAGGATTTCATTAGATGGTTAAAGACGGATGGCTAGGAAAGGAGGGGAAGTTGTAGCAACCACCCACAATCAAATAACTACCCATGTACACACACCCACTCCCCATCTTCTCCATGCACAAACCAGCCTCCAAATGGTGTGCATTGCACACTACGTGCATGCACGTGCCCTTTAGTACCCCCCCCCCCCCCCCAATTTGAAATTTGTTCAATTTTTAATTAATCAATTGTTCACAAATTGTGTCTACATGACAAGTGTGACAATTTAAATAATTAATTAAATTTGTGGGCTTCACAAATGGTGGGCTTAGACTTGTGGGACAAAATAATAAAATAATAAATTATTAAAGTGGGCTCAAAATAAGAAAATAATGTTTTAGGCTTTACAAAATAGGCTTTTAGAAAAATAAAGGAAAGGGAAAAAATAATTGTTCATACTACCAAAAGAAATTTTATATAAATAAATAAATATACATACGAAATTTGCACGTGCACAACACTTGAAAATCAACATTTTCATTAAAATGAGAGTTTAGGGTATTACATGAAATACAACAGAAAAATACAAATACAGGGAACAGGGGTTACAATGCCACTCAACCTCGTCCACCTGCCCACGATCACATAAAAGTCCATGCTGATCGCCTCTACATTAGAAAATACAAAGCGTTAAAGATAAAAAAAAGAGGCAGATAACTACAACAGCGAAAGTAAAATGCAATACAAAAGAAGATGCGTATTAGGATCGATCAGGCTAAGACCCCCCCTGAAGAGAACCTTCCCAGTCATCTCTCTCCAACTTAGAGCCGGCCAATTCAAAAGAACCCTCACCATATTCTCCTCTTCGGGGCTCAGAATAGGTATTTTCGCTCTCTTCGGCACCTCCTCCCTCCAGGTTGTGGGAATCCCCCAGGGCTCATGAATGCAAACTATGAAGTACTTCGCCCTCCAGTACTTCATCGAATCAGGTTTGTCAATCAGCTTCACACCTCGGTGAGGGGTGAGATAGAACCGCAACTCCGACTTGTTCTTCTGATGAAGTTTGTAGAGCATCCATAACACATTTATTCACGGCTTAAACCCCTCTTCTCGAAAATGTAACATGAAGCTATTGACATGCCTCCACATATTCGGAATATACTGGGTGGGACTCAAAGTGTACCAGCTCAAAACCTCTCTAACGAACGGGTGAAGAGGAAGGAGGATCCCCTCCTCCCCGCATGGAAAGCATCAAATGATGTAACACCCCGAATTCCAAATACATGTAATTTGTAGCAAATACAGGATCTTTTACTTCAATTCGTACAAATTTACAAGGAATTTAAATTTTTTCATTACACATTTTTTGTTACAAATGCACAGCGAAAGTTACATAAAATATACAACTTTAACATTCAATAACTTTGATCTGGAAGTAATCATCAGTATCAACTCATCTTTGCATCTTTTGCTAACCAAGTCCTCACTTGAAACTGTGGGCACGTCAGTTGCATACAACTGACGCAATGCTATAATACAGCGATTCTCTTACTTTAGCAATCACAAACTTGAATGCACAACAAAGTGTGAAAAGTGACTATCCTAAACATGTCAGTTTATGATATGAACTTAATGCCTAATGCAGATCTTACACCACAATGAAACTAATACATACTTGTTTGGATTTTATGCATCACATACTACATAGGTCCGAGGGCAAGCCCTTAACGCGCTTCACAATTTAGAGTTTAGTCCCTCGTTTTGAAATCCTACTACAGTGACTAATATAAGGTTTAGATATCCTGTGAATATTTAGTACCGCCCCGATAATTCTTGAGAATCGCTCTCCCATCGCGAGTCGTAATCCTGAAAATTCTGGAGGCGAAACCCACACTGCGAGCCATGGCCCCAATAATTCTTGAGAGTCGTTCTCCAACCGCGAGTGAATTTCAGATGTCACTCCTCACACCCCAATAATTCTGGAGATGAAACTCACACCGTGAGTCATATGGTACCTCATCACTCAAATATCCCACGAGCATCGCCTCGATCCCGATTATTTTGAAGATAAATCCCACACAGCGAGTGATTTTGGACGTCATGCCTCACACCCCGATAATTCTTGGGATAATATCCCACCGCGAATCATATAAGGCCCTCATACTTATGTTTGCCTATACTTCATCACATCTCCTCCTAGTACCTGTCCTTAGGTTTAATTATAATCATCACAACACAGAGCTAGCTTACCCTATCGGACTTAAATCAACACACGAGAAAATGTTAGCCCATACTGGCTACTTCCCAAATTTCTTTATTCACAAATTGCCGGTCACTACGGATCTTGCTAAGCCTCTAGATTCCAACAACCATCTCTTTATAGAGATCACTTAGGTTATCTAACATCAACATAAACATATCATGCATTGTTCATCCATTTTCTTTATATTTATAAATCATGAAGTAACCAACTTCTTATAGCAATGTAGATAATAATTTTTCAACCAAATTCTTGTAGACAATTCCTCAGCTAACAACCCCAAACTGTTCGATTTAACAATATTCAAAGCCCTTCTGTTAGTAGATCTTTTTCATGTTTCTACACTTCACATATATTTTTTAATACCAAAATCTTTCATATTAAAATCGATTAGAGATTTCGTATTTCATTTTATCTCTTTATTTAAAGCAATAGATTAATATCCATGCAATTCTACGTAGATGAGTTCTAAGTTTGTATACTACACCCAACTCTTAAATCTTTTTATTCATGTATAACCCCCTTCTGAATTTGAATTTGAAAACTTATCTAATACATTATGTAAAGTGAATATAACCTTTAATTCCCATTGTAAATCTTAAAAATGGTGTGGAATTATTTTTAAAGGCCCTAATAATACTTTAGAATATTTCTACATTTTCCCCCAAATTTTAAAACTTGAAAACCCCCTAAAACAAAAATAAAACACATTTCTGTGTGTGGTCGGGATCAAACGCGAGACTACCTAACACCAAACCACACACACAAACCAGTATGCCAACTCTCTCTTGGTGATAAAAACCACTTGGAGTTTCTTTTATAACCCAGCACTCGAATTCATTAAATTCCAAAAAAAAAACACACAAAGGGCAGAGCCTTCCAGTCTTCGAACCTGAGACCAAGAAGTCCCCCAAGCGCAGCACACTAACCACTAAGTCCATGCCACTAACTGATTATGTATGTGTTCTGAATCTTTTAACTCTGCTATCTGTTTTCCATATCTTTTCGATTTATTCGTTTATTTTTTATTTCTATCGGTTTTCCTTACAATTATTAAACCTAAATTACACTTCTAAATTCCAGAGATGATTATCCTCTAATTTTATCAATAGTAGCATGAAGTTGTTTGCAAATTAACTTAAATAGTCACTTTTAGAAATTTTGTACTCATATGTTTCAATTAATAAAATTGACTACTCTTTGCAAAAATTTTGCATGAATATATTTTCTTTTAGCAATTATTCTGGGTTTATGAAATTCTGTACTCATATGTTTCAATTAGTAAAATTGCCTACTCTTTACAAAAATTTTGCATGAATATATTTTCTTTTAGCAATTATTCTGGGTTTATGGAAAATCCTCACCTCCCAATTGAATTATAATCCGCCCCTAATTTTACATGATTTTTAGGCATAACTTAACAACTTTATATACACATACAATGTATATACATGATCTAATCATGGTATGCTACAATATGCATGACATCACTTCAAAACACTCTAATAAGAATCATAGTTTGACTACATGACAATTCTATATTGTGATTTTTTTAACTAGCATGCATTAATTTCTCACATTTATCTACTACTAAAACTTTATATGACAATACAACACGCATCATATAAAAGGCTTTGAAACAAAAGAACTCATACAAATTTTCCATTTCAAGCACAATTTACCTAGACATGCATTCTACAAACAATTAGAAAGTAAAAGAAACACCCACCTAATTGAAGAATTTTTCCATAACAACTCCTAGCAAAAAGGAACTCCTAAAGAAGCCCCCAAGCCTCCTCTAAATCCACGCCCAAGAGAAACCAATAGTGAGCATTCGGTAGTAAAGCAACAGTGATCACATTTTTTTGTTTTGTTTCTTGCCATTTAGAATTAGGATGGGGGGTTTAAAAAGTGATTAATTAACAGAGATTAATATTAACAACTCACTAATCCAATTAACTACCCACTAACCCATCCCACTCTCCCATCTCCAAAGTGCAGTCAGCCACTTCTCATGGTGTGCACAAAGCATGTGCACGTGCATCAAATGTGTGTGCACACTATTTATTAATAGTTTTTATTTAAATTAAATTTATATGTTATATTAAATAGTTTAATTTAATTATAATTAGAGTTTCATGCATAAATAAAAATAAACACACACGCACATACTTCATAAATTTTATTTTGAAAGAGAATACACCCAACACGTGCACTGCAAACACGTGCGTAGCACGTAAAACAAATATTCAAATACGAAATAGATTTTATCAATGAGAAATTGTTTATAAATAATCAAAATACAACGTATGAAAAATACATTTCATTAATTTTATATATACAACAATGTAATCAACACGCACATAGAAAATATGTGCATCGCACAATAAATATATATATATATATTTGAGTCAAAATATGAGAAAAATAAATTTCAATTTATAAAATGAATTCGAACAAGTTATAAAAATAAACAGTTGAAATACGTAGAAACATTACACGTAATGGTGGAATATACGTAATCTTCACCTGTATTGAAAACACGTGCAATGCACGTAAAGACACAAAGATTAAAATAAATGTTTAAGTTGGCTTAGAATAGGATAAAAAATGAATTTTGAGAAGACGAAAAATGTATAAATAGTCAGAATAAAAAATATGTATAATTTTCATATTAAAATACGTTATAGATATTACCCATAATAGTACAAAATACATGTGCGTAACACCCGCGGGACAAAATTGTCATAACTCAATTTTTCAGGGTGTTACAAACGGGAAGAAGCACAACTAGGGAGAGATCGGTGAACAAGCTCTAACTTCGTGACCCAATAAACTTAGATCAAACTCTCTTGGATTCTTGTAGCACTCTCGTATGCTAACCAAGTCCACCTCAGTAGGAATCGAAGATATGTTGCCCGCCTCCGAAGACTCGCGATACTCATTCTTCCCATACTGCTGCCCCATACCATACACGGCCCAATCCCCTAAGTTGGTGGGGTAATCTCGAATACGAGTGAAGAACCTGAATTGAATGGCCAAGCTAAGAAGAATCGAATCATCATCCGAAAGAAAGGGCCTTAATTAAAGCTTTCTTTCCTAGATAGAGAGAATACGCAAGTAGGAATATGAACATTGGGAAGGGGTCCATCCGCAGTTGTCGACTCTGAATGAATGAATGGTTTTATGTGAAGAAGAGGTGGTAACTATTATAAATGAAGAATTAGCGACCCGTCAATGGACCTGGAAGTCTCCGTGATTCCCCCATTCTTCTATCCTCTCAACTATCGTCTCGACAATAATCGAAGGTGACTCGGCTACACTCTTCCCCTTATCTGCCCTAGAAGGTGGAACCGAAGATTGTTCTCCAACACGACCTGTAAGGGAGGTCTCGTCACCTGAAGAAACCCTAAACATCATATAAAATTTTATATATATATATATATATATATATATATATATATATATATATATATATCACCTCTGATGTGATAACTACGGTCGGAAAGTTCACCAGAGAAAGAAAGGCTGTCTGAGCTCCTTGAGAAAGAATTTTTGGCTGGAAGAAGAAGAACTTTTTTTTGAGAAGTGAATGAGAGAATAAGGAGGGGGAGTGAGGGTTCAAGAGAGATATAGAGTTTGAAACCGACTCTTGGGCTCCTGAGTCATTGAGTACCAACCGACGGGGAAGCCCAGCAGTCGAGAAGACTAAATGCCAAAACAATTCTTTGGCAAATCAACGGTCAATAGTGATACGTGTCGATGCCACAGAGTGCCACAATAGCTCGGGGTCATGCATCGAACAAACGCATTCCCAACCAAAATGAGCGCAATAACAGTTGACCAATCAATGGTCAACGGTCAACGGTCAACGGTCAATGGTCAATGTAACCCCCATTCCACGTATTTCCTAAATATTCTCTATATTTTGATTATTTATAAATTTATTTTGCTCTAAATTGGTTTCTGATCATTTACTAAGTGTTTTATAATTGACAATTATATTTACTTTGAATAACGATGTATTTTCTATTTATAATTGATTGACTATTTAGACCATCCACAGTCGTGATTGTGAGAAAATGCATATATGCATATTTACATATAGCATTTTGACAGTTTGATGCAGTCATCGAATGGTATTTTATAGCAATTTAATTAAAAATAATAAAAAAAAATATCATACGGAGTTTGAAGTTGCTCGGAGGGATTTAATTATTTTTTAAATGTTAGACGAAACTTCAATTTGCGTCGGAAGGAAAAAAAAATCCAAGAATTGATAGACGGAACCTCCCCTCAAACGAAACTTCAATTGCCGTCCTACAATTGCGCTATTGTTGAACGGATCTTGAAGATTCGTCTGAGACAAAATTTTCTTTTTGGTTTTTTAATCACGAAAAATTATTTTTTTTGGGGAGGGACGGAAAGTGAAGTTGCATCCTTTATAATATGCATTTCTCTAATTTCTACTCTCATTTATAGCAATCTATTGTTGCTATTATGTCAAAAAATGCATAAATAGCAAACGACTGCAACTGGTCGTTTGCTATAAAATGCATTTTATGCATAAATAGCACACGACTGTGGATGCTCTTATATGTTATATTATTACTGTTTGAATTTTAATGAACTTGTTAATCTCCAATCCTATTCTGATATATATCATTATTATTATTATTATTATTGCTATTGTTATTATTATTATTATTATTATTATTATTATTATTATTATTGAACTATTTTCATGAATGTGTTGAATCCAATTCTGTAATGTATGTATGTATGTATTATTATTATTATTATTATTATTATTATTATTATTATTAGTATGATTATGATGATTAATATGTGTTGTTATTAGTATTATTTTTTTTATTAAAGCTCATTAGTTTTGATCTATATTATATTATTTAATTATTTAAATTGAAGCCCGTCATATAAAGCCCAATTTTATATTCATTTGATTTGCATTATTTATTAATAACCTTAGCCCAACCCAAGTACATCTCCTATTGGATTCTAACCCAAACCCACATCTTATTGGGTCCCCTTTTTATACCCAGTACCCAATAACCCAAATTCTCCTCCTATTCGTTTTGACCATATCAACCCCACATCTCCCCGTATCCCCTGATTTTTCTCCTACTTTCCCCCACTATCTCAACTATTCCCCACTCCCTTTCTCTTCCTTAAACAGTTAATCAAATCCCAGCAAATACAACCCTTCATCTTCTCCACAACAGCCAAACTCTTCAACTTCCAAAACCCATTCACTGTTCATACCCCCGACTACTGTGCAAACCCTAACCCTAGCCCCTACCACTGTTCATCCTCCACCTTCATCGTATCCCTCTTCTTCTTCAACCGCCCACCGAAACCCAACTCACCCCCTGCCACTGTTCGCCGCCCTCACCCCGCTCGAGCATCCTTATCTCCTCCGAAACCATCCCGTTCATCCTCCGTCTCTCCTCCCCCGGCCTCCGCTCGACCTCAGCCAGAGCCATCGCCCATTGCCTCGCAACCCATATGCCCTCGATCGCAACTGCCTCCTCGACTGCCCCTGTGCTCGACCACCATCGCTGCCTCCTCTCATCGTCAGCATCTCCAACCTCCCGCAGTGCACACCCCCGTGCCCTCGCCAACTCCCCAAGCTCCTCGCCTCTGTCTTCCTCCTCTCCCTATGCTTTCTTCCAAAGAGAGGAATGCCATTGCGCCGTCATCCTCCTCCCGCTCGAACCACCCTCGAGCTCGTTGCCATTGCTGCCTTCCCCTCGACCAGCCCCCGCTCATCACCTCGCCACCTCGAGCCTACTGCTTACCTCGCCATTGTCGAGCTCCGTCATCCTCCTCGACTGTCCTCGTTGGAGCAACCCCAGGCCCACCATCCTGTGTCTCCTTGCCATTCGACAATCGCCGTCGAACACCCTCACCGATCCTCCCCGCTGTCCCCTTCTGCTCACCAGTGTAACCTCCATCGCCGAAACCCACCTTCGACAACACCCATGCATCTTCCACTGCTCCTTGGCCCTGTCAACGACACTCTGCCATTGAGCTCGTCGCTTACGCAAGCCTCACCACCTCCGTATCTACCCTGAGTCCTGCCGCTCGCCGTCCAGTCGCCACCCTTCATCCCCTCCTCTGTTTTGATCAGTGTTAGAGCCTCTTTTGATTGCAGCCATCCGATCTACCTCTTATCATCATCATCATCATCATCAGGATAGTTGATCTGGGCCGTCCGATCCTCCTCCTGATCATCACAATCAAATCATCGTCTCCTTGATCTTGATCTTGATTTTCGATCTCAGCCGTCCAATCATCTGATCTTGATCGTCATCGAGATCCATGCCCGATCATGATCGTCTCATCAAGGTTCCCTTGGTTCGCAATCGTCGCCATGTCACCGGGATTCTGATCCTATTATTCTTTGCACATTCGGATCTAATTGTCATCTAAAGGCAAGTCTACTTGAACTCGTTTATTACTCTAGTTCAAGATTATTGATCTCTGCAAGCAGTTCCCTTTCATTTATCATATCGTTACATTGTATACCATCCATTGAGCATATCTAGGGTTTACACGAGCTAACCCAAAGTATCCTCGACTTCGTGCCAACATCCATTGATTCAAACCCAAGCTTGCATGCACACACGACATGAATAAATTGACTAGAAACTTGTATATAGAAATATATAGTGATTGAATACATGTTGATTGATTGAGATCTCGTGAATTGAATCATAACATGATAACTTGGTTTGGCACACTGTAAAAATCCATCCTAATTGTTGTACATTAATGTTAATGCATTCCATGTGTCACGCCCCGCTTCCCAAAAATACAGAATACGGGCACGTAACACAAGCCCAGCGAATGAATATAATCATCCTTAAGCTGTTTCAGAAATCTTACAACATATCTCAGGCAGTATATCAGAGTCAACATATATCAGAGTCAAAATATCACAATCGGAAGCAAAGAGTGGAACCAACATGCAACATCGAGATAATTTCACCAACAGGAATTAATTGAAATCAAATATCTTGTTCTCAAATAAAACAGAGTCTGGAAAACAAATATTCTGGGTCACATCGCCCAAAACAAAATAAATAATACACGTGTCTCAACTATAGAAATGAATCAAGTCTCAGGAATACAGAATAATGTTATAACAGGAAACAGAAATAATAATATCAGCATCTAATACTGCGAGCCACCAGTACCATCTTGAATCTGTCCACCATAATCTGCAATCATCGAATGCAGGAAAAAGGAAAAGAAGAAAACACAGTACCCGTCAATGGCAAGTCCGGGTCACAAATAGAATAGGATACAAGCACATGGACACTATCTAACCACAGGATATACTAACAGGTATGGATAAACCTATGTCTAGTGTCAACAAGTAACAGGTAACATGTATGATTATCAGGAATTCAGGTAATCAGGAAAATATGCATCAAGTATCAGGAAAAACAGGTAACAGGATAATCAGGTAATCATGTAACAGGAAATCATGAATCAGGTAAACAGGATCATCAGGTTATGTTAAGTCTAATCTTTTATTAACTATCTAGGTAGCACGACATGTGCCCCAAATTATATCACATGGTTGCTACAACAAACAATTTCGCTTAGTAAGATTTTCATAATGGAGTCCATAGGGCAATGTACTTGGGTACAGGAAACAGGCAGAACCCAGTGGCTCTCTTCTACTCTACACCTTCTTACATAAGAAGCAATGTAGACAGGGTCAGAAACAGGTAAACAGGCAGGTAGGACACTAGTCCTCTTCCAAGTACACGGTTCTATTTCTTCCACTAATAGAATCTTCCCTTAAACCCCGGCTTAGTTACTTTTATTAATAATATCATCAACAGGCATGAGAGTGTGCTAAATGATTTCAAACTAATAGGTTATACTCAGGTTTAAACTCAGGGAATTAGATCAGTAAGTATAGGTACAAAACATTCACAAATACGAGCAAAATGGTATAGATTTATAAACAGGACAGCAAGACCAGTCTGTACAAAAACAGTGAACCAAAGATCTACAGGCATGCAAATCATGATCCGTCGAAGGATCTGGAAACTAGACTTCCTCACGCTTCTAACGGGTATAATAAATCCATATGCTATTTCACAACGTCTCGGCTTAAAACACAATTCAACACAGTTTTCATGTACAGCCAGAAAACAGGGGAAGAACTTAAACCACATGAAAACAGCATACAAAGTTGTTAATTAAATCCACGAAAATTCTGGGGTAATCCCCTATATGTATAGTCTCAAAATATAGATTTTCATATTTTTACAGAAAGTATAGATATGTTTTCAAAAATAGAAAATAACACATAACACAGTTTTGATGGATCTGGAATTCTTTAACACCGCTGTACAAAATCATACATATCTTGCACACAGCGCATCAAAATCCACTTCCGCCAAAACGGGATGAAAGTAGATACAATTACCCAACTTTCATATCCCACACAAAATATTCATACAGTAATTAAAAACAAGGTGAACACGGCATTCAACGTACAATCACACGCAGTTTACAGCAAAAGTGACATCTAGAAAAGGATGTAAGGCATCACTCAAAACTCATCTTTTAATTATCACAAAAATCAGAGAACTACCTAACATCATGGTGAAATACAGGACAAAATCTTGTGGCATGAAATTATGTCTAACTTTGGTCTTGAAAATAGTTTGTCCACAAAAATTACTCCGAACTGAATCTGGAAACTACCGATACACAGGCACTAAAATAATCATAACTAATTCATACGAAGTCCAAACAGGGTGAAATCAGTGGGGTTAGAAAATAGATTCAGTTATCTACGAATTTCTCAGAAATAGTCATGTTGAGATTCGGACTCTAATCCAGGTAAAAACAGCAATCAATCCAGTTACATCCAAATTTCCAGATTTCTCAACTAAACTTCAAAACGTCGTAACTTCTACAAAAGTAATCCAAACTCTTCCAAATTCGAATCGCTGTATACCCAATGTCTAATTATCATAAAAGAGGGTAACTAACATGTCAAAATCTAGTATTTCTCATATGGGCGTTCAATCAACCATCGGTTACACAATATGTCACATACGCGATTAAAATCGCGTTAGGGTGAATCCTAAGGCATAACCCTATCAAAATTCATGTCCTAAGTCGTCTATGGCCTGTTTTGAACAATAGAGACAAAACCCACAATTAAAAACATGATCTTTGTCCGTCTCTAGTCTCAAACTATCCTATGTGTGAACTTTCTACTTGTATCAACCTAAGAAATTTAAGTACAAGTTACTTGCCTTTTTGTGATGACGAACGTGACGAATCCAAGCCTTTCAAAGAAAACCCACGAGCAAGACGCCTTCTAGCGCGATTTCGAGCGAATCCCACAAACAAGATGCGCCAACGGTTGATCCCTTCGACACACGAACCGAAGTGGGAGATGCCCACTTGTCAAATCAGCGAAGAGAGGTGTTGTTCGCTGACTTGGGGTCGTATGGTGCTGATTTGGTGCTTGGCCGGTCACAAAAAGAGGAGAGACGAGGTAGAATCGAGGCGAAGTTGTATAAAATAGCGGAGAAGGGAGATATGGTTGGTCGGCCAAGGCAAGAGAGGGCAGGGGAAGGTCGGCCTAGGGTTTTGGAAGGCAGGCCGGGGTGGTTTGAGGAAAGGGTAGCCGGCACACAATAGGAGAGGGAAGAAATAGATTAGGATTAGGGATTAATTAGTATTAGGGGTATATATAGGAGATCAAATGTGGGTTAATGGGTAGTGGATATCAATAGGAAACTATAGGTATACAATTGGGTAATGGATATTGGGTAGATTTCAAATGGAAATACAAAATACAATGAATCCTATAGCTCCTAAAAATCTCCTGAAGGGCCAAAAATCTCAAATTGGTCAAAACTCCCCTAAAAATTCACCATGACCCTAAAATAATATTTATACATGAACGAGATCAAGAAATTGAGTAAAAGAGCTCAAAATGTCGAAAAACGGCCAAACGGCGCACAACAGCAAAAAGGAAGTCAAAACTGCCAGAAAAATATTATAGAATAAAAATAATTAAATTTTATTATTCCGAAAAATACAATGGAAAAATAATAATTCACAAAAATGAAGAATATCTTCAAAATACCAAAAAGCGAAAAACAGGGGTTACACCATGATTCAAGAACATGTAGATTATCCGTTTTGATGAATATATGTGATCACTTTTTATTATTTCTTGCTGCATGTTCTGTTTTGTACTGAGGTTTTGACCCTGTTACAATAAGAATTAACCAAAACTATGTAAAAAGAAATTGTAGCCTAATGAATCTAGTTTTTAGAAAATCTTACAGATCTAGATTCCGATCTGTGAGCTGTTAGTTACTGCAGTTTTAGTCACTGTTGAACTGTATTTCCAGAATTGCAGTTTAGCGAAATACTGGCACAACTTTCAGTTGAAACACCATGATAATAGTAGTTTAATGACATGAAACCTCCAGAAACTTAGTAGACATGTTTAGGATTCATTCCTAATTTTTATATATTTTTATGTTGATTTTACACCTTGTTTTCACTCATAAAGTTTTGACTGGAAGCTGCTGCCAAAACCCTTAAGCTGCGAAAATTAGGGTAATCGACCTAGTTATAGTCAGAATAAATTGAAACTTACTGAATATGAATTGTAGCCTCATATGTCTAGTTTACATCCCTTTGACGGAATCAAATTCCGAATTATATTTTGTGCGTTATTGCTATTTTAGTTCTGTTGTGTCTACTCTTTTCAGATTCACAATTACATGTATATTATCATGCATCACATCATTTTGTTGCATCCTTATCATCTCCTTGACACTCTTATACACATTGCATGATCATGAACGATTTAATAAAGTATTAACAAGCCGAGGTAATAAAGGTTGATTTAGTACTAGATAATCTCAGAAAATGTACTCGGTAAGGTCTTATTGTTATATTGTATTGTCATGGAAGGAGTATCGATTGTAAATTATTGATTGTCAATAATTGATTGTAAATTATTGTTATTGATGTCGAGTACGCGCTCTATAGATCCCCCCATTCTGTCTAAAACGTACACTGTTTTGCATGCACCGAACCTGTGGTATGGGACACAGTAGTATGTGCATTAGATAGGATAATAAAATGCTAATAAACCTAAGTTGACACTTGTACACTCGATCATGACCATTGTTTATCGACATTGTTATTGCTTTTGGATTTTGTTCCTGCTTCATATTCCTTGATGTACCATGTTCCTTTACTCTTTGCTTTTCGCTTCTTGCTGTCCGTACTTGCTCTAACGGATATTTTTCCCCACTTTAGTTGATCCAACCACAAGTGCACAAGGAGAATTGCCAGAAGACATTGGTGAGCAGTTCTTCTAGGATTTGAGCAGGAGCTGCTTTGAAATAAATTGTTTCTTCCATGTTATTTTTATATCGCATTATTACTTTTGTTGAACTTTGTATCCCGGGCTTTGTTGACCCATATTTTTTATTTATTTTCAGTTGTTGGTTGTTATGTTGGACTACTGCATGTTTATTCTAGTATTTGTTTATGTGATTATATTTTTATGCGTGGTTATGATTATTTCTTTTCATGTTGAGTTAAGACTGGTACAGCTTATGGATGATGTTAAAATCATTCGTTGGGCCTTCATCACAGACTCGTATTCCCGTATTTTAGGAAGCGGGGCGTGACAGTCAATGGTGCTACGTGTCGACGCCACAAAGTGCCACGTTAGCTCGGGGTCACGTGTCGAACATACATGTTCCCGAACCAAATGAACACAAAAATTGTTGATCAGTCAACATTCAACGGTCAACAACGCCATGTGTTGACGCCTCAAAGCCCCATGTTAGCTCGAGGTCGCACGTTGAGTAAACGCGTTCCCGACCCAAACGAGCATAAAAATAGTTGACCAGTCAATGGTCAATGGTGCTACATGTCGACGCCTCAAAGTGTCATAATAGCTCAAGGTCGCGCACCAAACAAACGGTGCAAAAATAGTCGACCAGTCAACGGTGCTACGTGTCGATGCTACAAAGTGTCATGATAGCTCGGGATCGCGCGCCGAACAAACTCGTTCCCGAACCAAACGAGCGCAAAAAATGTTGACCACTAAATAGTCAACAGTGCTAAGTGTCGACGCTACAAAGTGCCACGATAGCTCCGAGTTGTGCGCTGAACGAACACGTTCCCGACCCAAACGAGCACAAAAATCGTAGACCAGTCAACGATGCCATGTGTCGACACCTCAAAGCGCCACGTTAGCTCGGGGTCACACATCAAACAAACGCATTCCTGACCCAAACGAGCGCAAAATCTGTTGACCGGTCAACAATGCCACGTGTCGACACCTCAAAGCACCACGTTAGCTCGTGGTCATGTGCCGAATAAATGTGTTCTCGACCCAAGCGAGCGCAAAAACTTTGACCAGTCAACGGAGCACATGTTGACACCTTGATGTGCTACGCTAGCTTAGGGTCACGCACCAAACAAACGTGCTCCCGACCCAAACAAGCACAAAAACCGTTGATTGGGTCAACATCCAAACGGGCAACGGGACATGTGGCGCCCACTGATTGTGTCACGTTAGCTCGGGGTCGTGCGCCGAGCAAACGCATCCCTGACCCTAACGAGCGCAAACGATCAACGTTTAACGGTCACACGTTTCCACTGTTCGATCTCCATGATTCTTGCGCCCTATCTGGATCAACGGTGATGATTCAATCAAGGTAATTTATTTTTCTCTATTTAGTTATTAAATTGAATTAATTATTTTAAATTTTCAAAAAATAATTAAAAATCGAAAAAAATAATTTAAAATTCTAAAAAAGATTATTAATTTGGGAAAATATTTTTTAATTCTGAAAATATAATTATCAATTTAGAATAATTAATTTAAAAATTTTGAAAATTAATTATTAAAATTCAGAAATTGAATAAAAATCCAAAAAATGATTAAATATTAGAAAAATATGGAAAAATCAAAAAATAATCCAGAAAATTCTAAAAATAATTTTGGGTATTTCACAAACTCAGAATAACACCCTTACACCCCAAGCTAGATCCAAACATCCCCGAAAACTCCTAAACGTTTTGTAAATCCTTAAAAACGGGAGACTACTCCTCAAAGGCTGTGAAACTCAGTCTTCAGGAGTAGGGGGACTTGTGATATGGGTAAAAATAGAACTAAATCGGGATCACTCAAATCGGGCACGAATCTTGAAGCTCTCAGGGGTAAAATGGTAATTTTTTCTAGAAACGGATCTGTATATGGGAATCGGGCCTCTTTCGAGCCCGAAAGCCCAAAACAGATCTGTCTAACTGGGTTGTTATAACATCCCAATAAGAATGAGTCCATGTTATTTAAATATGATTTAAACTCATAATTCTCTATAAGAGACCGTTCAAAAACCATCTCTTATCAAGAGAAGAGTTTTAACTCAATTTTCCAAACCACTCTTATCTCTTCATAATGAAGAGATAATCAATTTAATCCAAAAACACCATAAATAAAGATAAATGATTATCTGAAACTGACACCTAAGGCGACTATAATAACCTCCTACCTCCACAAGAACCAGATAATCAATATTTTGCCTCTAAAACTCTCTTTCTATTCTTATGTTCTGACTTGAGCGTCGGAGGGTCTGTCGCTGGGGTCAACCCCAGTGTTTCAGAGTTTTGCAGGTTAATCGGAGCAATCATCAACATCCAGATCAGATGCAACAGTTCAAACGAGTTGATTCAGGAGTCAAGATCAATGAAAATAGTCAACATCGGTGAAGGTCAAAAATGTCAGCTTTTTAATGTTTTTAAAAGAATTCACAACATCCGTTTGCCCCCTCACAGAAAAAAGAAGCAACAAGGATTGACTTGATTAAAAAAACACTAGATTGCTTGAAAGTTGAATATGTGACACAATAAGGCTCTGATTGGTATTGTTATGAATGAAAAGTGATTTCGCTCTTAGAAAGAACTATGTTTTATTGAAATTAAACTTGATTTTGAGTTAGGATTAATTATGGGTTCATAATCCAAACCCAAAATTAAGCCCAAGTTCTAGAGAGTCTCTAGAAACATCATAAAATATTATCACCTCCTCTAGATGTTCTAGAGAATTCCATAAAATAATTATCTAAAGATTGTGTAGAAAATTCTAGGAATTGTAAGACATAAAATCTAGATATTATGGTAGAAAGTTCTAGAAAGATATTTTGTAATCTTGGAGCCTATAAATAGCTCCTTCCTCTCCCATTTGTAAACAAGTTGAACAAATAAATAAAAAGCAAGTTAAAAGAAAGAGTGTTCTTCATAAGTTCTCTAATTCTCTCTAAAGGTCTTTCAAGTATTTTCTAAGTATTCTTCCATATCATTCTTCATACTTAGAAGGTTTCTTCTCTTGGTTTCACTCGGGTTTCTCGGGTATTACGGTCTTGGGCTAGTGCTAAGCACTATCGGAGTTTCTCTACATGGTATCAGAGCCATTCTAATCTTGTGCTCATCAAGATCGGGGTTTAAGAGAGCTCGGTTTATTCTAAGTATGGAATCAATGGGTCGTGTCGTTGGATTGGGAATGGAGATCTTAAACCAATCTAACTACCGGTTATGGAAGTCATGTATGGAGTCATACTTGGTTAGTGAGGACTTATGGGATGTCGTCGGCAGTAGTAGCACAACACCACCAAGGGGAGATGCTGCAACAGCGGAAGCGACAAAGGAGTGGACACGGAAGAATGCCAAGGCGGAGTTTGCTTTGAAGAGGTCAATATCCTCGGGAGTATTTGAGCATGTCTCAAGGTGCACATCCGCAAGTTCCATATGGAAGGCGCTAGATCAATTGTTCAACAAGAAGAATGAGGCTCGATTACAACTATTAGAGAACGAGTTGGCGAATGCGAAGCAGGGGGAGTCTTCAATCTCAGAGTTCTTTATCAAGGTAAAAAATCTTTGCTCAGAGATTAATACTCTTAATCCGGATGAGTCGATTTCAGAAGCTCGGATGAAGCGGTCTATTATTCGTGGTTTACGACCCGAATATACACCGTTTGTTACTTCAGTTCAAGGATGGGCTACACAACCTTCCTTGGAGGAGTTCGAAAATCTACTAGCTTCGCAAGAATCACTAGCCATGCAAATGGCGGGAGTTAAAGTCAATGATGACTCGGGGAGCGCGTTTGTAGCTCGGAGGCAACAAAGCTTTAGAGCCAAGTTCAAGGATAGTGATACAAAAAATAATGATGAACGAGAAAGATCTTCTATGGGAGACAAGAAGCGATTCAAGTGCTACCGGTGTGGGAAACTTGGGCACTTCAAAAAGGATTGCCGAGTGAAGTTGAAAGAAACAAATATGGCGGAATCAAAGAGTCACACTGAAGACGAAGCATGGGAAAAATGTTTCACGGTGGAGGCTGCATCTTCAGGTACCACTACAACCAAAAATTTAGAAAATGATTGGATTGTAGATTCTGGTTGTAGCCATCATATTACCGGAGACGAGAAGTTATTTTCCAGTCTTCAGCGCCATGACGGAAAAGAAGCCATCATTACCGCGGATAATCCAATCCACCGCGTTGAGAAGGAAGGAACTGTTGTCATTAAAGGAGATGATGGAAGCCCAATAACTCTCAAGAATGTATATCATGTTCCTGGAGTAAGGAAGAATCTTCTCTCTGTGGTAAATGCGGTGGACTCAGGTAACTACGTTTTATTTGGCCCAAGTGACGTCAAATTCTTAAAGAATATTAAAGAGTTAAAGGCGGATGTGGTTCACACCGGAGCACGAGTTAAAGATCTATATGTTTTATCGGCCTCCAACTCATATGTTGAGAAGATGAGCACCAATGATAATGTCTTTATATGGCATGCTAGACTTGGTCATATAAATATGACTAAACTCAAAGTTATGGTAAACAAGGATTTGGTTAATGGGCTCCCAAGGTTGAAGATTCAAGATGAAGGAAGACTTTGTGAAGGTTGTCAATATGGAAAATCACATAGGCTTCCATTTGACAACTCCACTTCACGATGCAGCGCTCCGTTGGAGAGGATCCATAGCGATTTGATGGGTCCAACAAGAACACCCTCCTATTCCGGGTTTCGTTACATGTTGTTGTTCGTTGATGATTTCTCACGGTATACCTGGGTATACTTTGTGAAGGAAAAATCAGAAGTATTTTCAAGATTTCAAGAATTCAAGGTTACCGTGGAAGGCGAGTTAGGTCGGAAGATCAAGACCCTAAGGACGGATAATGGAGGAGAGTTTATGTCAAAGGAGTTTCTCTCTTTTTGCAAAAAGCATGGTATCAAGAGAGAATTTTCATGTCCACATACACCTCAACAAAATGGAGTAGCGGAAAGGAAGATCCGACATCTAAGCGAAACGTGTAGAAGCTGGCTACATGACAAGAATTTGCCTAAAGCCTTATGGGCGGAAGGCATGAGATGTGCAGCATATGTCATCAATCGAATGCCACTAAGTCCGAACAACATGAAGTCTCCTTATGAGATGGTTCATGGGAAGAAGCCAACGGTGAAACATCTCAGGATATTTGGATCAATTTGCTACGTCCATGTGTTCGACTCTCAGAGAACAAAGTTGGAGGCAAAGGCGAAGAAATGCATATTTGTCGGTTATGATGAACAAAGAAAAGGGTGGAGGTGCATGGATCCTGAGACACATAGGTACGTCGTGTCTCGTGATGTTGTCTTTGACGAAGTTTCCTCATATTATGGACAACCTCAAGTCTTGGTCGAACAAGAAAGTGGAGATTCCTTCAAGGTTGATGAACCAGTTCCTCAAATGCCAAGTGAGAGCGGAAGTCTCGAAAAAGAGACGCAAGGTGAAAGAGGGAGCACTAATCAAGAGGAAGATGATGATGAAGATCATGGTTCCATGGCTAATCAAAGGCCTAAAAGGAACATTGTTAAGCCTGCTCGATTCAGAGATGAAAGGTTTGTCACTACTTACTCATGTTACTTTGCCGCTCCATTAGATGAAGAAGAGCCATCATCTTATGATGAAGCTAAAGGTGTTCAAGAGTGGGAGACCGCAATGGAAGAGGAGATGAATGCCCTTATAAAGAATGAAACTTGGGATTTGGTTCCGAAAACCAAGGATGTTCAACCCGTTTCATGTAAATGGGTGTATCGAATTAAGCGGAAAGCGGATGGAAGCATTGATAGATTTAAAGCAAGGTTGGTTGCTCGGGGGTTCTCTCAGAAGTATGGAGATAATCAAAGTGCTATCAAGTTGGCTAATAATCCGGTGTTTCATGCAAGGACGAAACATATCGAGTTAGAGCATCACTTCATAAGGGAGAAGGTGCTTGATGGAACAATTGAAGCTTTGGAAGTTCGAAGCGATGACAACGTTGCAGATATCTTCACAAAGTCATTACCAAAAGGCAAATTCGAGTTACTTCGCTCGAAGCTCGGTATGGTTGACAAAATCAAGTTTAAGGGGGAGTATTGAAATTAAACTTGATTTTGAGTTAGGATTAATTATGGGTTCATAATCCAAACCCAAAATTAAGCCCAAGTTCTAGAGAGTCTCTAGAAACATCATAAAATATTATCACCTCCTCTAGATGTTCTAGAGAATTCCATAAAATAATTATCTAAAGATTGTGTAGAAAATTCTAGGAATTGTAAGACATAAAATCTAGATATTATGGTAGAAAGTTCTAGAAAGATATTTTGTAATCTTGGAGCCTATAAATAGCTCCTTCCTCTCCCATTTGTAAACAAGTTGAACAAATAAATAAAAAGCAAGTTAAAAGAAAGAGTGTTCTTCATAAGTTCTCTAATTCTCTCTAAAGGTCTTTCAAGTATTTTCTAAGTATTCTTCCATATCATTCTTCATACTTAGAAGGTTTCTTCTCTTGGTTTCACTCGGGTTTCTCGGGTATTACGGTCTTGGGCTAGTGCTAAGCACTATCGGAGTTTCTCTACATGTTTAACTTCAAAGAACTATGTTTAACTTCAAACTTTTTCTGGTAAGCACCTCTTCAATAATTTAGCGCACCACTTTGGGTGCTTTGAGCAAAAGACAAAAAATATTAGAAAAATTTACTTTTGCCTAAGCACACTTTCAACTAAGTTCACCAAACACCTATTTTGAATGTAAAAGAGATTTCACACTGAGAAGCACCCCCAAAAAGAAATGCCAAACGGAGCCTGAGTGGATTGAAAGTGGATAAATATATTCACAGTTGATACCTTATTTGCCCAAGTCGGAGTTTGTTCTGATATGTACTTTGTGTTTGTGGACATGCTGGTATGGTGTATTGCTCATGAGGTTGATACAATGACAGAGGAAGGGTTGGAATGACGCACATTGGCTATTGTTCATGTCCAATTTTTTTATTGTAGTTGTGTGATTGTAATAGTTCTTGTCGACTCTTGGAAGAAGTCGTTGTAAATTGAATTTCAACTTGCTTTATATTAATGGGTTCATGAACTGAACTTCGGGCTGCTGTAATTTTTATCTTCAATGGTTCTTGAATAGTTTGTTTGTGATAATTTGCTGGGTGGAAGGTATCCAAATCCGGAAGTAAGTCCCTTCTTCCCTGATAACCTACCTTCGCCACTGCTGCCTCATAATTATCTGCAGGTCTGATTTTCTTGACCTTCTAACCTCTGGTTTGATCTTCTGATGCTCTTTAACTGAATCTATATTTATTTTTATCTAATGTAGGTGTTTCACCCAGCATCTGCTTCTGTGTGCGTGAACAAGGCCATATGGGATTTTTATTTTAATGTCTTCTTCCACTGTTTAGTAACAAGGGTGATAATGGTAACTATGTGTTAGGATTGTGTCTTGTATACTCGTTGTTCAGATTAAAAGAAGGTAATATGAAGTACGGAGGTCGAAGCGTCGAAGCGAGTAGGAAGAACAGTAGCAGCAGCAGGTGCAGGCTAGTTGCGGTCGACCGGTCATGCTGACAGTCGACCGCACCCTCTGACCGCACCCCCGACCGCTCGTTGTACTGGGAAGTCAGAGATGTTGGACAGTCGACCGCCCGCGGCGCTGATTCGTTTTTGGGCTTCGATTTGTTAGGTCGGTTCAGCCCAATCTTCAACTCTAAGTTAGATCGTACGGTTCCTATTCAGTTAATTCTTTTTCAGGTTATATCGGACGACTGAGGATCAAGATTAGACCTAGGTTTTCTCTATATTCTTCTATATATATTGTAAACTCCTCTAATATGAGAGGTAGTACTTCATAGATTCTTTTATCCACTGCAAAGAGAGGCTCGAGAAAGAGATAGTTCTTTGTGGGTGAGTTTAATTCCTTTTGTCAAGTGAATCAGTAACTCCTTGTAATCTCTTCTAGTTGAATATCAGATCTCCCTATATTTTCCCCCGGATTAAGCAAAAGCTAACTCGGATAAGTCATTGTTGTTGTATTTGTGTTAGTTTGGTGGATCTACTTGCTTGCTCAATTTATTCGCCTCGTCTACTTCGTCTTCCTCATTGCTCTAATTAGTTCCGCTGCGACCAGAGGGCGTTTGTTGACGCCCCAATCCTAACAACTGGTATCAGAGCTTCAGGTTGCCGAGTTTCTTGGTTAAGATGATAGACCACAGTATTTTGGAGATCAAGCAGTTTGATGGTAAGATCAATTTCAATCTTTGGAAGACTGACATATATAATGTTCTTATTCAAGAGCAATTGCAGTCGGCAGTAAAGAAGAAGGAAAAGCCAACTGATATGAAGGATGACATTTCGGAAGATATTCGTGAAAGAGCCATAAGTCTGATCCGACTATCCTTGGCGGACGAGGTCAAGTGCAGATTTCTTGAAGAAACTGACGCAACGAGTCTGTGGGAATGACTCATAACTGACTAATCTGGTTCGTCGTTATTAGATCGGATGCATTGAAAGAGGAAGTTGTTCCGTTTATCTATGAAGAAAGGTACCGATCTCCAAGACCACATTACAGAGTTCAATAAGGTATTATCCAAATTTAAGGCGATCAACGCAGATGCGTGTGAGGAAGATAAAGCTTTCAACCCAATATATTCACTACCGGATTCGTGCAAGTCTTTGATCACGACCATGCTACGCAGTAGATCTGCCAAGAAGAGTATTTCGGTAGATGGTGTAATCAAAGCATTAAAGGAAAATCAACTTAGGAAGGAAACCCATAAATCTTCATCGTCTATTCCTACAAGTTGTCTAGCAGTGGATGGTCCTTCGGGGGAAAGACAGAGTGCTTTGCAAAAGAATTCGATCCATTGCCGATATTGCAAGAGGCCAGGGCATATCAAGAAAGACTGTTGGAAACTGCAGATTCAGGATAGCGCAAAGAACGGGAGTTCAGCCGCTAATGTTGTTAGTGCCTTTGATTCAGGTGGTTCGTGTCTTCTTGTTTCAAATTCTTTAGAAGTGGATTCTAGTTGGTTTCTTAACTCAGGAAGTTCTTCTCATATTTGCTCCGAGAGGGAGTTGTTTTCTACTTATAAGTCTACTACGGGGCATTGTGTGACAACAGAAACTGGAGAGATTTGTGAAGTAGTGGGTGAGGGGACAATTGAGTTGAAGATGCCAGGTCTACACATATTCACTTTAAGGGATGTTTTACATATTCCTCTACTGAAATGGAATCTGATTTCCTTGGAAACTCTTGATGCACGGGGCTGCAAGTACACAGCTCGAGGTAGAGTTCTGTCTGTTTTTCAGGGTCTTCGTAAGGTGATTAGAGGTATGAGAATGGTTGGGCCAAGCCAAAACAATCTCTACAAACTTTGGAAAATTCGAAATACTTGCGCAAGTGTTGCTCCTTTTCCCGGTATTCCCGCAAGCTCGGCTAGTTTGCCGCAACTAGATTCATCGAAACAAGACCACGACGTTTGAATATCATCGAGAGGTGGAGAAAGCCTAAGGGTAGGTGGAGTTCGTGCGGAGTTTGGCAACTTCGTGAGTACATCTACGGAGGTGGGCCTTTGAGGGACTGCACTAGATTCTGTGAGATTGGGTAGAGATCCTTTCAACTAGAAGAAGAAGCTATTGTTCTAAGTTTTCTTTGCAAGTGGAATTTGTTAGTTTGGAGATGAGTAACACATCATGTGATAGCACTCGTATGCAATCCAAGGTGGAGTTTGTTAGGATTTTGTCTTGTATACTCGTTGTTCAGATTAATAGAAGGTAATATGAAGCACGGAGGTCGAAGCGTCGAAGCGAGTAGAAGGAGAACAGAAGCAGCAGTAGGTGCAAGCTAGTTGCGGTCGACCGGTCATGGTGACAGTCGACCGCACCCCCCGACTGCACCCCCGACTGCTCGTTGTACTGGAAAGTCAGAGAGTGGTACGGTCGACCGGTCTTGTTGGATGGTCGACCGCCCGCTGTGCTGATTCGTTTTCGGGTTTCGATTTGTTAGGTCGGTTCAGCCCAATCTTCAATTCCAAGTTAGATCGTACGGTTTCTATTCAGTTACTTATTTTCCAGGTTATATCGGACGACTGAGGATCAAGATTAGACCTAGGTTTTCTCTTTATTCTTCTGTATATATTGTAAACTCCTCTAATATGAGAGGTAGTACTTCATAGATTCTTTTCTCCATTGCAAAGAGAGGCTCGAGAGAGAGATAGTTCTTGATGGGTGAGTTTAATTTCTTATGTCAAGTGAATCAGTAACTCCTTGTAATCTCTTCTAGTTGAATATCAGATGAAAATAGAAGAGTTTCATCTTGCTCAATTTATTCACCTCGTCTACTTCGTTTTCCTCATTACTCTAATTAGTTCCGCTGCGACCAGAGGGCGTTTGTTGACGCCCCAATCCCATCACTATGCAGCAACAATAGCATCAGATCTTGCGTGCTTGCAAGTAAGAATGGTTAAGCTAGAATTAATATTAGTGAAATTGTATATTCGTCTAGTTCTTTAGCTTCTATTAAGCGTCAAGTGAATCTCATTAGCTATGACAAATCTCAAAAACATATTTTCAGTTGATTTGGAGATGAAACAGTTTTCTTATTAGCTCTGTGAAATTCGAAATACTTATCTGTTGATCTAGAGACTGCATGATCTAGAAATGTCTAATTACCTACCCGCTAGTCGGCCTTTAGGTTTGGTGGCAGATCTCTACTGGTTGTAGTTTCTTTGGTCATATTTTGGAATCAACTCTTTAATTGTGGTCTTATAGAGTTGCCATAAGATTGAGAGTTGGTCTTAAATCCTCCATTCAGTGCCATGCTCCATAGGACCATGCCCAGTTGATTACTTCCATTAGTATGCCAACACATAAGAGATGCACTCTGAAGCTACATACTATTTACAGTGCAAATGAGGGAATTGTATGTTTCCATACTTCATATCGCAGTTGTTTTATTGTATGAGCCCTACTTGGAAGATGTATTCATTGATGAATCATAGTGCAACAATCCCACTTTAAACTGTAAAAAGATATCCTTGGTTAATGGCTTTATCAGCAGATTTAGAATGTAACTAAAAATGTATCAATCACTCTGATTTTCTGCTGACTCAATGATTTCTCTATAATAAGAGGAAGTTTGACATGGATTGTCATAGGAAATCAATTATCTGCAAATTCACATCTCTTTAAATTAAAATAAAGCAAAAATCCTCATTTGTACATTACGTATATAGATATGAATCGCTAGATGTGTTTTCTATTTTTGGATGACAGAAGCATGAGAATCTGTAAGGCACATTTAATTGGAAAAAAAACAGACCAAAGCCTCAATAAATAAATATTATAGTTAGACATGAGTATTGTTTTCTTGTTATGTGCTTGTGAGATTATATGTAGTATATATATGACAGGCTATTTGAATGTCTAAGAAACCCAATTCCATCTCTGTTTATATCTTTTCTACATTAAGTTGAGAACGTTTAGATTTGTTTTCTTGCTAAGAAACTTTTGTTTTTCATCTGAGAATAAAATACTTTTTTTTGTTTCAGGCACTATCAAGAAGTATCCATTATGGCAAGCATGTCGCCGAGGTCAAGTTCTTAGAAAACCCACAAGAGTATAGCCGTCTAATATGAGCTAAGGTATCTCCTTACTATATTCCACCTCGTTACATGCTTGTCTTTCCATTTTTGGCAATATCATGTCTTTTCAACCGAAATTTTCTATGGAGATGAATTAATTCGGTGTTACAATCTCATGCTTTATACAGGATAAGGATGCCCTGATGAAACTGTTAGACATTTGAAAAGGCTGAAGAAGTGGTGAAGAAAAGGGTGGCAAAGAAGGCCATGATGTTTGGGCAAAATGTAACACTGCATGACATGGTTAGCAATGTACCCACTGGTGACTACGAGGGTGAGCATTATAAGGTTGATCACGGCTTGGTTTATCGGCTCTATGCGGAGTGGGTTATGCCACTAACCAAGCTTGTTGAAGTTTGAGTACCATTTTCGACGTCTTGATTGATTTTCCTTCGTGATGTTTATTTTATGCATTCTCATCATTTCCCACCTTCCTTTGAAATATGTAATTTCATATTATCCCTCTTCACATTCCCTAACATCCCTAAAACTGAAACCAGTTCCCACATCCACTCCTTCATCTTTCTAAATCAAATCCAAAACCAGTTTTTCACCAAACCCAAAATCCAACCATCAACCAAAAACCCCACATCAAAACCCTTGATCCACAAAAAGAATGGAACAGCGATGTATGAAGTGTGGGGAGAGCGGCCATCTTGCGGGGGTGTGCCGAAAGTATGGGTTTCATTGTTTCAGTTGTTAAGAACTTTGGTCACAAGGTTCGTGGTTGCCCTGTCTTTGAAGGGACAACATGGAGGTTGGGGTTATCCATAACTTAGACATGGCTCAAGACCTCTCTGCGCTGCATGCAAGTGCTTTCCCCACCTGATCAACCCCAAATCTTCTCCTGCAGCAAAAAATGTTGAGTGCTTACTAAATTTCGAATGGGAAGGCCAAGGATGGTGGTGGAAGTTGAAGGTGGGGGAAGGTGTTTATCCTGTCCAATTCCTCATAATGGCAAGTGTAGAAAAGACGGTTGCAGTCCACTTCTCTGGCTTCGCAACTACATTCACCTCATGGTCCATGGAATATGGAGTGAAGTTAAAACTCAAACCAAGCTTACGAGTCTCCATGCTACTCTTCCATATGTGGAATGAAGCAACCCCGCAATCTCTCCTGAAACCATTGGCCAAACTGGTCACAATGAGCAGGGGAAATGAAGGAGGCAAAGACCCGTGATAGGGTGCTGGTTCTGACCAAAATTGAAGACATCACCTACATCCCGAAGACACTCACCGTTAAGTACAGGGTGCCATAGACTCTTGAGAAACATGTCTACAATGTCCTTGTCCTCATCCTAGGTCAGCTAATTCCGGTAGAGGATGTTAAGAATGTCAAAGTGTAATTGTTCACCACCGGTAGTCCCAATGCTAGAGATGTTCAGGGTACATTCTGACGCAGGAAGGAAGGAGAGGATGGAAAGGCTTAGGCAAACAATGCAGACATCCCCAATCCGATAGCAACAATTCCACCCTAGCTTATGTCGTCGATACCAACAATGGCTCACAGGCAGCAATTTTTTAAATTAAAAATGATAGGCAGAATTTGCGGCAGAATATCAGGAAGGGAAAGATGTTATTTGCTGAAAATGTGAGTCAAGAATCAAAGAAAGATTATGTTTCCAAATTGGCTAGTCCCCAAGATCACGCCAACAAATATCCTGAGGTCGAATGCATAAATTCCTCTAATAGCAAAGCAGAGGATAATTATAACAGATATGGGGGTTTCTCAGATAGCTCAGATGCGAAATCGGTGAGGTACATGTCAATGGTATGGGAGAAAAGTTGTCAATTTGCCAACTTCCTTATTTGAGAGAATTCAGTCCTCAATCAAAAGGGCCTTCGCCCACAAAGTAATTAATGAGGCTGCAAAAGAAATGAAGAGCTCAACCCAGGCTCAAAATCCATGCCCAATATTTGTTTCCAAAGCTTCCGACAGTGTCAGCATCCTCCTAGCTTCGAAGAAGACGACAGGAAATCTAAAGGCAAGCGAAGTGAGTCATTGTCCTCCAAAGGCTCCCTTCATCCTCTATTCGGTGGTTCATCCTCTTCGAGGGTGTTGATTTAGAAGCCAGCAAAGAGAATCACTTCCTCAACAAAGAGCAAGAAAATGCCCTCAAGCTCAGGTACCAAAATTTACAGTTCTTTTAAATTATTGCCAGAGGAAGATCTTAAAGAAGTAGCTCAATCTTTGGGATTGGTGGTAAGGGGCCATATCAAAGGTTCAAAATTCTTTGAAGAATGTAGTTGGCCTCTGTTATGTTATGACCCAAATTGCCTTTGGGCCCATTGGGCTTTGTATCCACATATATGTAACAAAGAATCAAATGAATGAACTAATCAACATTTTGCCCTAATCTATCTTGTGTACAGCCGACATCATCCTCTTCTTTCTCTCTTCCATCATCTTCACAAACCCTAACAATCCACAACCCAATCAAATTCCTAACAAACTGGTATCAGAGCCAACACCAAAAACCCCCACACCTTACTACCTTGCCGTCGTCGACGACCCCCTTCTCCTCCGGCGCCGTCGTCACCGTTCTCCCAGCCGTCGTCGAGCCCTTCTCCCGATCGCGCCGCTCGATCCGACGAACGTCGAGGAAGCAGCTGCTGGAGCCACCGACCCAGTCCAGATCAGATCACCGACCACCGATCGAAAATCCGATCAGTCTCCGATCAGTCCATTCCGGTGCTTCATTCTCCTTGGTAGCAGCGCAAGTAGTGGCAGTGGAAGCCCAGTCAAGAAGGAAGGTTTGTTTTTGGGGTGATTTGAGTAATTAATTTTTGGGGAAAATTTGGTGTTTTGTTGATTTGGGTTCAAGAAATTTGTATGGATATGTCGGGGAAGTATGATATTGAGAAGTATGATGGGAAGACGAGTTTTGCATTATGGCAAGTACGTATGGCAGCGATTTTGTCGAGCCAAGGCGTTAAGGATGCCATTTTTGGTCGAGAAAAGTTGATTGATGCGGTGCCGGATAAGAAATGGAGAGAGATGGATGATAAAGCGCTCTCTATTATCCAATTGTGCTTGAGCGATTCGACATTGCAGGAGGTCCTATCGGAGAAGACCGCTAAGGCTTTGTGGGAGAAGTTGGAGAACATCTACATGAAGAAGTCCCTCACCAATCGACTGCGGTTGAAGTTGCGCCTCTACACTCTTCGCATGGTTGAAGGTACATCAATTTCCGATCATATTACGGAGTTTGCATCTATTTTGAATGATTTAAGTAAGATTGATGTTAAGGTGGAGGATGAGGACCAAGCCCTTTTGTTATTATGCTCATTGCCCGCATCATATAAGGCTTTTAGAGATATGTTGATTTATAGTAGAGATAAAATTTCTCTAGAGGATGTTAAGAGCAACTTGCAAGCCAAGTTGCACATTGATAGTGAGATGACCAATAATGAGAAAGGGAGCCAAGGTGTTGGTTTAGTTGTTGATCGAGGTAGGTCATGGGACCGAAACTCGAAAGATACAAGGACCCGTTCGAAGTCTAGGCACAAGAATTTGACGTGCAACTATTGTAAGAAGAAGGGACACATTAAGGCCGATTGTTTCAAGCTCAAAAATAAACAAAAGGCGGATAGTAAAGGTCTTTCTTCGGAGGAGGCCAATGTGGCTGAATGTGACACGGTTGATACTCTTTGTGTGACAGACACTAATGTTGATGATATGCATTGTTGGGTGATGGATACGGGTGCTTCGCAACACATGACTCCGAACAGAGATTGGTTTGAGACTTATGAGCCTACGGATGGTAAGGTTCTCATGGGGAACAACAATATGTGTAAGGTTGCCGGGATTGGTTCGGTGACAATTAAGTTCCATGATGGAAAGGTCCGAAGGTTGACGGGTGTGAGGCATATACCCGATTTGTCTAAGAATTTGATTTCTTTGGGGTCTCTCGAAGAAAAGGGGTGTAAGTTCCAAAGTGAAGGTGGAGTCCTCAGAGTCTCTAAAGGGGCTCTCACAATCATGAAGGCGAAGAGAATTGGAACTCTTTATTTCTTACAAGGTTCCACGGTCACGGGCTCGGCTGCCATTGCACGTTCGGGTACTATGTCAGATGAGGAGACTACTAGGCTTTGGCATATGAGATTGGGGCATATGAGCGAGCGAGGAATGACCATTTTGAGCAAGAGAGGCTTGTTGTGTGGCCAGTGCACGGGCAACTTGGAGTTTTGTGAGCATTGTGTATTTGGCAAGCATAAGAGGTTGAGCTTCTCCACGGCCATTCATTCGACCAAGGGAACACTTGACTACATCCATTCGGATCTTTGGGGACCTTCTCGTGAGCCTTCCAAAGGTAATGGTTCTCGTTATATGCTTACTTTCATTGATGATTTCTCAAGGAAGGTTTGGGTTTATTTCTTGAAAGAGAAAAGTGATGTGTTTAGCACCTTCAAAGAATGGAAGTCACTTTTGGAGAACCAAACAGGAAAGAAAGTTAAGAGGTTGAGAACCGACAACGGTTTGGAGTTCTGCAACCGTGAGTTTGACAACTTTTGCAAGGCTGAAGGGATTGTTCGGCACAAGACGGTGGTCAACACTCCACAACAAAATGGTATTGCAGAAAGGATGAATAGGACACTACTTGAAAGATCTAGAAGTATGCTTTCAAATGCGGGCTTGGGTAAGGAGTTTTGGGCGGAAGCCATTAACACATCCTGCTATTTGGTGAATCGATCTCCTACCACTTCAATTGAGTTGAAGACACCCGAAGAAGTGTGGTCGGGTAAGACGGCCGATTATTCTAATTTGAGGGTGTTTGGTTGTCCCGCTTATGTGCATGTGAATGAAGGAAAGTTGGAGCCTAGATCGAAGAAGTGTATTTTTGTTGGGTATCCCAGAAATGTGAAGGGGTATAAGTTGTGGTGTCCCGAATCATCCAAGTTCCTCATTTCAAGAGATGTCATTTTCAATGAGTCGGCCATGTTGAAGGCAAATGGTGTTGCACCCGAGCCGACTATTAAGGAGAATGAGAAGGTTGAGAAGAAGGTGGAGTTTGAGGTGCCGGTCCAAGAAGGTGATGATTTGATCTCACATGATGATGTCAATTTGGAGGAAGCCCAAGAAGAGGTACAACCATATGCATTGGCAAGGGACCGAGCTAGAAGAGAAACAAGACCACCTACGAGGTATGGATACTCCGATTTTGCTTATTGTTTGGCAGTTGCAGAGGATGTGGAGTATTGTGAGCCATCTTCCTACAGAGAAGCTATTTCTTCTAAAGATGCGGCCAATTGGGTTGCCGCTATGAATGAAGAGTTACAATCTTTGCAACAAAATGAGACTTGGTCTCTTGTGAAGCCTCCCAGTGGTAAGAGGATTGTGGGTTGCAAGTGGGTGTTTAAGAGGAAGATTGATGGCTCAAATCCCGCGGATTTTCGATACAAGGCAAGGCTAGTGGCTAAAGGGTACAGTCAAGTCCAAGGTGTGGACTTCAATGATGTGTTCTCTCCCGTAGTTAAGCACACCTCCATTCGAGTTTTGCTCTCTTTGGTGGCAATGAAGGATTTGGAATTGGAGCAAATGGATGTGAAAACTGCCTTCTTGCATGGTGATTTGGAGGAGCAGATTTACATGAGCCAACCGGAGGGTTTTGAGGTTGCGGGAAAGAAGGACCGTGTGTGTCTTTTGAAGAAGTCCCTTTATGGCCTTAAGCAATCACCGCGGCAATGGTACAAGAAGTTTGACTCATTCATGGTGAGTATTAATTTCCATCGTTCCAATTTTGATAGTTGTGTTTATTTGAAGAAGTTGGATGGTGGGAATTTCATTTACTTGTTGCTCTATGTGGATGATATGTTGATTGCATCCTCAAACTTGAAAGAAGTTAGGAGGTTGAAAGAGCAACTCAGTTCGGCATTTGAGATGAAAGATTTGGGGGCCGCCAAAAGGATTCTCGGGATGGAGATCACAAGGGATAGGTCCAAGAGAAAGTTATTTCTTTCACAAAAGAGTTTTGCCGAGAAAGTGCTACGCCGCTTTGGCATGGAGAAAGCGAAAGTTGTTTCAACACCTCTTGCGGCGCATTTCAAGCTTTCAGCCGCTTTAAGCCCGAAATCCGATGATGAGAAGAAATATATGGAAAAGGTTCCATATTCGAGTGCAGTTGGGAGTCTCATGTACTTGATGGTGTGCACTCGACCAGACATTGCTCAAGCCGTTAGTGTGGTAAGTAGATATCTCTCTTGTCCAGGGAAAGGGCATTGGGAAGCGGTGAAGTGGATCTTCCGCTATTTGAGAGGTACTATTGATGCTTGCTTGGAGTTTGGTAATGGCAAGAAACTGACGGGCTTTGTGGATGCGGATTTTGCGGGTGATTTGGACAAGAGGCGTTCCTTGACGGGTTATGTCTTTACCCTTGGAGATTGTGCAATTAGTTGGAAGTCTACACTTCAAGCCACCGTTGCACTCTCAAGCACTGAGGCCGAATATATGGCGATTACTGAGGCTATTAAGGAGGCTATTTGGCTCAAGGCGTTTGTTGGTGAGATGTCTTCACTTGAGGGTCCTGTTGAAGTGTTTTGTGACAACCAAAGTGCTATTCATTTGACTAAGGACCGCATGTACCATGAGAAGACGAAGCACATTGACATTCGATACCATTTTGTTCGAGATGTGATCTCGGAAGGCAAGGTTGCCGTGAAGAAGATTGGTACCGAATCGAATCCGGCCGATATGCTCACAAAGCCTCTTCCAATTGCAAAGTTCAAGCTTTGTTCAAGTTTGATGTCGGTTTGTTTCTAGCTAGTTTGAGCTAGTTTTGTTTTCTAGCAT
This sequence comes from Hemerocallis citrina, assembly GCA_017893485.1. Classification (NCBI taxonomy): domain Eukaryota; kingdom Viridiplantae; phylum Streptophyta; class Magnoliopsida; order Asparagales; family Asphodelaceae; genus Hemerocallis; species Hemerocallis citrina. Next base: position 9,360,529 of record CM030365.1, on the reverse strand, counting down.
GTTGCTAGTTTGTTTTTGGTTATGTTTGCTTTATGTTTTAGTTTGTTTTAGATGCAATTTGGTTCAAGGTGGAGATTGTTATGTTATGACCCAAATTGCCTTTGGGCCCATTGGGCTTTGTATCCACATATATGTAACAAAGAATCAAATGAATGAACTAATCAACATTTTGCCCTAATCTATCTTGTGTACAGCCGACATCATCCTCTTCTTTCTCTCTTCCATCATCTTCACAAACCCTAACAATCCACAACCCAATCAAATTCCTAACAGCCTCTCATTGTCAACTGCTTCTTCAAAATGAATCATGTATCATTTGTTATGTGTATGTTGCTTTGTTTAGCTAATATTATAGTTGATAGGGAACTTTCTAATTAAATGAAGATATGAAGTTGGAATGTTAGAGGGTTGGGCAACCCTGAGAACTGCTCCATGATCAAGGATGTGATCAAAATTGTAAAACTTTCTGTGGTGTGTATCCAAGAATCGAAGTTGTCCAAGCCTAGCAAAAAGAAGCTTGCATCAATTGGAGGAAATGCTATCACCAAATGGATGATTTAGATGCTATGATAGCTATGGGAGAGTTTTGATACGCTGGAATGAGGATCAATTTGAAGAATTATACTTAACGACTAACATATTTTCTGTATTTGTATCACTGAGATAGAGTGAAGGGAACAGAATGGTCCATCACATCTGTGTATGCCCCTTTCGAGAAAGTTGATAGAGACCTCCTGTGGATCCTCTTTCACCAATGTTGTTCATCTTATTGGTTGATGTTCTTGTGCAGATTCTCAAACTAGGGAGAGAAATGAGGTCCCCCCCCCCCCCCCCCCCCCTCCCTAACATCCTTGGTCCTCTTAAGGAGCTTCAGTGCTCCAATTTGCATATGACACACTACTCTTTTGTGCAGGAGATGAATATAAAGTTATTCACTTAAAGTGCATTCTTCACCTGTTTGCATATGTCTCAGGGTTAGTTATAAATTTATCCAAGTCCTCTTTGGTCTACTTTGCAAAATCCAGAGCCAAGCAGGTTGCATTTCCCCACTTTCTAGAATGCCAAGAGGCAATCATATATTTGGGCATGCCACTCTCCAAAGGCAAGCCTAGAAGAAGGGAATGGCTGCCTATTATCACCAAGGTGGGGAGGAGATCGTCATCATGGAAAGTTAATCTTTTATCCAAAGGAGGAATACTTGTGCTCATCAATTCAGTCAAGTCTATCCTGCTAGTGTACTTTGCTTCATTCTTCAAGCTCCCACCCTGAGTTATTAAAAGGATTGACCAAATTCGAAGAAAATTTCTATGGTCTGATACAAATGAAAATTGTAGGAGCAGCGCTAATATGCAGTGGAGAAGAGCATGCCAACCAAAGTCTTGGAGTGGACTAGGAATTCTTGATCTCTTAACATCCAACCAATCCTGATTAATGAAATGGTGGTGGAAGTTAGTGGCTAAGCCTCAAAGTCTAGTTAGTAAGACTTTATGTTCACTCTACAAAAATGCCTGTTTGGGCATATATCATCATCCAGGTACAATATCTGCTTTCTGGGAATGTATATTTCCTCTCAAACACCAAATTTTCATAAATATCACTTGGCAACTAGGGGATGGTTCTTCCATCTCATTTTGGAAGTCAAATTGGTTAGCTGATATGAACACTGAGCACATCTTCCCCAAACTAGCTGCTGCAACCTAGGATTCTCAAGCACCACTTCTAACCCAAGGACTCCAACTTGCCATAGCAAACACAACCCCATTCACATGGAGAGACACACCAAGATGGAAACATTCAACCACATGGATATTCACTGTAAAGTCAACATACAACTTGTTCATTAATGGGGGTATTATGTCTCCCTATCCAAATGCCACTTGGAGAAATTATGTTCCTCTCAAATGTAAGATCTTCATCTAGTTGCTAACATGGGATAAGCTTCATTCTAAGGCCAATTTGAAAAGGATGGGTTGGTTAGGTAATGAAACATGCACAACTTGTGCATGTCTATCTGAAACCAACTTTCACATATTTTTTTTATTGTCCCATAGCCAAGACAATGTGGTCACATTTTTGTAACACATTGCACATCACCTCAATCCTTAACTCACTGCACACATTTCTTCACTCTTGGTGCTTTGCTCCCTCTAAACCCCAACTAGGACATGCATGGTGCTTACTCTCTATTAGTATTTGATAGAAACAGTGGAATCTTTAATTCAGCACCTACACCATTACATAAATTGATTTCTAATGTGCCATTTTACTTTAATTCTTGGTTGAATGTAGCCCCTCCAAGTAGCAAGAAGGCAAAGTTACTAAGCTCTATTGAAGATCAAGGAGTATTGAGTTTTCTTCAAAAGCATGCAACTCCAAATAACATTGTTGGGGCAAGTGCTGCAACGCCACTGGAAGTCAGTGAAGGGGCCCCTAGTGACTTCATCCTTCCCTGCATTGCTGGAGCGCAAGTGTGTTAGATTAGCTGATTAGAAGTTTTTTTGAAGCACTGTGTTGCTTATTTGAAGACTGTTAATTGGAACCTATGTCTATAATATTTTTATCTGCTGCACTAAAACTCTAGCTTTATATACTCTGGTTCCTCTTGCAATGGCCAATTTTGTTGAGAAGGAGTCTAAAGATGCATGGAGAATTCGATCTCAGTCTTTAGAGTAAGTAGATGTGTATGAGAGTAGTCATCTACCTTTTCTTCACCCTAATGCTAAGACGCATCTCGTGCTCCCTACCCCATCTACACTACCTCTCTTGGTCTTCCACTTGAGATATAAGGCTTTCTTTTGTATATATTATTCTTAATTTAGATATTGCTAATATATTTAAGGTAGGAATACTCCTACCTTTCCCTTGTTAAGAAAAATGTATTTTCATATTATTTGACACCAACAATAAAAGGAGAGTTCACTTGCATAATTTGAATCAAGAGTTGTGCACTTTTAGAGTGTTGTTTCTCACCCTTTTTGAAATTCAAAGGACCTTGCACTTATGTTATTGAGGTCCTAGTTTAGGACGCAATTTGGATATGAATAAAATTCAGTGAAATATTTTACCATGCGTGTATTTCTGGGTGATATGGGTAAAATTACAGCTAATCGGGACTGTACGAATTTTGCAAGAATCTCGGGGTCCCTAATGGTGAAACAGTAATTTCACAACAGCTACAGGCTCACGACCAAAACAAGGGTTGCCCATAAGACCACCATCCCGGTTCAGCCCACGAATGAGGCTGATTCACAACCCAATCAGGGGAGATTTACCAACCAATCATGGCTGGCAATCAAATTCCCCCAAAACAAAGAGATATTAACTGATTGGATCCCTTGATTAGAGGAAATCTTCCAAATTAGTTAGGGAATCTTCCTAAAATTGCTCCACCTCAAGCCTATAAATACAACCCCTCCCCCTCAATTACCAGGTAATCAGTATTTTTCCTACAAAAACTAGTTATCGCTGCTGAGTTACTAACTTGTTCGTCAGCTGGTCTGTCGCGGGGAAAACTATAACCCCCGTTTTCGATTTTTCAGATTTCTTTCTGTATTTTTTTCTCAATTCCTGTAATCTGAGTTATCTAATAATTTTGTTGCTCTTCAACCCAATTATATTTTTTCAGCCGATCAATTTTATTTTATTTTTAGTTGAGCCCTACAAATTCTTATACATCTTATTTAATTTTGGTTTGTGGACTATTTTAATTAAACCACTATAATCTTGATTGTCTCTAATTGAATTCTAAATCCAATTCTTTAGCCCAGTTCAACCCAACATCCTACTAATTATTTATTTTATTTAATGTTGAGTCCAGCCCAATTCCACCCTAAGAAATTTCCTATTTGTCTCCTCACAATCTCCATGATCAGGTCAAAACCCCTGAACTCCACTGGCACCACAATCTTCCTTATTTCCTCTTAATCACCTATCTTCACATATCCCCTGATTTCCTCTTATTCCTAATTAATCACTCGCCTTAATTGAATCCCCTATTAATCTAACTAACTAATCTCCTCCATAATCATCCCTTAATCTATTAATTAATCCTAATTAATTACTCCCCGTCACAGCTATTAATCCCCTTCTCCTCCTTCTTCCTCTGTTCGGTCCCGAACCCAACCCCTGATGCTACCCCCTCCACTGCACACCATTGCAGCGCCCTCACTCCTCCATCTCCTCTGCCCTCGCAAACAGCACCACTGCCTCCCTCGTCGACCACTCCCCCTGTCTCCAACTCCGGCGACCATCCATCACCTTTGACTCCATTGCCGCCCTTGCAGCTACATCCCCAAGCTCTCTCTCGCAACCTCGACAGTTACCCCTACAGCTACCCATCGCCTCTCCCCGCGGCTCCATCGACAACCAACCGTAGCATAACCCCGTTCGCTGCCTCCTTCGACGACGTCGCACACCATTGCAGCACCCCGCTCCTCCTCCCTCCTTCACGTCAATCCTGACGCCCTCGATTGGAGCCGTGCACCCCCTGCTATTGCTCTTGAACCCATTGTCGTCGCTATGACCTCGACCTCCTTACTATCCCTCTCCTTCACCGCAGCACACCTACACCCCCGACCACCCACTGCTGCCACCACCGCAGTCCTTAGACTGTCATAAACTCTCCTCCTCGTCGACCCGTTGCAGCCACCATCACCCCGAGTGCAATTGCTCTCCACCACCCTGCTGCACCGCCACCCAAAGATCCCCTCACTGTTGCTCTCCCTGCCGTTGTTGTTGTCTTGCTCATTGCTGTGTGGTGCGTGTTGCTGCCCTTGCTATGTGACAGTCGCACTTGCTATTGTGTCATCATCTCATTGCTGTGCATTACCCACTTACGGCCGTCGTTGCTCTCGTTATTAGGTTGTCGCCACTGTCGGGATCATCTCCTTCTCGTCGTTCGTTAACATTCAGGATCACCGCAAAAAGGCAAGTCTCTCTTGAATCAACTGGTTGTTTTTGTTCAAGAATTGTTTGATCCCCACAAGTAGTCCTTATTTTGTCATCATATTTTATTTGCTTGATACCTCTTAAAGACATATTACGAATTTATCGACGAAACCAAGTAGTAGTTTTCTTTTCGTGCTATATCCTTGAAACAATTCCAAGCCATGTTACCCGTTGTCATATGCATACACCACACCGTACAAATGTAAAGATATATGTTAGTCTAGTATATTTTGATTGTATGCATTGGATCGGTATGATTGTTGATGATAATTCTAGATCATAGAAATGACAAGTTTCTATCTTGATAACTATAGAAATGCACCCGAAGCACTGGACATGAATGTTTGTAAACTCGCATTATAGAATATGAGTTTTGTATAACTCGATTGTTGCTAAATAAAATTTATCATGTCGTTGTCTCACTGTCTAGTCTGTGTTATAGTGAGTTTTTGACCCTGTTACTATTAGAATTAGATTAAACTTTATAGATGAACGTCATAGACCTATGAATCTATTTTTCAGAACTTTCTACGGATCTAGATTCCTATTTATAAACTACAAGTTATCACAATTTTAACACTGCTAGGTTTTAATTTTCAAATTATCGTTTACAAGCGTATCGACATGAATTGTTAATTAAAAGAAAATGTTAACAGTTGAATTAGAACTTGACATTAACGAGGTTGTTACTAGACATGATTAGGAGTCACTCTGATATTTTTATAAAATTAATTGATGACTTTCTAGAATCGTTATGCATACAAGAACATGACCCTAGATCATTGCCAGATTTTCTAGTTCAGTAAAGAACCAAACTTTTGACCTTGTTACAGATAATATCAATTAAAACTTATAAAAGAAGAGTTGTATCTCTGTGTGTCTAAAATCCAGATAATCTGACAGTTTTGTAATCCGACTTACGGATTGCGAGATATTCAGATTCTCATATAGTAACATCTGAATTCCAGAATACGGTCTGAAAATACATTATCATGTCTAATTAATTGAAACAGTAGATTAAATTAAGAATTTAGGCCTGAGATTAATTGTGTTGTTGCTAAAAAATATTAAGAACTAAATTATGATTTTTATAAGATTTTTAAATGATTTTACACCCAACTTTCATATATAAGAATTTGACCCCAATACGCTGCCTGAATATGAAACTAGTAAAGAATAGAACTTTTCACATAGGTAATGTGATTATAATATATTGTGTGAATATGCGTTGGAACCGGTAGGAATTCTAGTTTCTATAACCTTTGACGAAACCTGATTTGCTTCCCCATAGCAGCAGGAAAGTCGACTTTTGTACAGCAACATCTCGCTATCCAGAAATTGCATTCTACATGTTTAATTGTGAATCTATTTAAACCTTGCATTGCATTTGTTACTGCTAAATCTGGTGTGGGGGCAAACAGATAGTATTTGTGGATTCTTAGGAAAACCGAATAGCAAACCTGGAACCTTTCCACCGGAGTTTGACCGTTGACTCCCGCCGCTCACCTGCAAAAAGTGCGAGACACCGGGGTTGATCCCGACGACGCACCCTCCGACACTCAAGTCAATAACCAGAAAGATTATGAGAGAGCGTAAATTGGTAAAAGATTGATTACCTGTTAATGGTGGATGATGGGAGGTATTTATAGCCGCCTTTGGGATCAGATTAGGAATGTAATCCCTAGAAACAGATTAGGAATGTAATCCCTAATTCCCAGTGAGAGGATAGATATGAATCAAGGCCGTTGATTAGGATTAATCAGAAACTCTAATTCTATCCTGTTGAAGAGGGTCAGCTGCGGGTTGAAACCTGCACCCAGTTGAGGTGGACCCGTTCGCGGGTTATTGGGTTTCTCAAGAGAAGATCCAGTACCCACTTCAGACCCCCTTGTAGGTAAAAATTACCATGTTACCCCCAAACTTTAGGATTCGTGCCCGATTTGGACGGTTCCGATTTAACCTCATTTTTAGCCATATCACGAGCCCCCCACTCCCGAAGGACTGAGTTTGATCAGCCTTTGAGGAGTAGTTTGACTGTTTTAATGGCTTGCGGAGTCGTATCGGAGTATAAACGGGAGGTTTCGAATCTTAAAGTGGGGTAGTATGGTGATTTTCCAGCTCGGTTGTATGCTCTAAGTTGTTCTTGAGCTGCTCTGGTCTTTCGGCATTTTTCCTTAATTTTTATCTATTTTTCGGATCACTTATTAAATTTTACGAATCGTTGATTCGTCGTTCGGGGGTCTTAATCAACCACTCCAGGCAATAATTATTTACTCAGGGGTTCAAAAATATTTTTCCGAATTTATAATTATTTTCTAGAATTTTTAATTAATTTTCTCGAATTTTTAATCATTTTTTCGCAATTTTTAAATAAATAAAACTATTTTAATAAATAAAAATTAATTTTTAATACCGAATTATGACGTGGCACGATCTGGACCCTTCATCAGCATTGAGCGCGATTTTCTGAAAGATCGGGTGGCTGGAATTGCTCGGCAACATTTTCTCCGTGTGAGCAGCTCGGATGGCTGGTTGCTCGGATTCCGAGCGATGTAGCTCGGTGACATTTCTCCGTGTGAGCAGCTCGAATCGCCGGTCGCTCGGATCACTGATTCTGAGCGACGTGGGGTGATCTGAGTCGTTCATCAGGTCGGAGTACGCATTTTGAGGAGATCCGATGGCTGTGGTCGCTCGGCGCTCTTTTTCTCCGTACGAGCAGCTCGAATCACCAGTTGCTCGGAGATCAGATCCCGAGCGACGTGGAGCGATCTGAACCGTTGGATCATGGCACGGATCTCGAGGTAGGCGCGGTTCTTGAGAAAACACTATCTTGTCGTTTTGTGGGCGTGGCACGATCTGAGCTGTTCATCATTTTTGGTGCGATTTTTGCAACGATCCGATGGTTGGGGTTACTTGGTTTCATTTTTCTTCAAATATGCAGCTCGGATTGCCATCTGCTCGGATTCCGAGCGACGTAACTCTGTTCTCTCCTGTATTGTGAGTTGCTCGGAACCCTGGTCAGTCGGGTTAGGATCTCGAGTTACTTTCTCAGCGCGGATCGCTCATCGCTCGAAAATTTGCTCCGAAGGACGTGGAGCGATCTGGGCCGTTGGATTACGGCGCAGATCTCGAGGACGGCTCAGTTCTCGATAAAACACTATCTTGTCGTTTTGTGGCAGTGGCACGATCTGAGCCGTCTGATTGAGATCTTGCACGAATTTTGGGGGAAAGTTGTTTTTCTCCAATTCGCAGCTCGGATTGGCAGTTGCTCAGTTTCCGAGCCTCTTCTATGTGTGATCAGCTCGGATCGCTTATCGCTCGGTGCTTTGGTTCCGAGGGTCGTAGAGCGATCTGGGCCATCGGATCATGGCACGGATCTCGAGGTAGGCTCAGTTCTTGAGAAAACATTATCTTGTCGTTTTGTGGAGGTGGCAGGATCTGAGTCGTCTGATCGAAATCTTGCACGAATTTTGGGGAGAAAGTCGTTTTTCTCCAATTCACAGCTCGGATTGGCAGTTGCTTGGTTTCCGAGCCTCTTCTATGTGTGATCAGCTCGGATCGCTTGTCGCTTGGTGCTTTGGTTCCGAGGGACGTGAAGCGATCTGGGCCATCGGATCATGGCGCAGATCTCGAGGTAGGCTCAGTTCTCGAGAAAACGTTATCTTGTCGTTTTGTGGAGGTGGCAGGATCTGAGCCGTCTGATCGAAATCTTGCACGAATTTTGGTGAGAAAGTCATTTTTCTCCAATTCGCAGCTCGGATTAGCAGTTGCTCAGTTTCCGAGGGATTGTGGGCCGATCCGCGTGCTTCTTGGTTGCTAAGTAGAGTGCATCGGCGACTTGAGGCTTGAGGCACAGCCGAGCGGAGCGGCTCATACCGAACCGTCGTTACTTCTTGTGAACGGTCGCCGCTCTTTGCTACTTAGCCGTTTGGGCTTTTTCAACGCCTCGAGGGGAGGCCCAAAAGTCGCGTCTTTACGTTACAAAGCCCAAAAGTCGTCTCTTTCACTATAAGTTTTCACCCCCCTCACACTTTACCTCATTCTTCACTTTTCATTTTTACTTTCACTTTACTTTCTACTAGTGGAGTTTTCGCTCTCGGGTGGCGCTACTAGCTGTCGCGGTAGGCGTTTTCAGATTCCGGCGATCTTTTCCAGCCATTCACGTCACTTCAAGGTTAGTGTCTCGCCTTATCCTTAGAAAATGGTTAAGTTTTCTTCTGAGTATGAGACCCCCACCTCGGACCAAGACATCTGCCGAGCGGTGATGGTTAGGTCCAACAAGGGGAAGGAGATCGCCGAACCGATCTGGGTGACGACGATAGTCGAGCATCCGAAGATAGCGGGAGAATTGGGTCGGCACCCATCTGTCTTATCTAGCATTGGGGGTGTGCGGAGTTACCCTGAAGACTTGTTGGAGAAGGTGACGCAGGGCACGGCTCCGTCATACGAGGAGAATGATCCGAGGGACCCATCCGAGGTGGATCAGATCTCCTCAATCTTGACCGAGGCGGACCTGCATCGGATCAGGAGTGGGTTCCGGATCCCCAAAGAATACGTTCTTCTACTCCCCGGCCCCGGTGTCCGAGCGTGCACATCTACTTCGGCCGATACTTGCGTCTTCCCGTATGACGCACTGAACGGTGGACTTCGGCTGCCACTGCACCCTTTCGTAAACGAGATGCTGTGGTGGTTCGGCCTGAGTCCCGCTCAGTTTATGCCGATCATGTGGCGACACGTGATAGCCTTCGTGCTTCAGTGCCAAGAGATTGGTGTGCAGCCGGAGATGGTCATACTTCGGAGCCTCTACCGCATCTGCTAGATAAGCAAGATGGAGGAGAGGTATTATCTGTCGTCGAGGAAGGGCATGAAACTGATCGAGAACCCAGACTCGATCAAGCACTGGAAAGAGAAGTACTTCCTCATCCGTGCTCCCGAGCCGTGGGTCTTTCCGACGCAGTGGAAGATCAGAGTTCCGAAGCGGGCGAAGAAGGAGCCCGTGCTCACTAAAGAAGAGGAATAGGTGGTGGAGAAGCTCCTCGGTCTTCCGACCCTTAGTTGGAAGGACATCACCGAGGAGGTCTTGTTTCATGGGGGTCTCAGTCCGATCGACCCTAGTATGCTTTTCTCTTCTTTTCTTGCTTCAGCTTTATCTTTTGGTTAAAATTTTCTAACTCCTTTTGCTCGGTTTTTTCAGAGGCCCCCAGTATGGATTACAAAGGACTGATGGCCAAGGCTCGTGCGGTGAAGGAGCAGGAGTCGAAAAAGAGGAAGAAGACTGTGGCCGGGCCTCAGGGTGGCCGAGCTGCGAAGGTCCCCTCGGCACCACCGACCGTCGTGCAGCCGGTGGTTGAGGCACCTTCGGATGCATCTGCCCAAGGCAAGTTGGAGACGTCTGCCCCAGCTCCTTCGGAGGCACCGGCCCAAGTTGCTCAGGTTGAGGCGCCCGGGTCGTCGAGCGGGGCGTTCAACGTGGGTGCGGCCTTAGCTCTTGAGGTCCCCCCTCTTACTGCCGAGGCCGAGAAGATACTTACCGAGGAGCACAAGCGTCTCTTCGTCCCCGACTGGCGGGTGATGAAGGCGGACGGGGGCATTTGTATGCAGGCGGTGAAGCACCTGCCGACCCCCAAAGATCGAGCGGCTCTGAAGGCGGGTTCCGTGGGCGATGATGCCATGCAGATAGCTCGGAACACCATGTCGGTGAGTATCAGAAGTTTCTTTAACAATTACTCTAAGTTTTTTCGCTCGGGCCTAATAGTTTTTCTTGTGCCGCTTGCAGACCCTATGCCACTTCAACCACTTGCTCGAAGAGTTTGCGAGCAAGGAGAAAGAGATGACCGTGCTGAACGATTGGGAGCGGTCGGAGCGTGCCAAGGCGGTCAAACTACTCGAGGCCAAGCAGGTGCTTTCCGCTTCGCGCGCAGCCGAGGTTGCCGATCTTGAGGCGAAGCTCACCAAGGCGCTGAAGCGCTCGGCCGTCGAGGCTGCCAAGGTCGAAATTTTGGAAAAGGAGACGGCTCGTCTCGAAGAGGAGCTGTCTAAGGCACTGAGGGCGTCGGAGGAAGCTCTGAGCAACCAGGCGTCGAAGGTGGCGGCTGCGGAGCAGGCAGTTCGGGACGAGGCCGAGGCCCACATGTTAACAAACATGGAGGAGGCATACGCCCGAGCGCTGAAGCACGTGGCCGCTCGTATCCCCGGGTTCGACGGCTCCTCCTACTACTTCTACAACCCCGTAAAGGGAGAGGAAGAACTGCCTCTAGCCGAGCTCGCCCCCGGGCAGGAGGGCAAAGATGCCGAAGACGAGGTGGGCGGCGAGGGTGCGATAGTCACCGTTTCGAGTGACGATGCTTTGGAACAGCATCACGAGGTCGACCCCTGACTTAGTCGCCTCTTCTCTAATTGTTTTTGGTTCTTTTGTTTTGTTTTCGCTGTAACGCCTAACTGCGGACTGGCCACAACTTTTGTGTAAATTTTGGATTTTCAATGAAATGACTTCCCTTTTTAAATCTTGGCCGAAAGTTTCGAGATTCGCAAAGTGTTCAATGCTTTTTGCTCGTGTTGTGGCCTCAAGTGTTGAGGACTTCTTTTGATACTCCTTCACTTTTCAGGTCGAGTCGAGTTCAGCGGCTGAGGTTTCTCGCCTTCGTACTGAATTGAAAACGGCGAAGCGGGCTCTCTCTCGCAGCTGAGAGTGCCTCTTCAAAATCATGTTAGATCTATCGGAGGTCAAGGCAATGGCGAGAGGCTATTTTTCCAAGGTACAACAACTACGGAAGCGATCTCGCGAGGTTCGTCTTGAAGGCAAGGTGGAGTTGCTCCGAAAGGCGCTGTTCGACGTTACTCGAGCGGAAGGTGACCTTGTGGCGGAAGTTCAAGATTTGAAGATAGCTGAGGAAGAACTTTTGGCGGAGGAAGACGAGTTAACTTCGGCAGTGGATAAGTTGATGGCTGAGCGCGATGAGTTGAAGGTGAAGGTCGACGAGTTGAGGAGGGTTACGGTCAACAGAAGTATCGAAGTGACCCACCTTCGTCAAATCATAGTCGATAGCTCTGGCGCTGAAGGCTCTGCTCGGCTTCCTCGCTTTAAGATATCTGTAAAGGACGACTCTTTGAAGGATCGGATTATCGAGCTCGAGGAGGAAGTCACTCGACTCAAGCCTCAGCCGGCAAGAATCAACGTTCGGAGCATGTCGTGTACGCACGAAGAGAGTGAGAGGGGAATCTCTTTTTACGAGCTCGCGACTCGTTCGCCTATAGTTAGGCAGAGCCCGGACGATGCTCAAAGCGGGGTGGCTGCCTCGTCTAGTGGCGCTTCGGTTGGGGCTACGGTCAGAGGCAGCACTGAAGAGGCGTCTCGGTCCGTTGGTCTACAGACGAGCTCCGAAGTCAGAAGACGTCGTTCTCGAGTGGCTTTGAACCGAAACATCCCCATTCCAAAGAAGCGTTGAATAAGTTGTAATTACTCTTCTGAGTTTTTGTAGTGCCTCGTCTCGGTCTTGTAATTTGGATTCCTTTGCCGAACTTTTTAATGAAATAAAAGCTCATTTTCATTCTGATGCTTGTGTGTTGGATGTGCAAGTTCTTTTCTCCCATGTCTAGTCTAGTCGTTGACATTCGCGTGCATCGACGGTCGTGGGAGCAATTCCGAATGGCGACCTGCTTCTAGCTTGCTTAAGAGCGAGCTTGCGAAACGGAGTTGAGCCAAGAGTTGGACTCCGAACTCGTCGTTTGAGTTTGTTTCAATGGTTGTGGGAGCAATTCCGAATGGCGATCTGCCCCTAGCTTGCTGAAGAGAGAGCTTGCGAAGCGGAGTCGAGCCAAGTGTTGGACTCCGAACTCATCGTTTGAGTTTGTTTCAACGGTTGTGGGAGCAATTCTGAATGGCGACCTACCCCTTGCTTGCTTAAGAGAGAGCTTGCGAAGCGGAGTCGAGCCAAGTGTTGGACTCCGAACTCGTCGTTTGAGTTTGTTTCAACAGTTGTGGGAGCAATTCCGAATGGCGACCTGCCCCTAGCTTGCTTAAGAGCGAGCTTGCGAAGTGGAGTCGAGCCAAGTGTTGGACTCCGCACTCGTCATTTGAGTTTGTTTCAATGGTTGTGGGAGCAATTTCGAATGGTGACCTACCCCTAGCTTGCTTAAGAGCGAGCTTGCGAAGCGGAGTCGAGCCAAGTGTTGGACTCTGAACTCGTCGTTTGAGTTTGTCTCAACGGTTGTGGGAGCAATTCCGAATGGCGACCTGCTCCTAGCTTGCTTAAGAGCGAGCTTTCGAAGCAGAGTCAAGCCAAGTGTTGGACTCCGAACTCGTCGTTTGAGTTTGTCTCAACGGTTGTGGGAGCAATTCCGAATGGTGACCTGCTTCTAGCTTGCTTAAGAGCGAGCTTGCGAAGCGGAGTCGAGCCAAGTGTTGGACTCCGAACTTGTCGTTTGAGTATAAAGAAGGTAAAAGTAGAGAGATGCAAGCAATTTCACAAGTAAGATATGAGGAAAAATTTTCTTTATTGAAAACTAAAAGTCGGCTACTTCTGAGTTGCGAGTCGTTATTACATTGGAGAAATAAAGAAGCATTCAGTAAAATTACAAGTGGAGAGGAACGGTTCGACATCTGACGGCACTCAGAGAGGCGTTCATGCGCTCTCTTGGTACTTTAAGAGATGGTCGGCATTCCAAGTCCTGGGGATCTCTCTTCCTTCGAGGTCTTCTAGACGGTAAGTTCCGGGCCGAACCACCTTGGTGATCTTGTAAGGTCCCTCCCAATTTGGAGCCAGCTTACTCTTCTGACTGGGGAATGAGATAGCTAACTTTCTGAGGACCAAGTCCCTTTCTTTGAGGTCGGTGGGACGGACTCTCTTATTGTAGGCCAGCTCGATCCTCCTTTGGTAGCTTTGCTGGCAGATCGAAGCTCTTTCACGGAGCTCATCAATCAGATCCAAATTTGCTCGCAGCTCCCTGGCATTCTGCTCTTCTTCATAGGCAATTAGGCGAGGAGAGGGTACACCGACTTCCAGGGGGATCACAGCTTCAGACCCATAGGTGAGATTGAATGGCGACTCTTCTGTGGAGGTCCGTTTCGTAGTGCGGTAATTCCACAGTACGTTAGGGAGCTTATCAACCCATAAGCCCTTAGTGGACTTATCCAGCCTCTTCTTAATACCGAAGAGGATTTGTCGGTTGGCATTTTCTACTTGGCCATTTGACTGTGGGTGGGAGATGGAGGAGGATCGTTGTTGGATGGCGAGGTCTTCACATAGAGCTCCGAATGCGGCCCCTGTAAATTGTGTTCCATTATCGGTTATAAGGACTCGAGGGACACCGAACCTACAGATGATACTCTTCTAGAAGAACTGAAGGACTTTGTTCTCGGTGATTGTAGCCAAGGGCTCGGCCTCTATCCACTTCGAGAAGTAGTCGATTGCCACGACTAAAAATTTGAGTTGGCCGGGAGCTGGTGGAAACGGCCCTAGTGAATCCGTCCCCCACATTGCGAAAGGGATCGGACTTGATAGGGAAGCGAGGTGAGCTTGGGGTAGGCAACGGATGTTGGAGTACTTTTGACAAGAGGTGCATTACCGAACATGTCGCTCGGCATCTTATAGGTGGGTAGGCCAGAAATATCCATAATTCAACACCTTCCGGGCAAGGGATCTGGACCCCGAATGTGTTCCGTCTATGCCTTCGTGAAGCTCTTGCAAGGCGTATGTGGCTTCTTCGGGGGAGAGGTACCTCAGGTAAGGTCTACGGTCAACTTGCGTGAAGGAGCGTTTGTACAAGATCCCCTCAACGAGGGTATACCGCTCCGCTCTGGTTCTGACTCGACAAGCTTCCTTAGGATCTTCAGGGAGGAGCACATCCCTTAGAAATTCTACCAGGGGTTACATCCAATTATCCTGAAGTTGAACAGGCAGTGACTCCATCGAGTTGGAGGTTTCTTCTTCTATGCTCGGCCTTAAGAGTACCTCAATCAGGACGGTCTGCTCGAGACCTTGAAGGGAGGAAGAGGCTAACTTGGAGAAGGCATCTGCTTGGGCATTCTCCTCCCTGGGGATTCGCCGGATAAGTGTCTCTTCGAATAGAGCCATGAGATTTTGGACCTTGGCTAGATACTTAGCCATTCGGTCATCTCGCGCTTCATACTCGCCCAAGACCTGATTCATGACCAACTGAGAGTCACTAAATATGCGGAGGCAATGTGCCCCTGCTTTGCGGGCCATCCCGAGACCGGCTATAAGAGCTTCATATTCCGCTTCATTGTTGGAGGCCTTGAAGTTGATGCAGAGGGAGTATTGGAGGACGAAGTCATCTGGGCCTGCCAGAATGACCCCGGCTCCGCTCCCTTCGGTGCAAGAGGATCCATCTACATATATCGTCCAAATAGGAGGTACGTTCGCCGCTTGACTGACCTCGAAAATGGTGCTCTCAACTATGAATTCGGCTAAGGCCTGAGCTTTGATTGTGATCCGAGGCTGGTATGATATATCATGCTGGCTCAGCTCGATCGACCACTTCATGAGACAGCCATAGGTCTCCGGTTTGTGCAAAACTTGCTTCAGCGGTTAGTCGGTAAGAACGACCACCGAGTGAGACTGGAAATATGGGTGAAGCTTCCTAACTGCCATAACCAAGGCATATGCCATCTTCTCTAGCCTTGGATAACGAAGCTTGGCATCCCGAAGTACCTTGCTTACGTAATAGATGGGCTTCTGAGCCTTGTCTTCCTCCCTCACCAAGACAACGCTGAGGGTTTGCTCGGAGGCAGCTAAGTAGAGGTAGAGTGTTTCCCCAGGAATAGGCTTGTTGAGGAGAGGGGGGTTGACTAGGTAGGCTTTAAGCTGATCGAACGACTTCTGCTGTTGTTGACCCCATTCGAAACCCTTAGCCCCCCTGAGAGCCTTGAAGAAGGGAAGCCACTTCTCCCCTGACTTGGAAAGGAAGCGCCCTATAGCTGCGAGGCGCCCGGTTAGCTTCTGAACTTCTTTTACATTTTTAGGAGGAGCCATGTCCAGTATGGCTTTGATCTTCTCGGGGTTGGCCTCGATCCCTCTTTGGCTGACCATGAAGCCTAGGGATTTCCCCGACGAGACTCCGAACGCACACTTGTTCGGATTGAGCCTCATATCATACTTCCTTAATACGTCGAACGCCTCCTACAGATCGGTGACATGGTCGGCCCCACGGATACTCTTTACAAGCATATCATCAACATACACCTCCATATTGCGGCCGATCTGATTTTGGAAGACCTTGTTGACGAGGCGTTGATAGGTGGCACCGGCATTCTTCAACCCGAAAGGCATCACCCTGTAGCAGTAGAGGCCCTGATCGGTAACAAATGAGATCTTTGGGATATCCGGGGGGAACATGCGGATTTGATTGTATCCGGAGAAAGCGTCCATGAAGCTGAGAAGCTCATGGCCCGAAGTGGCGTCAATTAGGGTGTTGATGCTTGGAAGAGGGAATGGATCTTTGGGGCATGCTTTATTCAGGTCGGTAAAATCGATGCAGATCCTCCAGCTCCCGTAGCCTTCTTTACCATCACAATATTTGAGAGTCATTCGGGATAATTGACCTCCTGTATGAACCGAGCCTTAAGGAGCTTGTCCACCTCTTCTTTTATAGCTTGTTGGCGCTCGGGAGTAAATTTGCGCCTTTTCTGTTGAACCGGTTTGGACCCCGGTGCGACACTCAGGTGGTGGACGATGAGCTCTTTGGAGATTCCTAGCATGTCAGCAGCCGACCATGCGAAGAGGTCACGGTTCTTTATAATACATTGGACTATGTCTGAGCTTAGGGCCGATGGGAGGGTCTTGTTGATAAAGAACTTGCGGTTCGGATCTTGCTCGGAGAAGAGCACTTCCTCCAATTCATCCACCGGCTCGGACGTTGGTCAGACACCGTCTTGGGAGATTTCAAGAGTTTCGAGGGAAAGGACTGGACCCCCAGTAGAATTCATGTAGCATTTGCAGGCCATTTCCTGACTGCCTCTTACTTCCCCTACTCCTGCCCGGATGGGAAATTTCATCTTGAGGTGATAAGCGGAAGGGACGGCTTCGAGAGCAGCTAGGTCGGGTCGGCCTAGGATCACATTATAAGCAGTGGGGACATCGACGACCATGAAGTCCATTGGTTCCGTTCGGGTGGTAGGATTTTTGCCAGCGGTTACGTCGAGGGTGATCACCCCTTCAATAGTCACTGGCACTCCCGTGAACTCGTGGAGTGTGTAGCCGGCGAGCTTAAGTCTGTCCTGGGATAGTTTGAGCCCCTTGAAAGCAGCGAGGAAGAGGATATTAACGGAGCTGCCATTGTCCACCAGGATCCTCTCCATTTTAAAATTTGCCATATGGAGATTGATGACTAGTGCGTCACAATGGGGGGGTTTGGACACCCTCAAGGTCTTCATCTGAAAAAGTGACCGGTACTCCGAGGCTTTTGGGAGGGGGCATTCCATGTACTGAGTTGACTTCCCTTATGAAAGCTTTTCGAGAGGAGTTGGAGGTGCCTCCCATGGGGCCTCCATGGATGAGATGCAGGACGCGCTCCTCTTCGAATTCGGGTGTCTCATCGCGTCGTTCAGAGTGCTTGTTAGCCCCCGAGGAGGAAGAGGAAGGTCGGTTCGGTCCTTTCTCATGAATTTGGCCAGCTGCCCTCTCTGGATGAGGGCTTTTATCTCGTTTTTCAGGGCCCGACAGTCATTGGTGTCGTGGCCATGGTCCCGGTGATAGCGGCACCACTTCTCTTTGTCCCTCTTCTTGCCAGGGGTGTTCATCTTCGGGGCAGGACGTAGCACCCCTTCCTTCTCAACCTCCATGAGAATAATGGAAATGTTGGCGTTAAGAGGAGTGAATTTTTCGAACCTGGGGGGAGGGCGGCGCTGATCGCCATTGTCCTTCTGGAGCTTCTTGGCTCCCTCTTCTTCTGTTCCCTTCCTCTTGGATCCGGAGGGGGGGCCCTCAAAGTTGGGGTGGTGCTCAGCTTCCTCAGCCCGAATATACTTCTCGCTTCGGAGAAGGAGGTCGGAGAAATTCTGCGAGGGCTTCTTGGCGAGGGACGATCGAAGACTGGAGTTGAGGACATTCAACTGGAACGCCGCTGCAGCGACCGACTGGTCGAGGGAAGCGATGGACCTGGCTTCCGCGGTGAACCTTTTCACATAGTCTCTCAGCTTCTCACCCTTCTTCTAGTTGAGATAGAGTAGCAAAATGCTGGTCTTTTCAGTTCGGCGGCTACTCACGAAGTGGGTGACGAAGAGGGTCTCGAATTGCTCGAAGGAGAATATTGAGGATGGGGCGAGGCGAGAGTACCATTCCTGGGCCGAACCCTTGAAGGTAGCGGGGAAGGTCTTGCACAGCAGAGCATCGGAAGCTTGGTGGATTAGCATGAGGGTCTTAAAGCTTTCGATGTGGTCCACGGGGTCGGTCTCCCCGGAATAAGTCTCGAATTGCGGAGGCTTGAAGCCCATTGGAACGGGCGCCTCCATGATGGTTCGAGAGAAAGGGGTCGGCTCGGTCGGAGGGTCCTTCCTCTATGCTCCTCTTCCCGGTTTAGCTGACCCAAGTGCCTCTCCATCTCGTGGAGACGACGGTAAACGGCATCATCCCTTAGATGGTAGCCGAACGAGTCTCTGGACTCGTCTTCATATGAAGGGGAGCGGTGACTATGACGGCGGTAGCTCCGGGAGTGGCGAGGGCTAGGAATGTGTCGGTAATTGCTAGGAGCTGGAGGAGGAGTTAGGGACCGATGGCGAGGACTTCGGACCGGGGGAGGAGTAGGAACCCTCTGGGCATTGTTATTGTTGGGGCGGAGATTAAGGGCCTGCAAGATGGTGTCTTGGAACTGCTGGAACTCAGCACGGGTGATGGGTGCCTCATTGTTCCTCGGAGGTTGCCGACCAGCAGGAGACTGGGGTCTTCTCCTATGGTGGCCTGGGGACTCTCTCCGCCCTCTACGAGGGGGGGACCTTCTGTATTCCCGGCGATGAGGAGATCGCTCATTCGGATGGTGTTGGCGGGAGGCTCCCTCTCGGGCCCGCCTTTCATCCAAATGGCGGCGAAGATCCTCTTCTTTGTGCCGGTTGTCGAGGGTGTTGCAGAGGTCGTCGGATGCGTGGGGATTGTGAGAAGCCATGGAATCAGTATAGGGGTTGTGCACGGAAACATGGTCATGTTGGAGGGGTTGTTTCTGAGGATTGGGACGGGAGCCCCCCGCGCCGGCGTTCTGGGGGCCAGTTTGGCTGCGAGGGGGTTGAAGATTCTAAGGAGGAAGTTGGTCCTGCTGCGGGGCCTGGTTAGGTTGAGGGGTAGGTCCTGTTGGCTGGACGGTTTGGAGGGGGATCTCCTGTTGTGGTTGAGGAGGAGTGGGTCCACGGTTGGACCCTCTGGATCTTAGCTTTCGGGAAGGCATGGCTAGACGGATCTGACCAACGGGAAGAGGAAGGGCTACTGTTCGCTGGTTCCCACAGACGGCGCCAATCTGTTACCGCTAAATCTGGTGTGGGGGCAAACAGATAGTATTTGTGAATTCTTAGGGAAACCGAATAGCAAACCTGGAACCTTTCCATCGGAGTTTGACCGTTGACTCCCGCCCTCACCTGCAAAAGTGCAAGACACCGGGGTTGATCCCGGTGACGCACCCTCCGACGCTCAAGTCAATAACCAGAAAGATTATGAGAGAGCGTAAATTAGTAAAAGATTGATTACCTGTTAATGGTGGATGATGGGGGGTATTTATAGCTGCCTTTGGGATCAGATTAGGAGTGTAATTCCTAGAAACAGATTAGGAATGTAATCCCTAATTCCCAGTGAGAGGATAGATATGAATCAGGGCCGTTGATTAGGATTAATCAGAAACCCTAATTCTATCCTGTTGAACTGGGTCAGCTGCGGGTTGAAACCCACACCCAGTTGAGGTGGACCCGTTCGCGGGTTATTGGGTTTCTCAAGAGAAGATCCAATACCCGCTTCAGACCCCCTTGTAGGTAAAAATTACCATGTTAACCCCAAGCTTTAGGATTCGTGCCCGATTTGGACGGTTCCGATTTAACCCCATTTTTAGCCATATCGGCATTACATATCATTCATTGTATAGTCATTGATACCTCGTTAATATCATTTCTTGATACCCATTCCATCGATTGCCCATTCATGATTCATGTTAATAAATTAATTACAAGCCGGAGTAATAAGGGTCGACTTGGTAGTGAACAATCGGAGACTGTACTCAGATGATGGGCCAGTGTTTCCCTATATTGTTATTGTTATCATGTATCGTATTGTGGATAAATTTCCATTATTGATTGTTGATTGTGGATTCTCGTTATTGATTATCGTGCCTAGTACATGATCTGCAGAGTTCATCACTATAGTCTAAACGTTCACTTACTTGTATGCACCGAACCTGTGGTATGGGACACAGAATTACGTACATTAGATAAGGTAATAAAACATGATAGACCTAGGAGTGACACTTGCATTGATCTTGGTTATTGTTATCGACTTGATTATTGTTTTATTATTATTATTAATCGTTGAATTGTTGATCATTGACCTTGTCTTGTTATCGACATGTTCATTGACAAAGATATAGTTCTAGTTCCTTGTCCCTTGATATTTACATGTTCTGTTTTATTGTTCCTTGCTTGTTACTACTTGCTGTCTATGACTTGCTCTAACGAACATTTTCCCCCACTATAGAGCATGAGCTTACAGGTACACAAGGTGAATTGCCCGAAGGACTTTGTGAGCAAATCTTCTAGGGATTGGAGCCGAATTATTGGTCTACAATAATTGTCTCCTCCATGTTATTTTAAATTCTAACATTGTTGTTATTATCGTTCTTTTTATTTTGGGCTTTGATGACCCGAAATTTGTTTCTTTCCAGACGTTGGTTATGTTGAGACATTTCATGGATTATTTATGTTATGTGATTTCATTATAGCATGCGTGGTTGTAATTGTATTGCATTTTGTTGAGTTGAATATTACAACTTATGAATGATACAAATCATTCACTGGGACTTTGTTACGTGCTCGTATTCCCGTATTTTGGAAAGCAGGGGGTGACAAAAACTTACGGTGCTTCTGGCTTTTTTGCAGGTTTCCGGCGGTATCTCAACCATCCATGCCAAATCTATCCACAAATATTAGCCTCACTTCAAATCTGATCAACACGTGAGATCTAAGCTTCCCTAATTATCAAAGAACTCATTATCTGTTGCTTCCTCTAAATAAAAGAAAACAGCATCAGATTGGCACCGTATGTAGAAAAGCGCAGATCTAGCCCTCCGGACAAACCCTATAGTAAGAAGCCACTTCTAACCATGGCCCCAGAAGCAAAGTGGGCCATAACCTTAAGTCGCCAGGCTGATCCCCCTCCCCCTCCTATCCACTGTTACACCCCTCCCTCAGTAGGCAGCATTCGGGACCCCAGACAAGTTCACCCCCTCCCAAGGGCGAAGGACCTGTCTACGCCGCCTTTTTCTCTGCATGTCATAATGCGGGACCATCTACACATTCGGACATCTGGCATGTGCTCAACAACTAATAGCAAGAGGAAGACTTACGCCACCATATAGAGTAGAATTGATTCCGAAACGGAGGTCCCTGTTCAGAGCATCACGAAAGCCGCAAGAGCCTCGCCCCCCGCAGGAAAAGGCCCCTAAGATCACCCACCCCTCGAAGGCATAGGAGCGAACAGAGTCTTACTCCTATCAGTCGGCAAGATCCGAGAGGTACTAAGGAGTAGGTAGCCCCTGTCACTAGAGCCGAGTTCTAAGACTTCAGGAATGAGGTTCTGCGAGCTGTTCTCGAGGGGCCCGGAAGGGACCATCATTCGAGCAACCCTCGCACCAGCCAGTCCGCCACGAAGATTCTTAGGGGTCCACCAAATTCGAGGGATGTGAAGATGCAGTCCTAAAGCCCCTTAAGAGATAGAGGATCACCTCGCCTAGATAGGGAAAGAGAGCATCAACAAAATATGGGGTACCGCCAAGTTCGACCTACATTTGTCCCTTTCGTTCGAAGCCCTGATCCCGAGAGACTTCAGGCCTCCTGCTTTCAAGACTTACAATGGCAAGTCCGGATCAGCGGGTCACATCTAGCATTTTAAAACTTTCATGATGATTCATAATGCCTCCCATGCAGTCCTTTGCAGGACATTCCCACCACACTCCGAGGCTCTGCAAGAGAATGGTACTCCTGGCTTGTCCCTAGCTCTATTTACTCATTCGACCAACTCGAAGAGAGCTTCCTCGTGCACTTCATAACCAGACGTAAGGCGGAAAAGATGAGTGCCTTAGTGCTATACTTAAAGCAAAAAGATGGAAAATTGCTCAGAGACTTCGTCCAAAGGTTTACAAAGGAAGCTCGATCCATCCACAATCTTAATTGTAGGGTCGCAGCAACTTCCTTCAGGCAGACTGTCTATTATGATCTCCTCAAAATCTCCATCGTCAAGAAACCGCCTTCGGATTATCTCCTCATCTGGAGCAAAAAGTGTATACAGGCTGAGTAGGCCCTCCATCTTGGTGGGCGCAAGGAACCCTCGCCTAAAATAATGTAGAAGATTAATAGCACCAAGACTCGCAAGAAGTCTCTGAAGGACGCTTCCAGTCAGAGGTGCCCTCCTCCTGTGCCTCAGTTCGAAAAATTCACCACACTCACTGCTAGTATCTCGACAGTGCTTATGGAAGTAGAGGAAGAGGGACTCCTTCGTCCCCCTCCTCGAATGAAGAACACCCTTGAGAATAAGGGGGACAAGAGGTTTTGGGGTGGTTCCATGGTGATCATGGGCATGAAACAGACAATTTTCGGACCCTTAGATATGAGATTGAAGCCTTAACCTGCGAAGGCTACCTGTCCAAATTCACTCAAAAGTACAAAGTAGCTCCTTCCCCAGTTCGAGGACCCAATAAGCGTTCGGAGAAGGAGATTGAATCCCAAGAATCGGGAAATATGGTGGTCTTCCATTCCATACACAGAGGACCCATGGGGGGGAGAGTCTAATTCCTCCAGGAAAGCGTTCATCCCAGAGGTGAACTCGGTGCACAACTACCCTCCTCCCTCAAGCCAGGAGATGCCCATCTCTTTTTTAGATGAAGACTTGAATGGTGTCTGCACCCCTCTTTATGATGCCCTGGTGATTAGCCTCTGCATGGAGAACCACGAGATTCGTCGGATCCTATTTGATAATGGCAGCTCTATCAATATCCTATTCCTGGATGCTTTCTAGGGTCTCAAACTCTCCAGGGATAAACTAAAGCTCGCTGGTTTTACCCTCCACTGTTTCTTCGGGACGCCAGCCTAGATTGAGGACATCGCCCTTGATGTGACAGCAGGGAAAGCCTCTACGATCCAGACTAGGCTGATGAACTTTATGGTGGTGAATGTCAAGGCTGCCTACAACACTATCTTCGGACGCCCCGGCTTAGCATCACTACAAGCCGTTGCCTCGACCATTCATATGAAAATTAAGTTCCCTATGATAGCAGAGGTCATAATGGTCAGGGGTAGCCAAGAGGCAGCCCGTGCGTGCTACAACACTACAGTGGGGGGCTCAGCCCTCCCCCTTAATGTGGTAGAGCTACCTTCGGAAAGGAGCCCAATCAGTAATGAACCATTCAATGACTTGGAAAAGGTCTAATTCTTGGAGGAAGACGAAGCAGAGAAGTTCCAATAAAGAAAGGTCTTCCCTCCTGAGCTCCAGGAAAAGGTCATTGATTGCATCCGGAAGAATCGCGATCTGTTTTCCTGGACGACTTCTGATATGCCTGATATTTCGGAAGAGTTCATAATGCACAAACTGAGCGCCAATCCTGACGTCGGTGCAATAAAAGCCGAAAATTTACCCCAGATAGGTAACATGCCATGAAGGAAGATGTCGACAAGCTCCTTATTGCACGCTTCATCCAGGAAGTTAGTTATCCCGAATAGCTAGTCAACGTGGTAATGTTCAGGAAGGTCAGCGACAAGTGGAGAATATGTATAGACTTCACGGATCTCAACAATGCATGTTTGAATGACTCTGTTCCACTCCCGAGCATCGACACCCGATAGACGCCACGTCCGGACATGAACTCGTCAGCTTCATGGACGCGTTCTCAGGGTACAACCAGATTCAGAGGTTTCCTCCGGACATTCCTAAGACCTCCTTTATCACCTACCATGGACTCTATTGCTATCAAGTCATGTCATTCGGATTGAAGAACACAAGTGCCACTTACCAGCGGTTGGTCAACAATGTGTTCAAAGCATATATCGGTCGGAATTAGGGCTGTTCATCGGTGCTAAACCGAACCGAACCGAAAATAACCGAACCGAACCGAAATTTTCGGTTTGGTATATTTGAAACTGAAATCTGAACCAAAACTGATAAAATTTGGTTTGAACCGAACCGAATTTTATTGGTTCGGTTCGGTTAATAACCGAACTAACCAAAATTTTTAGTACATACTAATTTTCTACTATGACTCAGAAGAGTGGCAGATGAGTCAGAAATATTCATGCTTTTCGCTCTCATCCCTCAGACTATCTCAGAATGAAAATGGTGCTGGTCCTCCATTTGAGAAGTTGAAGATTGAACCACCGTCTTATTAGGCTACACATCAGCGTGGCTCACATGGTAATAATCTATTCTTCACTTAAAATAATTCACCCTAAATCAGGATTCACATTTCACACACATAGCCTTAGTAGTATTTTGATTTCATTTTGATTTCACACACATAGTCAGGTATGCTACTGTTAGCTGGAAGTGCACTTGCATAGCAGCTTAGTTTGAGATGGATCCTAGGGGTATAATTTATTTTGGTCCAAAAAAAGTTCGGTTTTTTGTTCGGTTCGGTTTATTTAGAAGCCAACCAAAAATGGAACCGAACTCTCTAAAAAAACTTCGGTTTGGATCAAAACCGAACCGAAAACCAAAAAACCGAACCAAATTGGTGAATTTCGGTTCGGTTCGGTTCGGTTCGGTTCGGTAATCGGTTTTAACCAAAGTATGAACAACCCTAGTCGGAATATGGAGGTCTATGTTGATGATATGATCGTCAAGGGCCTCGAAAAATAGGATCATGTGAAAGATCTCAAAGAGGCCTTCAGCGTCCTAAGGAAGCATAACATGAGATTGAACCTCTCAAAGTGTAACACCCCGAATTCTAAATAAGACTGAATTCGAAGTTCCATAGGATCTTTACACTTCTCTTCGTACAATTTTACAAGGAATTAAAAACTTTTATTACAACAATGATTACATTTTACACATCGGAAGCAAATTACAACATTATACATGAATTGAATAATAACTTGAACATTTCTTTAAGCAGGAATCAATCTTTAGTCTTGTCATTCATTTTATCCTGCATAGAAATTGTGGGTACGTCGGTTGCATACAACTGATGCTAAGATATAATACATCAATTTCTCTTACTTGGCAAACACAAACTTGTCACAAAACAAACTAAGGGGGACTACCCTATTGATGTCGTGTGTGAATGTGCACTTAGTCCTTAATGCAGATATTAATATTCACATGACACTAATGCGCACTTGTTCGGATTCTATGCATCCCATACTACATAGGTCCGAGGGCAAACCCTTAATCGTTCTTCATCTTGTTGGGTTCAATCCCTCGCTATGACTTAAACTACTACAGTAACTACAGTAAGTATCCTAGATATTCTATGAATTACGAGCCCATATCCAGACAGCCAGGAGGGAAATCCCACATCATGACATGACGCATCATGTAGATAACCTATGGACAATTCAGCCATCATCATGAGACAATGGCACCACCCGTAGTCACCCAACACCCCACAAGCGTCGCCACCGGGACGATAATTCCGGAGACGTGTTCATGTCATGACATGACGCATCATGTAGACAGCCTGCGAAACACTCTTATACCGCCAATCCGTTGGCCCTCATATTTGTGATTTTATCTTACTTTCATCACATCTTCACTATATATCTAAATCCTTAAATAATTGAATCATGAATAAAAATCAACACTCTAGAATTTAGCGTTACCCCTACATCGGTTTTAAAAATATCAATCATTAACCATGACCCAAACTTGGTCTCAATTTATCACAATTCTCTTTTCAAAACTTTCATTCTTGCCGATGTGAGGACTTAGCTAAAATTCTAGTCTAAATTCTCTTTTCATGGTCATTATACTTGTTCACAACTTTCACAATTCATCATGTTCCTTTTCCATCAATTTTCCATACCTAACTTACATATTCTTAGACAATCTCATATTAAATTCTACTCAATAGTTTTAAGTCAATTTCTCATCTTGAATTACAAAAAGAATCATATCCAAGGATTTTATTAATTCTTATTCTCAAATTTCTAATCATAATAAGTCAAGCGTTATAGAAATACTTTTCACGAATAATTCAAAACTCAAAAATCAACAATCAGCACAGTTCAGTCAGTTGTGGAAACTGGCCAGTCGACTGTCCCGTGAAACTTTAAAAACTCAAGAAAAGACAGTCAGTTCAGTCGACTGTGGAAAAATGGTCAGTCGATTGTTCCGTGAAACTTCAGTTCACAGACGAAAGTCTACTGCTAAACAAAATTCGAAATTAGAAACTTGACAGTCGACTGTTAACTCTAGTTCGGTCGACTGTCAATTGTAATAGGTTGTAGTTAAAAAGGATCAAAATACATTTTTGATTTTGAAAGAGAAAACTTTCTTCTTCTTTTTTAGAAGAATCATTAGGCAACATATTCCCATTTTATTCACAATGTGTTCAAACTCTTATTTTTTCCCATTCTTTAACAAAATCAAGTTCTTAATTTAGTTCTATTTTACAAATTATTCATTTTCGTATGCTTTAAAAGACAATCTAGATAATAAATCAAATGACTACATCACTACTTGCATATGGCAAAACAAAACACACTTTTATCACAATTCAATCTACTAATAATCATGAATACTAATTTAATTTCCATAATTTAGCCATAAGTACAATTTCCACATATTGTATCTTTCATTTCATGCATAGACAAAGTTTCACAAAAATCACCATTCATCATTTTAGCAAGCAAGTAAACTACCAAGTCATCATACACATACTCAATTACACATTCTATTTATTCTACCACTTTTTCGTATAGATTACTTTGGTGTTCTTTTCCTCTTAATTTCCTTAAACGAAATGCATGGAAATTTTCTATTCATACACAATCACAATGTCAATTCCTATCATGGTATCTAAAGTAGAAGTTCAAGAAATCACCCGCCTATTTTGAAGAAATACAAATGAAAAGAACTCCTAGAAATCTCCTTGGACAATGAACGATCCTTCTCCTCCTAGATTGTGCCACAAATTGCCTTCTCCTCCTTATGCTTGATGGAACCCGAGCTCTTCTTGCTCCTATGGTGAGTGGTCGGCCTCTAATTGAAAGGGACACACGCAAATGCACACTCAATTTTTTTGTTCACAACTCTCAATCTTTTTTTCTCACTTTTTGTTTCTTTGTTTCTTTCTCTTTTTATCAAATTTTTTTAAGTGTTGCATGAAGAAATGGAGGGGGTATTTATACATTCTTTTAGGTGAAATGGAGGGCTATGATGAACTAGATGGTTGTGGATTAGGAGCTAGGATGAACTAGGGAGTTAAAGAAACTACCCATGAACACAAACCACCTCTTCCACTACACCAACTCACTCCTCTCTCACTTGCCATTTCCGGCCGACCCCATGCTCCACCCAAGACACGTGCTAGTGCAATGCACGTGTCACACAACACACCCCTAGTTACTAGTTGTACATATTAATTTAATTAATTGTCTACAAAACAAGTCTACACTACAAATTATGACAATTAAAAGAGAATTAAACTAGTGGGCTCAAATTAGTGAGCTTAGAACCAAGGGGATATTAATTTAAAATAGTTAATTAATTAGTGTGGGCTAAGAATAAGCAATTAAGCCTAGAATTTAAATAGGCTTTTTAAAAATAAAAAGAGAAGGATTAAGATATTTGTTCATGGTATAAAAATAAATAATTTTCTAGGAAAAAATACACATGAATTTATACGTGCAAAACACGAAAAAAATCAACAAGCTCTTATTTGATTAAAATTAAAAATTCAGGATGTTACACAAAGTGTGCCTTTGATGTCTCATCGGGAAAATACCCAGCCTTCATGGTAACCCATAGGGGTATAGAAGCGAATCTGGGGAAAATCCAAGTTATCCTCAGCATGACGCCTCCAGCCAATGTTAAAGAGGTCCAGAAGCTCATGGAGTGCCTCGCGGCAATCGGGCGATTCCTATCCAAATCCAGTGAAAAGTGTCTCCCGTTCTTCAAGGCCCTCCGCGGAGCCAAAAACTTCGAGTGGGGGGAACCATAGCAACAGACCTTCGACCAGTTGAAGGAATACCTAGTGAACCCCTTATGCTGAGAAAACCCAAGCAGGGCAAGACCATATACCTCTACTTTTCCACTTCAGAGTAGACTTTGAGTGTTATCCTGGCGTAGGAGGAAGATAGGGTTCAAAAACCCACCTATTATGTAAGTAAAGTCCTTCACGACACTGAGCTCCATTACTTTAAGATGGAAAAGATGACAACACATTCCATCCAAATCCTCACTGATCAGCCACTAAAGCAAGTCCTCCACAAGCCAGAAAACTCTGCAAAGTTGGTTAAATGGCCGATCGAGCTGAGTCAATATGATATCAGTTATAAGTGAGGACAACAATCAAGGCCCATGCCCTGGTCGAGTTTATCATCGAGAGTATCATTCCCAACCCATTTGAGGTATAGAAAGACGTTCCCTCCTGGAGCTTTATGTCGACGGGTCCTCGTGCGAAAAAGGAAGCGGGCGGGGGTGATATTACTTGGACCCCACGAGTTTGTCATCCAATTCTCCCTCCGCTTGAAATTTGCGCCTCTAATAATGAGGCCGAATATGAGGCCTTAACAGCAGGATTACTTCTGGCTCGAAAAGATGGAGCTCGGTAGGTAAAGGCATTCAGCGACTCTCAATTATTAGTAAAACATATATCTGGAGAGCATGAAGCACGAGACTCTCGGATGTTCAAGTATCTGGCCTATGTCAAGGAACTCCTATATGCTTTTCAGGAAATCTCAATCACTCGGATCCCCGTGAGGAAAATGGGTAAGCAGACGCTCTCTCCAAACTGGCTTCCTCTTCCTTCAAGAAACCTCAGTCACTCAGATCACACAGTACTTGTGCTCAGTCCGAGCATCGAGCGAGAAGCTATCAAGTCCTTTTGTGTTGACGCGTAATTGACCACTGGCAACTTGATGGACCTCTCAGTTAGCTTCCTTGACAAAGGGATCCTCCTTGTGGAACCAAAGGAGGCAAGAAATGTTTGGACTAGAGCAGAGAGGTACACACTCGTAGAAGGTGTCTTGTTCAAGCGCTCCTATACATTGGTCGACATACGGCCCTACCTTTGTTTCCTCTCCCCTGAGAACATGGAATGCAAAACAACTGATGAAGTTTTATTATAGTGTCTAACACTCCACAAGCTTCAGCAAAGTTGTAATAAGTCCTTGAAGGCCAGTAAGTGTAATAAATGCTCGTTGAAAGGCAATCACTTAAGTTTATTATCATCCATGAATAAAATTTGTACAACATGTTCTTCCCTTCGACATCATCTTCTGAATTCGATTTCCAAATTTGAATTTTCTGCTTGGCTCGTTCTTCGGCATGATATCCGAGCCACTCGTGAAAAAGCTCCTAATTTTTGCATGCTTGTCCTTCGACATGGTATATGAACCACTCACAAAAAAGCTTTTATTTTTTTCTTTGCTTGCCCCTCAACACTTCTACTGAACGGTTGGCATAGAGTTTGAACCATGGCCCGTAGCTTCCCTTACAATTAGTTAACCAACGAGTTTGGAGTGAGGCTCGCAATTAGGAACCGAACCCACGACAAGTCAAAAATCTTCAATAATTGGTTCAGAGTCCAAACCATGGTTTGATTTACATGTCGCAACTTGCGCAAATGGGGTTCACCATTCAGAACTGCTCCAATAACCCAGTACCTTTTTAGAAACATGTTCAGAGTCCAACCTATGGTTCGACGCTTTTGTCGCATCTCGCACAAAAGCAGTCGCAGAACAGAGCTCACCATTCAAAACTGCTCCCACAGCCTATTAGCCCCCCAACAATACAATAAGATAGCAATTCGACTCGTGGCTTAAAGCCAAGCCCCTAACTCGGGAACCGATGAATCCGAGGGATAGGCTCATCGTTTGGTGTAGCTTTTACAACTTGTTATATCTCCAAATGACTCAAATCTACAGGTTTGACATGCACCGACCTCGGGGAGTGACAAAGTATCTAAGCTCGGTCAACCCGAATATGTGGAAAATCCGTTTAAGGTTCAGTCAAAATGAGTTATTACAGAATTCAAAAGAAAATACGAGCTTGAAAACTTGAGTGTTATATTTCATAAACCATTACATGCTCGGAAAGCCGAGTGGTCAATACATATTGTTATAATCGGCACAGCCGATGTACTCTAACTAGTACAACAAGGTACAACAAAAAAAGAAGGGCAGCAATCGTCTAGGGGACCTCCTTATTAAGAGCACCCCCCTCGGACTCACACAGACCATATCGATACCAACCGACCTGGTCCGTACTTCAGTTTGTCGATCTGGTCCCTCTCTGGTGCTAGCCATGCTGGTCATTCCAGCCACCCTGCTCTGAGCATCCCCTGGGTTCGCCGATTTCAACTAGACTCCCAAAGATGGGCCTCGAACGGAAGTCCGATAGCTAGGAAAGGTGGCCCTCGATCCACCCACTCCGATCTTTACCTTCATTCGATATATCTCCAATCTCTACAAGCATTTCCCGAAGGAAAGAGTCTGTCGTCCAAATAGCATATTCTGAGGGAGTCGGATGGGATGACCTACCGGGGGAAACCACTTGGGCTCTGGCTAAGCCCAAGTCTCTCTCGATCATCGCCTCTTTCAGACGAGCGAGTTCTAAATTCACTTGGTGTGATCTTCGAATATGGTAAGAAAATGATGCCTTTCTATCTTTCGACTCCTTTTGGTGACGAGCCAAACTCGACTCCACCATGCACAGTTTATTCCGAAGGTAGGCAAGCTCGGAATCTCGAGGGTCGGCCCGAACATACCCAATGATCTAGTAAGAAAAGTAGAAAAGCCACATTACACCAAGGCTCGGAGACTTAAAAAATTCTAAAAATGCTACAAATGCTAAAGTGTTCACCAAAATGTTTCAAGTCACGAAGTTTGGCAACAACACAACAGAAGCAAATCAACAACCAAAAAGTTTCAAGTCATAAAGTTCGGCCCAAAATAACTTTCATTCAATTCGATAAACTTTTGGTACAAAAAGAGTGGTGGTCAGTCCGCGTTCGGCAGTTACACAAAAATAAAATAAAGGTACAAAATCCTACTACCTAGGAAAGGGAAGCACCACTTGGCCATCGGCGGGGGCAACCTCGGCGTTGACCGCCTGAGCTTCAGCAGGAGATAGGGGACCCTCCTCGCCACCCGAGGGGTTCCCCCTAGGGGTCGGAGGAGCGTCGTCAGACTTCATTGAAAAGGAAAGGCCGTCAAGGTTGAGGTTGGGATATCTTCGCTCGACGTTCTCTAGGGCTCAGTCATAACCCTGGTCCTGGGCATTGATGACCATATCGATGGCCTTCTCTCAATCTTTGGGCTTCTGCTGATCTTTCTCCAACTCCTTCTCCCTGACCTCCCATCTGGCTTTCTCCTTTTCCAGCCGCGCCCGGTCTGAGGCCATGGACGCCAGCTCACTTTGAGCTCCCTATCTCCCTTCTCGAGGTTGTTGAACCTCAGTTTGAGGTCCTTGTACTCCTTCTCAATCCGGGAAACCTTTCGGTTGGCGCACTTGAGCTTGTGCTCGTGATGCCGCTTCATCTCCACCCCCTGAAAAGTCATCTACAAAAGGAGGGTCAAACACTTAGAAAAATTCAAAAGTTGGCTTGATCCCACAACGTTGGCTTGATCCCACTAAAGGTTGCTCGAGTCGTATGTCTCATGGGTGAGAGACTTCCTGTCTCAAGGCAACGCTAGATGGTTCACCACCTCGAGGGTGATCGGCCTCTCCATGATGGAGTCAACCACTTCATTTCCTAGTCCAGCTTCTGGGTCTCCTCGGTCTTCTCCCTGAGGATGCTTTTGGCCTGGGGATGGATTGAAGGAAGAGAAGACCTGGCTAGCTCGGTGATCTTAAGCACATCCGAGATTGGTTCGGCCCTCGAAGAGTTGGGCTCCTCGGCGATAGTCAAGGCCCTCATCTTCTTGGCCCCATACTGAGAATGCCTCTTCGATGACCTGTCGGAGGTCGATGTTGAAGGCGTCTTCTCGCCTTTCGGCTGTTCTACGACCTTTTTCGTGGCCAAAGCGGCCCGGCGAGCCTCAATCACTTTCTTGTCAAGTATGGCTGCAACAAGAAACAAAATAATGTTAGAACGAGACAAAAAAAGTTGACTGCGAAAAGAAACATAGAAAGTACAAGGGTCGGATGGACTCAAGGCGCACTTTGCCATGCATTTGTCTGTCACCCTCGACCAATCTACATTCCCCCTTTCGAAGGTACTCTCAAGCTCCTCCACCTCCTCTGAAGTGAACTCCTTCACCCTCGGAGTTTTAAGTTTCAGAATATTGTACGCCCACTTGGAAGGAATGTCTCATGGCTCAGAATTCCAAACAATAAAGTACTTCGACTTCCACCATTTGATGGAGTCTGGATGGTTGTGCACCACATGCCTCCCGATGCGAGAGGAAAGGAAGCATCGTCCCTTGTACGCCCGAGTGGTGCATAGACCTAAGCACATTTAGTGGCACCTCTTTCTACATAACATGATGAAGCTGACGAGTTGCTTCTAGAAGTTAGGCCCGTACTGTATCGGACTCACCTCGGTCTATTTCAACACCTCCATGAAGAATGAGTGCATGAAAAGGCGGAGGCCCTAAACGAACTCATCGAATGGGAACATACAGAACCACAGGGCAAAGTCATCGGTCAGACGGACTCCCAGGTTTGGAAGAAATAGCTCCAACTCTCAGGGAATGAAGTAAGTATTCTGAATTAGGGGGAGATCTACCTTCTCCACGATGTTTGATGTCTTATCCGACTCTATCTTCGAACGCCCCAGGAACGACGACTGTATTCCGAACCTAACTAGATTTATCACATCGTCGAGGTACAAGTTGTATTCTAGCTCATACTCCATCAACTCGCATTTCTCATCCTTGGTAAGACGAACTTCTCTTTTCTCCTAGGCGGTCGAGGAGCACGGGGGAAGAGACTGCACCTACATCGCTGGAGGACGAGGATTTTTCATCCTTTCTGCCCGAGGGAACCTCCTTCACTTTATCCTCCTTTTTCTCCTCCTCTTCGTTGGAGGGGATAACGACAGCCTCTGAAACTATGACCTCTTCTCCTTCTTGCCTCCACGACACCCCTGACTCCTCCTCATTTGCGTGAGTGGACCAAGATGTAGATGGCGAGGGTAATTCACCACAGCCGGAAGTGAAGGCCAAGTCAACAGACCAAAATCTATACATAATTAAACTAATAATTTACCTGTTAAAAGGTTGACGGAAAGCACGCCGGAAAGATCGTCGATTTTTTTGGGCATTCCAGCAAGAAAAGCTCTGGTGATAGAGAGAGAAAGTAAAGAGTGAAATGAGAAGGGGTTGAGCGATATATAGAGTGGGAGGAGACTCCTTGATAACCACAAATGTCACGTGACAACTCCTTATTAACCACGAAGGTCACATAACATTGACCTGATCCTAGCCCTCTACCTGTCAACCCATCCAACAGTCAAGATGCTACACCCATGTAGAAATGCGATCTCATAGAAAAATCCCAAGTCTGCAATCTTCGATCAGCACGACTCGTCCCTCGACATGATATCTGAACCACTCGTGAAAAGCTTCTAATTTTCACTTAGCTCGTCTCTCGACATGGTATCCGAGCTACTCTCGAAAAAGCTCATAATTTTCCTTGGCTCGTCCCTCAGCATGGTATATGTTCCAGTCACGAAAAATTTCCTAATTTCACTTGGCTCGTCTCTCAGCACTAATTTTCGCTTAGTTCGTCCCTCGACATGCTATTTGATCCCCATGCAAAAAAGTCCCTAATTTTTGCTTAGCTCGTCCCTTGGCATGGTATCTGAGCCACTCGCGAAAAGCTCCTAATTTTCGCGAAGCTCATCCCTTGGCATGTTATCCGAGCCAATCGATGAGTCATCCGACCTTCACGCCTTGGCTCGCCAAACCACTTCAAAAAATATGAAAAAATTAATTAAAGTTTTTAGAAATTAATTAAAATTTGGAATAGTTAAAAAATTCTTTTAAATAGTTATAAATTCTGAAAAATAATTATGAATTTAGAAAATTTAATTAAAAGTCCAAAAAATTATAAATTCGGGAAAATCAATTAAAAAATCTTGAAAAAATAACTAAAATCATGATAGACGATTACCGCCCCTCCGGAACTCCGAACATAGGCCCAAATGTACCCAGAGCTACTCCTCGAAGGCTGCTACACAGCCTACACCTGACCTCTAGGAGTAGGGGCTGTACAATTCCTACACGAATCTCAGGGTTCCTAAGGGCGAAACAATAATTCCACAACAGCTACAGCCTCATGATCGGAACATGGGGCTGCTCACAGGCTCACCATCTCGGCTCAACCCATGAGAAAGGTTGATTCACATCCCAATCAGGGGAGATTGCCAATCACGACCACCAATCAAATCCCCCCAAAACATGGAGATATTAACTAATTGAACCCTTAATTAAAGGAATTTTCCGAATTAGTTAGTGAATCTTTCTAAAATTGCTCTACCTTATGCCTATAAATACACCTCACCCCCTTCCATTGTCAGGTAATCAACATTTTTCCCACAAAAACTCAGTTAACATTGCTGAGTTACTAACTTAATCATCGGAGGGCCTGTCGCCGGAAAACTCCCGGTGTTCAGGCTTTTTTGTAGGCTTCCGGCAGTATCTCAGCCATTCATGTCAAATCCATCAACAAATATTTGCTTCACTTCAAACCTAATCGACAGGTGAGATATAAGCTTTCTATAATAATCAAATAATTCATTATATGTTGCTCCAACACCCAAAAAAGCAGCATCATCGGAGTTTAACTAAAATAAGGGAGGAGGAAGCTCAGAAATCAGAAGCATTTCAAAAATCCATGTGAGTAATAAACTATGAAAAATGATAGCATGCATGCCACTCGAAATGTGCATCTCTCTATGATTCGTCCATTGACGACAAGTGGCATGCTATCATTTAGAGCATCTGTAGTTGTTTGCCAAATATCGATAAAATGGATATTTGGCAAACGAACGTGCTGCACTCATTTGCCAAATATCCATTTTATCGATAAATCGCTACAGTCGTGTGCTATAAATGAGAATCGATTTGAGAATTATCCATATTTGAGCGACGGCACTTCGAGTGCTGTCGCACACAAAAAAAAAAATTTGCCGCGTCGGACGGCACTTCATGTGCCGTCCTTTGATTTTTTTAATTTTTTTTTCAATTAAAAAAATTCCAGTGCAGGCCGAAATCTTCGGACGGCACTTGAAGTGCCGTCCGGAGGGTTTTGTAATTTTTTGTTTTTTTTTGCAATTTTTGAAAATGTTTTTGCAATTTTTAATTTTTTTTTGCAATTTCTGAAATGTTTTTGTAATTTTTTGTAATTACTGAAATGTTGTTGTAATTTCCGGAAAAGTGAAAAAATGACAACAAAATTTTTTTTAACCTCTTGGACGGCACTTCACGTGCCGTCCGTGCTTTCGGTACCTTTTTTTTTTTTTTTTTTTTTTTTTTTTTTTTTTTTTTTTTTTTTTTTTTTTTTTGCAATCGGACGGCACTTCGAGTGCCGTCCCACAAAATTAAGCGTTTTTTTTCTTCTCTCCGACAGCACTTCATGTGCCGTCGCTTATTATTTTACGATAGATTGCTAAAAAATAGCTTTTTAACGAGTGCAGCCAAAGTTCGATTCTTATTTCCATTTATGCATATATCCATTTTTTCACCCACAACGACTACAGATGCTCTTATGATCAAACATTCTTGTAATTCGTACAGTGGTGATATACAGCGTACACCGGCAAAGATTTGCTTCTCATATAAGAGCATCCACAATGGTTTTTTTCATTTGCTAAAATATGGTATCTACAGTAATAGCAAATAGGATCGATCGCTGCAGTGGTCGTTTGCTATATTGTTCGCCAAAAATTGAGTGGGACGGTATATCATATACCGTCTCAACTTTTAAAAATAAATTAAAAAAGTTAATTACTTATTAACTATTAAACTATATTAATTAAATAAAATATATAATATAATAATAACTAAACCTAATTATACAACTACCTAAACCTAATTAACTACCTAAAACTACCCACTCAGCATCCATGTTTCATGGACGGTACATCATGTACCGTCTGGGGAATCATTCCCCGTCCCACCATTTCGATTTTTTTTTTCTAATCGGCCAATCATGACCGTTCATTTAAAAAAAAAAAATAAATAAATAAAGGGGAACGACGGGATATGATATCCCGTCTGACCCTTTTTTTAAAAATAAAATAAAATAAAATTTACCAGACAGTATAAGATACCCCGTCTGTTGATAATAAAATATATTAAAATTTGAAAGACGGGGAATCATTCCCCGTCCGGGGAATCATTCCCCGTCCTTTATAATTTGAGAATTCTCATTTTCATTTCTCATATTTGACAAACAAGAATAGCAACTTTGCTATAAAATGGCAAAATGAGAAACCGTTGTAGCCATTCGTTTGCTAAAAAATGGCAAATTGGCATTTATAGCAAACGACTGTGGATGCTCTAAGAAACTGAATATAGATATACTAGCTCATTTAATAACGGTCAATCATAATTCATAAATGCTGATATAAATTTGTTCAAGTTAAAACGTAGGACAAATAATATAAATTTGTTTTCTAGGTTAAATTTGAAAGAAAAAAACCCTTGAACTATGGCCTTCATGTAGAAAATCTCCCTGATCTTTTTTTATGTAGAAACCCCCTCCGAACTATTGTTGCAAAAATTCCACCCTACCAACGTAAGACTTCTGTTAAAGTTGAGAGTGGTTTTTTACAATAATGCGAAAGATATATGATGTTTTTTTTAAACAACTTGTAAAGATGAATGGGATAGTCTGATACAAGTAGAAAAGTTAGATGTGATTTTGTGTAATACTTCAGGATTTTTTTTTGCAACAACCATACTTCAGGGGAGGGTTCTGCATAAAAAAAAGGTCATAGGGGTTTTCTGCATAAAGGCCATAGTTCAAACGGGTTCTTTCAAATTTAATCTTGTTTTATACTGTCGATCATTAAAACTCCACGTGAACCAGGAAGGATTAATTAAAATATTGCAAACCTGTATATCAGAATTGCAAAGTATATGCATGAACATTAGGGTCACAATTGTCCCGAACCCGATCCGAGCCTGCCTAGATCTGACCTGATAATTAGCAGGTTTGGGCTAATTTTTTTTATTTCGGGTCGGGCTCGGGCTCAAATTTTTAGTTTCGATGGGCCCGAATCAAATTTTTATATGTGTATGTTTATGTATACATCATATATATTTATGTATAAGTTTTTTTTTAAAGATAATATTCATTTAAGTAAGTTGAAATGAGGGTTAAAATTTATGCATAGATAAATTATGTATTGTATATAAAACTAAATGAAAATAGACAAATTTAATGTAAATTACTCAAAAATTTGTAGTATTCATATTATTGTTATTTCTTTATCGTATATTATTCTTAATATAATTTTATTTTACGGGAAAATT
The DNA here is from genome assembly GCA_017893485.1 of Hemerocallis citrina. Classification (NCBI taxonomy): domain Eukaryota; kingdom Viridiplantae; phylum Streptophyta; class Magnoliopsida; order Asparagales; family Asphodelaceae; genus Hemerocallis; species Hemerocallis citrina. Next base: position 9,322,743 of record CM030365.1, on the reverse strand, counting down.
ATATATTAGAACATGCACAAGTAGTTCGAGCCTAGACCCAAACCTATTTTCGGACCTAATTCGGGCCCGGCTCGGGCCTAAATTTTTAAGCCCGAAGAGAATTCGGGTCGGATTCGGGCCCGGACCTATATGGGTCCGGCCCAAATCTGATCCGTTGCCGGCCTTAATTAAACATGCTAAATAACTTCTAATAAAAATTGAGATAAATAAACTGATAAATTCATTAAAATTGAAATAACTAGCACACACATTTAATTTTTTTTGTATATGCAACTTTTTTGTATTTGCGCACGTGGACTCAACAACTAAATTCGTCGTTCCCAACGGCACGTTTAGTTGTTTCATGCTCGCCGTTGGAACATGGCGAATGTAGTTTTTTTTTAACTCGTTGTTCCCAACAGCGAGTTTAGTTCAAAATTTTCAATGAAGACACGCGTTCCCAACGGTGAGGACATTTATACTTGACTCGATGTTGGGAACAATGAGTTTAGTTCAAAATTTTCAATGAAGACTCTTTATTCCCAATGACGAGGACATTTATACTAGACTCGTTATTGGGAACAGCGAGTTTAGTTCCAAAAAAAAATTATGGAGTTTTTTTTACGAAAATTCACTAAGTCTAACAGAGTGTTTCATTCTATGTGAAATTTTCTACATCCTTGTCATTTTCCTCGTCGTTCCCAACAGCGAGTCTAGTATAAATGTTCTCGTCATTGGAAACGACGAGTCTTCATTGAAAATTTTGAACTGAACTCGTCGTTGGGAACAACGAGTTTCTTAAAAAATTAACACTAAACTCGCCGTGTTCCAACGGCGAGCATGAAACAATTAAACTCGCCGTTGGAAACGACGAGATTAATTGTTGAATCTATCAACATTATTTTGGCAAATATTATCTTTTTGAAAAATAGTTTCGAAAAGCGGCGTATTCAAAAAAAAATCCAAACATTTTGACATCCCACAAATCCAAAACAATCATCAATTAATTATTACAACAACAAATAATTTCCCCCAATGTTTACCGAGTTTTTTGTCGTAATAGGCTACTTTTTGAAAATATTTGCGATTATGGATCAGTTTCGAAACTATTAGCGCTCGTGGGCTACTTTGTGCCACGTCACCAGCGTTCGCTATTCTCATTAGCGACCTCTTCATTTTGAAAGTCACTAATGAAAATAGCGGCATCTATTTTAAAATTTTGATTTTTTTTTTCGTTATTCCCACTAGTGACCTTAGTATATATGAGGTCACTAATGAGATTAGCGACCTCAAATGAATGTATTGAGACACTTAGCGATTTCTAGAGAGTTTTTGTTCACTTTGGAGGAAAAAAAAATTTAAAACTGTGGTCGCTAATGGGAATAACGACTTTAGTATATATGAGGTCGCTAATGGGATTAGTGATCTTTAATTAATTGTATTCTAACACGTATAAAAATCTAGAGAACATTTGCTCTCTAAAAAAATAACAATTAATTTATTTTTAAAACTGAGATCGCTATTCCGAATAGCAACCTTACTTTTACAAAGGTGCTATTCAGAATTGAGGTCTTAGTTGTGTGACTAGTTCGAGCAATAATAATAACTACTTGCAAGGAAGCTTCAAAATCCATCTTCCAACAAACCAAAAAGTTTAAAAAGAACACGCCGGAAACCCCAGCAGATCCCCACTCCCCAAACCCGCTAACCCGTTAACAACCCGATGCCGATCTCCGTCCTCATCTTCCTCCTCCTGGCCGTCCCCTCCTCCTCATGTAGTAATCCGGCGACCCCCTTAACGGGTTTCCAATCGGATCTAACTATGATCCAACACCAGGTCCGCGGGACCGTCAACATTACCTCCCCCTGCTCCTTGGAAATCCGGCACTTGGACCTCCTCCCGGCCTCCCCCTCCACATCCTTCTGGTCCGCCCCCGCCCTCGACCTCCTCAACCTCTCCTCCCACGGCTTCCCCATCTCCTCCCTCACACTCAACAACTCCTTCCCTTACCGCAACCAAACCCTAAATGTTCTGCTCCTCCCCAATCTCACCTTCGACCAGATCCCCCTCATCGCCCTATGGGACCCCACCACCGCCTCCGATCTCGGCCACCTCATCCTCCCTAATCTTACACATTACCAGAGCCAGAGGGCACCCACGATGCTGTCCAACTGTCGCCATATCAACACGGAATACCGCCTCAGGTGGGACCTCAATCAGGATTCTATCTCGATTGCCTTGGAGGCGGCGATTCCTAGCCAGAACTACATGGCATTCGGCTGGGCGGATCCGAAGCTGACCACTCCGTCCATGATTGGGGCGGATGTCACTGTTGCAGGGTTTAATGAGAGTATGGTGCCGTTTGCGGAGGACTACTATATCAGTGATTATAGCGAGTGTTTGTTGAAGAAGGATGGGAAGGTGGAAGGGGTTTGTCCGGATACAATTTACGAGGGTTCCGACGCTGAGGGTTCCGACGCTGATGGGGTTGTGAATAATACTAAATTGGTTTATGGGCATCGGAAGGACGGGGTTTCATTTGTTAGGTTTGAGAGGCCGTTGGATTCTTCGATGGATAACAAGTATGATGTTGGGGTGGATAGGTTGGGGCATATGATGGTTGTTTGGGCGGTGGGTCCGATTAGGCCGCCGGATGCCTTGCGGCCATATTACTTGCCGCAGAATCACGGCGGGGGGCCAAGGATTCAACATTTGGTTTCTTTAAGTTTAATGTGTCGGAGGAGGAGGTTGACGAGTGTTTGGGGCCTTTGGATTCGGAGTTTAAGGATGATCAGGCAATTATTGTGAGCGATGGAAAGACTCCGGTGGTTGTGACGAGTCAGCTGGCGGTGAATTACCCGAATCCACCAAATCCAGCCAAGGTGCTTTATCTTAATAAGAAGGAGGCGCCGGTGCTTAGGGTTGAGAGAGGGGTGCCGGTTACATTTTCGATACAAGCGGGGCATAGCGTGGCATTTTATGTCACTTCGGATCCGATTGGAGGGAATGTGACGGCTAGGAATGCATCTGAGGTTATTTATGCTGGGGGACCGAATGCGGAGGGAGTATTGGCGAGCCCGACGGAGTTGGTTTGGTCCCCGGATAGGAATACGCCGGATCAAGTTTATTACCATTCCTATTTTGAGCAGAAGATGGGGTGGAAAGTTGAGGTGGTGGATGGTGGGCTTTCGGATATGTATAACAACAGTGTTATGTTGGATGATCAGCAAGTTTCTCTGTTCTGGACTTTGTCGCCGGATACAAATTCGATTTCTCTTGCAGCTCGAGGGGAGAAGAAGAGTGGGTATATTGCAGTTGGGTTTGGAGGTGGAATGGTCAGTAGTTTTGCTTATGTGGGATGGATTGATAGTAGTGGAAAAGGGCGGGTGAGTACTTATCTATACTATTATTAAGCAAAGCCATATTTTAGTGACTTTTTACTATCATGTCCTCATATACATAAAAAGCTAAAAAAATATATAAGGTTAATTCTGTAATTTTTATTTCACATTTAAAGTGTCCATAAAATTATGTTCCATCAGAAATCGAAATCGTCTTACTCTTTATTACCCACTCCAAATACAGAAACCAAAAACACAGAGTCTTTCAAAATCCACCATCTCCCCCAAAATCCAACCCCTTCCGAAAAAGAAAAAAAAATGAAGCTTGATAAGCCGTTTGCACCATTGGAGGAAGACATCGACCTCCTCCTCAACGAAAACCCTAACGCCACGTCAGCACTCCCCTACCAGAACCTCCACCACCACCACCACCACCATCCATTCCGCATGGTCCCCAACTTCCCCGTTCGTGGTCCCCATCCCCTAATGCACACGTGTCACCCTCTCTCCCTCCCCCTCCCACGCCGCCGCCCTCCGTCGTCAGCGAGCTTCAACTCCTCGCCCGCTTTCAGGCCATGCAACTCCGCAACCCCGACCCGAACCCGAATCCGAAGCCATACCTGAACCAGAACCCGTACCCGCTTGCATTGCACCCCCACGCCCTCCGCCGCTACTCGCAGTCTCCGAAACTCCTCGCCCGCTCCGTTAACCGCACCCTCGCCCGTCCCGCAAACCATAACCCGAACCCGTTAAGAGCCTCCTCCAAGTATGAAGACTGCAGCTTCATCTTAGAAGGCCGAAGAATCACCAACAGCAGCAGCAGCATTATTAACGAAATGGGTATGGGTATCCACAGCAAGAAGCGGGATATCGGGTTAACGGGTCTGATGATGAAGGTGGATTCGTTGGCTGGGATTGAGGAGTACATGTACTTATACATGATTGCCAAGGACCATCATCAGGAGGCGGCGAAGAAGCCGGCGTCCTACTCTTTTGAGGGGGAGGGATGGTGGGGAGGAGAGGAGGGAGGAGGAGTTGGTGTTTTCATAGTGGGGAGGCGGCGAAGAAGCCGAGGCAGATGATATCCAAAGGGTATAAGAATTATGACTTGATACTGAATTTGCAGTTGGGCATAAGGTGTTTGATTGAATGGTTAAATGGGGTTTTGTGTGAATGAGTTTATGGATGTGTTTGAGATGTTGGGTTTTGGTTTTGTAGGTATTCGATTGGGAAGCCGGCGTCGATGCAGATGAGGGAGTTGAGGACTGGTGATTTTGATCCTAAGGAGAAGTTTTGGACGAAGTTTCCACCGGAGGGGTCGAAGATTATGCCACCTCATCAGACTGCAGAGTTTCGATGGAAGGATTACTGTCCTATGGTTTTTAGGTATTAAGATTTCTTATGGTAATTTTGTGGTGTAGTTATATTGATTATTATGTTTTGGCATTGATTTGATTGCAATTGATTGTTAGGCATTTGCGGAAGCTGTTTGCGGTTGATCTAGCGGATTATATGATGGCCATTTGTGGGAATGATGCACTGAGAGAGCTGTCTTCACCGAGGAAGAGTGGGAGTTTCTTCTACTTGACGCAGGATGATCGGTTTATGATTAAGACGGTGAAGAAGTCAGAAGTGAAGGTGAGAAAGCTAATTCTTACTCATTATGTTTAAAATTGAGATTTTCTTTATGTGGTTGTTCATGATAGTTTTTAAGGTGAATGTTAAATTTCTGATTGGTGTTAATTTGTTGAATGAAAATGATGGCTAATTGGATATGATCCATAATTCACTACCTGAAGTGCAATGGAAACATGGGTGCACTTTGGTTTGATGTTTGCTTTTGGTTTTGATTGACAGGACTAAGTAATAATCATTAATGGGATAATAAATACATTTATGAAAATACAATCATGATAGATAGGATAGAGCTTGCGATGCACGCCCTAATATTTATTATAAATGTATTTATAATAAGTACATTTATGTTTTACTATTTCTTTGATTACGAAAAAAATTTAATACCAGTGGAATGTGTGGAATGTTTTACTGATACGATCAAAAACCTAAACCCGCCTGTCATTGTGCACAGATGCTATAGTATATAGCTAAATCCAATTATAAACACCCTACACTTTATACCTAATTCCATATGATACAATTATTATTACCAAACAACATTCCCAAATAATAGGTCACATTTGTACATATAGGCTACAATGAAACATAATATACTCTGCCAAAATTATTCTGCGCCTATCGTCTGGCCTTCTCCAACAGTGAAAAATGAATGCACCAACCCTTTACATGTACTTTATCGCACTTTTTTCAAACAATCATAGTAATTACATAAAAAAGAAAAAAATATTATGGCGTGCATCGCACGCGTGCAAGTAACTAGTTTTATTGATGGGAAGGATGCTATGAATGTGCACCCAACTAAGGAAAATTTGACGTATGTGAGATGTAAGTCAGAGAATGGGATAATCACGTTTGAGTTCACTCGCCCCTTAAATCCTAACTGTAATGGAAGGGTAGAATGCATGAACGTAATTGATCCAACCACTCCTTTAAAAGTTGTATGGGCAATGGGAGCAAAGTGGTCAGATGACGATTTGAGTGAGAGAAACATGCATTCGGTTACTAGCAGTAAGCCCGTTCGAGTTCTTTGGTTGAGGGGTTCAACTGAGGCAGACCAGGAACTGCGCCCTGTTCTTGCAGTGCATGGGTTTATGATGTTTCTCGCATGGGGGGTCTTGCTTCCTGGTGGAATCATGGCAGCAAGGTACTTGAAGCATGTGAAAGGTGATGGATGGTTCAAAATTCATGTTTACTTGCAGTATTCTGGGATTTCTATAGTATTGCTTGGCCTTCTCTTTGCAGCTGCTGAGCTTAGAGGCTTCCCCAACTGCTACTGCTTTTTACTTCCCCAAAAAGGTCTTTGGCAATCTCAATCCTATTCTTCTGCTTCTTCTTCTCCGTTTGTGCATGTTAAATTTGGTATTGCCACTATTTTGTTGGCTATTGTGCAGCCATTAAATGCATTTATAAGGCCTCCAAAGCTGGCTAATGGGGAGGTTGCTTCTTCAAAAAGGATTGTATGGGAGTATTTTCATGTTATTACAGGAAGAGGTGCTATTATAGTTGGAATTGTTGCACTTTTTACTGGGATGAAACATTTGGGAAGCAGATATGGGGGTGAGAATGTCCAAGGGCTTACTTGGGCTTTAATACTATGGATTTTGGTGGGTGCACTTTTGGCAATGTACTGGGAGTATTTGGAGGTGAAGCAGCGGAGGAGAGATGGGAACTCATCCAGAGGCAGTTGGGTGTTGGGGAAAACTGACGAGGAGGACTCTGACTCTGTTGATTTATTGCATCCCAACAGAACGGTTATCGAAATAGAGTCACATCCAGCTGGAAGAATGGAAGTGCAGCTTGAATCTTTGGGCAGATGAGAAATATTTGATGATTCTACATCAGTATCTCCCCTCTTGCTGGCCTTCAGTTGTGGAGCTAATTGATCTATACAGAGGACTTTGATGCCGTGCTGATAGGTTTTGAGCATGCACCCATTTTTGAGTGAGGGCATATTCTTTTCGGCACTGGGTGCAGCAGATTAGTCGTAGAACTGCACCTCAATATATTGTTTGTATACATGTAAATTTTTTGGCACACTGAGGACACGGACATGCTTTTGTTCTGCGTTCATGTCCCCGGTTCATGTTAGTCAGGATATCCATATATTCTTACAGAGGATTTGGATTTCTATATTTGTGGTACTATTTTGTCATGCAACTTCAGAGAAGAAAGGTAAAAAATTTCATATTTTTTGTCATAGATGTGGCTTATTAAATAGAAAATGTATGTTAATGTTTTTAAACACAAATTATGTTATTTCTTTTCATAAATGTGTTATGCTTAGCAGCTTATGTTTTGTGCTTGTTATGCTAGTGGTTTGTCTAAAAATGGTTTTTTAGACTGATACACCTATACAGCAATATCAGTTATGCACCTCTTTTGTGCTTTACAAATTTTCAGGATAAAGTTGAATAACTTGTTTGACTTTATGCTATTTACTTGGCCCTTTCCCCACTTGCATCAAGGATATCTTCTAGATCTTTGGCTAGTTTACTCTCGAAATTCAAAATTGTTCCTTGTTCTTGATGGCCAATGATTCAATAGGGTGCTGATGATCAATGTTGCAATAGGGTTCTATTTTTCTCAATATCTTTTCTCTCTCATAAACACGTTGCTGGTCTTATTTATTGAATGGCTTTAACCTTGAAGTTGTGCTGATCAGAATATGTTAGATTTCCATATCATATAAGAAGTTGGTAGCTACTTCACAAATGAAGGGCACGGAGCACAATTCAAAGATATTAATAGCACAGTGTTGATACCGTGACGCACTGGATACAACAGATTGGATTTTGGATACTGATACCTCTGATATATTGGTGGTTTACTATAGATGAGGGGATGATGCTTGATACGGACACTGAAGAGATAGTAGCTTGTATATCATGTAAATTTTGTTATTGTGAAGTAAACTTGAGAAAGGGCAAAATTAATTGGTGAATAATACCACTGAGATGAATTCTGAGCTTCTGTAAGTAAGGAAAATATAGGGCGGGGGTGCAAAATACTCAAAACTCACTTTCTATTGAATAGTTATTTTTTTTCTTTTTTGAAAAAACTTTCTATTGAATAGTTCTCCATGCTTTAGAATTGCTCATCTTCTACCTGGCTAAATTATGTAAATTACACGAGCTAGGATGTTTGATGCACAGATTTTGGAATTAGAATGATTAGATATCAGTAGCATTTATGCAAGCACTAACAATTTACTAATTGAAAATTTGATGTGTGGGGAAATGTTTTATGCTATCACATCTAGCATGCAAAGAAAAACAAAACAAAACAAACTAATCTACTGCTGTCACTTTTATTCTTAGGAACCATACTTGTATTCTGCATCACGATCATCATGTTAGTGTTACTACTACTTATTATTCATTCAATTTTTCTACTATGTTTACTTTGGGTGTGTGTAGGGTGGTGCTAGATCAGCAGTATGCTTGTTAGTTTGGAATAAGAAAATTGAATAGTCTTTGTAGGGGGGATTAGTAGAAGGCACCAATTTATGCGGATCGATATTGACCTTTTCTGGGGAGAAAGAAGTCACATTGGTTGACATGAATATTAATCATCTTGTACATTATATGTTGTGATGAATGGCGAAGCCTTTGGTGTATGACTGGTACCAGACCCACTTTTTTGGTTCTATATTTAGCAAGTTTTGCAAACATCCATTACCTACTGTTTTGAGATTTATATGCTGGACTTTATATTTCAAGCTTACTATGTGAGGAAGAAACAAGCTTTAATATCAACTTTAGGAGTGGTTTCATGATTTTGACTGCTGAATTTAAAACAGTGGATTGTGTCGGAAGATTAGAAAAGATCCCCGGATAGTAGTATGTTTTGGCTAGTCCAGCAAACTAGATCATTAGGAATTTAAATTTTCAGATCTTAACAGAAGAGTCGGCAGCAGGTAAGGCAAAACAAAATAATTAAAGAATGCAAGAAGCTATTTAAAGAACCAAAAACGAGACTAAACTTTGTTTTTGATACTTGTTTTTTTAAATTTCATTTGTAAACTTCTACCTGATCTGAAAGATAGTTGCTCATTCACGACCTGGTTGGGAACTTTTACCTTCTATGAAGGCTCGTAAAGCAGTTTAGTTCCTCTGTATTCTTCAAAATCTTTCAGTTTGTTTTCTTCTCATATTATGTTTGATTTCATTGATCTCTTATTCCTATTTGCCTGTTATTTTGGGATGTATTTACTATAACAAACTTGGCTTATCTGCATGACTTGCCCTTAGGAACCAAATGTAGTTTTAGACTTTCATTGCCTTATTATGGAAGATATTAGTATATGATCTAGCAGAAGGGAGAAAAAAAGAACGGTGAGGCCTATCCATTGGTATGTCATCACCTGATACTCTTCTCGCATGCTTAATGAAATTAGTTTGATCTCAACTCATGCTGCAAGAGGATGTTGCGTAAGTGACATTTTTCTCATATCTACTGTATCTAATATTTATGCTATATTAGTTGGTTGTTACTGAAAGTACTTTCAGGCGATCAATGAGTCAGTTCAATATATTACCTTACTTCCAAATATTGAAGGTTCAAGGTCCATTGACGCATCTCTTCTGTCTGTCCGTTTTTTGACACTGGTTTTCTTCTGGTTCTGATCACAGCATTATGGCATAGAATGCAGCTATTTGTTGAGTTATGCTGGAGCGGGTTTCAGATAATAATACCCGATTGGGTTCTTTACATCATAAACTATTGTTGTAAATGCATAGCCACTTACTTATAATTAGTTGCTTGTTTTCCTGTACAAAGGTTCTCTGTTAACTGAAGAACTGTATAAATATCGTGATTGCGCTGTTCTTTAGCATGTTGACAGGTCAAATTTGGAGGGAAGTCTGAGAAATGCTGCTCCGGGATTGGTGTCTAACTCGCTGAAAGGTGGATTCTAGACGAAGTGCAACTTCCGCTGGCAGGGGCCAGGTATTCAGATAGATGTGAGTTATCTTTGGCTTGATACTTCTCTATGGAGAATCACATGTATTTTAGTCTTGGGTTCAATCAAATCAAGTGTTGCTGGAACAAGATTTGCAAACTTAGTACGAGACTACTACTTTCTGATAACATAAAACATTATAATAGACGGAATGATTGGATCATTTTTTGAATTGATGAGGTGTGAACGGCTGGGTTGAACGGGAATATACATGCGTCCAATTTTAATTGGTCAGAACCCGAAGACTTTTAACACCAAATGTGAACTTTAAATCCTTAAATCTTTCTGTTCACTATTTTGCAGATGATTGGAGATAGTCGGGTAATAAGTGGTTGTGTACTCGATGAAATTTGGCTAGTGGTGATGGGGATAGTGGTGGTGCAGCCTGGGCCTGTGAAGTACTATACGGACGATGGTTTTAGAGTTGCTTGGATTTGTCAACTTGATTATATGGTTTTAGACTAATTAGATGCTCTATAATAATCGTTTGTGTTTGTGTTACTGCTTGACATTATGTGATTAAACTGCAATTTTCTCCTTTGCGAATTAGTCATTGAATTTGACTGTTGCAAAGTACTGCAACAGTAGTATTTCTGTAAGCCTAATTGATGTTGTTATAAATTGTCTCCCATGTTTAAACAATGTGTGAACTGATGTTGCTGATTTCTGGTGTGGGAGCAACAGATGATGAGTTATTGTATTTGATGGAAATCTCAGATCCCAGCCGTCAATCTGATGTTGATGTGAGAGACTAGTATTTGATTGGAATATGTGGATCTGGTGGTGGTTGTGTTGGTCGCTGAAAATCTGCAAAAAACCTAAAATACCGGGAGTTTTTCCATCGACATGCCCTCTGATGATCAAGTCAATAACTAGAAATATTGAACTGAATTTAGTAGGCAAAAGATTGATTACCTGGTAATTGAGGAGGGGGACATGTATTTATAGACCTGTGAAAAATCAGTTAGGGAAAGATTTAGATTTTCTAACTGCCTAATTTAATCCTGTGGATTAAGGACGTGATTGGATAATTAATCTCCTGATTTTAGGAAATTTAATTACTAACCGTAACTGGTTGGTCAACCTTTTCTGGGGGTTGATCCATGGATGGCCTGTGAGCTAGTCCTAGGCCTGTAGCTGCTGTGAGATTACTGTCTTGACCTCAGGAACCTTGAGATTCGTACAAGAATCATGTGGTGTTGATTAGCCGCAATTTTCACCCACCCCCCATCATAAGATAATTTGCGGGGAAAATCACGTCAGTGTGAAGGTCTGTTTACCGTGATGATATTGGATGTGTTTGTCCATCGAACTAGAGGTTCGGCTGCCGAGGAGCGAGATGCGAGGCGCAAGGCGAGGGGCACGAGGCTCGAAAAGGTTTGCGAGTGACTTGGAGTACCACGCCGTTGGGCGAGGTAGGAGGCACGAGACATGAGGTTTTTTGCGAAGAAATTCGCAAATGACCCAGAGTGCCATGCCGAGGGGCAAGGCCGATAGGCGAGGCGCGAGCCTTTTTGCGAAGAACTTCACAAGGGACTCGGAGTGCCACACCGAGGGGTGAGGCACAAAGCGTGAGGCTTTTTGTGAAGAAATTCGTGAGTGACCCGGAGTGCCATGTCGAGGGGCGAGGCACGAGGTGAGAGCCTTTTCACGAAGAAATTAGTGAGTGGCTCAGAGTGCCACGCCAAGGGGCAATGCACAAGTTGCAAGTCTTGAGGAGCAGGCCTTTTTGCGAAGAAAATCATGAGTGACCCGGAGTACTTTGAGTTCATGGTATGCAAGAGTGGAACACATTGGATGAGTGGGTGATTGTTCTGGTTCTCACGTGGCATGCGGTTATCGAGGAGTCGCCCAGCGACTTTGTTGTAGTTATCGAGGCGTCGTCACGTGACCAAGGTTATCGAGAAGCTGTGTCCTTCTCTATAAGTTCTCCACCCCTCCTTCATTTTGCACGATTACTTTCCCTGTCTTCAGTCAGCGCTTCTCTCTCCAGAACTTCTAAGGACCTCTCCAGTGGTGCTTCAGCAACTCTTCCGTAACTTCGCTTTCAGGTGAAGTGTTAGCCCATGTCTGAAGATCAGTCGAGTGATTCAGCCTCGTCTTCTAGCCGAGGCAGATCGTCCTCCCAGGCTTCATCTCAGTCGTCCTCATCAACAAATGGGTACAAAAATTCGAGCCCTGTCTGTGTTCCTTCTGATGATGGATTGAAAGAGGGAAGAGTGGAGGTGGAGGAGAGCTCAAGCTCCGAGGAAGTAGAAGTGGAGTGCGGCCACTCCGAGGAGGCGCTTGAGGAGGAGATTGAAGAAGGGGAGGGGGGATCTCTAAGGAGGCACTTGAGAAGGAGGTCGAAGAAGAGGTGGAGGGGAACCCCAAGGGTCAGGATGCTAAGGATTCATCCCCCGAAAGCATGGTTGCCATCCCCCATCCTCGTGTTCATTGGCCTCCAAGGAAGAAGAAGATAGTTTATCTATTCCCCAGATACGAAATATAAGCCGATAGAGTATAAGCACGAGGATGACGTGTTTCGACCAACTCTCGATGGACCCGTCCGAATATATATGGATGATTTAGTTGACGCTATCCGTTGTGGGGTACGACCGTCATCACTGGGCAAACCGAAGATAGAGGCGAATACTACGCAAAACACTCTGGTGACAACCGATCTTCCCACCATCCGGAACACCTTCCATATTCCCTGAGAGTTCGAGCTACTAATTTCGAATCTGAGGATTCATCCGACCCATAACCTCTCGGAGTGGTTTTGCATGTTTTTCCTGGATGCATTCGTCTCGGGGTTACGTCTTCCTATGCAACCCAGTCATCAAGGAGATACTGAAGCGGGCTGCGGTGAGCCCTATGTAGTACGGGCCTAGTTCCTGGAAGCAGCTGACTAGCATCCTCATGTTGTGTCAGAAGAAGGGCGTGCCCTTGAAGCTCAAGCACTTTTGCATGTGCTTGGGACTGAGCTCTTCTCAGGCATATCAGGGGCTGTGTTTCCTCCCCTTGCCATAAGTATCGCATGGTACATAACCATACAGACTCTATCAAGGAGTGGAAGATGAAGCTTTCATCATCTACATTGCCGAACCTTGGGATATCCCTGTTGATTCTTGATTTTGATGATCACAACACAGTGCAACATGTGTCTATATTATACAGCTAACATTTCAGGTTGTACTACAAAAGACTAGTTTCAGCTGAACAAATGCACAAGCTCAAAGGAGACAAGATCCAAGACTTCACTCAAGACAAGACTCAAGACTCAAGACCTTAGCTCAATTGTGTCAAATTATAATGTCTTGTAAAAGCAATTGTATCTTACTTTCTGTTGAGTCTTAGTCTGATGTAAAGCCTTGTCACACACACACACTCAAAATTTCATAATGTGTGTCTCTTAAAAACCCCCAAAAAGAGTCAAAACAGTTTGAAGAAATTTAACTTTTGAGTACCAGTCGACTTAAGCTTCTGCCAGTCGACTGATAGTACAAAACTGTTTAAATTTATTCAAACTCTGATCAGTCGACTCATATGGCAACCCAGTCGACTGTTCGAGAGCTTTTGACCGTTTTCTGTTTTTCAAAATCGAATTTTTTCAAACTCAAAAGCTTAGATCCGTTGGTTGACAGTTGAGTAACTGTCTCCCAACGTTCAGGAGATCAAACTCTTTAAGTAGAGTTCAGATCTCACTGAAAAGATCAACAGAATTCTTTTTGAAAATCCGAGCATCTTTGTGAGAAAAAAATTCTAAGTGATTTTTTGAGAAATAAAGCTTTCAAGATCATACTCTCTGGTTCTCTACACTCAGTCCAGTATAGCAACGAATTCGCTCTGGACTGAGTATAGAAGTCGACCTTGTTTATTAGCCACGTGCATCAACACATACACCAACAAGGCTATAGGTTGACTGTAAAGTATTTCTTGTTCTCTTGCTCTCGGTTGGAGAGTGTTTTTGACTCTAGGTTGTAGAGTCGGTTTTGTTTCACTCTTGGTAGTAGAGTGGGTCGGCTTTCTCTGGTTGAGAGAAAGGACTACGGGTTAGACAAGGTTGTTGTCATAACGCCGTAGGGTATTCTTGTAATCTTTTTCAAGAATAGTGGAAATCTCAAGTGGGTTGCTTGGGGACTGGATGTAGGTCGGGAGGACCGAACCAGGATATATCTTGTGTACTCTGTGATTGATTGTCTTGTGTTTGCATTCACTCTTGTTTATTTAAGTTCTGCAAAAAATTTCTGGACAGTCGACTCCTTGCACTATCAGTCGACTGGTCAGTGCCGTTTGTAGTTGTAGTTTCATTGTGCCTTCAGTCGTCTGTCTTATTCATCAGTCGACTGCACAGAGTTATTGTTTTTAATTTATTTTGGTTATATCAGTCGAATGGTTCCCAACCAAGTCGACTGCACCAAGAAAAATTTCCTCAGTTTTTTATTAAACACTATTCACCCCCCCTCTAGAGTTTGTTGTCTCGCCTACAGGATCCAACACTTGGTATCAGAGCAAGGATACAGGCTATGACAACTACATCAAATACAAATCAGTACCATGAAGGCCAATCTACACAACGGCCACCACTATTTGATGGAACGAACTACAATTATTGGAAGTGCCGAATGAGAATCTACCTCCAATCAATCAACTACGAGATATGGCAAATGACAGAGACGGAATACACTGCCCCTACCATTCCATATGCACAATGGAATGATGATCAAAAGAATCAGACTATGAACAATGCCAAAACAATGAATGCCTTATTTTGTGCACTCACAAAGGAAGAATTCAACCGTGTATCCAATGCTACAACCGCACATCAAATTTGGCATACACTCGAGGTAACACATGAAGGAACGAATAAAGTAAAAGAGTCTAAAATTTCTGTTCTTGTCCACAGGTTTGAGATGTTCAGAATGAAAGACAAAGAGACTGTGTCCGAGATGATTACAAGATTCACAGACATCACAAACTCTCTTGTGGCTCTTGGAAAGACTTACACTCAAGCAGAGATGGTTAGAAAAGTCTTGCGTGCACTCACTCCAGAATGGGAGAAGAAAACCACAGCAATAGAGGAAGCGAATGACTTGTCACAACTTTCTCTCGAGAATCTTGTTGGCAATCTCATGGCATATGAGGTCCAACTTGAAGATCGAAAGAAGGATACAGAATCACACCAAGCAAAGAAGAAATCATTGGCTTTTAAAGCCATGACAGACTCAGAAGATGAGGAAGAAGATGAAGAAGAGATAGCAATGTTCACTCGGAGATTCAAGAAGTTCTTAAAGAAGGGTAAGTATCATTCTAAAGTTAGAGATTCTAATGACCCTCCTACATGTTTCAGGTGCAATAAAATAGGTCACATGAAGAAGGATTGTCCCTTAGAAAATGCAAAGAACAAGGGAAAATCATCCAACTTCAAGAAGGACAAATATTCAAAGAACAAATTTGCCAAGAACAAGAAGGCTTATCAAGCTACATGGGATGATAGTGATTCATCTTCCGAAGAAGAAACGGATGAAAATAACGAAGTGGCAAATGTGTGTTTCATGGCTGCACAAGAACATGTAAGTAATGATTATGATTCCAAAGATCTTCTTGATGCTTTTAATGAAATATTCCAAGAGTTAAAGAAAGAAAAAATTAGAGTTAAGAATCTTGAGAAAGTGAATCAAACACTTAATCAAGAAAATCTTAACCTTGATAAGGAAGTAAAATCCTTAAATTCTCGCATTGCAAGTTTAGATACTGATCTTGAAACCCTCAAAAAGAATTATGAAGAGATTTCAAAGAACGTATCTAAGTTTAACAAAGGCAAAGAGAATTTAAATGATATGCTTCATCATCAAGTTACATCTAGTCAAAAATATGGACTTGGTTTTAAAAAATCTTCTGTAAAAGAATCTCCTGTTGTAAACACTAGTAAAAATAAATCAGCATCTATTTCTAGTGTTACACACAAGTTGTATGATTTCTTTGAAAAGCCTAAGGTTGTTAATTCTAGTGATAAAAGCAAGACTACCGTTCGGTTAAGTCGACTGAACCATACAACCAGTCGTCTGTCCAGAGAAATTGGATCTTATTCAACGAGATCAAAACCTCTTATAAGTCGACCTAGTGTATCGGCCAGTCGACTGATGTACACCAACAGTCGACTGAAGGACACTGTTAAGTCGACTGGACAGAACAAGTTAGTATGGGTTCCAGTCAGTCTAAATCAGAATGATAGAATTGCTTATATTAACTCATATATGTTAAATGTGTGTAATTCTACTTATTATATTCCTGCTTATGGAGGAAGATCAAACTCATCATGGGTTTGGTTTCCCCCAAACTAATGTGTTTTGGACCCAATAAAAAGGGTACCATATTTACGTTAAATTTTTTATAGGTACCCAAGAAAGAACGCTGGATATTAGACAGCGGATGTTCAAAACACATGACAGGACATGCCAACCTACTATCCACTATTCAAAGCATAGATGGAGGAACCGTCACCTTTGGAGATAACAAAGGCAAAGTCATAGGTATTGGCATGGTCGGTAAAACTTCTAACCCAACTATAGAAAATGTGTTATTAGTTAGTGGTTTAAAGCATAATCTTTTAAGCATTAGTCAATTATGTGATAAAGGATATAAAATAGTTTTTGAAAAAGATGCATGCTTGATTTATGATTCTACTATGCAAAATGTTATTTTTCAAGGTTCTCGTAAAAATAATATTTATGAATTGTGTTTAAATGCAATTGATCTTTCAAATGACTTTTGTTTAATAGCCTCTAACAATGAATCTTGGCTATGGCATAGAAGATTTGGACATGTGAACATGAAAAATCTCTCAAAATTATCTAAATATAACCTAGTTAAAGGACTGCCAAAACTATCCTTTAAAAAGGATAAGTTATGTGATGCATGTCAACTAGGAAAACAAATCAAATCCACTTTTAAAACAAAAGAAGTAATTTCTACTAGTAGGCCGCTCGAATTAATTTATATGGATTTATTTGGCCCTACTAGAGTTGCTTCTTTAAATAAAAGTAGATATGTGTTTGTTTTAGTAGATGATTTTTCAAGATTCACTTGGACATTCTTTTTAAAACATAAAAATGATGCTTTTGAGGAATTTGCACATTTCTGTAAACGTGTTTAAAATCAAAGATCTCTAACCATAGTCACTATTAGAAGTGATCATGGTGAAGAATTTGAAAATGAAACATTTACAGAATATTGCAACAAGAATGGTATAACACATTCATTTGCATTTCCTAGAGCTTCACCACAAAATGGAGTGGTTGAAAGGAAAAATAGGACTTTGCAAGAATGCGCACGTACTATGCTTGTTGAAAGCAATCTACCAAAGCATTTTTGGGCTGAAGCTGTTGCTACAGCTTGTTATGTTTTAAATAAAATTCTTCTAAGACCTAAACTAAAGAAGACTTGTTATGAGTTATTTTTTAATAAAATTCCTAAAGTCTCTTACTTTAAGACATTTGGTTGTAAGTGTTTTATTCTAAACACAAAAGATAATTTAGACAAATTTGATCCTAGATCTAATGAGGGTATCTTTTTAGGATACTCAAATAGGAGTAAAGCATATAGAATTTTCAATAAGTCTACAATGACTATTGAAGAATCAATGCATGTTACATTCGATGAATCTTTACCTTCATCAACCTTAAATAAAGATGATGAAACTGATTTATCACCTTTAGATAATGTGATTAAATCCTTAGAACAAACTAATCTGACTGATAAGTCGACTGATAAGGTCTACCAGTCGACTGAAGTAAAGCAGTCGACTGAAGAACAAGTCAAGTCGACTGATCCGATTGTGATAACTTCAACTTTACCAAAGTCATTTGTTGAAATTAAAGATCATCCTCACGACTTAATAATTGGTGATATCTCCCATGGTATTCAGACACGTTCACATGTTAATATGATCTCTCATACAGCATTCTTGTCAGATTTTGAACCAAAAAATATACAAGAAGCTTGTGAGAATGAATATTGGATGAATGCCATGCAAGATGAACTAAACCAATTTATAAGGAATGATGTATGGGATTTAGTTCCTAGACCTCCTGATCAGACTATCATTGGTACCAAATGGGTATTCAAAAATAAGTTAGATGAATCAGGACAAGTTGTAAGGAATAAGGCTAGATTAGTTGCTCAAGGATATAATCAAGAAGAAGGTATAGATTTTGATGAAACATATGCTCCTGTTGCTAGACTAGAATCTATTCGTATTTTATTATCTTTTGCTTGTTTCATGAATTTTATACTTTATCAAATGGATGTTAAAAGTGCTTTTCTTAATGGGTTTATTAAGAAAAATATTTATGTTAAACAACCACCAGGTTTTGAACATGAATAATTTCCAGATCATGTTTATAAATTGAAAAAGGCTTTATACGGTCTTAAACAAGCACCTCGTGCTTGATATGATCGTCTGAAAACTTTTCTTTTAGAAACAAGATTTGAAATAGGTAAAGTAGACACTACTTTGTTTATCAAAAGAGTTAAGAATGATATCTTAATCATACAAATATATGTTGATGATATAATTTTTGGTTCTACTAATAATAATCTATGTCAAGAATTTGCTAATACCATGAAAAATAAATTTGAGATGAGTCACATGGGTGAACTCAATTATTTTCTTGGACTTCAAATTAAACAGTCCTCAAATGGCATATTTATCAATCAAGGCAAATATGCAAAGGAACTACTCAAACGTTTTAACATGGATGGTACTAGTAGTAAATCCACACCTATGGCTACTACTACTACTCTTGACAAAGATTTATTAGGTAAGAGTGTTGATCAAAAACTCTATCGAGGTATGATCGGTTCACTCTTATATATTACTGCAAGTAGACCAGATATTATGTTCAGTGTATGTTTATGTGCTAGATATCAATCTAGTCCTAAAGAGTCTCATTTAAAAGCAGTGAAACGAATTTTAAGATATATTAAAGGCACATCTGAATATGGTTTATTTTATCCACGCACCGATAATTTTCAACTTTTATCATATAGCGATGCCGATTTTGCTGGAAGCAAAACTGATCGCAAGAGTACTAGTGGTACATGTCACTTTTTGGGACATTCCCTAGTATCTTGGTGCAGTAAAAAGCAAAACTCCGTATCCCTATCAACTACAGAAGCTGAGTATATCGCTGCAAGTTTGGCATGTGCACAAATTTTATGGATGAAACAAACCTTATTAGATTATGGTATTTCATTTGAGAAACCCTCAATTATGTGTGATAATACCAGTGCAATTAATTTATCTAAAAATCTGATTCAACATTCACGTACGAAACATATTGATATTCGACATCATTTTCTACGTGATCATGTTTTAAAAGGAGATATATCTTTAGACTTTATCTCTACTGATAAACAAGTAGCAGATATATTTACCAAGCCCCTTAAAGAAGATACTTTCATTAAATTAAGGAGAGAATTTGGAATTTGTGATTTTATTGATATTTGCTAAAAATTGTTTCTGTTAAGTCGACTGTATTCTTGAGTAAGTCGACTGTACTGGTTTTTTAAACATATCAATTTTTTTTATCTGACCAGTCGCCTGGTTTCTATACCAGTCGACTGATTAGTAGACATAAAATTTTTATTTTCTTCTCGACTCAGTCGACTGATATACCCTACCAGTCGACTGTCGCGAGCTCAATCGTCTTCAGCGACTATTCATCGCGTCTTTTGAGATGGAATTCACCTCTCTTTTCACCCGTGATCTCTAATCTATACCGTCGATTTCTTCTCTCTTTGATCTCAGCCGTTTATTCGCAGTTAAAACCCCTTTACCAGCCGTTTTCTCACCTTTACCGATCTCAAGTTTTTTACCCCAAATTTCAAAACCCTAGCTTGTGAAGAAGAAGGTGGTCGACTCTCAAAGTGCTGCTAGTGTTTGCCCCTAGTCGAATCTTTCTTTTTTCTTAGGTAAAATCCTTTCCCCTCTCTTTTCATGGCTCCTAAAAGATCTAAACGATCTCATGAGGGTAGTTCTTCTTCTCAAGACTACACTCAATATCTCTTGAGTCCCAATCTCATTGATCGATGGTACCTTTTTTGTACCATTACAATCTTCCCTGGAAGATTTGTTAACTTCAATGACCTTGATCGTTTCAATCTCATTCCCTTGTTCCAAAATAGTAGTCTTTATGATTTTCTCTCTTTATCAAACCAACCCAATTATTATCCCCAACTCATCTATTTGTTTTACACAAATATGAGAGTTGTACAAAAACCGGATGGGGATGTTGTAATCCGTTCGTCTGTGAAGAATGTTAAAATGACACTCACACCGACTAGGATCAATCAAATATTGGGTATTGATGATGGGGGATTCCCTCTTGATGAAATTCTTTTAGATGATGCTTCTATTCTATCTAAAATTTTCTTACCTAATCATGGCCCTCCAATGACAAGCAAAAATATTAAACCAATTGCTAAGCTTGTAGGTAGAATATTAGCCTATAACATCCTTCCCAAAAAGGGTAGTTATGACCAATATTCTATAGAATTACAAAAAGCTATGTATGCAATTTTTGGTAAAATTGCTGTTAATTGGGGTCAAGTCATCTTTTCTAAACTTAATCAAGACCACACTCACTTTCTACCTTTTGGAGGTCTTCTTACTAGAGTCTTTATAGCTTTTGGTATTGATCTCGATTCCGAGACCAATATTGTTACCCGTTATGAGTGTTTCGATCGTGCTAGTTTAGCACGTATGAAACTTCTTGATGCACCTACTAGATCACCCCCTAGATCTCCTCCTCTTTCTCAAGCTCCTTTAGGTTCTACCTCTAGACCCTCTAGACCTTCTACCTCTACTGATCCACTTCTTCAAGCCAACTACGATGATCCTCGCACCCTATATGACTGTGTTTCCTATCTAATGAAGCATTCAGCCACTGTAGATACCCAACTTCATAACCTAGATTCCAAACTAGACCACATTGATTCTAAGCTTGACAACCTCACTCATCTCTTCAACTCTCAATTTCATCCTCCTTCTCAAGGTGATGATGAAGACTCGGATGAAGAAGATTGAAGACTTTTTATTTTCTTTTCTATTATGTCATTTTCCTTCTTAATGGACTTATTTATGTATAAGACTTTATCTTACGTTTCCTTTTAATGCAAAAGTTTGTTATTTTGTGCTTTTTGATTATAACAAAGGGGGAGAGATATCTGTGTTATATCTGTGCGATATCTGTGTTATATCAGTATTATTTATGTTTTGATTTCCTCTCATTTTGTTAACTTTGTTCTATTTCTGAGTATTGGAAAAACTCTCTGGTCAGTCGACTGCCCAAAGGCATATCAGTGGACTGCTGCTACTGCATCTGTACTTATTTTCTGCTTATGATTTTTCTAATTATGGTTTCCTGATCAGTCGCCTGCCATTTTTGATAAGTCGACTGATACATGTTACATTTTTTAAGCCAATGCATTTTGTGTTTTTAAAAGGGGGAGCATGTCTTTACTATGCTTGTATATTATCTTTTATTATCAGCTATTGTGTTGTCATCATCAAAAAGGGGGAGAATGTTGATTCTTGATTTTGATGATCACAACACAGTGCAACATGTGTCTATATTATACAGCTAACATTTCAGGTTGTACTACAAAAGACTAGTTTCAGCTGAACAAATGCACAAGCTCAAAGGAGACAAGATCCAAGACAAGATCCAAGACTTCACTGAAGACTCAAGACCTTAGCTCAATTGTGTCAAATTATAATGTCTTGTAAAAGCAATTGTATCTTACTTTCTGTTGAGTCTTAGTCTGATGTAAAGCCTTGTCGCACACACACACTCAAAATTTCATAATGTGTGTCTCTTAAAAACCCCCAAAAAGAGTCAAAACAGTTTGAAGAAATTTAACTTTTGAGTACCAGTCGACTTAAGCTTCTGCCAGTCGACTGATAGTACAAAACTGTTTAAATTTATTCAAACTCTGATCAGTCGACTCATATGGCAACCCAGTCGACTGTTCGAGAGCTTTTGACCGTTTTCTGTTTTTCAAAATCGAATTTTTTCAAACTCAAAAGCTTAGATCCGTTGGTTGACAGTTGAGTAACTGTCTCCCAACGTTCAGGAGATCAAACTCTTTAAGTAGAGTTCAGATCTCACTGAAAAGATCAACAGAATTCTTTTTGAAAATCCGAGCATCTTTGTGAGAAAAAAATTCTAAGTGATTTTTTGAGAAATAAAGCTTTCAAGATCATACTCTCTGGTTCTCTACACTCAGTCCAGTATAGCAACGAATTCGCTCTGGACTGAGTATAGAAGTCGACCTTGTTTATTAGCCACGTGCATCAACACATACACCAACAAGGCTATAGGTTGACTGTAAAGTATTTCTTGTTCTCTTGCTCTCGGTTGGAGAGTGTTTTTGACTCTAGGTTGTAGAGTCGGTTTTGTTTCACTCTTGGTAGTAGAGTGGGTCGGCTTTCTCTGGTTGAGAGAAAGGACTACGGGTTAGACAAGGTTGTTGTCATAACGCCGTAGGGTATTCTTGTAATCTTTTTCAAGAATAGTGGAAATCTCAAGTGGGTTGCTTGGGGACTGGATGTAGGTCGGGAGGACCGAACCAGGATATATCTTGTGTACTCTGTGATTGATTGTCTTGTGTTTGCATTCACTCTTGTTTATTTAAGTTCTGCAAAAAATTTCTGGACAGTCGACTCCTTGCACTATCAGTCGACTGGTCAGTGCCGTTTGTAGTTGTAGTTTCATTGTGCCTTCAGTCGTCTGTCTTATTCATCAGTCGACTGCACAGAGTTATTGTTTTTAATTTATTTTGGTTATATCAGTCGAATGGTTCCCAACCAAGTCGACTGCACCAAGAAAAATTTCCTCAGTTTTTTATTAAACACTATTCACCCCCCTCTAGTGTTTGTTGTCTCGCCTACAGGATCCAACAATCCCCACTCGGTGGTTGTATGACATTTGGAAGATGAAGGGCCCAAAGCCCTCAGAGTTCTCTTCGGCGGAAGAGGTGGAGTTTATGAAGTTGTACCCAGGGGGCAACAGTATAGACTGAGCGAGGGTGACTGAGATGAAGCTGGAAGCGTGTGGCCTGAGTCTCTTCATGCCCCGTATGTTCTTAGTTTCTTTTAGATGTAGTATTTCTCCTTCTGCTTTAATGCCATTATGTTTTTCTTCGCAGCTATGGTCGATGATGATACCATCTTTGCTCGCTGAGCTGAACTGAAGAAAATGGCCCGAGGAGTTGAAGGAAAAGAAGAGGCATCTTCCTCGATCACTGACAAGTCGCCCGAGGGTCGTTTGGATAGGATGAAAAAATCGAAGGCCCTAATAATCCTCGACCAGGAGGAGTCTCCAAGGGCTCAGCCAAGCGAGGGTGCACTCAAGGCCGCCGAACTGGCTGCGTCTCCGTTCCACCCTGTGGTAAAGGCTATCCTTGGTGAGAAGGTTGACGATACTTTCAGACTCGATTGGGCGTGAAACTGGCTGACTCCATAATTAAGTCCTCGGTGGCTTCGAGGTGGTGAACAACATGGCCCCACTGAGGGACAGAAGGGCTCTCGCCAAGGAGACATGTGGTTCGAGTTATCTCAAGTTTGCTCAAGCCTCTGTTATGGTAGGGACTCAGTCTTGATAAGTCGTGTCTTTTCATTTTCACTTTTGGTATTATTCTAAGTGTTTTGCTCTCTTCCTGCAGACCATACTCCATGGGGCGGAGACGAAGAGGCAGTATGAGCATGAGCTCAAATGTGCCATTCAGATGGTGCAATGGATTGAAAATGAGTATAAGGAGGAGAAGCTTTGTGATGAGGCTCTCGAGAAGAGGGAGAAGGCCCTAAAGGAGGAACCCACTCTTATGACCTTTGACCATGAGCATTTGCAGATGGAGAAAGAAGCTTGGGATGCGAAGCAAAGGAAGTTGAAGGCGGACCTTGAGAGCACCATGCACAGGGTCATCTTGGGGCAGGACCAGGGGTATGATCGAGCCCTCGAACATGTCAAGGAGAAGTACCCTAACCTCGATCTCGATGGCCTTTCCTTCGAGCCGAAGGTCAATAGCACCGCTCCTACTCCTGTAGAAGTGCCTTCGGGTGATGAGGAGGTTTTTTGTCCCTAGCCAAGTTTCAGGAGGCCGGGACCGAGAATCCTCAATCTTCTCCTTGGGAGGTGATCCTCTCACCTAAGTAGAAGGTTATCTTAAGTTCTCTTATTTTTGTATTGATGCCGAACGCGGATTGGCCACCGCACTTCTGTATCTTTTATATAATGAGAATGCTTCGGCTTTCGAAATATTTTATGTCTGTCCACTTTTTTCTTGTCTTTGTTCGTGCCTTAAGACTTGAATTGTTTTGTTGACCAGATCGTGAGGTACGAACCTCGGGGGAGTGGGAATCAGGAAGAGGTCTAAGTCCTCCGAGGCCAGTTACATTAGGTAGAGGATACTGTCGTCCGTCTTCGAAAAGAAGCGATGGACCGGGAAGGGGCATTCTGCTACCATATTCGAAAAGAAGCGCATGAGCTTTCTCATTTGAAGTAGTATGTTCCCGATACCAGCTTAGCTTTTGTTCGAACTTAGGGGGATACACTCTCTGGCTTGGTTGAGGAGCTTTCCTTGGATTTTGTTCTCAAGCAAATGCTTGTGGAGAGGGACTTGGAAATATATCGACTGAGGATCAAACTCGGGGAGGCGGACCAGATGTCTACATTTTGGAGTCTGTTTTCGAGGCGAGATACCTACACGGGGACAGGTTTCGGATTGAGGGCACCTGGGGATGCTTAAAGTGGAGTGATCGGGTCTTCCTATGTCGCTAGTGTTCGAGGGGGTCTTGGTTTGTCAGGGTTGGGCATCCGTCCCTTAGGGACTGATGTGGCAAACACAAGGCAAGATGTTGCTAAGGGAGATCCGGGGGGTCAGACCTTTGCACCTTGAACTTGTAATATCTCATGTAATCTAGCGAATGTATCCTTGAAGTGTACTTTTTATACCTTGATAATAAAAGTATTTGTGCATATTTCGGCCATTTCACGAGTATGTGACAACTACTCGACATAATAAATCGAAGGGCGATGCACGAGCCAATGTGCAACAAAATTTACTGACCCACTTGTGTGGGAGTTTGTGAGGGACTCGAAATACCATGCTGATGGTCGATGCACAAGACGCAAGCCAATCTGCGGGGAAATTTACGAGTGACCTGGAGTACCACGCTGAGGGGCGAGACAAGAGCCAGTTTGTAAAGAAAGTTGCGAGTTACCTGGAGTACTACGCCGAGGGGAAAAGGGCGAGGCGCGAGCCAGTTTGCGAAGAAATTCGCTAGTGACCCGGAGTACCACGTCGAGAGCGAGGAGTGAGGTGCGAGCTAGTTTGCTAAGAAATTCGCGAGTGACGCGGAGTGCCACGCCGAGGGGCGTGGCATAGGGAGCGAGCCAATTTCTTAGGGATCCTGCATGTGCGCCACACACACGTGTTCACGTGTGGTGTCACGTGTTAGGTACAGTAATCAATGCGTCTCATTTTTCTTATACATATTTTTTCTTACTCATTTTCGTTTACTTGTCTCACTTTCTTTTCTGCTTCTCCTCCTTACTCACATCGTCGTTGCCTCGTCTTTTTTCTGCAAACAAGCATGAGGACAACGAGATGCTGATAGAGAGGCGTGCGGTTCTGAAGGCAAAGGCGCAGAAGTGTCCTGCTCCCTCAGAGCCTGAGGAGCCCTCGAAGAGGAAGAAATCTTCTAGCGCCACCAAGGCGGTCGAGTCATTGGTGAAGCTAGAGGCTTAGAATCCTCCTACCTCATTGCTTAAAAACGTTGTAGTGCCTTCAAAACCACCTTCGCCGGCAAAGGTTTGGGTGTCTTCTTGGTCTGTAACCGAGGTGGAATTTTTGGCGGAGCATCTCAATGCTCGTGGCTGATCACCTCGCTACTCCCCGCGACCGAGCGGCTCTGAAGAAAGAGTCAGATGAGGATGTTTACGCCTACTGGACGCAGGTTGCCGTTCTGGTAAGAGCATTTGTTTATTACCGACACCTTGAGACCTCCTCCCTTTTTCTTTTATTTCAATTCACTGAAGTATACTCTCTGTTTCTTGTAGGCAGCCATCAACGAGACCGAACTAAGGCAGAGGTGTGAGGCACTCCTTCAGCGAGCTTTATTTGTCAAGGCGGGTCGGAAGGATATTATGGGTCGCAACGACGATCTCTAGCAGACGATGAGGGAGCTGAAGGAGGATTTGGCAAAGGAGATGAAGGCTCAGGAAGAGCAGTCAAATGAGAATGAGGAAAAGCTGGCATGGCAGGCGAAGGAGAGGTAGATGAAGCAGGAACATGATGAAGCCCTCAATCGTATTATCTTGGGCCAGGATGAAGGATACAACCGTGCCCTCGAGCACATTAGGGCTAAGTATCCAGATCTCGACCTCCGGGACTTTTCCTTCAAGTTGAAACTGGGCGAGGCAGCGCAGCTAGCCGGAGAGAAGCCCTCGGGGGGAGGGTTTTTGGTGACCCACGAGCCCGTCAGCTGCACCGCTCCAGCCGAAGAGGCTCTCCTCGACCCCGCCGTCGGACAGGGGCCTTCTTCCAAGTTGTAAGTTCTAAGCTTTTTATTTGTCTACGCCTTGTTGTGGATTGACCACCACCTTCTCTTGTAATATTTTCTTTAAAATAAATAAAATCCATTTGAAATGAATTTCTTTGTTTCGAATTTCCGTGTTGGGTTTCTGTAAGTTGCGAGCGACTCTGAGTACCGCGCCGGGGAAAGGGGGAGGGGGGTACAATCAAAAGCTGGTATGTGTGCGGCCCGGACTACCAAGCTGAGTAGTGAGCGGCGAGCAGAGCCTTCTCGCGATTCGGGACGCCTGGGTTTCTCGCAAAGCCGCCGCCCTCGGCTGTGGAGGGTCTTGTTCCTGTAGCTTTTTTTTCTTTTCTTTTTTGGGTCATCACGTTAGCTATCACGTGGGTTGGCTTACGTCACACTTTGCGAAAATCGATGCATCTTTTATCTTGGAGTCAAAACGTTCTCTTATCTTGAGATCTGAAATGCCCCTCCCTCTTGACCACTGAAGTGGAGATGGAGGGTTGAGATCGCTCCATGTGGATTTGCAGTTTTCGAGAAGCATCTTCCAAGAGGCCTATAAATTCCCCCATTTCTGCAAGCCTTTTTGCACACAAATCTTATGGTTGCGTTTTTTTGAATGATAGTCTTCCTGACGAGTCTTTTAGTGAGTGCATCGAATGGAATTCCAAGGGTCGAGATAGACGATGATGGGTGCCTCGGGGCTGAGTCGGGGGAATTCATCCGGCGGTCCGAGGGTTTAATCCAGAGGGGATCAGTGTCCCAGTGTAAAACTTGGGGAGATTTAGCTCAGGTTCTAAGATCTTAGATGAGACGGGACATGGGCCTTATCGCGGAACTTAGGGAGATCCACCCGAGTTTTGAGGGCCGAGGTCCAAAGGGATTGGTGCTCTCGGATTGAACTTGGGGATATTTAGCTCGGTTGGGGCCCCTCGTGGTTGCAAAAATTTTCCAACTTTCTTCTAGAATCATCAAGCCTTCATATCCCCATCGATGCTTGTGCACGACACTCTCATCACATTCTGACAGTTAGGGGTAACTGGTGCTTCGCAGTACGAAAGGTTGTTTTTGCTTATGAGCACCTAGGCGTAGTTTATTGCTTGTTCGTTTTGTGTTTGATTTGTCAACTGCGGACTGGCCACCACCCATCTTGTAATTATCTTTCATTCAATAAAAGATTTTTTTAAATTTATATATGACCTTTTTTCCAAACTTGTTTATCGAATGAATTGGTCGAGTCTCAAGGGGCATATTGAACCATCATGTTGGAGTGGCACGCGAGTGACCCTGATTGCCTTGTCGAGAGGGAGGCATGGGCTGAGTGACTTGGCGAGAAAAATCATTGAGTGACCCGAAGTACCACACTGAGAGACGAGGTTCGGGACAAGATGACTTAGCGAGGAAAACTCGCGAGTGACCCTAAGTACCATGCCGAGGGGCGAGGTTCGGGACTAAATGACTGCGAGAAAAACTCGCAAGTGACCCAGAGTACCACGTCGATGGGCGAAGTTCGAGACTACGTGACTTTGAGAGAAAAGCTCGCGAGTGACCCAGAGTACCTCGTCGAGGGGCGAAGTTCGGGGACTCAATGACTTTGTGAGGGACCCGAAGTACCACGCCGAGGAGTGAGGTCCGTGACTAAATGACTTTGCGAAAATAATTCGTGAATGATCCAGAATACCTCGTCGATGGGCGATGTCCGGGACTAAATGAATTTGAGAGAAAAGTTCGTGAGTGACCCAGAGTACCTCGTTAAGGGACGATGTCCGGGACTAAACGACTTAGTGAGGAAAACTCGTGAGTTACTCAGAGTACTTCGCCGAAGGTCGAGGCCAAGTGAAGCTGTGAACATATTGCATGCGGCTCGAAGTCCTTGTCAACAGGCGAGTGACCCAAATTTGACAAAGTTTGGAAACTGGGTGAATTGGAATGAAGTTTTATTCATTGGCTATCAATAGGCGAGCGCTTATTACATTTGTTGGCTTTTTATGGCCTTATTACAAGCTTAGAGCATTAGAACCCTTCATGGAACTTCATTAACTGCATTCCAAGTTCTCTTGATCACCATGTCTCCCTGGGTCTTCAAGTCGGTAAGTCCCGGGGCAAACCACTTTGGAGACCCTGTATGGGCCTTTTCAGTTGGGAGCTAGTTTTCTCTTTTTGCTTGATTCGGAAATTTCAAGTCTCCTTAGTACCAGGTCGCCCGCCTTAATGTTAGCCGGTCGAACCTTCTTGTTATGGAACCACTCTACTCTCTGTTGTTAGATGTTTCTCCTGATGGTCGACATTTATCGCACTTCATCAAGGAGATCCAAGTTGGCCCTATGGCCGTCCAAGTACAAGTTCTTATTGAAGCACATTATCTGAGGTGACAGCAGTCCTACCTTCAGGGGGATGACAACCTCGGTCCCGAACATGAGGTTAAAAAGTGATTTGCAAATTGGAATTCTCTTGGTCGTCCGATATGACTAAAGCACGCTAGGTAGCACTTCGACCCACAATCCCTTAGGGGATTTGTCTAATTGCTTTTTAAGACATTCCAGGATCTGGCGATTGGCGTTCTTGGCCTGCCCATTAGATTGGGGGTGTGGGATAGAGGAGAACTTGCGGAACCCTTTGCTTGCGAACTAAGTAACGTTGTCAATGATTAGAATCTAGGGGATCCCAAACCGGAAAACAATATGCTTCTAGAAGGACTGTTGGGCTTGATGCACGATGATCGAGGAGGCTAAAGGCTCTGCTTCGACCCACTTCATGAAGTAATCAATGGAAATAATCAGGAAGCATCGCTAACCCGTCGCTTTAGGGAAGGGTCCGACCAAATCCATTCCCCACATGGTAAAGGGAGTTGGGCTTGCCAGTAATTTGAATTCTTCCTGGGGAACGTGCATGATGGAGGAAAACCTTTGACATGAACTGCATTTTCGGACAAGGTCCTGAGTGTCATGTAGTAGAGTTGGTCAGTAATATCCATGGTTGAGGATCTTCCTTGCAAGCGACCTGCCGCCCAAGTGGCAGCTACCGGCTCTTCCATGTATTTCTTCCAGTGCATATCAGGATTCCTCTAGGATCAGACATCGGAGGTAAAGCCAATGGCCGGCTTTTGTCTATGATCACTTGAATAGTACACCTTCATTGAGCAAAAATCTCTCAGCCTTGACTTAGACCTTCCACACTTCAAATGGTTCCCTTGGCAGTTCACCTTTCTTCAGAAAGTTTAGGATTGGTTCCATCCATGTTGTTGACTATGTTAGCGGTTCGATCCATAGGATTTGGGTTCTCCCTGTTGATGCTAGGTCGGACGAGGACCTTTACCAGTACTGTGCGCAAGACCCTAAAAGGAGAAGGATGCCAGCTTGGACAATGCATCGGCATGTCTATTCTGATCTCTAGGGATTCGGATGACTAAAGCTTCCTCGAAGTCCACCAAGAGTAGTCTAACATGGGACATATACTGAATCATACGGGTTTCGCAAGCCTCGTATTCCCCGCAGATCTGGTTGACCACAAGCTGAGAATTGCTGAAGGCCTCGACCTGTTTACGGCTTTGCGAGCCAGGAAGAGTTCAGTGATTAGTGCTTCGTACTCGACCTCGTTGTTAGAGGCCCAAAAGTTAAGGTGCAAGGAGTACTGGAGGGCAAAGTTGTATGGACCATTCAATATCACACTTGCCCCGCTTCCTTCTTCGTAGGAGGAACCATCCCCATAGAGCTCCCATAATGGTTGTTCCTCCTGAACCTTGGATGACTCAGGGATAGTGCATTCGGTGATGAACTCGGCGAGTGCCTAACCCTTGATGGCGGTTCTTTTCTTATAACTGATGTGCTGACTGAGCTTGATAAATCATTTAATCAATCGTCCAGAATTCTCTGGCTTGTTAGAACCTGCTTCAGAGGATAGTCCATGTTAGAACCTGCTTCCATGCCGCCATAACCAGGGTATATACTATTTTCTTTATTTTAACATAACGGAGCTCGGCATCGTAGTGCACTTTGCTCACATAATATATGAGTTTCTGCGCCCCATCATCTTCTCAAACCAGGACTGCGCTGAGGGCATGCTCGAATGCTGCCAAGTAGAGATAGATGACTTCATCCAGCTCAGGTTTGATGAGTTGAGGGGGGTTGGCGATATACTCCTTCAGTTGGATGAAGGCCTGCTGCTGGGGTTCTCCCCCACTTGAAGTTCTTTGCCCCTCGGAGGGCCTTGAAGAAGGGGAGAGATTTCTCCCAGGATTTCGAGAGAAAATGCCCAATTACGGCAAGTCAGCCTGTGAGCCTCTGAACTTCTTTGATGTTCGTAGGAGGGGCCATGTCCAGGATAGCTTGAATCTTTACTGAGTTTGCCTCTTACTCTCGTGGGCTGACAAAAAAGCTTAGGAATATTTCCCGAGGTCATGCCAAAGGCGCGCTTAGATGAGTTAAGCCTCATGTTATTCTTCCTTAAGATGTTGAAGGTCTCCTCGAGGTCCTTCACGTGATCTGCATCTCTGAGGCTCTTGACGAGCATGTTGTCCACGTATACCTTTATGTTTCGGCCGATTTGTTCCTTGAAGACCTTGTTCACCAACCTTTAATAGGTGGCTCTCGTGTTGTTTAAGTCGAAGGGCATAACGCGGTAGCAGTAGAGTCCGTGACATGTGACGAAAGATGTTTTCGGGATATCAGGAGGTAACAACCGGATTTGGTTGTACCCGGAGAAGACGTCCATGAAGCTCAGGAGTTCGTGTCCTGATGTTGCATTGATCAGAGCATCAATACTCAGAAGAGGGAAGGGGTCTTTCGGACACGCCTTATTGAGCTCCGTGAAGTCGATACAGATCCTTCATTTTCTGCTAGCCTTTTTCACCATCACTACATTCGCCAACCATTCCGGATAGTTGACCTCCAAGATAAAATGGGTGGAAATGAGCTTATTGACTTCTTCCTTTACTACCTTCTGTCTCTCGGGCGGGAACTTTTGGCGCCTTTGTTGTACCGGTTTAAAATCCGGTTTAACACTCAACTTGTGCTTGATCAGTTCCTCCGAGTTGCCCGACATGTCCGAAGGAGTCCATACAAACATGCCCTGGTTATGTCGGACTCTGCTAATGATCTCCTTGAGACCAGAAGGCATGGCTTTGCTCACTTGAAACCACTTGGTCTCATCTATTTCAGAGAAGAGACTTTCTTCTAGTTCATCAACTGGCTCGGAGCCAATCAAGCTTCTATCACTAGAGAGTTCGACCACATCGAGAGGAAGAGCCGAGCCCCCCACTATGGCGGTGTAGCATGCTTGGGCGGCCTTTTGATTGCTCTTCACAACCCAACCCTCGCCCCCGTGAGAACTTCATTCTCATAGGCCGAGGGTACGGCTTGGAGAGTCACAATGCCGGGATGCCCGAGAATGGCGTTATAGGCTGCTTTGACGCCAACCACCATGAAGTCCATGGGTTCGGTTTAGGTGGCTGGGGATTTTTCCACAATAACATCCAGAGTGATGATCCCCTCGATTTGGACCGGAGTATCAGAGAAACCATGGAGGGAGTAACCCGCGGGCTTTAGCCTCTAGTAGGAAAGTTTCTGTTGGATTTCGAGGTTTACAACAGAGTAATAGGCAGCGGAAAAATACAAAAAAAAAAATCTAAAACCCAGCCATGGATCCATACAAAAATCATAAAATGTGTTAGGAGTTTTTACCTCGACGATGGAACGACTATTTCCACATTCTGCCAATCGTGAGCACTGCAACGTTGCGGTGCCTCTACGACAACAAAATTGGGCTCTCCCTCACACCGCGGTGCTAGCTGCTGGAAGGGGATGTTCCTCTTGCTCTCGCGCTCACTTTCTGTGATGGCTAGGTTTTTTTTTTGTTCATTTTCCATATATATATATAGCAGAAATCCACCCAACTGTCTGGCTCACAATCTAACCTAGGTCGAATTCACGTGTGGGCCTTCTAATTTTGGTTGGCCCATTTAATCCAATTAATTTTCCAACCAATATTGGGAGTCCAAGTCTTACTCGGATTCCTAATTAAATTCATCTTATGAATTTAAATCCCAATTTCGATCCATTCTAAATGTGTGACCCTGTATGTTCCCATTTCGTTGATAGTAATGCTAAAATTCTATTTTAGTGTTACAAATAGTGAGCGGTATCTAGCAATACATCACTTCTACCAAGTAACGAGAATGCCAGTGATTTGACATAATCTATCCGTGACCAATGTTATCATATAGTCTAGTCCTTGTATCTAGATATCTTAATTGACCACAAGACATGGAGCGTGTCATCCTTATGTAGTTCAATCTTTGGTTTCTTGATGTCTAAGTAGACTTGTTAAAACAAATGAGATCAATATCTTGTTAGGTTTTGAAGGCAAACACAGATTAAATATATAGCGAAAAAATTACAAAAATATCGAAACCTAGCCATGGATCCATGCGAAAACCATAAATCGTGTTAAGAGTTATACCTTGAAGATGGATCTGTTGTCTTCACAATATGCCGATAACAACACTAGAATATTGCGGTGCCTCTATGGTATCCACACGAACAGAATGAAAAACGGCTATCCCTCAGACTGCAGTGCTAGCTACGGGACGGGGATGTTCCTCCTCACGATCTCTCTCTCTCTCTCTTTCTCTCTCTCTCTCTCTCTCTCTCTCTCTCTCTCTCTCACACACACACACACACTTTCTGTGATGGCTAGGGTTTTTTCACGTGTGTCTTTTCCACATATACATATCATATATATAAGTGCAGAAAACCAACCTTAAGAGAGTAATGAGGTTGTTGGGATCACAATCTGACCTGTGTCATATTCGTGTGTGGGCCTTTGAACTCTCGTCAGCCCATTTAATCTAATTAAATGTCCCAACAATGTCAGGAGTTCAAGTCTTACTAGGATCCCTAATTAAATTCATCTTATGAATTTAAATCCCAATTTCGATTCATTCTAAAAGTGTGACCCTGTAGGTTCCTATTACGTTGACGGTAATACTAAAATCATAATCTAGTAACAATGAGCAGTATCTAGCAATTCATCACTGCTACTCAAGTAACAGGAATGTCAGTGATTTGACATAACCTATTCGTGACCAATTTACCATGAAGTCTAGTCCCTTTGTCTATACATCTTAATTGACCACAAGGCATAGAGCGTGTCACCCTTGTATAGTTCAATCTTTGGTTTCTTGATGTCCGAGTAAACTTACTAAAACAAATGAGATCAATATCTCATATTGACTCATTTGAGCACGGTCATGCATTTTGCGGTCTCACTCAATCAAGGGGCCCTTAGATATCACTCCTGATATCCTATCTAAGTCACTCACATCCCTCAGTATGATTTGTAGTATATCCAATAGTCGACTTTATAATCACCTTATTACAAGCAATATTTGACGACATTAAAACATATAGCTTCTCATATAGAAAACTGTAGTGACTTCAAGTCAAAGGACTACGTACATCATGGTCACTGTGAAAACTGCTTATGACACTCACGTAATGATCCATGCAACGTTCTCATGGTGGGTCAATCCAGTATATTATTACTCTAATATATACCAATGTGAAGACTTGATATCTCATATTCATGCCCCGTGAGAATGGTCATCAATCTACGCACACACTAGTTTCTATGTATTTTCGTTGTCCTAATTCACAATAATACTTGGCTAGGGCCATTTAAAAATAGTGTTCTAATTTCAGCCAATAGGATCTCATAATCAAGTCATGCACTTGATATCCATGACATTAAACTTACTATTCTAAGGACTTCATTATGTTTATTTAATTCACAATAAATAACATAATAACTGAAATACTTATATATGAAATAAATGTCATGAAACAATGTAAACCACTAATGTCAATACACAACTGGCCTCTAGGGCATACACCAACATATCTCATACTGTCTCATTTGAGCACGGCCATGTATTTTGCAGTCTCACTCAATAAAGGGGCCTAAAGATTTCGCTCCTGTTATGTAAGAGGAACAATCTTATCTAAGTCACTCACATTCCTCCGCATGATTCATAGTATGTCCAATAGCTGACTTTATAATCACCTTATCACAGGTGACATTTGACGGTATTAAAACATATAACTTCTCATGTAGGGAACCGTAGTGACTTAGTCAAAGGACCACGTACACCATGGTCACTGTGAGAATCGCTCATGACACTCACATAATGATCCATGTAGCGTTCTCATGGTGGGTCAGTCCAGTACATTATTACTCTAATATGTACCCATGTGAATACTTGATATCTCATATCCATGACCCGTGAGATATGGTCATCAGTTTACGCACATACTTGTCTCTATGTATTATTGTTGTCCTAATTCACAATAATACTTGAGTAGATACATTTAAGAATAGTGTTCTGATTTCAACCAATATGATCTCACAATCAAGTCATGCACTTGATGTCCCATGATATTTTTTGATGTATCGGATAGCGCCAACCGGCTCCAGCCATCAAAAATATATTAATCAAAAATCAGAGTTAAAATACAAGTAAATAATCTGAGGCTTTACAAGATGTAAAACAAAACAATGAGGACCAAAAATACAAATACAGACTAAGGCTGACAGCAAATAGTGCTAATTTAAAAGAGCAATCGAAAATGATTAAGGAGACGCCTTCCTGCCTTCGAACATACCGAAGCTGACCCCCCTCCGGTGCTCTCTTGAAGAAAACCAGTCGGCGAGGAGTTGAGGCTAATCCGAGAGTCCTTCGATACAAACACTGGGACACCTCGAGGGAGTGACAAAGGAAATGCCGGGTGTGAGCCAGGAGCAACAGCGAAGTGCTCTCGCAATACTAGCAGACCCAATGGACTATCGTCCTTCTACCACATCAGTGATAAATATTGGTGAGTCAATACGTCTACACACCCAATAATAATTAGACACACCCGATCGACTACTAGCAAAAATTAGAAAGAGAAGCTAGCATCCATGAATCTTCCGGAATAACTGCCAACCCATCAAAGCAACACAATGCTCCCAGAGGAGCAAAGGCTGGAAGAAAATTAGGGTGCAGGGAGAAGCCCGATCCCCTTCCTCTCCCAAAAAATAAAACATCCCACTGATCACTACACATTCGGAGCCAAACAAAAGAACACCGGAGTGCCTCAACACCCTGCAAAACCCACTATGGAAGGGAAAACACTAGAATCAGCTTTTCAAAAGCAGAGAGACAAAACCACTGAGCAATGAATCAAGCTTTCGCAGATTATCACTTCAATTGATTCGGATAATCGACTTGAGACAGTAATCCATTGCCCACATTACCATCATCCCTAAGTTGCCTCAACAATGGCAAGACAATATCAACCGCGAGACAACCAAAAAAACTTAGAACTTTTAGTTAAAGAAGGAAGAAGTTAACAGTAAAATAACAGAAGTAAAGAAGTCAGCCATATAACATTAAGAACATGCAGGTTAAGAGGTCATGGAGCTCCCTAACTCCCAAAGTTACAACCGGCCTCATCAAAACTAAGTAATTTACCAGCATAGCAACAATAGTAAGCAGGTGCGATAACAAAATAAGCCTCAGCTCGGGATCGGTCGAAGAGCTCGCACCACACTCCTAACAAAATGGTGGTAATCACCCTTCCAAAATAAACCTGATAACGTAACCAACTGAGCACTGGACTGCACATTCATCTCTGCAAGCCAAAATAGTTGAAATGGAGTCATACCAATTAATGTTCGCAAAGACATAGAACAATAATAGAGGAGAAGATCGTCATCACTAAGAATTGATCATCATCACTAAGAATTGATGACTAAGGATAAAGCAAAGCTTAAGTGTGCAGCAGTTATGTAAATACAGGTAAATACTCGATGCGAAAACATAAAAAAACATTAGATGGCATTAAAACTTCGAAGACAATGAGATGCGTTAATTAATTTGTGAAATAATAGAGCATCCTTGGTTTCGCGAGTTAGAGAGGAAGACCAAAAATCAAATAGGAATAAGAATTCGTCGTAAATAGAACGGGCTGATGAAGCCTTTTGATGGAAGATTCTTTTGTTTCTTTCCATCCACGTAATCCAGACAATAATCTGAAAAGACAAATACCACGATTTGTGATATTTGCAATTCGCAGGAAGTTTAGTCCAGCAGTCGGATAGTTTGGAAGGAATAACTGACACTTCCCGAGCTAGTGATGTAATTTTCTAGAGCGCACTGGTAAGGTCGCAACTCACGAATAAGTGGTCCGCATTTTCTGCTTGTGATGAGCAAAGAGGACATAATTGACCCCATACTAAATTTCTCTTATTGAGAACATCAACAGTAAGAAGCTTATTGTTGAGCGCTAACCACGAAAGGATTTTCACCTTAAGCGGGGCGCAGGATTTCCACACAAGATCATGGAAAGGCGATAAGATACCTCTAAAATTAAAGAATCAATAGAAAGATTGAACCGAGAATGTTCTTGACGTATTCCAACGCTAGTACAATTCTTCTTTGTCCCTCCAAACAAAATTGTTGAGAACGGAGAGAAAATTGTCAAGCTCAGTGACTAAATGGGGAGGAATATCGGACGAAAGGTTAATAAGCCACTGCCTTTGTTGATTGGAGGTGGTGTACGACTCGATCACTGAAGCAGCGGGGTAGGAAGCGAGACGGAAGATAGCCGGGAAAGCGGTGGCCAACGTAGTGTTACCGATCCAGAGATCGGTCCAAAATCTGGCCATGGCTCCGTTGGAACATGCATGGGCTATGCCATAACGGAAAGCTACCGCCCCTTTCCACACCCCCTTCCAGAAATGAGAGGCGTTACGATGGGCGTTGGGTAGCAAGCTCCACCAATTATCAACCGAAAAGTATCTGTCTTTGATACTGATGATCCAGGGTAAATCCTCGACTTTGAGAAATCTCCAGATCCATTTACCCAGAAGCACCAAATTCTGATGTCTAAGATTCAAAACCCCTAAACCTCCAGCTTCTTTAAAGGAACAAATGAGTTTCCAATTACACAGATGCGAACCAGGCTTGTGAATAGGGGATCCAGACCAGAAGAAATTACTTCTAATCTGATCGATCCTCTTGATAACCCAAGAAGGCAAGAAGTAGAAGGACATCATGTAAAGAGGGATCGCCGATAGGACTGAATTGAGGAGTATCAATCTACCTCCTCGAGAAAGAAGTTTCCCCGACCAGATTGATAATTTGGCTTCGACCTTATCGATCATGGGGGACCAATCCGATCTGTGCAATTTACCCCATCTGAGTTGAATACCCAGATACGTTATTGGGAAAGATGCTGTCGGACAGTTAAAGAAATTTGAAATTTCATCTTGTCTGTTGGGCGATCCCCCTAACCAAAGAACGGACGATTTTTGAAAATTGATCGATAACCCTGAGGCTAATCGAAACAGTAGAGAAGAAGCTTGAGATTTCTAAGAGAATGAACGTTTGGTTTGGCAAATATAATTGTGTCGTCCGCGTACTGCAGATTCAGTACTCCATGGAAATTGCGGGAGTTCCCCAGACCTTCAATGACCTGGGCTTCCCAGGCGTTACGAAGGAGTTTACTGAATACATCTGCTACCAGCGAGAACAGTAGCGACAAAAGAGGGTCTCCTTGCCTAAGTCCACATTTAATTTTAAATTTGTTGCCTTCCGCACCATTGATAAGGATCGACGATGTTCCGGCAAAAAGGCTTGATTTAATCTAAGCTATCCATTTGGGTCCAAAGCCCCTATGATAAAGAATATCAAAGAGAAAATCCCAACTGACGTTGTCGTATGCTTTTTGAAAGTCTAATTTAAGAAGAATACCTTCTGAATTAGTTTTGTGACAAAGAGAAATAACCTCTTGGGCTGATGCAATGCTATCGAGGATGAAACGATCCTTGATAAAATCCGATTGGGCCGGATCGATGAGAGGGGAGATAACATCGCTGAGTCTAGCAGACAGAACCTTCATTATGATCTTGAAAGTGGTGTTGATCAAACTAATTGGTCTGAAATTAGCCACAGAATTCGCTCCCATAATTTTGGGAATGAGAACAATGTGAGCGTAGTTGATACGGTCGAAGGAGAAAGAGCCTAGATGGAGCTCTATGAACATACAGAAAAGGTCATCTTTTAACCAATTCCAGAATTTTTGAAAAAAGAAAGCCGGAAAACCATCCGGTCCCGGAGCAGCATCGCTTTTTAATGAAAAAACCGCCGATTTGATTTCCTCCATGGAAAACGGAGCCTCAAGAGACGACAGGTCGAAATCTTGTGGCCCGTACAGGTGGTTCCAATCAAGTGTGATTGCTCTATGCTTAGGAGAGCCAATGAGATTTTTGTAGAAAGAGAGGAATGCCTGATGAATTTCATTGTCTGTAGAAAATTCTATGCCGTTGCTTATGATAGACGAAATACGGTTGCTTTTTTGTCTGTGGGAAGCAAAATTGTGGAAGAAAGCAGTATTGCAGTCTCCCTCTTTGAGCCATCGAAATTTGGCTCTCTGAGCCCATTTCAGATGGTCAAGACGCAGAATTTCGGAAAATTCCTGTTTGCAAGAAAGCCTTTTCTCAAACATCGCTTCAGAAATATCGCCTTGTTCCTCCATCTTATCAATCGATTCAATGGAGGCAAGGTAAAATTTTTTAAGAAAGTTAGTATTGGACTGTCTTTCGTTGCGCCAAATTTTACAGCCGAATTTGATGGCATGAAGTTTGAGGAGGATGGAACCTAGCCCAGAGGATCCGGAAACGGCTGACAAGCATTGAACGATCAGGTTAACCAAAATTTGGTCTTGTAACCAAAATTTTTCGAATCTGAATTTGTGATGATGCGGGAAGGGGAAATTAGAGTACAGAGCAATGGGGATGTGGTCAGAAGAGGGATTGGGTAGAGCCTTGGCGAAAGTACCATGAAATTGGTTTATCCATTTATGGGAAACCAATAATCGATCAAGTTTGGCCAATGTCGGGTGATGTCGGAGGTTGGACCAAGTGAATGATCTGCCCGAGATCAGGATGTCAGAAAGCTGAAGCAAGCGAATACAGTCATTGAACTTAGCGGAAAGGTGATCAAGATGGGAATCATTCGACCTTTCGGATGCGAATCTGGTAACATTAAAGTCGCCACAGATAATACTGAGATCGTTAGAATATGGAAGGAGCTCTTGGAATTCATTCCAATGCGCTTGACGGCCCTTCGACGAAGAGGGACCGTAAACCGAGATCACCGTTAACTGGGCATCCAGAATTACCCAGTGAAGTTGGACAATCAGGAAGAACCTGAGATGCTTAACCGTTATCAGAGAGAAAACCGCTTCTTTGAAGCCAAGAAGAATACCTCCCCTAGATCCTATGGCGTTCAAAGCAATCCATTTAGAGATTGAGGATCCTCCAATAGATCTAAGAATAGAAGGAGAGGGAGATGCTAGTTTAGTTTCTTGAATGGTGATGAGATCATAGTGAGATGTCGAGATGAGATGATAAATCGCCCTTTGTTTGACTGGGCAATTAAGCCCCTTGATGTTCCAAGACAAACTAATCATCAACACTTTTGTGCTCCCAAACTCTTATACGTTCTTTATCCCTAATGGCAAAAGCCATCGAGGCGGGGGAGGCTTGGGTAAGAAACCCTAACTCCATCGATGAATTAATGAGTTCGTGATCTGATAACGAATCAAATTGAAATTGGAATATAGATCCTAACGGCATTGTGCCCGAACAGGGAGCCGCCAGCTCCTTCCGTTCATGGCACGTCGAGAACTGCGAGCTAGATACCCTATTCTCAAAGGAGGTCGTAGCGCTCGAAGCGGCTTTAGCCAAAAGCCGCGCGCTGGATCTAATAACACGGGGAGATGGTTTGTGGTCCAGCACGGCGACATCTTCCTGTCTCACGTGCGGCTCATCTAGCGTCTCAAGGGAATTATTAACTGTTTTTATGATGGGATCTATATTAATGAGCATCCCTTCAGCAGTTAGAGTAGGTATCAGCGGCTGTTCAATGAACGAAACCCCCTCATCTACCTGCTCAGTTCCTATAGAAGGAAACTTGGGTAATGAAAGTTCCAGAATCGCTTTCATAGCAATGTAAAGGTCGGGAGATACAAAGACGTTCTCTCCCGACATCAAATAGTACGTTATAGACTTCCGAAAAGGGTTATAGATACGGCCAAAAAAATCGCAGTAATGATATACCCGAATCGCAGCCAGAGAGAAACAATAGCTATCAAAAAAGGAATTAAAAACAGGATAATACACCTTTAAAGAAGAGATGTCCCGCTTCCGATCCTTCTCCTCATCATCTAACAGATCATCATGATCAATCCAGTCACTCGCCTTGGATTGAGGAGAACTAGAGACCTTAATTGGAGGTAACTTTGGATCTTTGGCAGTGATCGATGCGAAGTGAGCTTTCTCTGGAATTTTTCCCAATCAGTTTCAAAGTGTGGGTTGATTTCCCACTGAGGCCATGGAGAAGAGGATGTAGGTTGGGTAGAAGTCGCAGGGACAGCGATCGAAACACTGGTGACAGGGGTAGCCAGGCTCTTGCTAACCTTCAAGGCGCTGGTGGGAGAAGAAGAAAGTACTTTCGGAGGAGCGGAGGTGGGAATCAGCTTTTTACCTGTTTGGCTAGAGGGGAGATCAGGATTGATCCACACCAAATTGGGAGGTTTGGAGGGGGAGATCTTCGAACAGGCCATGAGAGGGAGAGACTTACTGGGAGTGGATTGTTTTTTCTTAGTAGAGAACTTGTTACCCCCCTTCCATAATGATTTCGAAGAGGCTGTTGAACCCGGATGGAAAGGAGCGGGAGAGCTAGTAGGATTGGAAATAGCCTTCGGAGGAGCAGGGGTAGGCACAGGTGCCGAGGCACCAGCGGTCACTGAGTTATGATATTGAACAGTGACCAGGAATGAGACTTTGCCATCTTCAAGCACGAAAGCTTCGATGCGCTTATGATGCTCCGATATGTTGAATGAAGCTTCCACTTGCAAACATCCCGAAGCAAGTTTAGCTGAGGAAAAGATACTAATAATCTCACCAATGCAGTTAGCCATGATACCGATTGTGCGTAAAGTATCACAAAATGGGGGAAGTCCCAGGAACGTCACTTTAGTGGGCGATGAGGGGGATTTGACGGTTGGAGGCACCACCTGAACCCATCTTCGAATTGAAAGAGTGATCGAACCAATAGCTAGCGATGCGTTCTCAATCAAGTCAAGAAGTAATTTGGGAGAAGGGCAGCTGATGACGATGTCACCATTCGAGCATGATCCACGAAACCAGTCCCAATCCTTCACATTGCAAGAACTGCTCAGGAAAGCATTGAGAGTGAAGATGGGGATGGTACCTCCGTGAAAAGAAATCGCTCCATAGGTATCGAAGAACTTCAGCCGGTCTGAAAGTTCCGATCTAGGAATGAAGACGTGCGATAAGGTCGGACTGGATGGGGGTGCCAGATTAGGCTTTGGAATGGGAGTAGCCAAAGCAACAGTCTCCGGTAGGCGATTGTGAAGAGAAGGAGTAGGGAGTAGAGGTGATTTGGGAGACGGTTTGAGCTTTTTAGCTTTGTCGACAACAGCACTGGCCAACTTACGTTGGAGAGCAGGGAAATCAAGCGCTGCCAACACTGGCTCAGCGATAGGGACTCCCAGGGTAACCCCAAGTAACTTCTGAAGGGCAAAACATCTGGGTCGAGAGTGACCCGCCTTGAGACAGAAGAGGCATTTCATGGTGGAAAGGCAGAATTTTTTAATGTGCCCAGATCGAAAACAATTAAAGCATATAATGGGGGAGCGGGAGCGATGAGAAGAAGATGAAAGAGATGTAGAAGAAGATAGAGGGGAGAATGAGCGGGATATTTGCTGGTGGGAAGCTCTTAGAAGCTTCTCATCCCTGGGCCAGATGGGCCTAGTCGTATTCGGCCTCCCTAGAGAACAGTCCTCACTATTAATTCTTTTTTTATGTTTTTTAACCACCTCGACCCATGATTGATCCATGGACCGCCAAGAATAGATTGCAAAAGAGAAGCCCACAGTAAAAAAAAATGGACAAAAATTGGCGACCAGTTGCAAGGAGATCGCAGGGAGCAAGAACGCTAGAAATGACTACTGGGAGGCAGACAAAGCCAGCAATCTCTGACGAAGAGAGTAATAGGAGAAGTAATACTGGGCTACGCTATTGCAATAGCAGTCCGAAGTGATCAGCTCACTATTGAACCTCTGAGCCGGACCTCGGTAAGAAAGCCCCAGAGACCAGATCTAATAGACGATCCAGATCAGGGAGAAATACTGTAATCAGTAAGGGGAAGAGGAGAAAATGTATACTAGGAAACAGTCGAGCAACTAAATAACTATCACACCAGTGAGAAACGCACTGGAGAGCCTAGATACCCAAACACCGACACCACAAAAATATGCCTCTCAACTAAAAATCGCGCCGCGATAGTGGCTAGTGGAGAGAACCAGGAGAAACTTACAGTGTCGGGAAGCCTCTGAAATAAAACCTGGGGCGGGCCTTCTGGAGAGGGAGGCGAGGCTTTACTGCGGAACTACTTCCAGGTGCGAGCGAGACGATGAGACGATCAAAACACGGAAGCACTGCTGCTGGCACTCTTAAAGAGCGAGACGCCCAAGGACGATAGAGAACACCTAACGGGAAAAGGGGGGGCGTGACACCACTCCGGACACAGGGGAGGGGGGAAAGGGTTGAGGTAGGGGAGGAAAAAGGGGATAAGGAAAAAATCGACGAGACGAAGGGAAAAAAGATAAGGGTTTGGAGATTGTGAGGAGCTGAGGAGATTTAAAGAAGGAGGATGGGGGAGAGGGGGGCAGGATTTGCCGGATCTAGTGGAATTTGGATCAAAGGGAGAGCTGAGGAGCGTAGTCAAAAGATTAGTCCTCATTATTGATGTCCCATGATATTGAACCTACTATTCTAAGGACTTTATTATTATATTCGTATAATCACAATAAACAACATAATAAATAAAATGCCTCATATATGAAATAAATATCATGATCCAATGTAAACTAGCAAGGTCAATATAAGACT
This sequence comes from Hemerocallis citrina, assembly GCA_017893485.1. Lineage (NCBI taxonomy): Eukaryota > Viridiplantae > Streptophyta > Magnoliopsida > Asparagales > Asphodelaceae > Hemerocallis > Hemerocallis citrina. The sequence goes on along the minus strand of CM030365.1, from coordinate 9,279,220 downwards.
GGCCTGTAGGGCATACACCAACAGTTTCAGCCCCTCGAAGGCGGCGAGGAGCAAGATGTTGACAGAGCTACCATTTTCCACGAGGATGTGCCAAACTTCGTGGTTCGCCAAACCGATGTTGATAATTAGGGCATTGCAATGAGAGGTTCAGACACCTTCAAGATCTTCATTCGAGAACGAGACGGGGAGTCTGTGACATCGGGGAGGAGGACAGTTATGGACCGAGTTCACCTCCCAGACAAACGCCCTTGCAAGAAGAGTTGGAATCCCCCCCCCCCCCCCGGTCCTCCGTGTATAGAGCAGAGGATGACCATTCTTTCGGAGTCCTAAGGTTCAGAGTTCGCCACCGGACGATTAATAGACCCTCGAGGAGGGGAGAGGTTCTTTGGTCTTTCCGAGTGAATTTAGACAAGTATTCCCTATGGATAAGGGATTCAATCTCGTCTTTTAGTGCATGAAAATTATCGGTCTCATGATCATGGTCTCGGTGAAACCGATAGTAGAACCTTATGTCCCTCTTCTTGTTCCTGGTGTTCGACCGCGAGGGGGAGGGAGTGTTGGATCAACCATTCTTCTTATACTTTCATGAGGATAGCGGAGACACTTGCATTGAGCGGAGCGAACTTCTCGAACCGGGGTGCTGAGGGAGGATGCCTCTATCCAGGGGCATCCTTCTAAGACTTCTTCTGCACCTCAAAACTATCAATTTTCCTTTTTCCTTGGCAGGAGATTCTTTCCGGCTTCCGAATGTAAGACCTCCACGGCTCGGATGTATTTCTGACTTCAGAGCAGAAGGTCGGGGAAATCCAATGGAGACTTTTTAGCCACGAGGTCTTCAAGAGGTCGTGCCGGATGTTGTGCCTAAAGGTAGCTACCGCGACCCTGGCATCAAGGGAAGAGATGGACATGTCCTTCGCAGTGAACCTCTTAAGGAAGTCTCGGAGGAACTCTTTGCCTTTTTGTTTTAAATCGAGCAGGGAGGTGCTCGTCTTTTCGGCCTTACGGCTAGTTACAGAATGGGCGAGGAAGCTCTCATCGAGCTGGTTGAATGAGAATATTAAGTTTGGGGCTAGTCTGGAGTATCACTCTCTCGCGGAGCCCCACAACGTGGCAGGGAATGCATGACAGAGCAGGGCATCTGAGGTGCTGTGAATCATTATGATGGTTTTAAACCCTCTCAATATGATCAGCTGGGTCTGATTCCCCATTGTAGGCCTTGAATGCTGGGGCTTGAAGCTCATCAGGACGAGGGCTTCGAGGATGTAGGAGGAGAAGGAAGGCTAGATCGGGCGGTACCCTCTATTGGACTATCTCCCGGATATCTTTATTTGGATCAGCCGGTCCTCCATCTCCTGTAGTCATTTCAGAATTGCATCTTCTCATCCGTCGTATCGGGTTGACACGTTGTAACACTTGTCTTTTAAAAATCCTTCAATATTTGGTTTTATATTTTAATTTTAGTTTATCTATGATTTGGAGTATATTTTCTTATATTAATTGGTTTATTCTATTTTATAGTGATTAATTTGGAGTTTGGGGTTGAAAATAACCATTGAGTTATTTCATTTATGGGATATTGGGCTTAAGCCCATAAACCATAACCCTATAACCATTATTTAAGAGATCACATATTTACCAGATTGCCACCCCTTCATTTTCTTCTTTCCTTCTTCTCTTCTGGACCGAAATCGAAACTCCCCTCCCCTAACCCATTTCTAGGGTTTTTGCATTCCTCTCATTTCTCCAAAATTCCCAAATCTCGACACTAATTCCCTCATAGATCCCACCTTTTTAGGCTTACGTTTTCCAATCCCGATCGCGATGTTGGACGACGAGGCGCAGGGGGAGAAGGAGCTCGATTTTTTGTCTCCCGATGTCGTCACCTAGTACAAGACCGCCGTCGAGATCGTCAACAGATTTTGGTGGAGTTTTGGGTGCTCATCTACGTGGTGGTGTTGATTTGTGGAGAGAACTCCATTAAGGTATATATCTAATGGTATCTTTGTATATTGACTTCTATGCTTTTCATTTCGTTTGATAAAAACTATGTTAGGATGATGCTTAGAGTATGTGTAGCATACTTAGGGTGAATAATTGCAGTGTTAATAGTGATAATATTGAAATTTTATAAAACTAGGGTTTGAGTTTAGGGAAGGAATAGAAAATTATATTTCTGTTATGCTCATAATTGTTTTGGACTGTGTGGGGTATTATGAGGTTATTTATGACGTATGAATAAGATCCGATGTAAATTTAGGCGTAAATATAATGTGTTTTGAAATAATGGCTAATGAGTCTATAATTCCTAAATAGGTGTGTAAAATGTGAGCTTTGGTTAGCGACTGGGCGAGCGTCGAGTGTATTCCTGTCAGTTCGTCAGGTGAGTATGATCCTCCTAGATATATTTTATGTCGTGGAAAAATATTAGGGTCGGATGACTAATTTATGGAGAATATGGAATTTCAAATAGTTGAAATCGTGTATGGGGTGCTTTAGCATGATTTTGAATGTTTTGTGCTTTTAGTTATAAATGAGAATTATGTATGATGAGATACATGGCATGGTGTATGTATGATATGTGATCATATGATGTGATAATATGATGAGATGCATGATATGGTGTATGTATGATATGCGGGAGATATATGGGAATTATATATGATAAAATGATGTGCTTAATGACTTGGTGTGTGTATAATATGTGGGTAAAGGTGATTATTTATATATGATGATATGATGAGATAAATGAGGTGATGTATGTATGATGTGTGATATTATGATGTGATAATATGATAAAATAAATAGTATGTGTATAAGACTATATGGAGATTTATGATAATCATATATGGAGCAATGACATTACAAACATGGGTGAGTGTGTATGGTGATATTTTTATATTATGGAGAGATGGCAATACAAATGTATATGCCTTGTGATATACTTATATACGGAGATATAAAGGAGATATACTTATATACGGAGATATAAAGGAGATATACTTATATACGGAGATATTAAGGAGATATTTTAATATTGCAGTGCTGCACAATCTCGCAGGGGTTTGGGCTAGACCCCACCTGCACAGGTTTCACCTGGAGATAGGATATATATATATATATACCCAAGTTATACTTGGGAGGACTTTTTCCCTGGTTGGTATAGAGCCAGGAGGAAAACGTAGCCTCAGATGCGTAAGACCTATGTGGCAGCGATCCACGTGTTATACCCAAGTTCTATTTGGGAGGAGTTTTGACTAGGCTATCGGTTTTAGTCTATTTATCATATGTGCGCAACCGTACAGTCAATCCAACCCACTTCTTGTAGATTATTATATGACACCTGGATCTAGGTGATATTTTATAGTGGGATAGCGGGATTGGGGTACGGGGGGAAACACAGAGATCCTTATGTTGACTTTGAGGAGTAGTCAGTTGTGTGGGCGCTGAAAGGAGAAAAATATAAATATGTATATATATGCTGAACAAATATATATATGTGAAGATAATGATGCTAAGTAAAAATAGAGGATCTCGGTAATTTTATTACTGATAGCACTACGGAGATTATTTATATTTACGGGAGATATTGGAGATATAATTGATAAGATTTTATCTACTAATACTATAGTAGTAATACGAACTAAATATTGACAAAGCTATATTTATAAATATGAAATTATGTATTTTACCTGGTAAAGGGGGATATATGAATATATTACGGGATATATATATATATATATATATATATATATATATATATATATATATTGACAATACCCATACGGTTAAAGTTATGCTTATAAACCTGAGGTTTAAATATAGTTATATAACCATATGGTTGGAGTTATCTAATTACCGTATATGGATGGAGTTGTGCATTCATATATATGATATTAATGGGGTGTATATTTATATCAAATTAGTGGAGTGATATACTGTAATGCCCTGATTTTTTTCATTTAATGAAAAATTATTTATTTTGCACGTAGTGTGCACGTGCAATATTTTTGGTAAATATTTTCATCAAGATGAGTAAAGATATTTTAATATGTGCTTTTAATTATTTTATACAAAAGCCTTCTTTCAATTAGACAAAAAGCCTTTTTCCTAAAGCCCAAAAATTTAATTTATTTATTTTATTTTTAAATAATTATTTTGGCCCAAAAACTAAAGCCCATGAACTATTTTTATACAACTTGTCATGTAGAATACAATTTAAAGACTATTTTATTTTTATACAAAAATTTAATGTACAAATTTTTGGAGGCAAATGCTTGCACGTGCATTGCACGTACACGTGCAAATGCACTTTCCCAAAGTAGGCCGGATTGCTTCTTTTGGAGGGAAATCAAAATTTTAATGGAAATCATGGTGTGGTGGTTACTTGGTTGTGGGTAGTTAATGCAACTCCTACTTTCATCCTAGCTCTCCATCTTATAACCAACTACTTAATCCTAGCCCTCCATTCTCTTTGATTTTTAGTATAAATACCCCCCCCCCCATGGCTAGTTATTCTTGTGCATATTAATCCCTCCAAATCTATAGTTTAAATTATATTATCTAGTAGTGATTTTGTGAGTTAAAAGATTGAGAGTGTGTGGGTTTGTGCTTGCAACATCAAGGAGGAAAGGAGAGGCCGGCTACCATCAAGGAGCTCTCGGTGAGGTGTGCTTGGAGGCTTGTGTGCGCGTCGTCTAGGAGGAGGTGCACTCTTGTTGCAAGGACATTCGTCTAGGAGATTGTTAATTGTATCTTTCTTCAATAAGGTGGGTAAATTTTCCCTATTTCTAACATAGGAATGCATGCTAGATTTAATTAGCAAAATGATGCATGAAAAAGATTAATAAGAGTACACATTTTAATTGGAGATTTGAGCTATAAATTAATTGGAATGTGGGTGTTTCTCATGACTTCTAGTATAGAGATCATGCTAGGATTAATATTGATTGGTTATCGTACTTGTGAAAAGTGGATTTATAGGATGATCGTTATGTTGAAATGTCCTGTGCTATACATAATGTGGAAAATGCGAATGAATGAAAAAGAACTAAGGATGTTTAGAGAACTGAAAATTGACTGTACAGTCGACCGATCATGTGAACAGTCGACTGGTACAATGAAATAAAATGTGTACAGTTCGAAATTTCATGAAATGATGTTTTAATGTGTGTCGTATCTTGACTTTCCTAGTATGTTAAATTCGGAGTTGATATCCATCTCCGTAGACAAATAATGAGTAAAAGATGAATGTACGACTAGAAATTGTATTTGGATGAAAGAAAATACTAGCTATGTAAAATTTATATTTAATCGTAAATATATTGTGATGTTTGGTAAATGAATAAGGATCACATGTTTGTGCTGACATTGAACATACTATAGTGTAATAAAAATTCTACGTGCTATTTGAAGAACAGAAGAAAGAGATAAATCCTTAATTTGAAATTTAACTCATTTCAGTCGACCAAATATATGTAGCAGTCGACTGCACTGAACATGAAAAGTTGTATAATTGAATTACCCAGAACAGCCGACTGATATGAACGACAGTCGACTTCTCTGTAATTTATATTTTAATTTCGAATGCTGCGGAATAGTCGACTGGCCATGTGCAGCAGTCGACTCTTCCGAGCGATTATTAAAGAACTTTCTTTGGCTGAACAAGTCGACTGGATGAGTTCTAAGTCGACTGTTCAGAGCATTTTTGACATCTCAGAAATTCTATGAATTGTTTTATGATAAAGATTGTGAATCTCATGTTGAATATTGGTTGTGACAGTAAACTCTATTTGTCTTTGCATGAATTACTATGGGGTGAATCATTTATTTGAATTTATGAAAGTTATAATCGTGGAACTATGAACATGAAAAAGCAAATCCATAGTGATTATGAAAAAAATGAACTCATGAGCTGGAAATGCTCAATTTTTGGTAATTGTGAATTGAAATTGAAACAAAGGAGTAGCTAAGTCTCCCACCGGCAATTGGAAAGAAATGAAATGAGATGAAATTTGAAATGAAAGACCAAGGTTGGTCATGTTTGAACGAATGAATACGTCCGGTTTAGTGGAGAGGCTAACTCTAGAGCTTTGATTTTGTTCATGATTCTGATAAAAAACTAAGGATTAGTACATAGTGGAGACGTGATGAAAGTAGGAGAAAAACACGAGTATGAGGGCCGTCGGATTGGCGGTGTGAGAGTGATCCACAGGCTGCCTGCTTGATGCGTCAAGACATGGCGTGGGCACTACTCCAGAATTATCATCCCGGTGGCGACGCTTGTGGGATGTTTGGTGACTGCAAGAGGATCGTGTGCCATGAAGTGAGGCTGAATTGCCACAGGCTGTCTTCATGATGCGTCGTGACATGACGTGGGATTCCCCTCCAGGATTTTCTGTACACGTGCTTGTACTCATGAATCATCTAAAATACCTACCGTAATTACAGTAGTAGATTAAGTCATGGCGAGGGATTGAACCCTACAAAGATGAAGAACAATTAAGGGCTTGCCCTCGGATCTATGTAGTATGGGATGCATAGAATCCGAACAAGTGCGCATTAGTATCATGTAATATAAATAAATGCATTAAGGACTAAGTGCACAATCACAACACGACATCAATAGGGTAGTCCCTTTAGTTTGATATGTGACAAGTTTGTGTTTGCTAAATATGGAAAATAAGTTATACTATTTCCGGCATAGAGAGGATGGCCGTATATAATGATCGTCGGTTGAATAAACTGACGTACCCACAGTCTTATATGCAGGTAAATGGCTTGATACAGGTTAAAGAGGAACAAATGCTTAAAGATTATTCAATGTTGTTGTAAAGTTTACTTCCGCTGTGCAATGTAAAGTGTAATGTAATCATGTAAACTCTGATGTAAAGTGAAAAGTTCAAATTTCCTTATAAAATTGTACTAAAGGAAGCGAAAAGATCCTGTAGAACATCTCGAATTCAGTGTATTTGGGATTCGGGGCGTTACATATACAATTATGTTGTTGAAATTATATGGCTATACTTTTAAAACTATATCGGCAAGATGAACTAAGTATGAAGAAAAGAAATGAAATGAAAAGTAAAGCAAAGTGTATTATAAAATGAGAATAAAAAGTAAAGTAAGTTGGATTATGAAATGAGAATAAAAAGTAAAGGAAGTTGTATCATGAGATGTGAATGAATATTAATGTGAGATAAGAATGAATATTAAAGTAAAAAAAAAATATAATATGAGTTTGGTATGCCTTGGAATTGTGTCGAGGAACTACATGCCTGCTATTTTTATGGAAATGGTGGGAACTACCTGACGAGGCACAACTTCAAGGTAGATTGGGTGGGTGTTGATGTGATAGATTGGTTGCAGACAAGTAATTACTTCTCGTGCATTATCCAGTTTCCTTTCATGATGTTTCATGTTTAATTTCAGGATATATTCATTTGTAATCATGTTAGTAAGTTCTTTAAATTTCTTTTATATTATTTTATTTTAGTAACTAACCTTGTAAATTATACTCACACCAATTTTGGCTGACCCCTGTTGTGTTTAGGGGGTCAGAGGAGTCCCTTCATGAGGGTGGACATCCTTAGACTCCTTTTTGCAAGATCTGAATAGCAACGAGGTGAGACACCCTAGATTTTCTAGTTTTTTGTAGCTTTATTTTCTTCAATAGTTGGGTTGATGGATTACGCATCTGTTATATACTTTTTATTAACATAAATTATGTAGAAGGACTAACATAAGTTGTGTAGAAGAAGGGTAAATGATAGAATCTGTGTAATATTTAGTATTTTGGGAGATTATGTATGTGTGTATGGGATGATGATATATAGTGATGAGATAAGTATGTTAACATCCGTACCAGGCTTGTTGTGGAGTATTGGATTCTGTGTGTGGGCTTTTGAAGGTTTTTCAAAGGTTTTCTAAAATATCATTACGTTTTCAAACGAAATCTTTATTTTTATTTTGTATCTTGCATCATATGAAGATATTTGCCCCCAGAGCCTTATATATATGATGCATGTGTGTTGTTGCTTGGATTGGCCTGGGGATGATTGATATTAACTGTCTGTGGTGTGATATTTTTAATTATTAGCAGAATTTCGCAAGGAATTGCCGTAAAATGTCTAATATTTTAAGGGAGACTACCAAATTTTTTACTAAAATTCTTATTAATATTCTAGAATAGAAATGAATATTTAATTGAGTAGGTGTAAAAAAAAATTGGGGTTGTTACGCACATAGGATTCGTTGATCGACAGATAAATGTGCAGATTGTCCGAGTTATAGTCAATATGGGGGTTTTAAACCCCCTCAATGTGATCAGCTGGGTCTGATCCCCCATTGTAGGTCTTGAATGCAGGGGCTTAAAGCTCCTTGGGATGGGTGCATCGAGGATGTAGGAGGAGAAGGAAGGCTGGATTGGGCGGTACCCTCTGTTGGACTGTCTCCCGTCTACCTTTATTAGGATCAGCCGGTCCTCCATCTCCTGTAGTCAATTCAGAACTGCATCTTCTCATCCCTCAGATCGGGTTGACATGTAGGACTCGTTGTTCGACGAACCAATGTGCAGATTGTCCGAGTGGTAGTCATCTCTGGCTCCCCCTCGGAGAGCTTGGAGGACCTCTAGCCCGGAACTCCTAGAACTCGACTATGGTTACGTGTCCCCCTTCTTCTCTGGGCCATTTAGTCTGGCCCATGAGGGGAGTGATGGTTGCGGCTCTGGGGATGACCCGATCAGCCATCACCATTTTGGAGCGGTTGATGCAATGGTGAAGATTCTCCTCATCCTGATGTTCGACTTGCGGCCATTGGGACCCTTGAGTGGCCGCTCGGCTACGAGGACAGATGAACTGGAGGAGGAGGAGGAGGAAGAGGAGGAGGAGGTAGAGGATCCACTTGATGCCCCGTGATAGTTGTCTTCCTAGCCTTGAGATCCATAGTCGGGGGGAGCTCCAAGGATGAAGAATTTGAGGTAGAGGCTGGATCTATGACAATTTTCCACAGACGACGTCAATCTGATGCTGTTGATTTCTAGTGTGGGAGCAACAGATGATGAGTTCTTGTATTTGGTGGAAATCTCATATCTCAGCTGTCAATCCGATCTTGATGAGAGACTAGTATTTGATTGGAATTTGTGGATCTGGTGGTGATTGTGTTGGTCGCTGGAAACCTGCAAAAAGCGTGAAACACTGGGAGTTTTTCTGGCAACGTACTCTCCGACGATCAAGTCAGTAACCATAAATATTGAACTGAGTTTAGTAGGCAAAAGATTGATAACCTGGTAACTGGTGAGGGGGGCATGTATTTATAAACCTATGGAAAATCAGTTAGGGAAAGATTTCCTAACTGTCTAATCAAATTCTGCGGATTAAGGACGTGATTGGATAATTAATCTCTTGATTTTATGGTTAATCACTAACCATAAATTGCTGATCAACCTTTCCCTAGTGGACTGATCCATGGTAGTGGGTCCATGGACTGTCCGTGAGCTGGTCCTAGGCCTATAGCTGTTGTGAGATTATTGTCTTGACTTTAGGAGCCTCAAGATTCATACAAGAATCGTGTGGTGTTGATTAGCCGCGGTTTTCACCCCCATCATGAACTAATAATGTATTGCTAACTTTGTTGTTGTACATCAAGTGAAGGATGTAAGGGGGATCTCATTTATTCTCAAACATAATTATTACCATCGATTTTTAATGTTGTTCAAAATGAAAGCGCATACCACATTCAGATTAAACACTATAACGGATTCATCTAGGCGATAATTTTTAGGAGATAACTAATGTGAGTGCAAATGTGAGGTAGGACTTTATCCTACCTTTTGCCAGTTAATTTTTTTTATAGGAAAAGATGGAGTATGGCCACCATGTTTCATTAATAAGGAGTTAATAAAACAAACTCAGAATACTGAGCCAAGTGCAAATCCTACAATACATGAAAGAAAATATAAATCCTCCCCTAGTGTAACACCCCGAAAAATTGGAAATAACAATTTTACCCTCGTGTGTTATGCACGTGTATTTTATACCGTTACTAGTAATATTTGTAACGTGTTTTCTACGTACGTAGCAATTGCGTCGTGGAATATATAAAATTAGTAAATATATTTTCTTATATTTTCTTATATTATATTTTCGATATCTTTAACATTTTTCCATTGATGAAACCGAATTTCGTATTTTTATGTTTTACGTACGACGCACATATTTCGGTGTTCGTATATAAGCGTAGTTGTTTTCAAAATAAATTTAGGAGTGTGTGTAACACCCTGCAGTTTTCAAAAAAAAAGTATAATAAGTAGTATAAATATATTTATATAATAAAGTATAAGTAAAAGTGTAGCATCTGATTAATTAAAGAAAAAGTGAAGTTTGATAATGTGGTTAATGTGGCTAATAGTATTAGTTTGTAATAAAATGGTGAAATGAATATAAAGTGAATGGGTATGTGAATAGTGGGCTGTTATGTATGGCTTGGAAACATAATATGCATGTGAATTGGATGGGGGCCCACGGTAAAAGGAGAAGCAGCACACAGTTTGTGCTGTGCTTGAGGCTTTGACGTGGAGGTGAAGAGTGAGAGGACCGGGAGTTATAAGGAGATGAAGGGTTTGAGAGTTAGGATTTTGGAGTAATGGAGAAAGTGAAAGGTTGGAGGTTTTTAGGGGTTGAGAAAATGAAAAGATGGAGAATTAATATGAAGATTTATTAGGTTATAAAATTTTGTAAATGAGACCCTAACCTAGACCTATAAATAGCCCATTTCTTCTCATTCCCCACACACCAAAAGAAAACAAATAAGAGTAAGAGAAAGAAAAAGAAAGAGAGTAGTGTTCTTGTGCTTGGAGACTATTGCTAGGAGAGGAAGAACTAGGAGTCCTTAGAGCTAGAAGCAGTGTTCTCCTTCTTTCAATTGTTCAAGCTTCACTAAGGTGGGTGATTTCTTACTTTCTAATGTAGAGAGTGCATGCTAAAAATGAGTTATATGAATTGTAATTGATGTTAAAAACACATGGAGGAAATTAAAGACAACCTCACAGCCTTGTTTGCAAAGTTCTTTCATCATAAACTCGAGTTAGGAAGAATTAATTACGCTAAAGTGGTGTTGATCCCAAAGAAAGAAGATTCAGTCAGATCGTCCGTAGGATCAGGCCAGAAGTTATGAGCAAGAGGGACTCTCATTTCCGCCTTCCGACCAAACAGATTCTTGAAGTGGGACTGGAATTCCTTTCTGATAATATCTTTTAACATTCCAGAGTCAGAATGGATCGAAAGAATGAGATTAGATCTACGCCGGGCACTGGCAACACGATGGAAGAAGGTGGTATTCGCGTCTCCCTCCTTGAGCCATGAAATTCTGGACCACTGTTGCCATTTTATTTTCTCTAGTCTATACAATTAAGCAATGTCCTCTCTGAGTTGAAGCTACCTCCGCTCCTCTTGCAAAAGGTCTCTAGTTTCTTCCATCTTTTCGAGCTCCTCAATACCCTCCAAGAAGGAGTCCTTTGCTCTCCAAATTAACGCAAATCTGGTCTGGTTCCATTTCCTGAGCTTGGATCTCAGTCTTCGTATTTTTTCACACCAAATTGCCGCCGCTTCAGTCCCTCTAGTCGGGCGAGCCCAGCTTTCGTTAACCATGTGATGGAAACCTTTTATTTCCAACCATGCTTTCTCGAATCTAAACTTAGGAGACTTTCTGGGTTGTGCTTCACCGAAGGAAAGGATAAAAGGAACATGATCCGATGTTGGTTTAGGAAAAGATTTAGCCCAGGAGAGAGGAAACTTGGTCTCCCAGTCAGAAGAGACCAAAACCCTATCAAGCTTAGCCAAAATAGGCATCGGCTTCATGTTAGACCAGGTATATAGTCTTTCCGTTATGGGGATGTCGATTAGTTCCAGATCCGCAATAACCCCATTGAACGCTTCCCTCTCAATGTCGCTGGAGCCTATTCCTCTGTGCTCCGATGCGAACCTGGTAATATTAAAATCTCCCCCTACCACCCAGGGATGCGACCAACGAGCTTGAATTGTTCGTAACTCGTGCCAGAAGGCCAAACTGGCGGTGGCACAGTGTGGTCCATACACCACCATGATTGTGTGGATCCACAAATCGGATCGACGTTGAAGTAGGACTGATAATGAAAATTGTCCATGGAACACATTTAGGCAATTAAACAATTATGAATTAAAACCAACAGCTATACCCCCAGAGGCACCCACAGAGGAACAAATTTTCCACTCAGAGATTTGATTCCCCCCATTCTATTAAGCCTAGAGGTATGAGCCAATTTGGTCTCCTGCAGTCCCACTATGTTGACTTTAGACTTTGTGATAACATCCCGAACCATTTTCCACTTACCTCGCCTCCCCAGGCCCCTAACGTTCCAGAAAAATGTGTCCATTAATTACAACCAAGGTCGGGGCCATGACTCAATTTGGAGATCGAGGTCGAAATAATGTTAACTCTATCACACTCCCATCCCCTAATCTTATTCAGGAGAAGGGCGTTCCGATCGGTATCGCCTACTGCTAACCCACAGGTTTTGGCTAGACTAAAAATCTCATTATCCGACATGAAGTTAAAAATAGATGCTAAAAAAGAACATGTACCCCCACCCCCTGTCTTAGCGGATTTAGCGGCTGCAGCACTCTCAAGGTAATTGTCCAAGGACTCCTCAATAGCCCTCTTAGTAACTTTCTATACTCTAAAGCCTTTCTCGTTGTGAGGAAAGACTGGGTCTTCGGTTGTGACGATGGGTAAGTGGAGGGGACATAGTCTGGGGACATATCCAGGGGCTCATCTGCGATATCTTCTGAGTTTAAAGAATCTTCTTCCGAGTATACGTAATCATCTTCCAGGTTTAATCTAGCTTCACAGTCGTCATCATCCATCTCTAAACAGATCACCCTCCCAAATGCAGGGTTGGACTCCCCAGTAACAAGGTCTGTCGTAATAAGACTACTGGGCCCCTTTTTGGGCCCACTTGAAGTGTTATTTTCTTCCATCAATCTATTGGGCCCTTCTTTGGGCCCAATTTCCACTTTATACTCCAATTCTTTATTATTTAGCCCACTTACCACACTTGGCAGGCCAAGTGAACTCATTTGAAGCCCACTCTCCTCCGAAACAAAATTCAACCCTTCTATCTTGCACCCATGTGATTGTTGCATCTCTTGCAGCTTCTCCGTCTTTTCTGGCATTGATAACAAAGCGCTCCTTCTTTTCTGAGATATCGATGAGAGAGGCGATGTTAACGAAGAGCTGCTTTCTGTATTTTTTCCCAAAATCTCATCCCTCTCTTCTTTATCGTCTCCCCCAAAAAGGCACCTTTTCCCCTTAGACGCCCGCTCACTTTCTTCGAGTGCCTCCCCTCTTGTCGTCTTCCCCAAAACTGCCCCCTTTTGCTTTAGTGTAACGCCCCGAATCCCAAATACACTGAATTCGAGATGTTCTACAGGATCTTTTCGCTTTTCTTAGTACAATTTTACAAGGAATTTAAACTTTTCACTTTACATCAGAGTTTACATCATATATTACATTTACATTGCACAGCGGAAATAAAAATTTACAACATTTAAGCCAATGTACAACAACATGGTAAAATCTTTATGCATCCATTCCTCTTTAACCTTTAACATGTCATTTATCCTGCATACAAAACTGTGGGTACGTCAGTTTATTCAACCGACGATAATTATACATGGTCATCCTCTCTATGCCAGAAACAGTATAACGATTCTCATTTCTTAACAGATCACAAACTTGTTCACATATCAAAATAAAGAAAAGGGGAAAATCTTAATGATGTCGTGTCATGATTGTGCACTTAATCCTTAATGCAATTAGTTAATTTACATGACACTAATGCGCACTTGTTCGTATTCTATGCATCCCATACTACATAGGTCCGAGGGCAAGCCTCTTAATCGTTCTTCATTTTTGTAGGGTTCAATCCCTCGCCATGACTTAATCTACTACTGTAATTACGGTGAGTATCCTAGATAGTCTATGAGTACAAGCACGTGCACTGGACCCTGGAGGGGAACCCCACGCCATGTCTTGACTCATCAAGCATGCATTCTGTGGCAATTCAGCCTTCTCCCTGAACACGATCCTCTTGCAGTCACCAAACATCCCACAAGCGTGGCTAAAGTCCGATCATTACTGAGTTGTGCCCATGCCATGTCTTGACTCATCAAGCATGCATTCTGTGGCTCACACACCCGCACCGTAAACTCTAGTTCTCATACTTATGTTTTCTCTCACTTTCATCACATCTCCACTATGTACTAATTATTAGAATCATGAATAGAAATCAAAGCTCTAGAGTTAGCCTCTCCACTAAACCGGACTTATTCATTTCATTCTCACATGACCAACCTTGGTCTTTTTCAATTTCATTTCATTTCCATTGCCGGGGGAGACTTAGCTACTCTTTTGTTCAATTTCCAATTCACAACTTCCAATTTGAGCATTTCCAACTCATGAATTCATTTTTTCATTGCCTCAGCATATCATGTTCTTAATTTTCATATTCATGTAATTCTCAATTCAAAACTATGATTCATTTCATGTAAAATTCATGCAGCGACCAACATCAATCATAAGGTTCACAATCTTCAACATAATCTGAAATAAGATTCTCTGACATATCAAAAGACACTCTGGACAGTCGACTTGGAAAATTCTAGTCGACTTGTACAGTCAATTCAAGTTCTTCATAACCACTCGGGAGAGTTGACTGCTGCACATGGCCAGTCGGCTGTTCCACAACTTTCTATACTCAAAATGTCATTCACGTGACAGTCGACTGTCAATACATCAGTCGTCTGTCCCGGTTTTAACAGTACATATTCATGTTCAGTTCAGTCGACTTGCTACTCGCATTAGGTCGACTGGACAGGTTCACATATCAAATTAAGGGATTATCTTTCCATCAGTTCTTACATGCACATGCATCATTGTGTTAAATTACAATATACATATATTCACGCTTCATAAACACGTAATTTCTTAACTGTTCAGTAACATCACAACATGGAATTTCAAATAACTAATATTGTCTTTTCTTCAAGGAAGTGTTAAACATGCGTTTACATTTGTTCATAACTTTCTTGCAGAGATGAAATATTAATCTCAATTCATTACACTAGAACGACACAATGGAAATATCTCATTTCATGAAATTACTGGACTATTTATAGTTTAATCAATGCATCGGTCGGCTGTTCACATTATCAGTCGACTGTACAGGTTATTCTTAGTTTAACTAATTATCACTAGTTTCTTTCCACATGTTCATGTCTTCTCAGTCATATGCAACATGGGAGATACGAAATTAGCATTCCTATTTCATCTTAGTTTGCACACATATACATCATGAAACTTTCTAACAAAACATGAGAACATATGCCTCGTACCAGTCGACTTATCCAAACGGCAGTCGACTGTATAGACCCAGTTCGTTCTTATTTACAGTGTCATTACTACACTATTAGTCCTTCACAATCATCATCATAAACATACTCAGGGCAATCTAATACGTTTGAATTTACTTTTCATAAGCATAGTAACAATCATCATAATCATGGCATGTTTTCTACATTAGAAGTCCTGAGAAACACCCACCTTATTGACGAAATAACCGAAATTCAGAAAAGCTCCTTAATGCAATGGACGACTCCTTGCTCCTTGCTCCTTGCTCCACACCGAAACCTTCAGAAAATGATGCCCGGCCTCCACAGAATAACACACACAACTCTCTCACAATATAGCTCTCTTACAAAATGATCTTAGTGTAATAGAACAATGGATGAGAGGGGGTATTTATACACCAATTTGAGTGGGATGGAGGGCTAGGATTCAGTAGATAGTTATAGGATCAAAAGCTAGGATGGACTAGGGAGTTGTGATAACCACCCACACTCCAAATAACTACCCACACTCCAAAACCACTCTCTACCCAACCGGCCAAGAAAAAGGTGCTCTTGCACGTGTATGCAACATGCACGTGCATGCACAAACCACCCTACAAGAACTTGTACACCAAATAACAAGTCTTTAAAAAGAAGTGTTACACATTACAGTTGTAGAAAATAAGAAAAGGGATTAAATCCATGGGCTTAAATTAATTGGGCCAAGATAATTATTTTAAAAGAAAAATAAGTAAACTAACATTTGGGCTTTAGGAAAATGCTTTATAGAAAACAATATTCTTACTCATCATGTTGAAAATAATAGCCAAAATATTACACGTGCACACTACGTGCAAAATAAATAGTTTTTCATTACTTTGCCCGATCAAACTAGCCAAACTGCTCTTGCGACTAAGTGCATCAGCAACAACATTTGCCTTTCCAGGATGATACTTGATCTCAGGTCGCATGTCCTCGAGCACTTCCAACCATCTCCGCTGCCTCAGATTCAGATCCCTCTGCTGATATATATACTTCAAGCTCTTGTGGTCCGTGTACATATTCAACTTCTCACCGTACACGTAGTGCCTCCATTGCTTCAGGGCAAAGATAATCGCAGCCAACTCCAGATCATGAGTCGGATAATTTTTCTCATGCGGTCGTAGTTGCCTAGACCCATAAGCGATTACTCTTCCTTCTTGCATTAAGACACAACCAAGCCCACGATGTGAAGCATCGCTATAAACATCATACTCAACACCTGCTCTAGGCAAAACCAAAATAGGTGCAGTAGTCAGTTTCTCTTTCAACTCCTGAAAGCTCGCCTCACATTGCTCAGTCCACTTGAAGCTCACATTCTTCTTGGTCAGTCCAGTAAGCGGCACCGCTATCTGAGCATAACCTTGAATGAATCTCCTGTAGTATCCAGTCATTCCAAGAAAACTTCTGACTTCCTTCATTGTAGTAGGCCTAGCCCAATCTCTCACTGCCTCTATCTTCTGAGGGTCAGTTGCCACTCCCTCCTTAGAAAGGATGTGACCTAGGAATGCCACTTCAGATTTTCAGAAATCACACTTGGATAACTTGGCATACAACTTCTGCTCTTCCAACTTCTTCAAAACTACTGCCAGATGCTCAGTGTGCTCCTCCTCTGACTTGGAGTACACGAGAATATCGTCGATAAATACCACGACGAAAGAATCAATGAACGGCCTCAGAACTCTGTTCATCAAATCCATGAAGATTGCGGGTGCATTCGTCACTCCGAATGGCATAACTAAGAATTCGTAATGCCCATGTCGAGTTCTAAATGCAGTTTTATGCACATCTTCAGCTTTCACTCGAACTTGGTGATATCCTGATCGAAGATCTATTTTGGAGAAAATAGCTGCTCCTTGTAGACGATCGAACAAGTCATCAATTCGAGGTATGGGATACTTATTCTGAACAGTGACCTTATTCAGCTCTCGGTAATCGATACACATTCTCATCGATCCATCCTTCTTCTTTACCAAAAGCACTGGTGCTCCCCAAGGTGACGCACTAGGTTGAATAAAGCATTTTCCTAATAGTTCCTCAATCTGCCGTTTCACCTCATCCTGTTCCACTGGAGCCATCCTATACGGTGCCTTAGAAATGGGTGCACTTCCCGGTTGAACAGCAATGCTGAACTCTACATCACGATGCGGGGGTAACCCAGGAAAATCTTCCAAGAACACAGTCGGATAGTCCCGAACCACAGGAATCCCTTGCACTTCCACAGGAGTCTCTTCCTTGCGGATAGTTGCCACCAGCTTAGAACACTTCTGCTTCCCTTGGAAAGTGACTTCAGGTCCTCCTGGAGCCTTCACTGTTACTGTCTTGGTCTTACACTCGATGCTTGCACTGTACACCGACATCCAATTAATGCCAATGATAACATCGAATCTCAAGATAGTCAGCTCGATCAGATCAATGCCAAAGATTCGATCACCAATCACGATCTCGCTGTAATACCCTGATTTTTCAATTAATGAAAAATTATTTATTTTGCACGTAGTATGCACGTGCAATATTTTGGTTGAATTAAATCTTATAATTATTTTATTGTGATATATGTTTTCAAATTATTTTTTTATACAAAAGCCTTCTTTAAATAAATAAGAAGCCTTATTTTGATTAGATTAAAAAGGCCTTTTTCGTAAAAGCCCAAAATGTAATTTATTCATTTTATTTTAAATAACTATTTTGGCCCAAAACTAAAGCCCATGGATTAATCTATTTTTATTTAACTTGTCATGTAGAAGACTATTTTAATACTATTTTATTTTTGTACAAAATTAAAATGTACAATTTCGGTCCTAGTTGCATGCACGTGCACTACACGTACACGTGCAATGCACACTTCTCCATGGTGGCCGGTTGCATTCTTTTGGGAGGGAAACCCGAATTTTGAATGGAGATCATGGAGGTGGTTTTGTAGTTGTGGGTAGTTTTTATAACTCCTACTCTAATCTTGGCCCTCCGTCCTACAACCAACTAGTTAATCCTAGCTCTTCATTCTACTTGATTTCTAGTATAAATACCCCCTCCCATGGCTAGTATTCATATGCAATTATATCTTTCTAAAACTATAGTCTAATTTAGTAGTAAGTTGTGAGTTAAAAGATTAAGAGAATTGTGTGGGATTGTATTGCTTTCAACAAGGAGAAGAAGGCCGGCATCAAAAGGGGAAGCTTTCGGTTTTGCTTGGGCTTGGAGGTGTGTGCGAGCGTCTAGGAGGAGGTGCATTCATTCGCAAAGGACCTTCGTTGCTATTGTGTTGTTTTCTTTCCATACAAGGTGGGTAAAATTCTCCATATTTCTAAAGTAGAAATGCTTGTTTGAATGAATGATAGTAGGTTTAATTTTCCGTATTGGGAATCATGCTAGTACTATACTGAAAGAATGATGCATGAAAAATATTAATAAGAGTACATTCCCAATTGGAGAATTGACCTATAAATTGATTGGAATGTGAGTATGCAATTGTATGTGATTAGATTAGTAAAAATCTAAGTTGACATGGATTAATTATAACCATGAATGTGAACTTGGCTAATAAAGAGATTAGTGGCATTAATTGTTGAGAAATGTCGAGAAAGAAACTTTCGGGTAAGTCGACTTATGTGCTCATTTAAGTCGACTTGTGCTTTTCTAAGTCAACTTCTTGCTTAAATTATTTACTTAAAATCATGGATGTTTTCCCCTGGACAGTCGACTTACTATAGTATAAGTCGACTGGTACTGATGCATTTTTATAAACTCGAATGTTCTACTCTTCTAAAAATACACGAGACTTTATAAAGATAATTTGGGAATTGTTGCATGAAATAAAATGTGATTTGAGAATGAAAGGTGTAATTAGAACTATGACTTTGACATGTGTATTTTTGGGAAAGTATACCTTGCAAAAGAACTGGAAATGAGGAAGATTATAGTAAAGATTGAAGTGACATTATAGATGTATGAAAATATGAATTATGAATATTCGTTAGTACTTCTCATTTCGAGAACAATGTGATATCCATGAAATGTGAATTATTCTTGTTGAAGAATAGCGTGACAAAATATGATGTGTGATTCCTTAATTTGAGATTTTTTAAACTGTTCAGTCGACCGAATGTGTGTAGTAGTCGACTGTATAGAACTTGAGAAATTACATAATTGAACTATGCGGAATAGCCGACTGTGTCGAACGACAGTCGACTGTCCTGTGATTGATAATTGAAATTGGAACACTGCGGAACAGCCGACTGCCGTGTGCAGCAGTCGACTCTCCCGAGTGGTTATGAAGAACTTGAATTGACTGAATAAATCGACTGGAAGAGATCCAAGTCGACTGTCCAAAGTGTTTAGTTATGTCAGAGAACATTATTCTGTTTATTTTGAAGATTGTGAACCTTATGGTGGGTGTTGATAAACTCTATTTGTTGCTGCATGAGATGAATCATAGATTTCAATTGAGAATTACATGCATATGAAAGCTAAGATCATGATATGCTGAGGCAATGAAAAATGAATTCATGAGTTGGGAATGCTCAATGTTGGAAATTGTGAATTTGAATTGAAATGAAAGAGTAGCTAAGTCTCCCCCGGCATTTGGAATGAAATGAAATGAATATTGAAAAGAAAGACCAAGGTTGGTCATGTTGAAATGAATAAATAAGTCCGGTTTAGTGGAGAGGCTAACTCTAGAGCTTCGATTTGTTCATGATTCTAATAAAAACTAAGGATTAGTACATAGTGGAGACGTGATGAAAGTAGGAGAAAAACACGAGTGAGGGCCATCGGATTTGCGGCGGAGAGTATTTCACAGGTTCTACACGATGAGTCGTGACATGACGTGGATACGGCTCCAGGGTACCGTGGCGGCGGAGAGTATTTCATAGGTTCTTCACGATGCGTCGTGACATGACGTGGATACTGTTCCAGGGTACCGTCCCGGTGGTGACACTTGTGGGATGTTTGGTGACTGCATGAGGATTGTGTGCCATGAAGGAGGTTGAATTGTCCATAGGTTCTTCACGATGAGTCGTGACATGACGTGGGATTCTCCTCCAGTTTCTGTACACGTGCTTGCACTCATAGATCATCTAAGACACTACCGTAGTTACAGTAGTAGATTAAGTCATAACGAGGGATTGAACCCTACAAAGATGAAGAACGATTAAGAGGTTTGCCCTCGGACCTATGTAGTATGGGATGCATAGACTCCGAACAAGTGTGCATTAGTGTCATGTAACATAAATAATTGCATTAAGGATTAAGTGCACAATCACAACACGACATCAATAGGGTAGCCCCTTTAAATTGTAATGTGACAAGTTTGTGTTTGTTAAATATGGAAAATTAAGTTATACTATTTCCGGCATAGAGAGGATGGCCGTGTATAATGATCGTCGGTTGAATAAACTGACGTACCCACAGTCTTATATGCAGGTAAATGACATGTTAAGGTTAAAGAGGAATGGATGCTTAAAGATTATACCATGTTGTTATACATTTATCTAATTGTTGTAAATTTTAATTCCGCTGTGCAAAAGAAAAGTGTAATATTGATGTAAACTCTGATGTAAAGTGAAAAGTTTAAATTTCCTTGTAAAATTGTACTGAAGAAAGTGAAAAGATCCTGTAGAACATCTCGAATTCAGTGTTTTTGGGATTCGGGCCGTTACACTCGCAATCAGCGTAATACCGATCAGTGGTCAAAGTTTCCCCTGACGGAGTAGCTACTGCTAAGATCTTGCCTGGAAAAATCTTCGGTTCCACTCCCAACACTTTAGCAAATTTAGGAGACACAAAAGTATGAGAGGATCCAGTATCGAACAACACAACAGCTTTTATTCCATTAAGATAAAGTTCGCCTGTTACATAATACATACCATTACGTAACAGTTTCACAATATAAGCGGAAAAAGAAATGACAAAAACTTCTAAACATCGGCCCTCGTACCAGTGATGACATGATCAACCTCATCAGCATCAGCTTCCGTCAAGGCAAATACTCGCCCTGGTTGGTACGGCCTCTTCCCAGTCTGCTGCGCTGGTGCATTGCGATTCTCCTTTCGTGGCTTGAGACATCGAGATTGGTAATGTCCCACTTCACCACAGTTGAAGCAAGTCACCGCAGGAGGTCTCACCACATTGTTTTCAGGTCCTCCAGCCACACTAACAGTGTTCGCCCCTGTCGGTTTGAACCTTTGTGCAGATGGTTGCCCCTTGAAACTCCCAAAATTGGCGGGCCTCTTTCCAGACTGCCAGTTGTTCATCCGGTTCTGAACAACATGGAACTGCTCCATATCCGCCTCTGTCGCTGCTGCCCTCTTGACCAACTTGTCGAATCGCCTGATACCAAGGGGTATCATCCGGGATCTCAAGCTTGGCCTCAGTCCATGCTCGAACTTACGAGCCTTCTTCGCCTCATCCATCACCAGTTCTGGAGCATACCTAGAGAGCTGAGTAAACTTAGTCTCATACTCCCTTACTGACATGCTGCCTTGCTGTAGCGACAGAAACTCCATAGCCTTCTTCACTAGAACAACGGAGGGGAAGTAGTGGCTGCGGAATTCTTCTAGAAATTCCTCCCAGCCAAGCAACATGCCTCCCATGGTCATCTTCATCGACTGCCACCAAACAGCCGCATCCTTCTCAAGTTGCAGAGTCGCCAACTTGACCTTACTGCCTTCCGGGGTCTCCAACACCTCAAAGATTGTCTCCACTTGCCGAATCCAGTTGTCAGCCGCATCTGGGTCTGACTTTCCCTCGAATACAGGTGGTTTCATTCTCTTGAATGATTCCACTAGCTTAATCGCCTCGGGCACTGGATTCGCAGGCCCTCTTCCTTGGTTCTGAGCCACGGCATTGAGCGTCTGATAGACCCTCGCAAGTTCCGTTTCCAGATCCAAACCTTCACCATTCCTAGCTCCTCTTCTCGACATATTCTGATGCAAGGGATCCATTAAATTCGAAGTATAAGACAAGAATTTTAAATCAACTTGCATTTCATTGAATCCCAAACTTTATACATTCGAATTAAAACATTTCTTAACATCAGAAATGAAAAAAGTAGAAGCTACAACAATTTAACTCCTACGGCTCTTCTTCGCTTCTCGAAGTTCTCCCCGTAGTTCATCAACTTCATCCTTCAGCACATCTGTCAGGTTCTTTCTCTTCTCAAGTTCCCATACTCGATGGCTGAGAACAGAAAAGTCGTCCTTCCGCTTTGCCAGCTGAGCTTCCAATAATCCGACTCTCTCTCGCAGTGTTTCCACCTGCCTCTGAAGAGAAGCCACAAGACTACTCATAACTGGTCCCTCTTCTTCATCAGAAGAAGAATCGTCAGACGAGTCTGGAGGTGGGGTAATCTCTCGAGATTCAGGTCACTCCTCCTCATCAGAATCTGCTTGCCCAGGGTGGTACTCTTCCTCGGGAACAACCTGTCCAGGATGGTATTCTTCCTCAATGATATGCCAGTCGTCGTCTCCAGCAGGGTCGAAGTGATCAGCCATCTTAGAAATAGAGAGGAAGAAGCATAAGTCATAGAGCAACACAAATGTAAGTCACTTACATTTAAATCTCTAAACTCAGACACACACTCTAATGTCCACTTCTAGGGTGTCGTTCCTTATAAATTTGTACCAATATGAAAAGCGTAGAAAGCGTGGCTCTGATACCACTCTGTACCGCCCCGAATCCCAATTACACTGAATTCGAGATGTTCTACAGGATCTTTTCGCTTTTCTTAGTACAATTTTACAAGGAATTTAAACTTTTCACTTTACATCAGAGTTTACATCATATATTACATTTACATTGCACAGCGGAAATAAAAATTTACAACATTTAAGCCAATGTACAACAACATGGTAAAATCTTTATGCATCCATTCCTCTTTAACCTTTAACATGTCATTTATCCTGCATACAAAACTGTGGGTACGTCAGTTTATTCAACCGACGATAATTATACATGGCCATCCTCTCTATGCCAGAAACAGTATAACGATTCTCATTTCTTAACAGATCACAAACTTGTTCACATATCAAAATAAAGAAAAGGGGAAAATCTTAATGATGTCGTGTCGTGATTGTGCACTTAATCCTTAATGCAATTAGTTAATTTACATGACACTAATGCGCACTTGTTCGTATTCTATGCATCCCATACTACATAGGTCCGAGGGCAAGCCTCTTAATCGTTCTTCATTTTTGTAGGGTTCAATCCCTCGCCATGACTTAATCTACTACTGTAATTACGGTGAGTATCCTAGATAGTCTATGAGTACAAGCACGTGCACTGGACCCTGGAGGGGAACCCCACGCCATGTCTTGACTCATCAAGCATGCATTCTGTGGCAATTCAGCCTTCTCCCTGAACACGATCCTCTTGCAGTCACCAAACATCCCACAAGCGTGGCTAAAGTCCGATCATTACTGAGTTGTGCCCACGCCATGTCTTGACTCATCAAGCATGCATTCTGTGGCTCACACACCCGCACCGTAAACTCTAGTTCTCATACTTATGTTTTCTCTCACTTTCATCACATCTCCACTATGTACTAATTATTAGAATCATGAATAGAAATCAAAGCTCTAGAGTTAGCCTCTCCACTAAACCGGACTTATTCATTTCATTCTCACATGACCAACCTTGGTCTTTTTCAATTTCATTTCATTTCCATTGCCGGGGGAGACTTAGCTACTCTTTTGTTCAATTTCCAATTCACAACTTCCAATTTGAGCATTTCCAACTCATGAATTCATTTTTTCATTGCCTCAGCATATCATGTTCTTAATTTTCATATTCATGTAATTCTCAATTCAAAACTATGATTCATTTCATGTAAAATTCATGCAGCGACCAACATCAATCATAAGGTTCACAATCTTCAACATAATCTGAAATAAGATTCTCTGACATATCAAAAGACACTCTGGACAGTCGACTTGGAAAATTCTAGTCGACTTGTACAGTCAATTCAAGTTCTTCATAACCACTCGGGAGAGTTGACTGCTGCACATGGCCAGTCGGCTGTTCCACAACTTTCTATACTCAAAATGTCATTCACGTGACAGTCGACTGTCAATACATCAGTCGTCTGTCCCGGTTTTAACAGTACATATTCATGTTCAGTTCAGTCGACTTGCTACTCGCATTAGGTCGACTGGACAGGTTCACATATCAAATTAAGGGATTATCTTTCCATCAGTTCTTACATGCACATGCATCATTGTGTTAAATTACAATATACATATATTCACGCTTCATAAACACGTAATTTCTTAACTGTTCAGTAACATCACAACATGGAATTTCAAATAACTAATATTGTCTTTTCTTCAAGGAAGTGTTAAACATGCGTTTACATTTGTTCATAACTTTCTTGCAGAGATGAAATATTAATCTCAATTCATTACACTAGAACGACACAATGGAAATATCTCATTTCATGAAATTACTGGACTATTTATAGTTTAATCAATGCATCGGTCGGCTGTTCACATTATCAGTCGACTGTACAGGTTATTCTTAGTTTAACTAATTATCACTAGTTTCTTTCCACATGTTCATGTCTTCTCAGTCATATGCAACATGGGAGATACGAAATTAGCATTCCTATTTCATCTTAGTTTGCACACATATACATCATGAAACTTTCTAACAAAACATGAGAACATATGCCTCGTACCAGTCGACTTATCCAAACGGCAGTCGACTGTATAGACCCAGTTCGTTCTTATTTACAGTGTCATTACTACACTATTAGTCCTTCACAATCATCATCATAAACATACTCAGGGCAATCTAATACGTTTGAATTTACTTTTCATAAGCATAGTAACAATCATCATAATCATGGCATGTTTTCTACATTAGAAGTCCTGAGAAACACCCACCTTATTGACGAAATAACCGAAATTCAGAAAAGCTCCTTAATGCAATGGACGACTCCTTGCTCCTTGCTCCTTGCTCCACACCGAAACCTTCAGAAAATGATGCCCGGCCTCCACAGAATAACACACACAACTCTCTCACAATATAGCTCTCTTACAAAATGATCTTAGTGTAATAGAACAATGGATGAGAGGGGGTATTTATACACCAATTTGAGTGGGATGGAGGGCTAGGATTCAGTAGATAGTTATAGGATCAAAAGCTAGGATGGACTAGGGAGTTGTGATAACCACCCACACTCCAAATAACTACCCACACTCCAAAACCACTCTCTACCCAACCGGCCAAGAAAAAGGTGCTCTTGCACGTGTATGCAACATGCACGTGCATGCACAAACCACCCTACAAGAACTTGTACACCAAATAACAAGTCTTTAAAAAGAAGTGTTACACATTACAGTTGTAGAAAATAAGAAAAGGGATTAAATCCATGGGCTTAAATTAATTGGGCCAAGATAATTATTTT
Organism: Hemerocallis citrina; assembly: GCA_017893485.1. Lineage (NCBI taxonomy): Eukaryota > Viridiplantae > Streptophyta > Magnoliopsida > Asparagales > Asphodelaceae > Hemerocallis > Hemerocallis citrina. The sequence goes on along the minus strand of CM030365.1, from coordinate 9,253,360 downwards.
AAAAGAAAAATAAGTAAACTAACATTTGGGCTTTAGGAAAATGCTTTATAGAAAACAATATTCTTACTCATCATGTTGAAAATAATAGCCAAAATATTACACGTGCACACTACGTGCAAAATAAATAGTTTTTCATTACTTTGAAAAATTAGGGTATTACATTTAGCCCCCGTCCCAAAGCTTTCCCCTTTTCTTTTAATGGCGAGCGACTTTGACTATTGGGGGTCTTTCCTTTTTCAACAAAGAATCTTCTTGCCCCTTTCCCCTGCTCCAGTCGCTGCGTCTCTTCACCATTCGCTGTGGGTTGACTTCCTTTCTCAGCTTTCTTTTTGCCCACTTTCCAAGAGGGGTAGCTTGGTCAGTCACTTCTGCCAAATTTGGATATGGTAGCAGAACAGCTTTTTGATCTCCATCCCGACCGTTCGTGGTCTTGATCAGATCATGATCTTGACCGTCGATGGTCAGTGGTGGATTTTGAAGTTCTGTAGGCTCCGTCACTGGGTCCCTTCGCTCCTCCCTCCCCTTTGCGTTCCTGATGAGCTCTCGATGGGCACGCTCAATTTCGTGAGCCCCGTTAATAGTGAGATCCCATTCCGGTGAGACCACTTGCTTGTAAGATTGACCGTCTCTGAGCAAAGGGGAAGGTGGTGACCCACTCGACAGCGCCGTCGCATCCTCCTCTCTCTTGTCAAGAACAAAACAAATGAGGTACGACTCTTCGAATGAGAAGACTTTTGCAAATCGAGGCATAAGGGTAATGTCAGGGCTTCGGATCAAAATTCTAGCAGAAAAAGCTTCGATCGTCGGATCGTCTTGTCATCGATCTCTTCGATTGTTCCAAATTTTGTCATGATCTCTTGTAGCGCTTCTTTTTTCCAAAAGTGCAAGGGTACATTATGTATCCAAATCCAGAACCTCTCGCCTTGGGGCAGCTCTGCTCCAAACCTAGGTGACCAAGGAGAGAAATTGACTTTAAAATGTCCAAAATCTACTGAGCCCACGGTGGCAAACTCTGCCATCTTCTCCGGCAATGGGAAAGAGACCAAGAATTGTAAGTGACACATCTTCTTCACTACCCAATCCCCATGAGCCCTCATCGGCCACTTAGAATTTAGAGTTTGAAGAAGGTGGTTCTCCGATGGGCTCCCTGCTCTGACTTTAGCTATGGCGCACCACTGTCAGAGCCACTTCTCTTCGCTTCTAATGATATCGAGGCTATTTGCAGGCCTGATGGGTGTGGGATTATCAGGTGATTTGCCCCTTCTGACCGGTTTTTCATCATCATTATTGGAGGTTGTCACATTTGTGTAAACATACGACATATAGCCCCATTTCATACATTTGAGGCATCGTATCTCCTTCGTGCAATCTTTTCGATAGTGACCCAAGTCCCCGCAGTTGAAACAGGGCACTGGTTTGCGTTTTCCTTTCCGTTGCTTCTTATTATTTTCCATCTGAGAAGATGGTGCAGTAATGTGCCTCTTCTTCGCTTTGCTAGTAACTTCCACCCAATGTGAATGTGACTTCTCAGTGAATTCCCCATTTGATAGGGGAGCAACCTCCATTGTAGTCTCGTTTTGTGGACCCCCTTCTTAGGCCCATTCTACGATGGACTTAAGTGAAGCCTTGACCCCCCTTTGAGGTGGTGGAGGAGACTGGATAAGGTGTGTGTAGCTTGCTGTGGTTTTTGGTGATTGTTGGAGGCAGGGGGATGTGTTGCTTGCTGTGGTTAGTGTATTCTTGATGAGCAGAGAAGTTTTTGGTTGTGTGGTGGTTGTGGTGATGAGGCTTATGTTTATGCACATTATTGCTTAGGTTTCTCTGATCGAACCCCTCTCCCTGGAAGCGACGAAGGACTATTGGGGGGGTGATTCTTACACTCGAAAGAGCCAGTAGGAGGGCCCCCTCTATGGGCCCGTCCTCTCGCAGGTGAAAGGGGGGGGGGGGGGGAGTGAGAAGTGGCGATGATGATTGGAGCTCCTCCCATACTGACGTTGATGCGCACTGTGGTGTGCACGCGCAATAGAGTGAGTGTATCTGAGCCTCTCTTGGGGGTGAGTCAACTGGTTAGGGTGGGTGGGGTGTTGGTGGGGGGCAGCCACCTTTGGCATTTCTGAGGAAGGGGGAGGTGCCACAGGGGTTGGTGGTTGCACATTGGGATTGGGTGGGGAGGGGGGGAGGCAATGGGAGGCTGTAGGTGGTGGCGGACCATCTCTTTTGGCCCGCACCCACTCATTTCGGCTTCCGAAAGCTCCATGGCGAAGGTAATAAGTAAAGGTGCAAGTTGAGAAGGTGTAAGGAAGTACGATAGGGTGAAGTGATTTTGAAGGTGGGGGTTGGGGGGGGGGGGGGGGAGGGAGGAAGGGGAGATGGAGCAGGGACAGAGACGTCGAAGGAGGGTTAGGGGATGGTGGAGGAGAAGGAGGAGTATGTGGGGGAGGGAGTCATTCTTTTGCCAGTTAAATTTAAAAAAAAAAGAAACACGATTTGAAGAAACTCTTTATATGACACTATCAGCATTCCCAGACAAATAGCCAATCTCTTTTTAGCGTTTCTCCAAATCTGGCTTACTAAAATTCAAAAATATCTATGCATTTAAGGAACACACACATATATATATTCATAAACAACGACTGATTTCATTATAAAAAACGCATTAACAATGTATCATTTACAATTAGTCTGCATCTCAAATTAGGCCAATAAAAGAAAACTATCCTTTGCAAGTATCATTTAATACACATCTCCTCTACATATTGAAGAAGTCCAAACTACAGAGCGTCAACTAAAAACTTGTCAAAAATAACTGAGAGAATATGTCAAACTAAGAATTGGTCACTGACAGTTGGCAACTGCCATGTACTAATTCATTGAAACGATTTTTTCCCGGACTTTCCCACTTTTAAAAATAATTACCAAATTGATCCACTTTTGAGAATATTTATTAAACTGGGTCATATTTGAACACGGCATAAAACGCTAATCTCTAATATTATAATGAGAGAAGGTCGTAGTGTCATTTGTAAATGTTTTGTCATTTTACCAACCCGTACAATACACGTGCATAACTATTATAAAGGAGGTCGAGGTTCAAATCAAGACTACGTCTAAATTTTTATTTTAAAAAATTATATTTATTAAAACGTGCATCGCACGTGTAAACTACTAGTAAAAATAACTACATATATTATTTTAATATCGTTGTTGTTAATAGTGACACCTATAAAAAAATTTCTTCAGATGCCGCTATTGACACTAATGACATAAATACATTTTGCATTCAATAAGGAGTTCTTTGACTTGATAAAAAAATTACAAGTGAAAAATATCTTATAGCTAATATCGATTTTTTCAATAACGACAACCTTAAGTTGATGTCACTAGTGGTATAATTGAGAAATAAGAGAGATTGTTTTTTTTACCAGTAATCTGTTATTTCCAATAACAATTAAGTCGTAACAATTTACCAGTATAATTGTAAACAGTAATTAAGTCATAACAATTTACTAATGCTAATACTAATACAGTAATACTGATACTAATTAGCTAAAAAATTAAGCTTAATTTCGGAAATTGAATCCATTCCTTTTTCTCTCTGAGGTTTTTTCTCTCCCCCCTCCCGATCATCTTCTCCCCCGAGATCCACTCGTTCGGTGCTTTTTCCCCTACCCCCCCTTTCAGTAAAGTTGTAGCCCCCTGTCTCCTCTACAAACCCTCTTCATCTTTTCCCCTTCTTTGCCCTAGTCCATTTTCCCCCCTTTTTTTTATCCCTTCGTTCGCCTCTTTCGCTGCTCCCCTTCCGTTTGTGCTCCTCTCCCGTCTTCCGCCCTCCCTCCCCCCGGCGGGCTTCGTTCGCTCCTCCTCTCGGTCGTGCCTGGTGGTTCGGTTTCCCTGGTATCCAGCTCTTCCCCCCGGCAGCTTTGCTCCAAGATCGCTCGCGCTCCTATCTTTTCTGCTTCCCCCTTCTAGGGCGTTCGGCTCCTCAGATCGGTATTGGCTCAGGTGTGGTGGTCTTTTCATTAATCCTGTCACTGTAAGTACTCATCTCCCAGTCTTCTTTATGATTTGTTCGATTTTTATTACTGTGGTTAGTGTTTAGTGTGGGTAGTTCGATTCTGTTGTTTTATCGGTATTTTGTCAGTTGTTTGCTAGCTTCTGCAGTTGCGGGAAGTTAGTCTGTGCTGTTTGTTTGTTTCACAATCCATTGATTGTGTTTTTACAGCTGTGGATTTTGTTTGGGGTATCCTTGAGATCCCTCCTCTGTGCGTTGCATCTGCGCATTAGTCCTCTTTTTCTGGACTTATCTCTTCTTATCCCTTCTGCCTTTTCTATTCTCTACGCTCTCCTCTCTTCTCCTCTTCTTGGATCCTCTCTCTGATCACTCTTAGCTTGGAGTGTCTCTCCGTAGCGCTATTTTTGTTTCTCTGGTATTCGTTGGCTCTTGTGGGCTTCTAGCGAGTAGCCCATGGCCCTTTCATGGGTCGACGTTGTAAAAAAGAAAAAAAAGCTTAGTCCCCTGAAGGACTTAGCTCCCCAGTTTTTCTCTGATTTGGGCCTCCATTCTCTGAAGCCCAAGAACCGCTACAGTTCTGAGCTTCCAGACTCTTCCTTCTATAAGTATTCCCGCCCTAATCTTCGCTCTAATTCTTCAGCTTCCTCTCACTCTTTTCCATCTTCTCACCGTTCTCCCCCCTTCTGCTTCCGGTGTCTGTTACCTGGGCATTTGAAATTTTCCTGTGTTGCGAGAATGAAGTGTCTATTTTGTCTCAAGGATGGTCATGCGCGTCACCGGTGTTTCTCTCTCCAGAAACTATTGGGTCTTTCGGTGGGTGTTCCGATCGCTGATTCTGTCCTGGATGCTCTCGATTTTCCTTCTTTGCAAAAGAAACTTGCTGAAATTCCCTCTTCTAAATCAAAAAAGCTGAAGGCCACTGTTCGTTCCCCACTCCTCCCTACTCCAGTTCCTTCCTCTCGCCTGCCCTCTCCTGCTCCTCTGGCCTCTGTGCTGAAAGCAGCTTCATCCCCTCCACCTGTTAAGCCCCTGATGACACAGGTGTTTTTACCTAATTCGGAGCTTACCGATCGCCTCAACATCTACAAAAACTATGGGGCTATTACCTTCTCTGAAGGGTCCATTCCGTTCTACACTCTTAATGCGTTTCTCTGCAATTGTTGCAATATTAAGGAATGGGAGTGGGTGCTCTATTCGTGTACCAATGGTGATGCTGTTATCCAATGCCCATCGGAAAAAGTTCTTGACGATCTTTGTGCCAATCAGTCTTTGACTATTGGATCTATTGCCTTGTCCATCCGTAAATGGGTTTCCTTCTCTTCATCCTCTACTATTAAAGACTACTCTCCCATCAAAGTTTCTCTGGTCGGTCTTCCCCCTTTCTGTGACTCCTTGAGATTGGTTGCGGCCTTATCCAAATGCATCGGCGAGATCATTAGTATCTCGTCTTGTGCTCGCTTAGCCTCCGGCAGTATCCTGGTCGAGGCTTTGTTTCGATGTCCTCCTCCTAAGGAACGTATCGAAGCCTTTTGTCTTTATGACGGACGCTCGTCTTTCACTGTCTCAGTGCAGTACCATGTTAATTCCCCTCCTCAGGCTTCTACTAAGCAGGGTTTCTGCCTAATTCCCACCCCCGAATTTCACCCCGGATCATCCACTGATCCCCAGTTGTTGCCTACCTCAGGTAGGAACGTTTCCTCTCCTGCGGTGCAGAGGTCTCTTACTCTCCCTCGCAAACCAATTAACGCTCCGGCTCCCCCGAAGATCTCGCCAGCTAAATCCCCTAATCTGGTTTGGATTAACCCAGATCGCCTCTCCAAATCTTTTTCCAAACCTTCGTCTACTATTTCCTCCTCTCCTACCGAACTTAATGTTACTCCTGCCACCAGTTCTAAGGCCCTGCCCCCATCTCCTTCCAAAGTTGAAGGATGGCCCTCGTGGGATGTCAATCCCTCTTTCGCCTCAGATTGGGAGCTTTTTCAGCGTTCTGCTCACTTTCCGTCTTCTAGCACTTCGCGTTCCACCATTGCATCCCCTCCAGCGAAGGCGTCTAATCCCTCTATAGCCAAGGGCTGGTTAGCCAAGGATGATTTGCTCTCTGAGGAATTAGCTGATTTGGAGAGCGCTAAGGCTTCTAAACAGGTCCATTCCTTCCCCTTCTTTTTTAATTTCAATAATTTATTTCGTTTTATTTTGGATTGCAGTCACTTTTCTTTCACTTTAGATATGGTTTTGCCTCTTTATCGCTTCTCTCCAGTTTGCCTTATCAAGGCCTACTCCTCTATTTCTTCTCTCTCTCTCTCTATCATAAAACTATCTCCGGACTTAGTGGCCGTTTCTTTAGCTCCTCTCGAGACTCGGCTCCCAATCCGTCTCCCTATTGCCACTGATCGGCACTCATCTCCCTTCTTTGCTTCTCCCCCTGTCTCTAGGTTTAAAAACCGTTCTGGTTTGAATGTGTTTTGTCCCCCGCCCCTTCCCCCCTCGGGCCCGGTGCAGTCGAGTTCCCCTCAGCTCCGTTCTCCCGTCTCGGATTGTAATTCCTTCCGCTTAATCCGATCCAGTGCTAGGCTTAAGGCTTTACGCTCGAAGACCTTGTCTTCAAAGTCTCCTCCCAATCTTTCCCCTTCGTCTCCCCTTCTAGGTTCGATTTACCACCTCCAATTCGACGATTTATCTGACTCCGAGATAATGTCTATCTCCCAATCCCTTGGCTTCTCCCTTAAATCCAAGCACTCTACCCCGATTTCTTATCTTAGAAACCTTGAACGTTCCCGAGTCCAGGCGCACAGTTGTTATCATGATTAGTATATCCTGGAATATTAGGGGTCTCCACTGCCCCGCCAAACAAAGAGCCATATTCGATCTTATAGCCTCCTCTCACTGTGACATTATCTCTATTCAAGAATCTAAAATTGAATCCCCCTCCCCTCGCCTTTTCAGATCCCTTGGAGGTTCCAACCTCTCTAATTGGATCTCCCTGGACGCGACAGGATCTAGAGGCGGTATCCTGGTCGGGTTCAGGGAGTCGGTTTTCTCCTTAATCGGGGTCCATCGTCTGAATTTCTTCCTCATTGTCCAACTGCACTGGCATATCCTAGACTGTGATCTCACGGTTATTTCGGTTTACGGGCCCTCGACCTCGGAGAGACGTCCCCTGTTCTGGCAAGAATTTCTTTCTCTTAACCACTTCGTTCAAGGTCTTGGATTTTTTTGCGGGGATTTTAACATTACCCGCTTCGCCTCGGAAAGGTCGTATTCGGCTTCCTCCAACTCCCAATCTTGCATTTTCAATGATGGCATTCGTGATCTTCAATTATCCGACATCCCTATTAATGGCAGGAATTTTACTTGGTCGAATCAGAGACTTATCCCCTCCTTCGCCAAACTAGATCGTTTTCTTGTCACCCATTCTTGGTTCTCGAAATTTCACAATTCCTACGCGAAAGCTCTCCCCAACCCCTCTTCTGATCACGTTCCTATTGCTCTATACTCAGACTTTCATTTCCCCCACCATCACCAATTCCGTTTTGAAAAATTTTGGCTTCAAGACCAGTTATTTATTAAGCTAGTTGAAGAGTGTCTTACCTCCATTCATGGATCTCGAGGTTTAGGCAATCTTCTTCTGAAGCTCCATGCCATCAAATATGGCTGCAAAATCTGGCGGCGCGAAAGACAATCCAACACCAATTTTCTCAAAGATTTTCTGCTTGGATCGATCCAAGCTTTCGATTTAATGGAGGAGCAATCTCCCCTTTCCCCTCTCGCTTTCAACGAGCGTCTGGCCTGTAAGCGGGAGTATGCCGATTTTCTCCGTCAAGATCAATTAAAGTGGGCCCAGAGGGCCCGTGTTAATTGGTTGAAAGAAGGTGATGGTAACACGGCCTTCTTCCACCATTACGCTTCGCATCGCAGGCGCAACAACCATATTTCGGTAATCAAAGAGCAGAATGCAGAAATGCGTACTGACCCTGAGATTCACCGAGTTTTCCTCTCCTTCTACAAGAACCTTATTGGTTCCTCTAAATCTCCTTTGATCTCACTGGACTGGCAGCAACTTTATGGCCCCCCGACCGAAGATTTATCTTCCCTTGAGGCTCCGTTCACCTTGGACGAGATCAAGGCTGCTGTTTTCGCCTTAAAAAGCGACTCGGCCCCTGGTCCAGATGGTTTCCCGGCTTTCTTTTTCCAAAAGTTCTGGCCTTGGATTAAGGATGACCTCCTCGATCTTTTCCAAGACCTTCATCAAGGCTCCCTTTCTTTTGATCGTATTAATTACGCCCACATTGTTCTTATTCCGAAAGTTCCAGGAGCTAATACTGTTTCAGAATTTAGGCCTATCAGTCTTATTAACACATCGTTCAAAATCATTATGAAAGTTTTGGCGAATAGACTTAGTGCTATTATCTCGCCCCTGATTGACATCGCCCAATCAGGCTTTATCAAAGATCGGTTTATTCTTGACAGTGTTGCCTCGGCCCAGGAGATTATCTCGCTATGTCATCATCATAAACTCGAAGGCATTCTGCTTAAGCTCGACTTCCAAAAAGCTTATGATAACGTTAACTGGGATTTTCTTTTCGACATTCTGGCTAATCGGGGTTTTGGCCCTAGATGGATTGGTTGGATTAAATCCAGCTTATACGCTGGCACTTCGTCCATTCTTATCAACGGGTCGGAAGGTCACAAATTTAAAGTCAAGCGTGGCCTCCGTCAAGGAGACCCTCTCTCTTCCCTCCTCTTTTCCCTTGTTGCTGACGTCTTTAGTAGGCTTCTTCGCAACGCTCGCGAAGCCCATGTCATTGAAGGTCTCGGTTGTTCTCGTAATTTTGACGGTATCCTCAACCTGCAATATGCAGATGATACCATTATTTTCGCTAAACCAGAGCGCTCTTCTTTGCGCAACCTTAAACTCTTGATTTACTGTTTCGAGCAGGCCTCTGGGCTTGCCATTAATTTTAATAAATCCTCGGTGTATTGGCTCGGTGGTGATGATAATCGCCACCTCGAAGTATCACAATTTTTTAACTGCCGTATTGCTACCTTTCCCATCACTTATCTGGGCATCCCCTTGAGATGGGGTAAGCTCCACAGATCGGATTGGTTCCCCTTGATCGATAAAATTGAATCTAGGCTAAATGTCTGGACAGGCAAAATGCTATCCCGAGGAGGAAGATTAATTCTTCTTAACTCGGTTATCTCAGCTATGCCTCTTTATATGATGTCTTTCTACTTTCTTCCATCCTGGGTCCTTAAAAGGATTGATCAAATTCGTAGCAACTTCTTTTGGTCGGGGGCGTCTCTTTACAAGCATGGCTCTCATCTGTGTAATTGGGACATCATATGTTCGTCGAAGGCCAATGGTGGTTTGGGGGTCTTAAATCTTCGAGACCATAACATCGCCCTTTTAGGCAAATGGTTGTGGAGATTCCATAAATTTCCCCATCTATCTTGGGTCCAATGTATCAAGGAGTACTATTTTTCTTCCACTCCTTGGTGGCGATTCAACGCTCCTACCCATCGTTACGCTTCCCCGTTCTGGAAAGGAGTCTGGAAAGCAGCGCCAGCTTTCCAGGCCAGCATTTCCAGGATTTGTGCTGATGGGTCTAAAGCTACTCTTTGGTCCGACCTCTGGATTGGCAACACTACCCTTGCCACTGCTTTCCCATCTCTTTTCAGTTGTGCGGCCTACCCTTATGCCTCCGTTGCAGACTCTTTTGTCTGGAATCAGGCAACGAGGTGTTGGATTATCCCTTTCTCTTCCCAGCTCACTACCTCCCTGATGGCTGAACTGCAAGACCTCATTACTCTTCTTAATCATTATGATTGGAAACTTTCGGAAGACATTTCTTGGCGTTGGACTGCTTCAGGATCCTTCTCTGTTAAGTCTTTCTACAAATTTCTCAACTTTCGAGGTGTTCGCTCACCCGTATCTGACCTTATCTGGATACCCTGTGTACCCCTTAAGGTTAAAATTAATTCATGGTTAGCCTACCATAACAAGCTTCTCACTGTTCAAGTCCTCAACAACAGAAACTTAGCGTGGGGTCAACTCTGCCCCCTTTGCGCAAGTGCCTCAGAAGACGTTAACCATCTTTTCGTTACTTGCTCTTTCATCACCCCCCTTTGGAAAATTATAGCCCTTGCCTGGGCTAATTCCACTCTTCCTGCTAACCTCCATGCCGGCTGGGATTCCTCTGACATTCCCCTTCCCTACAGGAAGGCGTGGAACCTCTCCGTCCACATTATCATTTGGATAGTATGGAGGGAAAGGAACCGTAGATTATTCGCGCACAGTGTTTCCCCTATACACACTCTTATTGCAGAACTATCATTTCTCTTTAATTTCTGGATCTCTCTGTCGAATGCGGAAAAACGTCACGGTTATTTCTCTCACCGTTTGAATGACTCCCTTATGGTCCTCTCTCATCTTAATGCACTGTGATTTTTGTGGTTATTGGTTTTGTACATTATCCATCGGACAACTTTTGTCCTACTTTTTCTATCTCTTTGCCTGCTATCAGTTTGACTGATTTCTTTCTCCTATTCTCTCTATTCATTGTATTTTGGTTTTGCATCTTTGCAGGTTTAAATGACTGGATTTTTGTTTTGGTCGGCCCCTGTCGACTTGCTAGTATTTTGGTTTGCGATGTTCTCTCAGCTCTTGCCGCTTGCAACTTTCTCTGTTTTACTTTGGGTTGGTGGTGAGATTCCCTTTTGCTGGCGGTGCCTTGCTTTGAGGCATTTCCTTAGATGCTACTACTTGTTCTTTTTGCTGCTTGGTGGCCTTGTTTAGAGGTTGAGAGGGTGAGCGCGTTTTGATTTTGTTGCGTTCTATCTCCTGGTTTGGGTCCCCTTACAAGCTCGGGCCATCTTTTGGTCTTAAGTTTCTGTCTTGGGGTTGTAACTGATGACTGTTTATGGGCTGTCTGTCCCTCATTTTGGTCTTGTTGTTACTGGTTTCTTTTGTTGAAGATGGCTTTTATTATGATCTGTTTGGCTTTTATTATTATCTGGGGCTATGATCTGCTTCTGATTTGTTTGCTCCAGCTCTCTACTTTTAACTTGATCTCCTTTTTGATCATTGGCTCCTTCTTATGATGAACGGCATGTTAGATACTTTGTGCATTCTGTTCAAGGGCCTGTTGTTTTTCGCTTCGGGTGCTTAGTTACTGATGGTTTAGGTCTGTTGTTTATATTGTTGCTTGGGAGCTGGTTTGCTTCATGCCCTTGGTTCATTTGCCTCCGGATGCAGTCATCGGACCCTTTAGCGTATTCGATTTCATTAATTGATCTTGGTAGCTTTGGTCAGTTGCAGCGTTAGCTTGGCCTTAGCGTTTCGCCTGGGACTCCTCCACTCCACCAGATTTTCACCGGGCGCTGACATCTTCTAGGGCCGGATCAGTTTTAGCATTCAGCTAGGCTTGCGGTTGCGTCATCCTGCCTCCCTTCTCTTTGATGGTGTTTGCCTGCAGCCTTGATGATTCTGCCCATGGCCCAATCCGTCTCTTTCGAATGTTGTTCTGTTGCATCCGGTCATTTAGTCGATTGTTATTACTCTTATTCTGTTGGTGCTCTTAATTCCTGCTGTATTTTTTGATGTTCTTCTTGTTTTACTTCTTGTAAAACCACTGTATAAATGTTTGTACATTAGATATTCTTATTATCAATATATTTTTTGATCGGGCTGGAGTCGTTCGACTCTATCCGTTTGCATCAAAAAAAAATATACTTGTACTCCTATTTATTTATACCCAATAACGCCGTCGTCTCTAACGGTCTATTTCGAGCGACCAGGTCAAACCCAGTCAAAAGCAAGACCAGTTCCTCACTTTTCTCTCTCCATCTCGTTTCTCTCAAACCCGAAACCCTAAAACCAGCAAACTATGTCGAAGAATCCGCCCAAAAAGGAGACGACGGCGAAGAATCACGTGACGTCACCCCCTTCCGATCTTCATCCCCAAACCCTAGCGGCGGCGGCGGCGACGTCGTTCTCGCAGCTGCTGGCGGGGGCGATGGAGTCGCCGACAACGAGTCCACGTGGCGGCGAAGATACCTCTTTTCTGGTTCGAAACCCTAACCCTAATTTTGCTATGTTTGGTTCTTTTTTTGCTTGTTTGTTCATTGTTGGGAAAAATACAAGTGCTAGGGTTTGTAGTTTGGATTTTGTGATAAGCTAATTGAGGGATGGAAATCTCAAATCTCCAATTACAATTAGTAGTATGTGTTATTCGGTTCATGTGCTTAGGAGGTTTCTTACCCATGCATTATGTGATGGTCCAATTTGTTGTACAATTGAAAAACCTTTTAGTTTTGCAACCATTTGAAACATGATTAAGAAGCATCAAAACCCACTTTGACTTTTATATGCGTATTTCATGGCATGGAAATCGAAGCAAACGGCAGATTTTCCCATAATGCATCTCGTAGAGTGATTATAGTCACCCTGTATGAGATTACGATATAAAGATACGAGGTTCCTAATATGATTTCTTGATTTCCTCATTTTGAGAAAATTGAATTGTGTATTTTTTTTGTGTGCATTCTTTTGATGAAACATAATACTAGTAAGAAGGAATATGGCCTGACATAATAGTAAGAAGACATGTAGTCACAAAAGGCCCTACTATAGTAGATGTAATTGTAGCATGAGAAGAAATGTTGTGGAGGCTACATGGCTTTAGAATAGAATGTTTTTGCTACATATTATGTTAATGGAAGCGCTATACAGTTGGTTGCGAGTTCGATACTCTGCGATGGAGGATTCCCGCAATTGTGGGGGTGCGTGCACTGAAGACTAAGAACCCTTCTTTTACATATTGTATTACTACTTTCCTTGTTTTAAAAAGTGTACTACTTTTAGACTACTAACCAATTGGCAAAGTGTGGAGCCCAGTTAGCAATTAATTAAAATTAGTTTTACACAGGCTCCACCTTCTTGTGTTCAATAGTACAATAGAAGGGATTTTTTCCCACCAAAATGACCCACTTTTTGAAAGTATTTACCAAACTGACCCACTTTTGAAACTATTTACGAAATTGACTGACTCACTGTTTCAAATTGTGAGTTATTTGAAAATAAGCTCGTTGTTTCAAACAACGAGTGTAGTTTTATGGTTTTCTCCAACACTTGGAGAAATCTCGTGAAGATAAAAAGAAGTCTAAAGACAGATTCGATGTTTTCAACAGCGAGCTTGGTTGAACTAGACTCTTTGTTGGAAATAGCGAGTTTAGTTTGTAGTTTTTTTCTTCTAAAATCAACTCTCTGGAAAAATGAGTACAACTACACTCCCTATCTGAGATAGCGAGTTCGTTCAACCGAACTTGCTATTTCAGATAGCGAGTGTAGTTGTACTTATTTTTTCAGAGAAATTTTGAACATGCAACTTACCTGAAATGTATACAACTACACTCGCTATCTGAGATAGCGAGTTCATTTTGAACTAGACTCGTTATCTCAGATACCGAGTGTAGTTGTACTCATTTTTTCAGAGAAATTTTGAACATAAAATGTATACAATTACACTCGCTATCTGAGATAGCAAGCCTAGTTCAAATGAACTCGCTATCGCAGATAGCGAGTGTACTTGTACTCATTTTTCAAAGAAATTTTGAACATGCAATTTCCATTTGAAATGTATATAACTACACGCTATTTTAGTTAGCGAGTCTAGTTCAACTGACCTCGCTATCTCAGATAGCGAGTGTAGTTGTACTCATTTTTCAGAAAAAAATTTGAACATGCAATTTATACCTGAAATGTATAGACCTACAATCACTATCCGAGATAGCGCTATCTGGGATAGCAAGTAGGTCAATTTGGTAAATAGTTTCGAAAGTGGGTCAGTTTGGTCAATACTTTCAAAAAGTGGGTCATTTTGGGAAAAAATCCAATAGAAGTACTAAACTGATAATTCGATAATTCTCCTCCAATTTTGTGGTTGATATTGGGGTTATGTGTTCTTTCTTCTTAAGTTAATGTGATTTATATTGGAAGGTGTTGTCTTTTCTTTTTGTATAATGTATTTTTTGTATATAATTTTTTTTTTGGAAAAATCATAATGGGGCTAATGATTTATCCGGAAAAACTGAAAAAAATCTAAACGAGGGATGAGGAAAAAAAAGAAGTAATTTGATCTTGGGTACCGGCCATTATACCCATGATGATCAGCTGTAGAATCGCTTTTCATAATGGATTTTTTTTCTTTCTAAAAACTATTTGTATAGCAGATTTTATGGAGGATCACAAATTGGATGAATTCTTAGTTTCAAAGAATTGTCTATGATGTTGTACTAAAGATAGCTATCTTGAAAGTTGAAATACACATTGCTGTCCTTTAGTAGGTAATTGTTGTTTTCTTTGGAATACTTTGTGTCCTCCTTAGTTATTATTGATGAGGTAAAGGCCTAATTGACAATTGGTATAGGATTAGTGGAGACCTTGGGGGTAAATTGGATTATGCTATGATAGAAGATTTGGTAGAGATTCTTGTTTTGCATGTTGCTTTATATACACATTATCGACGGAAGCCTCAAAGCTCTATAGGGTTATGATTATGCTATCTTAGTTTTCCTCCTCTCTATTCTCTCCTGTTTATCGAATGTATCTCAAAAATTTATCACCCATCAATTACTTTTAGTGAAAACTAGAGAAAACCTTTCTCCCTTTCAATTTGCTTTTTCTGGCAAGGATAATATTAGTTTTCACTCCAATATAAAATGGAGCTTGTTAATTCATCTTCCTCTTTTAAGTCTTAAGAGTATGATTTTACTTGTTTTATTTTGTTCATTCTTTATATTTCCATTTTTTGAAGTGATATTTGCGATTCGTGCTAACTTCTTTGTTGTAAATATACGTTTTGTTTTAGGGACAATTTGCAATGACCCATCAAGCAGTTTTGGCTACAGTTACAGATCAGGCACAAATGGATCTTCAAACGCCAGAATCATTGACAGGCTCCTTTCATCAGCCTGTCTTAACACCTATTAGCCCTTCATCATTGCATCGAACACCTGAGGGAAATTCTTTCATACATCAAGCAGAGGAACCTCTGCTTACATTTGATCCGAAAGGACAATCTGCTCAAACTGTTGGTAGGCCAAACCCTACTGATGGATACAATTGGCGAAAGTATGGTCAGAAACAAGTGAAGAGTAGTGATAGATCACGAAGCTACTACAAATGCACAGATGCCAACTGTTCGGCAAAGAAGAAGGTCGAGAGTGCCCTGGATGGCAAGGAGACTGAAATAACTTACAGTGGTCAGCACAACCATGGCCGACCAAAAAAAAAACATTTGAAAGGGAGAGGGACCCACTCTGGTGGGTCCACCAGGCCTTCTAGAGAGAATGAGACCTTAGCTCTTCCTAGTGGTGGTGAAGTTAATGATTCTACAATGTCAAAAACAAAACATGTTTCTGGTATTAAAACCCCTGAACCACCGCTGTACTGCTCTAGTGATGGGGAAGGGGAGGCTGAAGAGGAGCATGATGATGAACCAGATCCAAAAAGAAGGCAAGAAGTTGCAATATACAGTGATTATCTCGACTTATGAAAAAGATAGCCTCTTGAATTACCTGTTGAGCTAAGTATTCTCTCTTTCCTTGTGTCAGGCTAAGTGAGAGCAGTATACCTTACTCAGAACCAGTTATTAGAACGGCCAAGGAACCCAAGATAGTTGTGCAGAGTTCGTGCGATATGTCACGTATAGATGATGGCTACAGGTGGCGCAAGTATGGTCAGAAAATTGTTAAAGGAAATCCCAATCCCAGGCACGTGTCTTTTCTCTGAACTCGACATTTATTTAATCTAAGTTTTGTCATCAATGTATTAAAAAAAAGCACAACATAACTCAAATACCGCGCTACATAGCTTAGCCCTTCTTATTCCCTTGTAGCGCACTTGCAAGGGGCATTTCCTACCTAACTCTGCCCTAATGATTGTTCATGCTATTTGCGCTATCATAGAAAATAGTGTACCATGCTACAGTAAGTGCACTTTTCGATAAGGGAAAACAAAATCAACATGACAAAATCGTTGGTTTTTTCACTATATAAGAACCTTTTGCTTCCCTCTCTATTTCCACTCATAGACGACTAGGGCAAGAAACAGAGAGCATTACAACGTCGACAATTGGAGCTTCTGTTTTCGGTGACTTGGGCTCCTGTTCTCCCCGATCTTTGCTTGATAAGTCGTGTTACTACATGTGAATATTTCAATTTTGTGTGCAAAACTTTCAGCCGGGTAACTTGAACATTGAAGCCTCTGTTTGGTGAGTATTTAGCAAATTTAGACTTTAAGATTTTTTCCCTCTGTTTAGAAATTATATGAATTTATTGAGTTTTTGGATAATTAATTTTAATTTAAAATAAAACAAATAAAAAATTATTGTAGCTTACAAAATGCATTACACTTTTTACACTTTGAGCTACGAGTTGCTTGACCGTTGCACTTATGCGTTACCTCTTCTATATCATATTGGTTGTAATGGATGTATTTTGGAATCTTATTATCGACTGCTAATTGTTTAATTTATTCATTTGCAGATTGTAGAGTGATCTGATTAATGTGAGAAAAAAGATCAACATTCAAAATCTAGCAAAAGAGTAGAAATGAAGAGGATTTGGAGATATATAAAATCGTTAGAAAAGAAGTTAAAAAAGCGGTAAGAGATGCAAAAGAAAAAACTTATGATGATTTATACACAAAATTAGGAACAAAAGAAAGAAAAAATAATACTAATAAGCTTGCTAAACAAAGGGATAGAAAAACAAAAGACCTGGATACAGTTAGGTGTATTAAGAGCGAGGATGCAAGAGTTAGTAAAAGATGAAGAAATTAAGAAAAGATGTCAAAATTACTTTGAGAAGTTATTAAATAAAAAGGTTGTGGGCAACCTAAATATAGAGATCTCGAGAGAGAGTCGAGTGCATATGTTTTTCCGTAGAATTAGGATCTCGGAGGTTCAAAATGCTCTAGGAAGGATGAAAATAGGAAAATTTTTAGGACCGGATCGTATACCCATTGAAGTTTGGATGTGTCTTGGGATGTAGGAGTGAGCTGGCTAACAAAATTATTTGATAAAATTTTGAGGACTAAAAAGATGACCGATAAATGGAGTAATAGTATTTTAGTACCTATATATAAAAATAAAGGAGATATACAAAGTTGCTCCAACTACCGAAGGATTAAGTTAATGAGCCATACGATTAAAATTTTGAGAGAAAGTGATTGAACATAAACTGAGAGTAGAAACTACAGTGTTTGAAAATTAGTTTGAATTTATGTGTGGGAGGTCAACAATGAAAGCAATTTATGTACTGGGGAGATTTATGAAAAAATATAGGGAGAATAAGAAACATCTACATATGGTATTTATAGATCTAGAAAAAGCATATGATAAAGTCCTTAGAGACATTATGGTGGGTGTTAAATAATAAAAGAGTAACTATTCGGTATATTGAGGTAATTAAGGATATGTATGAAGGGACAAGACCACAATTAGAACAACCATAGGAGAGACCAGTGATTTTTCTATTACAGTAGGTTGATACCAAGGTTCAACTTTAAGTCCTAATCTCTTTACTTTGGTTATGGATGAATTGACACGAGGAATATAATATAAGATGCCTTAGTGTATGCTTTTTGCCGATGACGTCGTCTTAGTAGATGAGACTAGAACATTAGTCAATGCTAAATGAGAATTGTGGTATAAACTTTGGAAGCTAGAGGTTTTAGAATAGGAAGAACTAAAACAGAGTATATGGAGTGTAATTTTAGTGATATTTGGAACACAACTGAGGAAGTAGTAAAGTTTGATGGTCAAGAGATACCCAAGAGAGACCGTTTCTGATATTTATGCTCGATTATACAAAGAGATGGGGATATTTTTGAAGATGTTATACATATGATCCAAGCAGGGTGGCTTAAGTGGAGAAGTGTCAGTGGTGTTTTGTGTGACAAACATATACCTTTGAAGTTGAAGGAAAAATTTTATAGGACGACTATTAGACCATCAATGATGTATAAAGCAGAGTGTTGGGCAATAAAGAAATAACATGACCAAAAAATGAGTGTAGCGGAGATGATGATGCTAAGATGGATGTGTGGTAAAACCAGAAAGGATGGAATTAGAAACGAGCATATACGAGACATGTTAAAGGTGCTCCTATCCAAGATAAGTTAGAGAGAATCGCCTTAGGGGGTTTGGACATGTCACATGTAGACCCAGTAGTGCTCCCAGAAAGAGTGATTTGATAAGTATTGATAGTAGAGTTAGGGGTAGAGTAAGACCTAATCTTACTTGGGTGAAAACATTATGAAAAGATATAATATCTGGTGATCTTACAGGTGATCTTACAGAAGATATTGTGCTAAACCGAGCAGAATGAAAAACCAGGATTCATGTAGCCGATCCCAACTAGTTGGGAAAAAGGCTTTGTTGTTGTTGCTCTAGAGTGATTAATCAGATTTGATTAATCACTGTGACAAGCAAGGATGAAAACCAGGTGGAGATATCTTTATATCTTCTTATATCTTTCGGTTGACAGTTATAATAGGTTGACAGCTTCCATGGTTGACCTCCTTGATATAAACGAAATTGATTTTCGCCCCATTTATTTCTTCTTATTCTTGATTTAATTATTTTCTCCCAGTTTCATCATATCATATATGTTTGATACAAAACTTTCATTGTTCTAAAGATATTCCAATTATTCATATCCCTATGATTTTGAAATTATTAATATTATTGTTCTAAAGGTTAAATATATAAAAAACCGCACTCAAGTATTGCCCAAAACCGCACTCAACTTTTTAAATAAAAAAAACCTCCCTCAACTATGTTTTGAACACAACTTTTTAAAAAAAAACCTCGGTCACCCATGCCTTGAAAACATGGTTGTTTTTAAAATAAAAAAAAGTTGAGTACGGTTTTTTTAAACTGGGCAATACTTGAGTGAGTTTTTATATATATATTTAGCCTATTCTAAATGGTATTGGGTTAAGATTATAACCCAGTTACCTTCTTATATTATTCTATCATTTCATTTACAGTAGTTTAATTTATTTTCTTTTTAATGTTCCACCATCTAGTTCTAAATACTATTCATCCTAGTTTTGTCTCTTGCACATTTTATGCATATGTATATATGTTTGTATAGTCAAGCACTCTCTCTGGCACATTTTTCAACCTTTGCATGCTAACTCGTCTACACAGCTACACTCCTACTAGATACTGTATCTTGTTGAGTACTATTTGATCCATTTTTGGAATATAATCATTGTTAATCCCTCGTTGGTCATTTGATAAATCATGCATTTTCTATATATGGAATCTGAATTAGGAATTAGGACTAGTTTTGAAAGGGCACAAAGACTTTATTTGTAAAGTTAAATGATCAGTGTGAAGCTTTAGGCTGATTTGTATTAGGTGAGTGCTTCTCTTATGCTATTACTTAAAATTCTTATTTGTTTTTCCCTGCATGTCCCAAGCCAAGATAACTGAGACAAATTATATTAAGTAGGGTTATGGTATGTAAGCTAGATCCTGGTCACCGTTAAAGTAAGTCAACAAATATATGAAATGATCGCACAGATTTGGCAAAGGTTGTTATTGCACTTACTGATATTTTAGAAGGCAACTAGTCACCCCTTAGTGAAACAAGGTAACTTAAAATGATGCTCAATAGTGAAGATTCTGGAATATATAATAATTTAGAAAGAATTGAACTTTTCATTTGTTAGCCTTCCCTGGCCTGTTAGCTGATGTCAATAACAAGGATTTGAGAAAATTAGGTCTATGTGTGAACAGTTAAATAGAAATAAGAGATAAAGGAAATAAATTAGCACAAGCACACATCGAATTTAAGTAGAAAACCGATGTAAAAGAGAAAATCTACTGGGCACTAGCCCACTCAAATCTTCCATTATTAATGATGGCATTACAAGTTTTAGCTTTTCCTTCTCTAGATAAAACTAGAAATCAACAACATACAAATATCTTCTCCAAATATGTAGATTACAAGGAACAAACTCATCGATACAAGTAGCTGGTGTCCATAACCTTCACTCAAAAAACCTGTCACCCGTTGCTTTGAACCGCCTTTGGTGGATCTCTCTCGAGTAGATGAGAATGGAGATTTTAAAATTTTAGTCCAAAAAGTTTTCCTAACCCTCGCTCACTAGTGGAGGCTTGTTTCCATGACTATGCTCGACTTTTGATGAGGAAACACCAAGGGGGCTATTTATAACGGGAGTTTCATCCTTGGTCTCTCCACCACTAGGTCTGGAACCATAAGAGTAATGATTCTAGATTTTTTTTTTCATGCCTAGGTCAATGTCATGCATGCTTGATTGGTCAAAAGTTCTATCTTTGATCGTTAAGTCTGTCGACTCCAATGCATGAGAAATCAACAATATCTTGCATGGTCCAAGATATTTTTCATCTTCTCATAATGGAGGGATATTCAACAAACTCCCCCTCCTGTCTTATGAGGAAAGCTTCATCATTCCTGTTTTGTTGCAACAGTAACTATGCTTGTCCATTACTGGGCTTTCATCATTATATCCATGCATTTTTGTCGTTATGGATTTTCAAAAGCTTCAAAAATTTCTTCAATACATACTTGTCCAATGATATTGAACATCAGTGTGCTTTGACTTTGAATGGACACTTGTGTTTTTGCTTGGATGAATAGCACTTTAACTATAGCAGTGTATGATGTAGATATCTCGAGTAGTGAATTTCTTTCAAAAACCTTTGAGGGACACCAAAAAAAGATCTAAAGAATTTCCTCTCCACAAAATGGTAAGCTAAGCAGTTAAAATCTCCGATTACGCCCGATTAATCCCCGATTAATCGCTAATCGGAGGCTAAGCGATTAATTTTTTAGCGATTTATAATATTTCAATAGTTAGCGATTTAATCGGGAATAATCAGCCGATTAGTGGTTAATCGGCCGATTTTAAGTGGCCGATTAACCGATTAAATCTCCTCCTCTGATTTTCATGCTCGTTTGTATTATTTGGGCTCAATCCGGTCCAAATCTAAAATTCAAATTTAAAATTCAAACCCCTTCTGGTCCTCACGCAAACCCAAACTCGACATATCGCCGCTCTCTTCTTCCTCGTGCAAACCCAAACCTAAACAGATTATCTTCAAACCCAAATCCAAACTGATTCTCTTCTTCCTTGAGCAAACCTAAACCCGACCCGCCGTCGCTCCCCCGTATCGTCGCATACTTGACCCAGCCCGCATCTGTACCTCCTCTTGTTGCTCGCATTGCTCCTCCTCGATTGTTTTTGTTTGATGGAACCGACTAGCAAACCCGACCAGACCCATATCCATAATCCAAACTCAGCTCAAACCAAGTACTTTTTTTTCTATAACTATATGTTCCTATTTGATAATCTCATAATATATTTTTGTTAGGATTTAGGGTTGCTACATAATGAGGATATATATCTTTTTTTAATTATATATATAACAATTTTTCCGATTTAATCCCCGATTATTTTCCGATTAACCGATTAATCACTAATCGCTCCTAGACCGATTAGTTCCAAAAACTGATTTTAACTGCCTAGATGGTAAGGGATTATTTGAGAGATATCCAAATAAGTTTGTATTTTATTTGATTCGATTTGGTAATTTCTTTTCATTTTTGTTAGCTAGTTTATTTAGCTTCTACTTTGTGTTCATTTTAATTAGGCAAGATGACCGTAGATTTGTATTTGAGTTTTTTTGAATTTACCTTTGTAAGCCTATTTATAGGATATTAGTCGACTTAATGAATTGAATTTTGAGAAAGTATTTAAAGCTGAGTTCTTTAGGTTATGTTTGGAGTTTGAGTGTAGAAAAAAGAGTAAATTTTGAGGAAAGACACGTGCATGATCACAAGGAGAGAAATGAAAAGGAAGGAAACAGATACTGGCACGGACCTTATATCACTCAACTTTCAACACTTTTCTCAAAATTCAAGTTTGCTTTATTAATTCAGCTGTGGCCTTTTAGGCATACAAAAGCAAAATAACTCAAAGTTCCAAGATAATCTTGCCAGATCAAAATAAACTAAAATTGGGAAATAAATAACTATTTAAAAAGAGATAATCAAATCAAAGCTATAAAATAAGATCCCAGCTTATTTGGGATATCTATCTTATATACTCTTCGCTGTATGTGGAGGGAATTCTACAAGATCTTTTCTTGATCTATGATTTTCCTCGAGTGAAAAGAATTCGATATTCACGATGAAAGCAATGTACTGAAGCATAATCTCTTATTGAAGGAAATAAGATTTTTCCAAAGAAACACACAAAAAGGAAGGTGAACATAAGACAACCAAAATGATGAATATAACTTTAACTTTCTTGCACTAAGTTTCATTTCACTTGATGAGAACATTGAACTCACATGGTTTCAAGATAGGAAATTACATTTGTTTTCCTCATATGAAGGAGGTGGCAACAAAACTTTTTGCCGAGCATCCAGACTGGGTATCACCAATTTTTGCGATGTTGGGAATACTTCTTGAAGAATGCGTGACGAAGTATCGGTTGAGGCAATTGGTAACCCAAGTTTGGTGAGCAATTTGAACATTAAAAGTGATTCATTAATCTTCATCAGAAGAGACTCAATAAAGTTTAGCGTATCTCCAAGTGTGGCTGGAAAACAATTGACATATAACTAGTAATAGGCACCATTTTCCTCAGTTCATGGTTTTACCTTAAACTCAAAAGCCCATGCAAGGCATAACATCTCACAGTACCTTTTCTTTTATGTACAGCAAGAAGGGAATTTGTGAAGTGAGGGGTTGAAGAAAGAGTATTGTGTGATATTGTATCTTATATGGGTTTTGAGTTTTTAATGGAGAAACCACAGATTGAGGAACAAGATGCCCTTTATTAGTTATAAGCTAGTTATTTTCAGCCACATTTGGAGGTAGACCAAAATTTATTAAGCCTATCCTTCATGAAGATAGAATGAAATATTTTCATCGCTTCAAATTGTACACCAAACGTAGTTCATCAACTTATTCTTCCTTTTGGGCTGTTCCAGAAGTATCCCTAGTTAATCCGATTGCTCCACTTGAAGATTTGTTGCTAGCTCCTTCACCTATAAGGAAAAAAAATGAAAAATCTTCTTTTGGTACCACATGAGTTCAAAGATCCTTTCAACCGAGATGAACCTTAGAGTGAGAAAGATAAAGTTACATTCATCATTTTTGTCTCAACCACCTTATGTTCGACCTTACTCTGTGTGTTTCCTTAAAAGTATATGCTTAGTTCATTGCTTTCAATGTGGATATCGACTTCTCTTCACCCGACGACAATAATGGAGCTCAAGAAAATATCTAAAAAAGTTTTCCCCTTGCATAATGGAAAAATTCTAGCAATTATGTGCTTAAAGTCTTAGGCTCCGTTTGACACTACTTTTGGAGGGTGCTTTTGGGTCTGGAAATTCTTTTAGGCTCAAAATCGGTGTTTGACAAACTTTATTGGAAATGTGTTTAATTAGAAGTTCTTTTTCTAAAACAACTATTTTAAAAAAAAATCGCAAAGCACCTAAAATAATGTGTTTAGCTTTTCAAAAAGTACCTTTTACTTGCTAGAAAATTTTTGATGTTAACCTAGTTCTTTCTAGTAGTACTTAATACCAACACTTTTCAGCGAATACACTGTTTTTTACAGCAATAACAATACCAAAACAAAGCCTTAATCTTTTTGCTTCATGTCTCAAAAAGATGACATTTTTGAATTTCTCAAAATCGGCAAAAACAATGGACTACAACCTACAAAACTGTGTCATGATGCTGAAATTTCAGAATTTCAGCCAAAAATTGTGACTACAAGTCTTGTGACGGAAAAAATTTGAGCTGAAATGCTGAAAATTTTTAGTTCTCGAAATCGGCCAAAAACTATTACCTACGAAAGCAGATTAAAGTGTTGAAATTTCAGAATTTCTCAAAATTGCCGAATCGCCTAAACTCACTGGACTGTAACCCATGAAACAACAAAAAGTTGACATCGTAGTATTTCTTGATATATATGCAAAAAACAGTGAATTACAACCTAGGTAATCATGCTATAATGTTAAAACTTCAGAATTTCTCAACATTGGAACCAATCTACTCGGTGGTGATCTTTTTAGGGAGAGGACAGAGACAGAAAGAAGAGTTGTTACTTGCTCTATGACTGCAAAAGAAAGCCAAACTGTTCTTTTTGACATGTGGTTGACCTGTTGATGCACAAACTTCAAAGGAAAACAAACACTAATTCAAAATTGAGTTTGGTGCTCCTATATTTGCTTAACCAGAGTCGAACTCAACTTATTTCTACCCATTTAGCCTATCCAACGAATGGGTTTCTTGCAGCTGTCACATCCTGTTAAGCCCCATTCGTTCTTTTAGGATGCTATCCTAACACTTCCCAACAAAGCATTTTTGTTACATTTTATGCAAAATGATGCGAGAAGAAATTTATGCTGTCATTTTAAAATGGTGGGTTCGTTCTTGAATTCACCTATATGTGTGGTCTTGTTATTGCCCAGTGATCCCAACAATGCCCTGCCTCCTCCCATATCATTTTTCAATTAGAATTTTTGTAAATTGTATAGAAGATTCTTTTACTCCATTAACTAAATAATTAGTACATACTAAACTTTACTTAGACTAGAAGTCGTCATTTTAGTGGAGTAACTGATAATAGAAAACCATTTTTCCCAACTAGTTGGGCATGAATCTTGGTTTTTCATTCTGCTCGATTTAGCACAATATCTTCTGTAAGTGCACAAACTATCATATCTTTTCTCACCGTTTTCATCCAAGTTTAGGTCTTTCCTGCCTCAAACTCTACACTCAATACTTATCAAATCACTCACTACTAGGTCTACGTATAGTATGTCCAAACCATCTGAGGCAATCTCATAATTTATCTTGGATAGGAGCTACCTTTACCATGTCTCATATATACTCGTTTCTAATTCTATCATTCCCGATTTTACCACACATGCATCTTAGCATCCTCATCCTCATCTCTGCTACACTTTTTTAGGCATGTTTCTTTGTTGCCCAACACTCTGCTCCATACATCATTGTTGGTCTAACAGCTGTGTTATAAAAATTTTCCTTCAACTTCAAATGTATTTGTTTGTCACACAATATACCAATAGTGCTTCTCCACTTAAGCCACCCTGCTTGCATCCTATGTATAACATTGTCACTAATCTCCCACTCTCTTTATATAATCGAGCCTAAATATCAGAAACGATGTCTCTTAAGTATCTCTTGACCATCAAGCTTCACTACTTTCTCATTTGTGTTCCGAATATTACTAAAATTACACTTTGTATACTCTGTTTAGTTCTCCTTATTCTAAAGCCTCTAGTTTTCAAAGTTTATATCCACAATTTTAATTTAGCATTGATTCCTGCGTTAGTCTCGTCCACTAAGACGTCATCGGAAAAAAACATACACCAAGGCACCTCATCTTGTATTCCTCGCGTCAATTCATCCATAACTAAAGCAAAGAGGTAGGGGTTTAAAGCCGAACCTTGGTGTAAACCTACTGTAATAGGGAATTTACTACTCTCTCTTGTGGTTTTAATTGTGGTCATTGCCCCTTCATACATATCCTTAAATCACCTCAATATACCGAATTGTTACTCTTTTATTTTTAGTGGAGTAAAAATTATTTTAATATTATTATGCATTTCCCATTAGGGAATATTTGATTTTGGTTTGGACTAATGACTTTTATCAAAGCAAAGAAAAAAAATTTAAAATACCCGTTATTGACTAATGATTTTGGTTTTGACGCACAAAACAAAGCCGAAATCTGAACATTTTGGAGTTTCTCAAACATCGAGCAAAAGTAATGGACTACAACCTACGAAACTGGGCCAAAATGTTGGAAATTTCTAATTTTCTCGAAATTAGCCAAAAGTGGACTATAAACCACGAAAACATGCCAAACTGCTAAAATTTCAGATTTTCTCGAAATTGCCCAAATCAGTAGACTAACCCACGAACCAAAACCCAGAAAGTCTATTTTAAAATTCTTCAAATTAAAAAAAATATTGACTATAACATACGAACGTATGACATCAGGCCACAGTGCAAAAATTTCAAAAATTCCCAAAATTGAGCAAAATCAGTTGACTATGACCCAACAGAATTGATCCAAACTTTTATATTTGCGAATTTTTTGAAGTCGACCAAAATTAGTGGACTACCCCACCAAACGATATGCCAAAAAGGTGGCATTTTAGTATTTTGTGATAGCGGCGAAAGAATTCGACTATAATGTAACAAACTGGGCAATGATGCTAAAACTTAAGATATTCTCAAAATCAGCAAAAAATTGTTACCACATAATTGGAATGAAATGCTGGAATTTTTCAAAATTGGCCAAAATTTGTGGACTATAACCCACGGAATAAGTCTGAAAAGTTGTCATTTTTGAGTTTCTTAAAATTTACAAAATGAAGTGGGTATAATTGACTTCCGAAATCGTGCTAAAATTTCGGAATTTCTCGAAATCGACCTAAGTTAGGCGGCTATAATTGACGATTTTGGCGAAACCACTGAATTTTAAAAATTGCTTGAAATCGGCCAAAATTAGTGAACCATAACCTACAAAATTTGACTGTAATGCTGTTCACAATTTCTCATACCGGACAAATTTTGGACCGAAATGTTGAAAATGTTAATTTCTTGAAATCGGAAAAAGTACATTGTACTATAACCCAAGATAGTGTGCCAAATTGTTGAAATTTTGGAATTTCTCATAATCAATTGAGTATCCCATGAAACAATGCTAAAAAGTTTGATATTTTAGAAATTGATCATAGTGTACCCAGTTGTCAAAATTTCTAAATTTCTCGAAATTGGCCTAAACCACTTTTGTTCTATAACCCCACGAACAAGGCCGAAAAGTTGACTTAAGAATTTTTTGAAATCGACAAAAAACAATGGACTACCTGCGAAGCGAAGCTGAACCACTGAAATTTCAAACTATTTTGAAATCAGCCAAAAATTGTCTTCTAGCACACAAAGCTAGACCCCAAAAAGCTAAAATCTCAAAATTTCTCGAAATCGACCAAAATAAGTGGAATTATTACCTTCGTAATAGGACCAAAAGGCAAAAATCTTTGAATTTATCGTTGTACGCTATAATCAGTGGACCCATAGGAACAAGTCAAATAACTAAAATTTATTATTTTTTTAAAATTAACCAAAGCCAACAAACTGACATTTTAGAATTTCTCAAAATTAGCCAAAAATCAATGAAAATATCCTACGAAACTGGGCCATGATCCCAGAATGTGCGTGCCTAATTGTAGAAATATCTAAATTTCTGTTTCGAAATCGACCAAAATTAGTGGACTTATAATCCCAAAACATGCCAAAAATGTTAAAATTTTAGAATTTCTTGAGGTTGACAGAAAATAGTGGATTGTAGGCTACAAAATCAGGCTATAATGCTAATATTTCAGAATTTCTTGAAACCGGTGAAAATCAGTGTGTTGTAACCCAAAAATTCTGGCCAAAGTAATGAATTTTCATAATTTCTTGAAATCGGTCAAAATCAAACGGACTAACCCACAAACAATGTCGAAAAGTTGGCATTTTAAAATTTCTGGAAATCGACTGATAATAGTGGACTACGCCACAACAAAAAGTTGGGTCGAAATGCTGATATTTCTAAATCTTTTCGAAATTGGCCAAAATATCATGTGACAATAAATCACGAATTAATGACGAAAAATCGACATCTTAGAATTCTTGAAATCAGCAAAAAAAATTAGATTACAACCTACAAAACCGACCATAACGCTAAAATTTTAGTATTTCTCGAAATCGAATTAAATGAGTGGAGTTACACAACTATGCCAAACCACCAAAATTTCATTTTTTTTAAATCACCAAAAAATTAAAACTAGGATGTAAAGCTGAATTTTATAAATTTACTGAAATTGACCAGAATCAGTGGACTATTATCGCCCCTCGAAATCAGACGAAAAGGTTGAAAGTTCGTTCGAAATTTCTCGAAATTAAAAAATCAATGGAAAATTGCCCATAAAAAGGCAAAAATGTGCAAATTTCAAATTTTTTGTAATCGACGAAAATCTTTGGATAGTGTTGGATCCTGTAGGCAAGGCAAATAGCACTAAATGGGGGTTGAATAGTGTTGTATAAAAATTAATTAAAAACTTGAACTTTTCGTACTGTTAAGTCGACTGACAAGAGATATACAGTCGACTGGTGCGTCAGATAAGAAGAGTATTTTACTGAAGAGTTACAAGTCTGATCAGTCGACTTATAGCAGAAAACCAGTCGACTTGCCAGACAAGTTTTTGAAATAAAACTCAGAGAAATTGAAATTGCAGGTTGAAAGAATACATCCACAGAGTCAATCACAGCCAAACACAGTGATATATCCTGGCTCGGTCCTCCCGACCTACATCCAGTCCCCAAGCAACCCACTTGAGATTTTCCACTATTCTTGAAAAAAATACAAGAATACTCTACGGCCTTTGACAACAACAATGTCAATCCGTAGACCTCTCTCACCACTAGAGAGAGCAAACCCACTCTACACCCTAGAGTGAAACCGACTCGAAAACCAAGAGTTCTACTCTCCAACCGAGAGGACCACTCTCACAAACCGAGTGAAAAACAACAAAAAATTGAGTTTACAACAACCTATATTCTTGTATGTGATAGTGCTTTTGTATAGTGGCTATTAGGTCAATTTCTGAATTCAGTCTAAAACGAAATCAATGTTATATTAAACTGAAATTCAGAGAAACAAGTCTTAGAGAGTTTGTATGCTTTTGAAACTCTTGTTCTTATTGAAAACAAAAGACTTGAGAGTTAAAGAATGCTTAGAACCTTTTCCAAATGATTCCTATACTCTATTTATAGAGTAAGAATCAAGGAACGTTGTAAAACAGTTCAATAAACCGTAATAAAACGGATATAAAAGTTTGAATTTGAAAAGCAAGTTTTAAATTAAGAAAGCTGTCGAAACGGCTTGAACAGTCGACTGGGTTGTCATAATGAGTCGACTGGCCAGAGCTTGTATGAGTTCAGGCAGTTTCGTACTATGACAGTCGACTGGTTCCAAGAAGCGGTCGACTGGTACTCATACAGCTGAACTTATTCAAGCTTGTTTTGACATTTTGATTTTGTAAAACACTCGGATTATTTAAAGTATGTGTGAGTGTGTGTGTGACAAGGCTATTACAAGTTTCCGGGACTCAAAGAAAAAATACAATATGACAAGACACTTTGTTTAAACATTTGAAGTACTTTGAGTCTTATCTTGAACTTGAGTCTTTGTCTTGATGTCTAGAAGCTTGATCAATTACTCTTGAAAGATTCATCAGATTGTGTTGCCTTTGTGTGTTTCATCATGGTATTGACTTTGATGCACTCTGCAAGAGATATGTGGTAGAACAACTTTGTATTGTGTTGTAATCATCAAAACCAAGAATCAACATATAGAATTGTTGAAATCGACCAAAAACAATGGACCTACAAACCGAGTCATAATGCTGACATTTTTGAATTTCTTGAAATCGGCCGAAATCAAATGGACTGTAAGCCACAAAACAATGGCGAATAGCTAACATTTTAAAATTTCTTGAAATCGGGCAAAAAGAGTGGATTTTCAACCTACGTGACCGAGTCTCGTAAGCCATAATTTATAAATTTCTCAAAATTCGCCTAAATCTCTAAACAACGAACAAAATTGGCATGAAATGCCAAAATTTCTAAAATTTACCCCCTAAAACATAACCAATTGCTAAAATTTCAGAATTTTTTGATATTGGTGAAAATGAAAATATTGCCGAGAAATTGACATTTTAAAATTTCTTGAAGTTAAGCACTCAAAAAAGTGAACTTCATCCGGCAATAATGCTAAAATTTCATAATATTTTGAAATCAGCAACCATTTCTTGACTATTACCCACGAAACAAGGCCGAAAGCTAACATTTTAAAATTTCTCAAAATTGGCAAAAATTGTGGACTACATCTTTCAAAAGTGGGTCATAAAGCTAAAATTTCAGAATTTTCCCAGGGCAGTCAAAATTTGTGGACTAAAATGCTAAAATTTCTAAAGTTCTCGAAATTGGCCGAAATCAGTGGATATATATAACCATGAAACTAAGGCTCAGAAGTCCGAATTTCGTAAAATTTGCAAAACGCTGTGCACTACGACCTAGGAAATCAACTGAATTTCTCAAAATCGGCCAAAAGATGCAGTCTACCTACAAAATTGGACAATAATGCTAAAATTTCAGAATATCTCAAAATCGACCAATATTAATGGACTGTAGCCTACATGAAGTATGGAAAAGTTGGCATTTTAAGGTAAAAAAGTTGGCATTTTAATATTTCTTAAAATCGGCAAACAAGGGACTACAACCCTGGAAATTGAGAAAACTCTGTTTGATTCATAAGCGTAACCTTATTGCACTCTTCTGGCTAAACTTCTATTGTTCTATACCATGTTCTCATAATCTCCTACTTAAAATGACACTAAATTCTTCACCTCACATTTAGCTGAAATTACCCAATAACCCAAACTGGTCTTCCCACATAATTGACTCAATATGAGCAAACCTCGCAACAAAAAACAACTAAAGCTTACAGAGAGGTGCGTGGGCTATCTTTAGTAATTCTATTAACAAATGGTGCTTTGACTTGAATTGTCGAAAGCCGAATGCACTAGAGTTGTGATCTGAAAAGGAGGGAATATACCAGTTTTGGAAATACTCTTTGGAGAAATTTTACTTGTCTCTTATGGAGCACTTATTTCTAGCCTAGAAGTGTTTGTAGAGTTGCTTTTGTGCTCTTTAATAGTAATAGCAAACATAGTCATGGTTATAGGCTGTGTTGGTATATCATGCGACAAACAGATTTGGGGCCAGCCTGAGAGGATATCTCATGATTGACATTGACTCTCTTGGTGGCTTGTAATGGTATTAACTAATGGGGCAATGGAAATGCCAATTACATTTGAGCCTTGTGCCTGTAGTCTACTGATTTGTCTCCCTTGGTTGTATGCTATCATCTTGACATGGGTGATATGTATTTGACTGTATGCTCTAAATGTGATGTGAATTATATAAGAGTCAGGAATTAGCCTTTGTTTTTATATGAAGATTTCTTACTTTAATCCGGTGAATTCATATTGCTTCAGTAACTCATTCCTTTTTTTGTGTTCATGTTAAGTTAATTTCTGGAGAAATACATTGTTTTTGTTTATTTAGTAATCTCGTTATACAATTTTTGGCGAGTCAAAAATCTAAGGGATTTTCTTTTTCCCTTGAGAAAGATTCTCAAAAACCAGCGAACACGTTTGAATCATTGTAGTATAGTGAACATAAATTATTTAAATTCATATATATATTTCTGATCCTTTCTGTTGGTGTTTATCAGAAGCTACTACAGGTGTACTCACAACGGATGCCCCGTTCGTAAGCATGTTGAGAGGGCATCTGACGATTACAAGGCCATTCTAATTACTTATGAGGGGAAACATAACCATGACCAGCCTCCCCAACCAAAAGACGGTGATCAGTCAAATACAGCTGTTCTTATTGCTGCTGCTGTAGCTTCGGTCAATAATGATGATGAGGTATACCCATCCAACTCTTTTAAACGAAACAATGTTGCAGGAAGAGCAGGTGGCAAGTCAAAGGAACTTGGAGGAGCTTTAGAACCCGCGCAAACCCTTCTAAGCATTGGGCTCAACTCATCCACTGGAGAGAGAGCTAGTGGAACCAATTCCGATGGTAATAATCGTGGTCCACTCTTTAGTAAGAACCGCCCTACTATTCCTGTCCAAAATTCTTGAAATACATAGCTTTGATTAAGTTTTCTAATTGTTGCTGTTCGCTGCATGTATAGTATTTGTTCCAAGCTGGTTGTATCATTCCTGATATGTGACGCATAAATTTGATAATTTAAAATGAATGATTGATGTAATCACAAGAAGAAAATTGTTGAAGGGACAAGCCAGCTTGATTAGGGATATCATGGACTGAAGGCTTCCGTTAATGGTGAGTTAATGTTGATTTCGGTTCCTTATTATTCTTCTAATGAATGCAGGTGCTATTAGGGTAATCAGAAGCATAAAGTTATAGATAGTTGGAGTTCAATCCGATAAAGTGTACCACTTTCTTAATGTGTATGTGGCTTGATTGTGCTGCTGTTCGTAAAATTAATGGGATGGTTGCCACCCCCGCCTGTGTTATTATGATCGCTACTAGGTACGCATGTTACTGATGAATGTAACAAGGTTTTTCTGATAGTTTATTTATGATGCTACACAACAAATTTATATTTTGCAAGCGCCATTATGGTCTAGTGCTAAACCTCGCAACTAGGCAACTAGTAAGAAGTCGGAGGTTCAATTCTTATTTGCATGATTATTGTGAGTGTTTTAGTGTTGGTGTGGTTAGGCCATATCTTAAAAGAGAAAAAAAAGTATTCTGTACGTTTACACCCACAACAAATATTACGTGACAGGCCTATTTGGTGGAATAGCAATACATTTCCCAAGCGATCACTTTTTCAAAACAATGTTCTGTTCAATCCCATACAAAATGTTTATGCGATCATCTTCAAAATTGACCTCAAACACAGACCAACTCGAAAAACCTCCACCTTTCCTGCCCAAAACCATAACCTTAATCCTTCTTATTCTTCCACCAAACTACTTGACTCCCTCCCCTTCCTCCAAATCCAAACCCTATATCAAAAAGATCCGTCTCTTTTGCCATGCGATCGTGGAGAAACTGCAAAAAGGTTGAATCTAGGCTGGAAGAGTCAGTTTATGAGGAATGCGTTGGATTCTTGTAATGCAAGAGAGTTTTCTGTTTTAGCATCGTTATATACTTGCCAATCAAGCATCAAACTGATGCACACATCGACTAGGTATGTGTTGATACAGTCAGCATTGTGTTAGATACCTGCGACCGACAAATGTCAAACATGATATGGTTTCCATAGATGAGCGTTCTTGATTCATAGACATTTGTTGCAGCTGGATTTCTAGTTCCCGTTCTTGGTGATGACCTATCAAGAACAAATTATCGCTGTGCTGCGGTGTAGTATCATCGTTGGAAAAAATGGAATCAAGAAAATAACCATTATCATCTTCTAACTCTCTTCTGTATTTATCCTCCTCAACAAATATTTTTCAAAAATAACTCAAAAGGGTAAGCATAAACGATGCACAATCCTCAAGCCTAACATGAACCAGTGCTTTGAACAAGACCCCCTCAAATCACAACAGAAGAATACTTTCTTTAGGAAAACTACTCATACAAACATGGAATCAGGATGCATTAGATGATACATTTTATACACAAATATAAACAAACACCTACAACCCATTACAAACAGTTTGTTTTAAATTGTGTAC
Organism: Hemerocallis citrina; assembly: GCA_017893485.1. Taxonomy (NCBI): domain Eukaryota; kingdom Viridiplantae; phylum Streptophyta; class Magnoliopsida; order Asparagales; family Asphodelaceae; genus Hemerocallis; species Hemerocallis citrina. The sequence continues at coordinate 9,219,907 of CM030365.1, read as the reverse complement.
ATCATCTCCCAAAGCTATGAAGAAGATAGCATTCTCATCCCATTCACTGCTCTTGCTAGCTCCAAATCAATAATCCCCAACTCTCCAGCGTCCCCCTCTCCTTCCAAACTGCACTTACCATTGGTAGCATTTGTATTGTCAACTTCATCTATAATTTCTGCCGATGATGCGGCACTTTCAGTAGCACACTCTTCAAAGCGATAACAGGTAAGGAGGTGGTCATTGGTTATGCCAACTGCTTGCATGAAGGAGTAGATTACTGTGGGTCCCACACTCCGAAACCCCCTTCTCATCAAATCTTTGCTGAGGACATCAGCCTTGGGGGTTTTCACTGGAACCTGGCGGGAGTAGCGGAATCTACTCAAAATTGGCTTCTGGTTCACAAAACTCCAGCAGTATCTATCAAATGACCCAAACTCTTCTATGATCTAGACAAATGCCAACGATAGAACAAGTCAGGATTATCGACTGCGAAAATAGACTAATAAACAATCAGAGTGAGTATTCACGACAAATTTTCCATACAGGTCACATTCCCTCCCCCCCCCCTCCCCCCCCCCCCCCCCCCCCCCCCCCCCACGCACCCACCAAAAAAGGAGAAAAAGAGGCTATCCTAAGCAGAGAAAAACATTGATATAGGATGCAAGAAACCTACAACGAAAATGGTTGATTATGATAAACATAGTTTTAAATATCGGATTTTGGACTTGTCTCGGCGGCAAAGGGTGTTTCGTTACGGATCGGAGATATCGGAGATCTCGGGGAAATGTGATCATATCAGATGTTCATTTCATATACTTGATAAATATATATTTTTGTTACTAAGTAAAGATATTATATGTCCTACAGATCATTTATCATATAAAATACTGTATAATGTAACTAATAACATGAATCAATTACGGTAAATCTTCGCATAATTTAACAATAATATAGAAGTGAATGTAATATAAGTATATAACTAAATTGAATTTGCATTGATTAAAAAAAATGTATTAGTTAATAAATTTACTTGACTTTGCATATATACAAACAATAGCAATACGAAATCCTCATATTACATTAGCTTAAGATCTTATATTGAAAGACATATATGCAAAAAGTAAAACAATTTTTTTTTAATATATTCACAATAACATTTGTCTATTTCGGCTGATATTTCGCCAATTTCGGTAATATTTCGGCCGATATTTCGGTAATTTTGCCTGAAATCTACACATTTCGGACCAAAACAATGTAGCGTATAAAATATGTGATTTCGTATCGGCAAGCTAGTCGAAACGAAATTTCGGCCGTATTGGAAGAAATTTAAAACAGTGCTGATAAAATCTTATAAGTACAAACATTCGACGAAATTCCAAAGGAGGTTGGTCAATCCATTGTTTTTTTGTTGATTTCGATAAATTCTAAAATGTTAGCTTTTCTACCTTGTTTCGCTGGTTATAGTCTCTTGACTTTGGCCAATTTAGAGAAATTCTAAATATTCTTGCTTTCATCAGTTATAGTCCATTATTTTTTGGTCGATCTCGAGTAATTTAGCAATTTCAGCATCTCAACCCAATTTTACAGGTTATAGTCCCTCCAGATTTTGCCCAATTTTGAAATATATGGCCCAGTTTCATACGCCCTAGTTTGTGTGTTTTTTTTGTGTGCCAATTCTAAGAAATTCTAAAACGTCAACTTTTCGACCTTGTTTGTGGGTTATAATCCATTGATTTTGGATAATGTGGCTGACCGGATTATGTGTTATAGTCGCAACTACTTTTGGCCAATTTCGAAAAAAATCTAAAATTTTAACATTATGGTTCTATTTTATGGTCCATTGGTTTTTTTCGCCAAATTTTGAGTCTTTGAGATTATTAGAAATTTCAGCATTTCTGCCCAATTATATAGGGTTATAGTCCCAGATACCGGCCAATTTTTGACTTGTCTTGTGGGTTATGTAGTCCATTGTTTAGTGGGTTATAGTCCACAAATTTTGGCTAATTATGAGGAACTATGAAACTTCAGCATCACTGCCTCGTTTTGTGGGTTCAGTCCACTGTTTTTGGCCAATTATGAGAAATTCTAAAATGTTACCATTTTGGCCTTGTTTAGTGGTTTACATATTAATTTGGGCATGTTTCGAGAAATTATGAAATATCAGCATTATGGGCTGATTTCTATTAAGTAGTCTTTGTTTACTCTTTGTACTCTCCTTTATATAGGAGGCATTGTATTTAGTTATATGAATCTAACGTATTCTTTTCTTTCTCTGTATTGTCACTTTGTGGTATCAGAGCCGAAAAAGTATACACAAAAATTTTCCATAAATAATTAGGGTTTTATTTCTCTTAAATTAAAAATTGGACAAAAAAAAACAAAAAAAACACACACAAAAAACGTGTCTTCTTCCTCTCGAAATCCTAACCCTAAAACAAAAAACCCAAAACCTTACATCAACTACTGCCGCTGCCCCTCCTCCGACTGCTGTTGTCGCTCCTCTTCTCCTCCAACTGCCACCTCCCCTCCTCCTCAGCTCCTTCCTCACGCCGCTGCTCCTCTCGCCGCCTCCTCTCCACATCTCCTCCCGAGGTCCCTCCTCCTGCCGCCGCCTCTACACCATCTTCCGGATCCGAACCCGATCCACCCTCCCCATCTTCCAGATCCAAACCCGACCACCTTCTCATCCAGATCAAGACCCGACCCTAACCTTCACATCCAAACCTGAAACCTAATCCACCTCCATCCAGATCCAAACCCGAAACCCTAAAAAAAATCGAAAAAAATGGAAAAAGTATCGTGATGCGTGTTGTTCTATAATGCGTGTCAGTTTTTTGATGTCTTATCCAATCACTCTCTCTCCATCACCCTTATGTTCTTTATATCTAATCTAGATCTTCTTTTATGACGATCTCCTCTACTACAATGGTGACCTTCCCTCCTCCAATGGCGACTCCCTCTCCTCCAACAGTAACTGATACTCATTCTCTATTGAAGGCCGAACACATGACCACCGAGAATCTCTCCGGTCAAAGCAACTTCATGAGATGGTCCTGCTCTATCATGCGTTTTCTCAAAGAGCGCGAGATGTATCATCACCTCATTGAGCCAGCTCCGACTATGAATTCGATATTCAAAGCATGGGATCACGATGACAACTTGATTGTGAATATGATGACCAATTGCATGGACCAGGAGGTCTGCAACTCTATCACTTTCCTTGACACAGCAAAAAATATCTATGATACCCTTCATCAAATGTACTCATCCAATAACATGTAGCGCATGTATGATATATTTTTTGATGTGATTGAGACCAAGCAGGATGACGACATTTATCCATCTCTTACCCGCTTTAATCAATTCTTAGATGAATGGAAACTCTATCAGTCATACTCTGCCGATTTCGCTGTCTAGCAGAAGCAACGTGAGGCTCTTCTGACCGTTCTTGCTTTGGGCAATATTTGCCCATATCTTGAAGATGTTCGTTCTCATACCCTTGTCACTAAAGCCAGTCCCTCTCTACGTGATCTCCATCAACTACTACGAGTAACCCCTCCTACTCTTGTTGAAACCCCAGCACCATCTACACTCGCCTCTGACCGAGGCCATGGTCTTTCTGATCACTGGCAACAATTTCCTTCATTTTCTAAGGGTCATGGTTCTTATTCTTCACGGGACCGTGGTGATCGTGGTCGGGGCCGTGGTGACGGTCATCACAACACTAAGTATTGCACATATTGTCAAAGCCGGTCTCAAGAGTATGCGACGCGTTGGAAATGTATTAATCGTCCTCTTGTTGCTCATCAATCTTCCACTGTGGAACCTTCTTCTTCCACTGTTGCTCATCAATCTTCCACTGTGGAACCTTCTTCTTCCACTGTTGCTCCTACAGATGTGCCAACCTCCCAGTATACCCTTTACTGAAGAGTATCAGACATTCTGCAACATGTTGTCTCTTCCTGATAATTATGTTCACTCGGTATTGCCTGTCATGTTTCTTCACATCAATGGATTATTGATTCAGGTACTTCTGAACATGTCTCCTTTACCGCTTTATTCTTTTCTTTACGTTCCAATTATCATGTGCATATTGTTTATGACTCCTGTCCCAGTTGAAGAGGAGCGATCTCTCTTTCTCCAGACCTTTCTCATACATATGTTTTACGTGTTCCTACATTTCCCAATAACTTATTCTCAGTTCCTAAAATTTGCAAAGATTTAAACTGTCCATTAACATTTTTTTTGTTCTCATTGTGTTTAAAGATTTTACGAAGAGGAAGGTAATTGACACCGGTCGTGAACAACACAGGTTATATATCTTGAATTCTCTAGTATTGGCTTTTAATTCTTCCACTAATCCAGTATTGTGGCACTGACTGGGGCATCCCTTCTTTACTACTCTCAAGCACATAGTTTCCGGTTGTGAGTCTTCTTTTCAGTTATCTTGTGAGTCATGTAAGTTAAACATCATCGGGTTCCCTACTCAGGACTCGTCAATAAACAAAGTGAACATTTATTTGATTAAGTGCATTCAGATGTTTGGGGACATACTGGCTTTCTCACGTTTAATAACTATCGTTATTTTGTTACATTTATTAATGGTTTCTTTCGAATGACGTGGTTGTATCTTTTGAAAGATCATTCTGAAGTATTTAAAGTTTTCAAGAATTTTTCTTCGTGATCCAAACACAATTTGACACAACCCTTAAATGGATCCGTTCTGATAATGCTAAAGAATACACCAAACTTCTTGTGCCTACACTTCTCAACAAAATGAAGTGGTTCTGTGGCAGAATGCAAAAATCAATATTTACTTGGCACTGCTTGCTCTCAGAAGTTTAAAATGAAAGTCCCCAAGTTTTATTGGAGTTTTGCAATTCTCACTGCATGTTTTCTTATTAACCGCATGCCTATTCCTATTCTTCAAAATCAATCCCAATTCAACCTGGTATTTCCATCTAAAAATCCATTTTCCGTACCACATCGTGTTTTTAGTTGCACTTGTTTTGTTCAGAATCTCTACCCAAGCACTGATAAACTTGACCCGCGTGCTACTAAATGTGTACGCGTTTTTTGAAATGTTATCTTTGTTATTGCCCTTCACGGAAAAAAGTGTTTTACCTCAGCGGACGTTTCATTTTTTGAACACATACCATTTTTTGAACATATTCCTTCACACAATCCTAATTTACCACGAGTTGTTGTAGAGTCTTCATTTCCCAACACAACCACCATCACCACCATCACTGCCACCACCGCCACCACCACCACTTCAGGTTTATGTCAAAAGACGCAAGACTCGTTCAGAGTCGACTATCCAAGTGGTACTCTCTGTTGTTCCACCAGTGCCAAACACTTCTATCGGCAATATCCCTAACAGATAATTTACCTATTGCTCAACATAAGGCTCAGCGTTCTTGTGCGCATTATCCTATTGCCAAGTTTGTTTATTCTTCTAAATTTATAGATCTTTTCGAGCCTTTACATATTCCTTAGATTCCATTTCTATTCCTAAAAATGTTCAGGAAGCATTTAAGCACCCTAGTTGGACAGCAGCCATAAATGAGAAAATGCAGGCTCTTCAACAGAATGGTACTTGGCAGTTGGTTCGCCTCCCTGTAGATGGTAAGACGGTTGTAAATGGGTATTCACTATCAAACATAATCCTGTTGACACAGTTGACCGATTTAAACTCACCTTGTAGCTAAAGGATATACACAGGAATTTGAGGTTGACTATGCAGACTTTTCTCTAGTTGCAAAACTCACGTCTATTCGTGTTCTTATCTCTTGTATTAAATTGTTCTTGACCCCTTTCATCAGCTTGATGTCAAAAAAATATTCCTCAATGGAGACTTGAAAGATGTGTATATGCAGCAGCATCCTGGTTTTGAACGACGGTGGGAGAATCTTGTATGTTCGCTCAAAAAATCTCTTTCTGGCCTTAAACAGTCTCCTCGAGTTTGGTTTGAATAGTTCGGCAAAGCTGTGTGATCTTATGGGTTCTCAAGAAGTAAGGCAGATCATTCTCTTCATGAAGAAAGCAAAGATATTGTTATTTTGTTAGTTTATGTTGATGATATCATTATCATTGGCAGTGATTCGCAAGGTATTGCAGACATCAAGCAGCGGTTAGCTCAACATTTTAAACAAAGGATCTTGGTCTGCTTCGATATTTCGTTGACATTGAGGTTGCATGCACTAAGGATGCTAACTTTCTTTCTCAATGTCCTTGATATTCTTACTTGGACAGGAATGTTAGTATGTCACCCCAGTGACATACCTATGGATCCCAATATTAAGCTGTCTTCCTTCTCCAATGATGCACTGTTCTTTGCTCCAGGACGACATTGCAGTCAGGTTGGCAAACTCATCTCTCTCAGTGACTAGGCCATATATCGCCTTTGTAGTTAGTCGAGACAGCCAGTTTATGCATGCACCGACCATCACTCATTGGGAAGCAGTGTTCACATTCTTCGCTATCATAAGAAAGTCCCAGAGCAAGGACTTATCTTCAGGCCTGGTGATTCTTTCTTTTCAAGGCTATTCTGATGCTGACTGGGTAGGATTAATTGATGATAGGCGCTCTACTAGTGGGTACTTTGTATTCTTTTGAGGGAATCTGATATCTTTGAAAAGCAAGAAACAACCCGTTGTAGCTAAATCAAGTGCAGAGTCCGAATACCGAGCCATTGGGCATTTGGTGTCTGAAGTTTTATGACTCAAATCTCTTCTTCGAGACTTGGCAATCCCGTTGTTATCTCCGGTTCCTCTTTACTGTGACAACAAGGCTGCTATGTATATTTATGAAAATCTAGTGTTTCATGAGCGCACAAAACATATCGAAATTGATTGCCACTTCATTCGAGATAAGTGGGAGAAGGTGATTTCATTCTTGTATGGCCGGTCCTGTGAACAATTTGCCGATATCCTAACTAAATCACCACCTCCTAAGTATTTTCAAACTTTTTTTAGCAAACTTGGCTTCGGCAATATCTACGCTGCTAGAGATGTTGCAAAAATGTCTGCGGCCGAGTAAATAATGCTACGAACGAATGGATCGGATTGAATTGGAAAATGGAAAGATTTGTACAAGTTATATGTTTCATCATTACTTCATAGAAAGTCATTAGGTATGAATATGTTAGATACCCGTGACTCGATTGGTGAAATAGTCTCTCTAAAAAAATGTTTTTTTTAAAAGACGCACAAAGAAGATACTTTGTTGCGAATGAACAAAGATATTGAGAAATTATCCATATGTAAGATCATCTTTATTTATATGGGTCTTTTCCACAGAAAAAGTGAATCTTTGTTCCAATAGAACCAGAAATGATGTGGATCATTCAAGAATCGAAGCCGATTTGCTTTATTAAAAGAAGATATCAATGAACTTCTATGAAATGGTTTCACCGGATTCAGCCAATTGTCTCGATCGTGGGATATCATTGAGAAATAGGACTCTGTGTTATCAAAGGATTTTCTGCAATTCTTTCTAATATGAATGAGTCAATCATCCACTTTGGTATCTTTTCGAAAAAAAATGGTAATATTGTTCCTTCATTGATCAAGAATTTCGGTCTTTGGAAAGTATCATGATCATCCAATAAGAAGAGTTTCAATTTATTCAAATGAATGATTTGAACACCTATTGATTCTAACAACGGATTGCATGGTTGATCATTCCAACCTTTCAATTCATAGATGTGGATCTCGAACCTATGAATGGGAAAATTCCCGAAACTCACAAAGAAAAAGAAACGAAATGACTTGGACAAAAAGAAACGAAGTGACTAAGAAAAATCTTGTTTGTCGGTAGCCTCAGACCAATCAATCGAATATTGATTAATACGTAATCGATACACTAGATCCGGTTCGGTTATTGATAGAGTGAATAGATCTGCCATTTCTTAAAATCTCTCTTCTAATTCAAAATCGTGGTGTAACGTGTATCCCCTTTTGTTCCGGTCAGGAATAAATGAAATAAATCCAAAATTGAATTTTTGTTCAAGAATGAAATCTTATTAGAATAACCATATCTAGTTCATCCTTCGGAACAATATCACATCTCGGATATGATGAAATATGATGAATTAAGACGGTATTTTGTAAATACGTAATTATCTTGAATATACCAACAATTTCTTGATTTTCTAACTGCCTGGAAGGGACAAAAGATACATCTTGTTTTTCTTCAAAATTTTCTTATCTCTAGTGGACCTCTCGATAGGATTCGAACCAAAATGAAGTTCTGACCATCTATCAGAGAAAAAAGAACGAATTGATATTGTAGGAATCCCGAGAAATTCTTCGACTTCTTTCAGAAGCAGATGATTATTTATTTGTTTATCACGTTTCGTGAATAGTCGGGACATTGAGAAAAATCCAAAAAGGCATTTCGGAAATCGATATGATTCATCTCTTTATTCGTTCCGTTTGAATAAATGAAGGATCCCAAAGAAGCAATATTTCTTTTAGTTGCTGAATCTTTCTAATGGAATCAAAATGATGTCTAGATTGATCAGAAGATCCTTTTGATTGGCTAGAATCTGTTGAACGAAAATAGATCTTGTGGAATCATATTGAATATTTGACAATACATTTTGTACCCTGCGAAAAAATCGATCCTTGTTTACCAACCACACATTGTCTAACCAAATCAAAATCAAATTCTCATACGTTCCTAAAAAATCTGATTCATGTTGATTCTTCCCCCAACTAATGAAGAGATCTTAACGGAATGCCTTTTTGGTTAAGAGAGAATAATCACGAAACGTCCCGACTATGCCTTTTGAGGAATATCAAAAAAGGCATCACAATCTTTACCACAACGATGCTGTCCATAGATCAAATTATTTCATGAATTGGATTTCAAGGAGCCGTAGACAGTCAAGTGATATCCAATCCACAAAATAATTTGATCTATGGACAACATCGTTGTGGTAAAAGTCGTAATGCCAGAGGAATCGTTACCGCGAGACATAGAGCTGGAGGTCATAAGCATCTATACCGTAAAATCAATTTTCGACGAAATAAATGAAATGACAGAATTGTAAACATAAAATACGACCCTAATTGAAATGTATCAATTTGTCTCATACACAATGGGGATGGTGAAAAGAGATATTTTACACCCCATAGGGCTATAATTGGAGATATCGTTGTTTCTGGTACAAAAGTTCCTATATCAATGGGAAATGTGCTACCTTCGAGTTAGGTTTGAACTGCTGATTTACGTAAGTGGAAGTAACCAATTAGGTTTACGATGAAACCTAGAAATCAATCACCGATTCAATTTGTGTACCCGTATAGGATAGACCTCAACAGAAAACTGTTGAGTAATGACAGCAAGTGATTGAGTTTAGTAGTTCCTCACATAAAATTATTCACTCTAGAGATATGGTAATATGGAAAAGACAATTGTTTGAAGCATGTACAGAACCGGAAGTGTTTGAAGCATGCACAGAACCGGAAGTGCCCCTTGTTTCAAAGAGGACGGGTTATTCACATTTAATTTGATGGTCAGTGGCGAATTGAAAGCTAAGCAGTGATAATTATAAAGATCCACCAAGTAAAAAATAGAGATGTCTCCTACGTTACTTGTAATATGTGGAAGTATCGACGTAATTTAATAATCATTCGGTCTGAATTCTACATGAAGAACATAAGCCAGATGACGGAACGGGGAGACCTAGGATGTAGAAGATCATACATGAGTGATTCGGTAGATTTGGATTCCTATATATCCACGCATGATGCACTTCATCATACGATTCATATAAGATCCATCTGTCTAAATATCATCATATACATCTAGAAAGTCATATACTTTGGAAGAAGCTTGTACAGTTTGGGAAGGAGTTTATTTAATAAAAATGAAGAATCTACTTCAACCGATATGCCCGAGGGCACGACCATACATAACATAGAAATTACACTTGCAAATGGTGGACAATTTGCTAGAGCAGCATGCACTGTAGCGAAGCTGATCGCAAAAGATGGAAAATCGGCCACATTAAGATTACATTCTGGGGAGATTCGTTTGATGTCAAAAAATAGCTTAGCAACAGTCGGACAAGAGGATAATGTTGGGAGAACCAAAAAGATTGGGTAGAGCCAAATCGAAGTGTTGACTAGGTAAGCGTCTTGTAGTAATAGTTATGAACCCTGTAGACCATCCCCATGGGGGGCGGTGAAGGAAGAGCCCCAATTGGTAGAAAACAATCCACAATCCCTTGGGGTTATCCTGCGCTGGAAGAAGAAAAATGAAAAAATATAGTGATAGTTTTATTCTACGTCGCCGTAAATAAGAGAAAATCAAATTAATGAAATTTGAAATAATGTGATGGGTAAACGACGGAAATTGAACCTGCGCATGGTGGATTCACAATCCACTTTCTTGATCCACTTGGCTACATCCGCCCCTTATCTAGCTAAAGGATTTTCTCTTTTTTCCATTCATCATTATTGTAATTGTATTTATTCTTACTTTCATACTTAGGTCGAAATATTCTATTAGACGTAGAATGCTAATCTTTAAAATGTAAAAAAAGGAGTAATCAGTTGTGACACGTTCACTAAAAAAAATTATTTTGTAGCTAATTATTTAGCAGGAAAAATTGAAAAACTCAAACATGAGGGAGGAGAAAGAAATAATAGTAACTTGGAGAAAGAAAAGGGGAAAATGGAATGAATATGTTGTAAATTATGATATTTTGGTATTTCTATTTCTTCGAAATACGATATGAATGGAATTTCCTACAATAATTCCAAAACTTTCTGCTATTATTTGAGAATAAGAATAAGAATAAAAAAACTGTTGTGCCAAAGGAGTCGATTTTTTTTAGAATAATGAACTGAACAAATCAAAGAATTTTGTTGATAGATTTGAATAATTAAGCGTTTAACAAGTGGTAAACTATGAGGAGGAGTGTTAAGGTAGTCTTAGTTTAGTCCCACATCGGAATTTGATTTACATTACTTTTTTGTACTTCCTATATATAAGAGGCATTGTATTCAGTTATATGAATCCAACAAAACATTCTTTTCTTTCTCTGTACTGTCACTTTACAATTTCAAAAGCAATCCACCTTTTTTGGCTAATTTTGAAAAAAAATTAAAATGTTAGTTCTTCAGCTTGATTTTATAGGTTATAGTCCCACTTATTTTAGCCAATTTAGCCATTCCAATAGCCCACTGTTTTGGCCCATTGTTTTTGGATGATTTCAAGAAATTTAGAAATTTCAGCATTTTGGCTCAATTTTTGTCGTCATATTTCATTTAATTTTGCGAAATTCTGAAACATTAAAGTATTTTAGCCTAATTCCTTTGATTTTGACCTATTTTGAGAAATTCTAAAAAATTCAAATGTTCGGCCAGATTTTGTTTGTTAAGAAACGCTTTTGGCTGGCTCATTTCAACAAAATAGAAACTTTAGCATCATGGCCCCAATTTTTGTTATATTACTCAACTATTTTCGGCGATCAGAGATTTCAAGATAAAATGTCAACTTTCACAGTTGTTTCGTAGCGGTTATAGTCGATAAATATTGACCGGTTTTGAGAAATATGAAACTTCAGTATTGTGGGTTGTGGCCCAGCTTTGTAGGTTATAGTCCCACTATTTGGCCGATTCCAAGAAATTCTAAAATGTCAGTTTTTGGCCAATTAAGTTATATACTCCATTGATTTCAAGAATTTTAAATTTTCAACATTTCGGTCCAAAGATTTTAAGCTGAAAACCATGAATTCTCAAGTTTCAGCATTATAGCATATTTCTGCAAGTTGCAGCCCACTTTTTTTTGCCGATTTCAAAATTTTCTAAAACGGGAGGTTTTCAGTCTTGTTTAGTGGGTACAGACTACTCATTTTTGACCAATTTCAAAAATTTCTGAAAATCCAATGATTATTGCCCAATGTCTTGGGCCGATTTCGAGAAAATTGGAAATTTCAGCATTGTGACCAAATTTTGTGGGTTAAAAATGATGAAATTATTGGTCGTTTTGAGAAATTATAAAACTTTAGCGTTATGGGCCAGTTTCGTTAAGTTGAAGCTTCTTGTTTTTGGTCGATAATGAGAAATTCTAAAATGTCAGCTTTTCGGCCTTATTCGTGACTTTGGATGAATTGAGAAATTCAAAAATAACAAAATCACAAACTAGTTTCTTAGTTGTAATCCACTGTTTTGGGCCGATTTCGAAAATTTCAAATCGTTAGCTTTCAACTTGTTTTGGTGGATCATATTCTAGTAAATGCTTTCAACAATTAAGCATACTATTGTGCGTTATAATAGTCCAATATTTTGGTAGATTTCGAGATATTTAGAAAATTCAGCATTTCGGCCCAATTCTATGGGTTAGCCAATTGTCCACAGATTTTAGCCGATTTTGGGAAATTCTAAAATTACATCATAGATTATGTGGGTTATAGTTGATTGCTTTTGATCTAGGGAGTTAAAATCGGTTTTTGGCAATAATCGGTCTAGGAGCGAATAGTGATTAATCGAAAAATAATCGGGATTAAATTGAAAAAATCATTATTATTATTATTATTATTATTATTATTATTATTATTATTATTATTATTATTATTTTATATCCCCATTATGTAACAACCCTAAATCCTAACATAAAACTAGCATGAGATGATCAAATAGTAAGATATAGTTATAGAGAAAAAAAAAGAGTACTTGGTTTAAGCAGAGTTTAGAATCTGGATGTGGGTCGGAACGGCTTTGCTGATCGGTTCCATCAAACAAAAACAATCGGGGAGGAGCAACGCGAGCAGCAAAAAGAGGTGCAACAAATGCGTGCAAGGTCAAGTATGCGACGGCGCAGGGAAGCGACGGCGGTCGGGTTTGGGTTTGCTCGAGGAAAAAGAGAATCAGTTTGGATTTGGGTTTGCGCGAGGAAGAAGAAGAGAGCGGCAACATGTCGGGTTTGGGTTTGCGCAAGGACCAGAAGGGATTTGGATTTGAGTTTGGGCCGGATTAAGCCCAAATAATGCAAACGAGCATGAAAATTATAGGATATTTAATCGGTTAATCAGCCACTTAAAATCGGCCGATTAACCATTAATTGGCTGATTATACCCGATTAAATCGCTAACTATTGAAATCAGTGTTCTAAATGGTGTCCGCCTCGGACGCCTAGGCGCTCAAAAAGAGAACGAACCACATATGCAATAGGCGGTACTCTAGGCGTTGAGATGGCCGTTAGGCATACAAGGCGTCGATCTGGCGGTGCCTAGCCGACCGAGGCGGACCAGGCGGCCGAAATCGATCAGGCGACTGACAGATTTTTTTGTATTTTTTTTTCAAATTCTTTAAAATAGTCTCTTCATCTTCAACAAAAAAAAGCCTCTTCATCTTCAACAGTAAAAAGCCTCTTCATCTTTACATTAAGGTGTTACTAGTTCGCGTTATATTTGAAATTTTATATGACTGATTATTGTTTATGTCATTATAAATCTAAAGTTTACACCATAATCGTTGTTGAACTTCTAAAGATTGCGCCACGTGTACAGGTAAAATTTTTATTTATTTATTTATTTAATTGAATTAATTATTTAAAAAATTGGAAAAATTAATTGAAAATCGAAAAAAATAATTAAAAAATTCTGAAAATAATTATTAATTCTAAAAAAAAATAAAATTCTAAAAATAATAATTGTTAAATTAGAATAATTAATTAAAATTTTCGATAATTAATTATTTAAATTCGATTATTGAATTTAAAAAAATGAAAAAAATGATTAAAAATTGGAAAAAAATCCAGAAAATTCTTAAAATAATTTTGAGCATTTTACAAGCTCAGAATAACACCGTTACACTTCGAGCAAAATCCAAAAACTCCGAGAACTCCGATAAATTCTATAAGCCATAAAAAACGTGCGAACTACTCCTGAAAGGCTATAACACTCGGTCTTTAGGAGTGGGAGCTTGTGATATGCCTAAAAATAGAACTAAATCGGGATCGTTCATATCGGGCACGAATCTTAAAGCTCTCAGGGATAAAACGGTAATTCCACCTACAAACGGGTTTGAAATAGGAAATGGGTCTTTCTTCAAAGCTCAATAACCCATACACGGATCTGTCCTACTGGATCAGGGTGACAACCCGTTACATACCAATTCAGATATTTAAAGAGATTCAAATTCATGGTTATCTCTAAGAGACGGTTTAAACCAAATCTCTTAGCGTGAAACGATTTAAACTCTACATCTTATCCAAGAACACCGAGACATAGGGATAATTGATTATCTTTAAACTGTCTCTAAAGGCGACTATAAATACCCCTCCCCCCACCATAAAAAAGGTAATTAATATTTTTCCACATAAAGATCTTTCATAATCTTCCTAATTACTGACGAGCGTCGGAGGGTTCGTCGCCGAGATCCATCCCGGTGTATCAAACTTTTTGCAGGTTCACGGCAGAGGCAAGAAACTAGTCAAATGCCGGTGAAAGTCAACAGGTTTGTCTTTATTGTTTCCAAAAGAATCCACAAATTCATCTGTTTGTGGGGGGGGGGGGGGAGGGGAAAGTGGGGGGGGGGAGGTTTTGGGGGAGAGAGAGAGACGGTGGTTTTTTTTTCTTTTTTAAAATGGTGTATTTAAATAAAGGTAATTTGGACATTTCACTCCCATTTTTAGGATTTTCGTACAGAAGTTGACTACAATTCATAGTTGGGGAGTTTATCGCGTTGACCGATACAAGACAGGGTTTTTTTCTTTGACCCTATAGTTGAAGGGTGTTTTTCGCAATTTACTCTCTCTCTCTCTCTCTCTCTCTCTCTCTCTCTCTCTCTCTATATATATATATATATATATATATATATTGATATGGCTAAAAATGAGGTTAAATCGGAACCGTCCAGATTAGGCGCGAATCTTGAAGCTCGGGGGTAAAACGGTAATTTCACATACAAGCGGACCCAAAGCGGGTAGTGAATCCCCTTCTCACAGATCCAATAACCCACGAACGGGTCCACTCCAATTGGGTACGGGTCCCGACCCGAAGCGAACCCAGACCAACAGGAGACAAATCAGGATCACTGATTTGACCAAGTCAACGAGCCTGATTTGCTCTCACCGGGAATCAGGGGTTAGTTTCCTAAACAGGCTGTGAGGATTTTTCTCCTAGCAGTTACACAGGGAATCAAGCCTCTAATCACTCCCCTGGCGACTATAAATACCTCCCCTCTGCCACTGTAACCAGGTAATCACTCTTTTTCCACCTTAAGCTCTTTCTTTAATCATCACTGGTTACTGACAAGAGCGTCGGAGGGTGCGTCGCCGGGACCAACCCCGGTGTCTCGCACTTCCTTGCAGGTTGCGGCAGGAGTAAGAAGGCTTGGATCAGCTGTTCAGGTTTTCTCGAACTCACAAATCTTATCTGTTTACCCCCACACCGAAATCAGCGGTAACAGATTGGCGCCGTCTGTGGGAAAAACCACACGAACAACCTCAGCCCCTTCCTTGTCGTCCTCTCCAACCATGCCTCCAAAGAAGGTCAGATCTAGAGGGTCCAATCGCGGGACCAATCCCGCTGACCCTACAGAGGAAGCCCCTGCCAATCCTATTCCACAGCCCGAACTTCCTCCACTGGCCTCGCAGGGCCAACCTCCTCTTCCCAAACAGCAACCGACCAATGGCCTTGCCGGTCATAACGGTCGGAGACAGAAGCAGCCCCTCAACCCGGATCATGTCTCGGTCCATAATGAGTCCTCGGACTCAATGGCTTCTCATCACCCCGACCTCCGCAACACGATTCTGAATCGCCAGAAAGATGAGGACCTCCGCACCCACCTAGACGAGAGGCGGGCCCGAGAGGGAGCCTCCCGCCAGCATCGTGGTGGGCGGTCGCCTCACCGCCGAGACGGCAGGCGGTCACCGGACCGAAGGGGCCGAGCGGCATCGCCCGAGCGCCGAAGGAGGAGGCCACATTCCCCCGCGGATCGGCATCATCGCAGGAACAATGACGCGCCCATCACTCGTGCCGAGTTCCTACAATTTCAAGACACCGTACTGCAGGCTCTCAACCTTCGGCAGAACATCCAAAATGCCCAGAGGGTTCCAGCGCCCCCGAGGGCTCCCAGTCCTCGTCGCCGAACCCGAAGTCCTTCCCTGCTCCCAGCCGCGAGCAGCAGCACTACAGTCCTCGCCGATCCCAGGACTACCGGCGCCGCAGTCCCTGCTCCCCTTCCTATGAAGAAGAGTCCGGGGGATCGTATGATTACCAGTGGAGGGACGATGCCCTCAACCGCCGTCTCCATGAGGTGGAGAGGCGCATTGGTCGCATGGACAGAGAGGAGTCCCGAGCAGGAACCGTCCGCCCCAGCAGACCCCCTTTCTCTCGGTCGATCATGGAGACCCACATACCGAGGGGTTTCAAACCTCCGCAGTTTGAAACGTACTCAGGGGAATCCGACCCAGTTGATCACGTCGAAAGCTTCAAGACCCTGATGCTGATCCATCAAGCTTCCGACGCCGTGCTCTGCAGGACCTTCCCCGCCACCCTCAGGGGGTCGGCTCGGGAATGGTATTCCAGACTCGCTCCCTCCTCCATCTTCTCGTTCGAGCAGTTTGAAACACTGTTCATAACTCACTTCGTGAGTAGCAGGCGAGCTGAGAAGACAAGCCTCTCCCTACTGAACCTGCGGCAGGAAAGGGAAGAGAAGCTGCGGGACTATGTGAAGAGATTCACCGCAGAGATCAGGTCTATCGCCTCCTTAGACCAGTCAGTGGCGACCGTGGCGTTCCAGTCGAACGTCCTCAACGCCAACCTCCGATCGTCCCTAGCCAAGAAGCCCCCGCATAACTTCGCCGACCTCCTCCTGAGGTGCGAGAAGTATATCCGAGCAGAGGAGGCTGAATCCCTCCCGAGCTTCGGGAGGCCCTCCTCCGGGTCGAAGAGGAAGGCGACGGGGGAAGAGGGGTCCAAGAAAGCGCAGAAGGACAACGGCGGTCAGCGCCGTCCTCCCCCCAGGTTCGAGAAGTTCACTCCCCTCACCACTAACGTCTCCACCATCCTAATGGAAGTGGAGAAGGAGAGTCATCCCTCCAGCTCCGAGGATGAACACCCCGGCAAAGAGGAAGAACAAAGATAAATGGTGTTGTTACCATCGGGACCACGGCCACGACACGAACGACTGCCGGGCATTGAGAGATGAGATAGAAGCCCTCATCCGGAGGGGGCAGTTGGCCAAATTCATAAAGGCTAACGATCGGACGGATCGCAACACTCCTCCGCCTCGGGGGGCTAACAAGCGCTCCGAGCGACGCGAGGAGACACCCGAGTTCGAGGAAGAACGGGTTCTGCACCTGATCCACGGAGGGCCTATGGGGGGTTCCTCCAACTCCTCTCGGAAGGCCTTCGTCCGGGAGGTCAACTCGGTTCACAGCGCCCCTCCCCCGAAGGGCCTCGGAGTCCCGGTGACTTTCTCCGATGAGGACCTCGAAGGGGTCCGAACTCCCCACTGTGACGCCCTCGTCATTGACCTTCGCATGGCCAACTTCAAGGTGCAGAGGGTCTTAGTAGACAATGGGAGTCCGGTCAATATCCTCTTCCTCTCGGCCTTCCGAGGCCTGCAGCTGTCCCGGGACCGTCTCAAGCCGGCTGGTTACACACTCCACGGGTTCACGGGGGTCCCAGTAACTGTCGAGGGGGTGATAACCCTAGACGTAACCGCTGGAAGCACCCCTTCTACCCGGACCGAGCCGATGGACTTCATGGTCGTCGACGTCCCGGCAGCGTATAATGTCATTCTGGGCCGACCCGGCCTAGCCGCCTTGGAAGCTGTCCCCTCGGCGTACAATCTCAAAATGAAGTTCCCCACTCGGTCAGGAGTAGGGGTAGTCAGGGGGAGCCAAGAGACAGCTCGGAAGTGCTACATGACTTCCACTGGGGGACCAGTGCTCTCGCTCGAGACACTAGAAATCCCCGAGCCGAAAGTTCGGCCAACGTCCGAGCCGGCGGACGAGTTAGAAAAAGTGCTCTTCTCGGATGAGGACCCGAGCCGAAAGTTCCTCATCAGCAAGTCCTTGCCGACCGCGCTGTGCTCTGACCTGATTAAATGCATCCGAGATAACCGTGACCTCTTTGCATGGTCGGCCGCGGACATGCCCGGCATTTCCGAGGAGTTGCTCGTCCATCGCCTAAGTGTCGAACCGGGGTGCAAACCGGTTCAGCAGAAGAGACGAAGGTTCGCTCCCGAGCGACAGCAGGCCATCAAGGAGGAGGTGGATAAACTGCTGAAGGCCAAGTTCATACAGGAGGTAAACTACCCCGAGTGGCTCTCCAATGTTGTAATGGTCAAGAAATCCAACGACTCCTGGAGAATATGCATTGACTTCACCGACCTGAATAAGGCGTGTCCGAAGGACCCATTCCCTCTTCCAAACATCGACACCCTCATTGACGCCACCTGGGGCCATGAGCTCCTCAGCTTCATGGATGCCTTCTCAAGCTATAATCAAATCCGAATGTTTCCTCCGGACATTCCGAAGACCTCCTTCATCACCGATCAAGGCCTCTACTGCTACCGGATCATGCCGTTCGGGTTGAAGAACGCGGGCGCCACCTACCAGCGCCTCGTCAACAAGATCTTCCAGAGCCAGATAGGTCGGAACATGGAGGTGTACGTTGACGACATGCTCGTCAAAAGCGTCCGAGGCACTGATCACGTGGCCGACCTCCAGGAGGCCTTCGGCGTGTTGAGAAGGCACAACATGCGGCTGAACCCAAACAAGTGTGCTTTCGGGGTCTCTTCGGGAAAATTCCTCGGCTTCATGGTAAGCCAACGAGGAATCGAAGCTAATCCCGAGAAGATTAAGGCCATATTAGACATGGCCCCGCCTCGGAACATCAAGGAGGTGCAGAAAATTACTGGTCGGCTCGCCGCTATCGGTCGGTTCCTCTCGAAGTCGGGGGAAAAGTGCCTCCCCTTCTTCAAAGCACTCAGGGGGGCTAAGGGTTTTGAATGGGGCCAACCACAACAGGAATCGTTCGACCAACTGAAGGCCTACTTGGTGAACCCCCCTCTACTCAGCAAACCGGTCCCGGGCGAGACTCTCTTCATCTACTTGGCTGCTTCCGAACAGACCCTAAGTGCTGTCTTGGTGAGAGAGGAGGACCGGGCCCAAAGGCCTATCTACTACGTGAGCAAGGTGCTTCGGGACGCCGAGCTCCGCTATCCGAGGATAGAGAAGATGGCCTACGCCCTGGTCATGGCAGCGAGGAAGCTTCGGCCGTACTTTCAATCCCACTCGATCGTTGTCCTCACCGACCAACCCCTAAAGCAGATTCTCCACAAGGCTGAGACCTCGGGCCGGCTAATGAAGTGGTCCATAGAGCTGAGCCAGCATGACATCTCTTACCAGCCTCGGACGGCAATTAAAGCGCAGGCCCTCGCCGACTTCATCGTAGAGTCCACTATCCCTGAGGTCGGCCACATCCCGAATGGACCTCCCATTTGGACAGTCTTCGTGGACGGATCCTCCTGTAATGAAGGAAGCGGCGCCGGCATCATCCTGAACGGCCCTGACGACTTCGTCCTCCAGTACGCGATCTGTATGAACTTCAAGGCCTCGAACAATGAGGCAGAGTACGAGGCACTCATTGCTGGTCTCGAACTTGCACGAAGTGCTGGGGCGCAGCGCCTCCGAATCCACAGCGATTCCCAGCTTATCGTGAACCAAGTCTTGGGCGAGTACGAGGCCCGAGACGAGCGGATGGCAAAGTACCTCGCCAAGGTTCGGGCCCTCATGAGCCGGTTCGAGGAGGCGCTCATCCAGCGGGTCCCTCGTGAAGAGAACTCACAGGCCGATGCCCTCTCCAAATTGGCCTCGTCCTCCCTACAAGGTCTCGAACAGACCGTACTGATCGAAGTCCTCTCTAGGCCGAGCATAGAAGACGAGACACCCGGCTCGGTGGAGTCATTGCCGGTCATGTTGCAGGATAATTGGATGAAGCCGTTGGTGGAATTCTTGAGGGACGGGTTTCTGCCCGAGGATCCCAAGGAAGCACGCCGAATCAGAACTCGGGCCGAGCGCTATGTCTTGATCGAGGATATCTTATACAAACGCTCCTTCTCTTAAATAGACGGCCGACCATACCTAAGGTGCCTCTCTCCAGAACAGGCCGGCTATGCCCTACAAGAGCTCCACGAAGGCATCGGCGGGGCACACTCAGGATCCAGGTCCTTGGCCCGGAAAGCTTTGAATTATGGATACTTCTGGCCGACCCTCCTTCAAGACGCCGAGCGACATGTTCGACAATGTAACTCTTGCCAGAAACACTCCCGCATCCGTCGCCTCCCTCAGGCCAACCTCGCCTCCCTATCAAGTCCTATCCCCTTCGCAATGTGGGGGATGGATTTACTAAGGTCTTTCCCTCTGGCTCCGGGTCAATTCAAGTTCTTGGTCGTAGCCATCGACTACTTCTCGAAGTGGGTCGAAGCCGAGCCCCTCGCCACAATAACCGAGAACAAGGTGGTACAATTCTTCTGGAAGAACATCATCTGCAGGTTCGGCGTCCCCCGTGTCCTCGTGACGGACAACGGGACTCAGTTCACTGGCGCAGCATTCCGAGCTCTGTGCGACGACCTTGCCATCCAGCAGCACTTCTCGTCCGTCTCCCACCCTCAATCGAACGGACAGGCAGAGAACGCTAATCGGCAGATCCTCGCAGGCATCAAGAAAAGGCTGGACAAAAGTTCCAAAGGCTTATGGGTCGACCAACTCCCCAACGTCCTATGGAACTACCGCACGAGCAAGCGGACCCCCACAGGCGAGTCCCCTTTCAACCTCACCTATGGGTCCGAGGCCGTGATACCTCTCGAGGTCGGAATACCTTCCCCTCGGCTCACAGCCTATGACGAAGAACAGAATGACAGGGACCTCAGAGCAGACTTAGACCTGATAGATGAGCTGAGGGAAAGAGCATCAATTCGGCAGCAGAATTACCGAAGAAGGGTCGAGTTGGCCTACAACAAGAAGGTCCGACCCACCAACCTTAAGCAAGGGGATTTGGTCTTGAGAAAACTGGCCATATCCTTCCTCAGTCAGAGGAGCAAGCTGGCTCCGAACTGGGAAGGGCCGTACAGGATCACGAGGGTAGTTCGGCCCGGAGCATATCGTCTTGAAGATCTAGAGGGCAGAGAAATTCCGAGGACCTGGAATGCCGACCACCTCCTAAAATACCAAGAAAGCGCTCCGGCGCCACTCTAAGTATCATAGGATATCGAGCCATTCCTGTCCTCTGACTTGTAACCTATTTTCATAAATTGTACTATGTAAAACGGTTCGCCGTCGATTATCAATAAAGAAAGCTCTTTCGTATTTGTGAATTTGCATGCTTCTCTCCCCTCTTATCATCTGCTTTTTAAATTGTAATTTCAACCAATGGTTCGGAGTCCAACACTCGGCTCGACTTTACCTCCTCGGCTCGCCTCCGGACGAGCCAGGGGTAGATCGCCGTTCGGAATTGCTCCCACAACCATTGAACTACACCGATGGTTCGGAGTCCAACACTCGGCTCGACTTTACCTCCTCGGCTCGCCTCCGGACGAGCCAGGGGTAGATCGTCGTTCGGAATTGCTCCCACAACCGTTGAACTACACCGATGGTTCGGAGTCCAACACTCGGCTCGACTTTACCTCCTCGGCTCGCCTCCGGACGAGCCAGGGATAGATCGCCGTTCGGAATTGCTCCCACAACCGTCGAACTACAACGATGGTCCCGGAGTCCAACACTTGGCTCCCAGTCCCCCCAAGCTTGCTTCGCGGCAGACTGGGAGTGGTCCACCCCTCAGCTTCGCCAGTGGAAGGATACCGAAGCTACGTTCGGCCACATAATCCGAGCAATCTTGCCCAGCAGCCGAAGCCCGAAGCCCTACGCCTTCGGCCGGCTACCGAGCAAGTGCCTTTCCGACCCTGCAAACGGAGAAAACTCACTTTCTCCTCAACTTTCGTGCATGATCTCGATCAGACGGCCCAGATCTTGCCACCGACGCTAAACGACAAGATAGCGTTCTCTTGGGAACAGAGCCGCCTCGAGATTCGTGCCAACATCCAACGGCTCAGATCTTGCCACCGACGCTAAACGACAAGATAGCATTTTCTTGGGAACTGAGCCGCCTCGAGATTCGTGCCAACATCAGACGGCCCAGATATTGTCAGAATCGCTAAACAACAAGGTAGCACCCCGTCAATAGCTCGTTCGCCTCGAGGATCTCGCCGACGGCACCAAGTGCTCGGCTCGAGGACCTCGGCACGGCCGACACACACACAAGCGGAATAAGTACGCAGAACCACAAAGGAATTTTATTAACGATCGGGACACAATACAAAGCAGCTTTCCATAGTTACAAAGTGTTGGGAAATATAAAAAAAATATACAACGCCGATCCATTACACTTGGTCCTCAAACAGAAATGTCTTCACTGGACTCTTCGGCCGCCAACCCTTCCACTTCGGCTGTTAGCTCCTCCGCCTCCTTCCGAAGTTTTGCCTCCACAGTCTGCAAGTGCTGGATCTCGGAGAGCAAATCGTCCCGCTCGGCTAATATCTTCGACTGATTGTGCCGAATACACTAAACCCGAAGAGCATTGCTAAAAGCTGTCTGTGAGTCCTCGTCTTCCCCTGCGGAGGTCGCCTCGATGATCCTACTCTCCAAGCGTCGGATCTCGGCGTCCCGTTGGCCGAGGACGGACTGAAGGTGGGCCCGCTCGCTCTCAGCTCGACGTAACTCCAGCTCCACTACGCGACGCCGCTCTCGGCACTTTGACGAGCACGACTTCGCCATCCCAAAGCTCACTTCGGCATCAGCTTCATTGTCCGAGCCGCTGGGATCGGTGTATTGGTCTGACACCAGGAGCTGAAAAGAAAGGAAAATGAATGGCATGGTTTCAATACACTTCCGAGGCGCAAGACTTGAAGAATTGTCCAATCAAACTTTCAAACTCATATATAGTAGCTTCACATACATCAAGACCGACTCTACTACAAAGTTTTAAAACAAATCAGAAGGAACATAAAACGACATGATCAGGGCCTCTTCGGAAGGGGAACGCCTCTGTTTAAGGAAACGCGAGGACGACGAGGCCTGCCCTCCGAACTCGATCCTAAACCAACGAAGCGTGAACCCCCTTCGCTGCTGACCCTGATTGTGGCGCCGGCCGAGGCACCGCTCGACGAGACGGCTGCGCTACTCTGAACGTCGGCAGGGCTCCGCCTAGCCGCAGGTAAACATGTCGCGAGTTCGTAAAAAGAAATCCCTCTCTCGCTCTCTTCGCGAGTGCACGACGTACTGCGGACGTTAGCCCTCTCCGGCATAGGCTTGAGCGACGCGATTTCTTCCTCCAGTTCAATGATTCTGTCTCTCAGAGCGTCGTCCTTCGCCAACTTCTTCAGACGAGAGGGCCTTGACGAGCCAGAGACGTTGGCGCCATCGGTCGCGAGCCGTCGGAAGTGGGTGACCTCGATCCCCCTATCTATCGTGATCCTGCTGAGCCTGTCGACTTCGGCCAACAGCCTCTTGCGCTCGGCCGACGCCTTCTCTAGCTCAGAAGTTAGCTTCTCTTCCGCCGCCGAGCATTCTTTCTCCGCTAATTCCATGTGTTGGACCTCAGCCAAAAGCTCGCCATTCTTCTGCTCGGCGGCAGTGAGCTCTCTACGGAGCCGCTCGACCTCGCCTTCGGGACAAGGGGCTTGGGGGTACTTCCGCAGTTGCCACAGCTCGCGACAATACCTCCGCACAGCAGCCTTCGTCTCCTCCAGCTTCAAGAGCATGAGAAACCGATTCTGTCGGCTGTTCGAGAGCTCACCCCTCGTTTTGGCCAGCTCCTTGCGAAGGTATGCGACCTCCGTAATCGGACCGAACCTTACCTGAAAGTCAGAGATAAATCCGAGACCCAACACTTGGATAAATCCGAGAATTCAACGCCAAACCAAACACAAAATCCGAGACTCAACACTTGGATAAATTTCGGCCAAACAAAATATTTTCATTCAAAACCGAGGAGAAAGTTTTACAAAAGCGGTGGCCAGTCCGCAGTTAGGCTTACAAAAAGAGACAAAACAACAAAAGACTAAAAGAGACAACCGAGTCAGGGGTCGACCTTTTTGTCGTTCGGGTCCGTCGACCCCCCGGTCTTGTCCTCGCCATCGCCCTCGCCT
Organism: Hemerocallis citrina; assembly: GCA_017893485.1. Classification (NCBI taxonomy): domain Eukaryota; kingdom Viridiplantae; phylum Streptophyta; class Magnoliopsida; order Asparagales; family Asphodelaceae; genus Hemerocallis; species Hemerocallis citrina. The sequence goes on along the minus strand of CM030365.1, from coordinate 9,195,749 downwards.
TCGCCTTCACTCCCGCTCTCCTCCTCGGAGTCGTCCTCCTCCTCGCCCTCGGCCTCGGCCTCTCCTGGGCCTTCGACACCTTCCGTTTCTCCCTCGGGGTCGAGCAGCCCCTCAGGAACCTCCTCCTCCCCTTCCACGGGGTCGTAAAAACGGTAGGATGACGTGTCGAAGCCCGGGTTCTTGGCGGCTACGTGGAGCAAGGCTCGACCGTAGGCATCCTCCATGTTCTGGAGCATGTGTTGCGCGGCCTCCTCCTGCACGGCCTTCTTCACCTTCTTCACCTTCTTCTGGTGTTTGGCCATGATCTTCTCGGCCCTCTTCCGAGCCTTCTCCGCTTCCGACCGAGCATTGGCCAGCGCCTCCTTCAGCTCGGCAACCTCCTTCTCCGAAGCCTCAAGCTTGGTAGCCGTGTCCTTCGACAGCTGAATGGCGTCGGCCAGCTGCTTCTCCAGCCCTTCCACTTCGGCACCCCTCTTCGCCGAGAGGAGCTGCTCGGCATCAAGCAGCTGCGTGGCCTTGACACGCTCCGCCCTCTCCCGTTCATTCTCCTGCTCCTTGCTCACAAACTCCTCGAGCAAGAAATTGAAGTGGCAGAGGGTCTGAAAAAGAACAGCACATTAAAACCCGAACCCAAGGACTTAGAAAAATTCTAAGAAAGAAATTTTGATGGGGGAGAGCTCGGCCTACTTACCGACATTGTATTCCGAGCAATCTGCATCACGGCATCACCTGCTAGCCCGGCCTTCAGGGTCGCTCGATCCTTTGGGGTCGGCAGGTGCCTCACCGCTTCCATGCAGATGTTGCCGTCGCCCAAGAAGCCATCGACGTTCATCACCTGCCAGTCAGGGACGAAGATCTGCTTATGACGCTCGGTCAAGATCTTCTCCGCCTCGGCAGTGAGGGACGGAACTTGGAGGGACAACACCTCCTTCACGCCGAACGCACCGCTCGACGAACTGGGAGCATCCCCCTTCGGGGTCGGGGTCGGCGTCGGCGCACCCGAGGCAGGAGGGTCGAGGACCATGACTTCCCCCTGCTCGAGGACCATGACCTTCGGCTGGTCGGCAGCCTTCGCGACCGAAGGCTTCTTCGAAGCTCGGCCGTCCTGAGGCCCTGCCGAAGGCCTCTTCTTCTTCGCCTCCTGCTCCGACCTGCCCTTCGCCACCAAAGCTTTGTAATCCAGCTTCATCGTCTCTGCACAAGCCGAATGAAAAAACTTAGAAAAATTTTCATGAACTTTAAGCAAAGAGTATAAATACCAGAAGCATACTAGGATCGATCGGACTGAGACCCCCTCGGAACAGATCCTCCTCGGAAATATCTTTCCAGCTTAACGCTGGCACGGCGAGGAGCTTCTTCTGGACCTCCGTCTCCTCGTCACTCAGCACCGTCTCCTTCTTGGTCCGCTTGGGCAGACCATCCTTCGCCCAAACCGTCGGTATCACCCACGGCGCAGGGGCTCGGATGAGGAAGTACTTCTCCTTCCAATGTTTGAACGAGTCCGGATTCTCGATCAGCTTCACGCCCGTCCGGGGCGACAGATAGAACCTTTGTTCGTCTCGCCTTGGCTGACAAGGTCGGTAGAGGCTCCGAAAGAGGAACATACTCGGCTTGGCACCAACCTCTTGGCATCGGAGGACGAATGCCATGACGTGCCTCCATGTGTTCGGCATCAGCTGGGCGGGGCTCAAACCGTACCATGTCAAGACATCAACAACGAACGGGTGGAGGGAAAAACGGAGTCCGGCAATAAGGGAGTCGACCGGAAAGACACACGTCTGACGAAGACTTTGTATTGGCTCGGAAACCCGGCCCGGGGAGGAGCAGTCCGTAGTCGGCAGGGATCCGGAAACCCTCTCGGATCAGGTGAAGGTCAGCCTCGGTAAGAGACGAGATGGTATGGTCCACCTCGGACAGCTCTCTCGGCTCATTCTCCTCCACCAACTTAGCCGTGCCTTGTGTCACTCTCTCCAAGGTGTCCTCGGCATAGTCCCGTACACCTCCCACGCTCGACAGAACAATGGGCTGCCGACCGAACGCTCCCGCTGTCTTCGGCGTCTCAACGATAGTGACCACGGCTTTACCCTTATGGGACACCGCCGCGACCTCCTTAGGCAGCTCGGCTACTTCGCCCTCTCTATCCGGACGTACGACGCGCTGATCGGTCGGCTCCGCCACCTCCTTCCCTTTACCCCCTCGGCCTACTGCTTGATCCGAGGCGGGGGTCTCATCCGAGGACGTAACCTTAACCATTTTCTAAAAGAGAAGGGAGAGAAACTGACCTCGAAGTAACAGCTAATGTCGGAAAGTTCACCGGAAACAAGAAACGCCTTGCCGCGTCAGCTAGCACCACTACCAAGGAGCTAAAAACTTCGAAGGCGAAAAGTAAGAACTGAAGAGAGAGAGTAAAAGTAAAAAATGAGACTTGGTCTAAGGGGGGGGTGAAGATTTATAGTAAAAAAGGAACGTCCCTTGGACTTCCAAACGAAAAAGTGCGACTCTTGGGCCGCTCTCGAAACGTCGCGAAGGCCCAACACCACTATCTTCTTCGCCAAGACAACTAGCTCGGTATATCGGGACCGGGAGCCGAACTACACGCCATCCGACCACGCCAGCAAAGAGACCGGTCGGCTACCGAGCAAGAACCAATCCGAGCTGGCAAACGGAGAAAACTCCCTTTCTCCTCAAACTTCGCGTAAAATCTCAATCAGACGGCCCAGATCTCACCGAGAACACTAGACGACAAGATAGTATTTTCTCGAGAAATGTGCCCGTCTCGAGATGCGCGACGCCATCCAACGGTACAAATTGCGTCAAGTCGCTCGGATGGCCTACACTTCCTCCATACCCCACCTCTGTTTGAAGAAACCAGAAAAAATTTTAATTCAAAGTTTTAAGGCACCGCCTTCGGCGTGCCCCCCAGGCCCCATGTCTCGGCCGGTGTTCCGCCAACCCACGGGGCCCAATCACAAGCAGATCGGTTCTCCCCCCATCTCTAACTCCTCCGGGTTGACATCCATCAGAGGTCATCAGCCCGGAAGGAAGACAGGGAGGGGAGGAGACCCATCACTCTGAAGCAGTTGCAGACTCTCGGATCCGGACCCAGGTCATCCTCTCTTCTACTGTGATCTTCCCCGACTCTGACACCCACATCAGGCCAGTCAGAATCGGGAGAAGACCACAGTGGAAGAACGACCACCCGTCCTTCCGAAGCAAAAATCATCCTTCGGTTCCGGACATGGGTCATCACCTCTTCTACCATGACCTTCCCTCCTAACACCCACGTTGGAGCACTCAGAATCCGAAGAAGATCATGGTGGAAGAACGACCACCCGTCCTTCCTAAGCAAAGTCGTCCCTCGGCTCCGGACTAGGGTCATCACCTCTTCTACCATGACCTTCCCCGACCCTGACACCCACGATGGGGCCCTCAGAATCGGGTGAAGATCATGGTGGAAGAACGACCACCCGTCCTACCGAGACAGGTCGTCCCTCGGATCCGGACCTCGGTGGTCTATCCTTCGGCCCAAACCTCCCTTGACCCTGACACCTCCACCCGGGCCATCAGAGTCAGGAGAAGATTTGGGCGGAAGAACGACCACCAATCCTTCCGAAGTGAACCCCTCCGTCGGATCCGGACTACTGTCATCATCCCTTCTACCATGATCACCCTCGATCTTGACACCCCCATCGGGCCAGTCAAAATCGGGTGATGATCATGGTGGAAGGGTGACCACCCGTCCTTCCGAACGAACTCACCCCTCGGCTTCGGACATGGATCATCACCTCTTCCACCATGATCTCCCCCGACCCAAACACCCATGTTGGAGCAGTCAGAGTCAGGAGAAGACCATGGTGGAAGAACGACCACCCGTCCTTCCGAAGTAACTCGCCCCTCGGGTCCGGACTACGGTCGTCACCACTTCTGCCTTATTCTCTCCCGCTCCTGACATCCCCTTTCGAGCCGTGAGGAACGGGAGAAGAACAAGGCAACAGGGCAACCACCCGTCCTTCCGAAGTAACTCATCCCTCGGGTCCGGACTATGGTCGTCACCACTACTGCCTCGTTCCCCCCCGCTCCTGACATCCACTTTGGGGCCGTCAGGAACGGGAGAAGAAAAAGGCAAAAGAGCAACCACCCCTTCGGACCTCGAAAGATAAGTTACCCAAGGCCAATACCTCCGAGGTCTAAAACTCTACATTTTTGCGATTGAAATGACAAAGGAAGTGGGGTACTTATAAGCTCTCCTCCAAGGTCTGGCCATTATGACCCTCGGAAGTTGAAACGCCACGCATTAATTGAAGGAGTTATCCTTTATGGCCTGGGGAAGGTGGAACGCCGCGCAAACCCCGGAGCACCATTAATGCCCTTGGGAACAGGATCGTCTCGAGACAGATTGCGCCACGTTGCTCAACTTGCCGAGACCCCCTGTCTTCGGTCGGCTGCCGAGCAAGTGCCTTTCCGAGCTCGCAAACGGAGAAAACTCACTTTCTCCTCAACTTTCGCGCATGATCTCGATCAGACGGCCCAGATCTCACCGAGGACACTAGGCGACAAGATAGTGTTTTCTTGAGAAATGTGCCCGTCTTGAGATGCGCGTCGTCATCCAATGGCTCAGATTGCGCCACGTCGCTCAGCCTGCCGAGACCCCCTGTCTTCGGTCGGCGGCCGAGCAAGTGCCTTTCCGAGCTCGCAAACGGAGAAAACTCACTTTCTCCTCAACTTTCGTGCATGATCTCGATCAGACGGCCCAGATCTCGCCGAGGACACTAGGCGACAAGATAGTGTTTTCTTGAGAAATGTGCCCGTCTTGAGATGCGCGTCGTCATCCAACGGCTCAGATTGCGCCACGTCGCTCGGCCTGCCGAGACCCCCTGTCTTCGGTCGGCGGCCGAGCAAGTGCCTTTCCGAGCTCGCAAACGGAGAAAAAGACATCGAGCTACTACAACCGCTGGATCTCTCAAAAATTCGCGCCCGTCTATGATCAACGGTCCAGATCGACCCACGTCATAAATCGGTATTTAAAATCATTTTTTATCTATTTTAATCGATTTATTTATTTAAAAATTGCGAAAAATTGCTAAAAATTCGGGAAAATTAACTAAAAATTCTAGAAAATAATTAAAAATTCGGGGGTATATTTTTCAGCCCTTGAACGAACAATTATCGCCTAGAATGCACTGTTAAGGCCCCCAAACAATTAGTAAACACATCGCAAAATTAAATAAATAATCCGAAAAAATAGATAAAAGCCGTCAAATACTCGATATGGCTAGGGAACAGCACATGGCATCAAAAAATTACCTCACTACCCCCTTCGAGATTCAAAATCCTCCATTTGGACTCCGATACAACTCCACTAGCCACCAAAACAGTCAAACTACTCCTCAAAGGCTGATCACACTCAGTCTTTAGGAGTGGGGGGCTCGTGATATGGCTAAAAATGGGGTTAAATCGGAACCGTCCAGATTAGGCGCGAATCTTGAAGCTCGGGGGTAAAACGGTAATTTCACATACAAGCGGACCCAAAGCGGGTACTGGATCCCCTTCTCACAGATCCAATAACCCACGAACGGGTCCACTCCAATTGGGTACGGGTCCCGACCCGAAGCAAACCCAGACCAACAGAAGACAAATCAGGATCACTGATTTGACCAAGTCAACGAGCCTGATTTGCTCTCACCGGGAATCAGGGGTTAGTTTCCTAAACAGGCTGTGAGGATTTTTCTCCTAGCAGTTACACAGGAAATCAAGCCTCTAATCACTCCCCTGACGACTATAAATACCTCCCCTCTGCCACTGTAACCAGGTAATCACTCTTTTTCCACCTTAAGCTCTTTCTTTAATCATCACTGGTTACTAACAAGAGCGTCGGAGGGTGCGTCGCCGGGACCAACCCCGGTGTCTCGCACTTCCTTGCAGGTTGCGGCAGGAGTAAGAAGGCTTGGATCAGCTGTTCAGGTTTTCTCGAACTCACAAATCTTATCTGTTTACCCCCACACCGAAATCAGCGGTAACAGATTGGCGCCGTCTGTGGGAATCAGGAATCTACAGTGGCACTCCAGAAAATTTTCCTAGTGTCACCCATTTGACACACATTCCTCCCCCAAATGCACGATCCACACAATTCATAATGATCTACATGTCATAAAACCTATGAGTATATGAAATCATGATGTTTGAACATATTTGGCTTATGTATCAGGTAGTCTCACTTCTATGCTGAAAAACCATTCAGTAAGCAGTTAAAATCCAATTAATCCCCAGATTTATCGCTAATCGAAGACTAAGCGATTAACTTTTTTGGCAATTTAATCCCCATCCTTTGATTTTCATACTCGTTTGCATTGTTTGGGCTCAATCTGTCCCAAACTCAAATCAAATCCCAAATCAAAACCCTTTATGGTCCTCGCGCAAACCCAAACTCAAACTCAAACCGGACATGTCGCTGCTCTCTTCTTCTTTCCCGTGCAAACCCAAACCTGACCCGCCGCCTCTTTCTTCTTCCTCGCAAACCCAAACCGATTATCTTCTTCCTCGAGCAAACCCAAATTCGACCTGCCGTCGGTCCCCCTGCGTCGTCTCAAACTCGACCCGACCCACATCTGCTGTACCACTTGCTGCTCCTCCCCGATTGTTTTTGTTTGCTGGAACTGACCAATAAACCCGACCCGACCCACATCCAAAATCCAAACTCAGCTCAAACAAAGTACTATCTTCTTTTTTTCTCTACAATTATATGTTCCTATTTGATAATTGTATAATAGTTTTATGTTAGTGTTTAGGATTGCTACATAATGAGGATAGATCATTTTATATATATATATATATATATATATATATATATATATATATATATATATGAGTGATCCAATGAGAAACATTTTTAGGTGAGAAAATGAGAAACATACTTACAGACCGTTAGATCTAAGTACCCCTTAATCAATGGTTATAATTAAAACACAAATAACCCGATTTTTTTATAGTCTTGGTTCAATTTAATCCCTTAAAAAAAACAATGGATTTAATACTTCTCTCCCAAAATCAAAAGGCTTTCCTCTCCCAAAAGTCAGTGCTCTCCATCCCCCAAATCATGGGGTTTTTTATCCATCTCCCAAATCAAATCACATTTTGGGAGAGAGAAGAATTGAATGATTTGATTTGGGAGATGGAGAAAAAAACTCATGATTTTTGGGGTGGAGAGCACTAACTTTTGGGAGAGGAAAGCTTTTTTTAATTTTGGGAGAGGAAGAAAAGAATTAAACCCATGATTTTTTGTGTTGAAGGGATTAAATTGAACCAAGACCATAAAAAAAGGGTTATTTGTGTTGTAATTATAACCATTGATTAAGGGGTACTTAGATCTAACGGTCTCTAAATATGTTTCTCATTTTCTCACCTAAAAATGTTTCTCATTTTCTCACCTAAAAATGTTTCTCATTTTCTCACTCCTATATATATATATATACACAGACGATTTTTCTGATTTAATCTCTGATTATTTTTCGATTAACCGATTAATCACTAATCGCTCCTAGACTGATTAGTCCAAAAACCGATTTTAACTGCCTAGCCGTTCACTTTGCAAGTACACAATGAATGTGCAAAACATGTTCAAACATGATATGTAGATCACATTGAACGGTGTCGATCGTGTATTTGGGGGAGGAATGTGTCAAATGCGTGACACTCTAGGAAAATTTCACATATTGCCTTCTATTAAATGAATGATGCACATCGTTCGAAACGATCAACATGTCATTAAACATAGGAGGGTGAAATATAACGAAGTTTGAACATGATTTGTCGATGAAATAAGTGGTCACAAAAAAGAACGATTTTTCCAGCAACAGAACAAGTTAAACCACTTAATGCATGTATAAAACATGTTCAAACTTCGTGAATCCTCTTGTTTTTTTATGACATGTTGATCACTTTGAATATGTGGATCATGCATTTAAGAGGTGGAGATAGGTGAAATCATGTCACTTATGTGCGTGTGTAGAACTTTTCGGCACAGAAAAAATTGAATGTCTAATTTTCTAATCAAACACGGATGAAAATTCAGAACTTTCAAAAATTTTAAATACAAAAAGTTCACGTTAAGTATTTAAGTAGCAAAGGTCTCCAAATAGAAACTTGACAACCCGATAAAGAACCCAATAACACTGATTGCGACCTAATGGATGTTGTGGATGGAGGTGTGCCTTTTGTTCAGTGTTATGGTCGCCACTTATTCTGCAAGGTGTTATATTTTGCGAGGTGTGTGTTTGTGTTGTGGGTTAGTGTGTGTGGTATGCAGCTTGTTGATTACTCTAGGCATTGTTCTACTTTTTTTAATCAAGCACTTGTGTAATTCAGTTGGAGTGTTGTATAATTATAATCTTCTTAATGGAAGAGGATGGCATTTGGTCCATCTTTCAATTAAATTTTACAAAAATTCTTGATTCTGAACAGACTTTTTCTTTTTGAAGCTGAGTCCTGCATCTACACAGTAGTTCTCAAGACGAAGATCAAGATGACGTTTACTATTTGAATGTTGTTTTCTATCAGCAAATCCCCTTTCTATTGGTCATCTGAAATGTAAGCGTAAATGTAAACTACACACACAAAAAAAAAACTATAAATACGAAACAAGAACAAGCAAAATCTATGTTTGCCGTAAAAGCATAAATTTTTTGAAGTAAAAGTTGTAAACGATTTATGTTTTTCAAAAAAAAATTGTTCTTCAACATCAAAGGTTTTGTTTCTTCCCTAACTCTACTGCTTTCATTTTATAGAAAAGAAAAGAAAAGAAAAATTAGGAACCAACCTTCAGTATCTGCCTAGCATTTTCGATGATGGAACGCAATTTTGGCTCTGAGAGTAGGGAGCTAGCCATGCTCCCTGGTGCTACAATCTTCTTCTCGTTCAACTTAGAGACCAACTCAGGATCAAAATCCATGAATATTTCTCTGAAGGAATTGGTGTGAGTGAATTATTATGACAATCAAGTGCTATATATATACAACACCAGTCATCTGATCACCTGAATATGTGCCTTTTAGTGAGAATTGTAGGCCATGTTAGCTCAGCCAAAGCACTTGAGAGCACAAGTAATTCAAACAGTTTCCTGCAAAACGTTCACAATATCAGACACCCTACACACCTGTTAGTTTCCGGCATTTTATATTGGCTATCAGAAAGATGGAGATGAAATTCGTAGTTGCATACTTGTCATCATGGACAGGGACTCCCCATTCTTGGTCATGAAAAGCAGCATAACATGGATCTGTCAAGGAAACATGGACAATTTGCATGAGACAGAATGAATGCAAAGGTTTTGAAGAAGATATGGGTTTAAAACTAATAACAATAAACTAAAAGTCTTTTCGCATGTCTTCATTGTCAGCTACATGAAACATATTCTTCCATTCAAATGATGTCAGCAAGATGCTTTCCATATGTGGGAACAATAAAAAAGAAAGTGTAAATAGAGCAACATGTCAGGAATAAAAATGAAACCCAAATTAGGACCAATGGCCATGTAACTCAAAAGAGACAACAAAAACTGACTTCATACCGAAATTATATCCCTACAAAGAAATGCTAAAATTTTTCATAGATATGGACAATGAGGGATAAAACCCAACTCCCCCAACTGTCACCTGTGCACAAGGTACCAAGTAATCAGTCATGTCTTAGCTGGAATCACACTACACTACACTTAAATCATGGCTTATAATACAGAGAATCAAGTGAAACCCATAACCAGAAATGACAAAATATCTAATCTTCCATAACATACCCATGAGATTATCATTTACAAATAACATCATCATGCTTCCTTATTCTAGTCTATCAGAAGGTCATGCAACTAACCCCTCTATTTATGGCCAACACATTCCTACAGCTACTTAAACATAACCAAAGAACGAACATACTAAATAAGTAATTATAACTACGTTTAACATCAAAAAAACAAAAGGTAAAAGCAAACTAAACTACGATAATGCTAGACACACACACTTCACTACCAATTCCACAGTCACTGATGTGACACGCCTAATCAATGCTGCCACATCAGCAGCCCAACTTAACCGTGTCCATTTAAAATTAAAATAAGGCTGTTTTTCTTTAGAAATTGGGTGTCGAATTAGGGGCAATAAATTTAGGAAACATGTGAGTCTGGTTGAGATTAAGTTAGGCTACTGATGTTGATGAGGCATTGCTGACTAGGCATGCCACATCAACAAGGAATGTTGAATTGGTAGTGGAGTAAGGTGGAATTTTTTCCAAAATGACCAACTTTTTGAAAGTACTTACTAAACTGACCCACTTCCAAAAGTATTTACCAAAATGACTCACTCACTATTTGAGATAGCAAGTTTGGTGAAAATGCCCGCGCTCTTTGAGATAGCGAGTATAGACTTAGGTGTTTGTCCACAACTTGGAGAAAAAATTAGTAGAAAAAATATTAAAGTAACACTCGTTTGAAACAGCGAGTGTAGTTGTACCACACTCATTGTTTCAGAAAGCAACTTTGAAATTTTTTCTCTTGATCAAAACTGGTGCAAAAAAAAATCCCTACAAGAGATGGGGTTCAGATGGTCCGGCATTCGTGTCTGCAGGACGTTCGGGCGCACACAAGCCACATGTAATCGGTCCGAGATTTGCACTCCTCTGCGCGCGCGAGAGAGAGAGCCTTCTGGCTTACTTTCTTACAATGCCAAGAAAGAGTATATTATATATATTCCCTTCTAATTCTTATGATTTTTCCGATATGGGACTATAGTCCCCCAACCCATTTTCAGACATCAAGTATCTCACTTTGAGAGACAAGTTCTCATTCACCCTATAACCGTTTTAAGCAAGTAAATATATGATTTTGATGTACTCACGAAGGAAAACACAAATCCATAAAGATCTCCCACAAATTCATAGTGGATCTTAATAAAAAAAATTCCTCAAAACTAGTTCGTAAAATGGTGTGAAAACACTCATTTTCTAACATTATATTTGTTTGGTTGTTTGGTTGAGTTTCTAATTTGGTTAATTATAGTGAGATGACCACAAAGAGTGTTGGAATTTTGTTGAAAATCTGAAAATAAACAATATAAGTATACAAGAAAATTTGTAGCTGCATGTTGCACTTGAAAATGTCATAACTACACTCGCCATTGGACACGGCGAGTTTTACTTTGATTTTTTTTTACAAGTTTTTTCTCCAAGCTGTGGACAAACACCTAAGCCTACACTCGCTATCTCAAACAGTACGGGTATTTTCACCAAACTCGCTATTTAAGATAGCGAATGAGTCATTTTGGTAAATACTTTCAAAAGTGGGTCAGTTTGGTAAATACTTTCTAAAAGTGGGTCATTTTGGAGAAAAATCAGTAAGGTGGATTTTTTTTTAATATGCCACTTATCGAAACTATTTGCAAAAAGAGGAAAGTTGCCAAAGTACTTGCGCTCGTGGACTCAACAACTAAACTCGCCGTTACCAACGGCAAGTTTAGTTGTTTCATGTTCGCCGTTGGGACACGAGTTTAGTGCTAATTTTTTTAGGAACTCGTCATTTCCAATGACGAGTTCAGTTCAAATTTTTCAAAGAAGACTCGTTGTTCCCAATGGCGAGAACATTTATACTATACTCATTGAAAATAACAAATTTAGTTCAAAATTTTCAATAAAGACTCGCCATTGGAACGGCGAGAACATTTATACTAGGCTCGTTGCTGGAAATGGCGAGGATGTAGGAAATTTCACAGAGAGTGAAACACTCTGTTGGACTTAGTAAATTTTCGAAAAAATCTTTATAGAAATATTTTTTTTAAACTAAACTCGCCGTTCCCAACAGCGAGAAAAAAAAAACTCTCCGTTCCCAATAGCAAGTCTAGTGTAAGTATTTTCGCCATTGGAAATAACGAGTTTCTCAACAAACAAAAAAACTAGACTCGTCGTGTTTCGACAGCGAGCATGAAACAACTAAACTCCCCGTTGGGAACGGCGATTTTAGTTGTTGAATCCACGAGCGCAAATACTTTGGTAATTATCCTCTTTCTGCAAATAGTTCTGAAAAGTGGCATATAAAAAAAATTAGTAAGGTGCATGTCTAGCAAAACTCATTAAACAATTCGGGAAAAAAAAAAAAACTGAAGTGTAAGAGAACCACACCAGTATTCTGTGTCACCCAGCTGCACCTCTTCTTCCCATCCCTCACCTCCTCCTCCACCCCCACCGCACCCACCACCCCGCCAGTCGTCACAATCTTCGGTATCAACTTCATCACCGCCTTCTTCTCACCGCTCTGCCTCCTCCTCCCATTCCCATTCAACCCTCTCCCAATCCTCCCCGTGGATGCCCGGCTACACACCGAATCCATTGAGGCGTCCGACGAGCACGAAGCATTCAGTGACAAATTCGACTTCAACAGCCACTCCTGCCTCCTCAGCACTGACCCCGCACTACTACTATAATTCCCATTCTTCCCCTTCAGATCTGCACCCATTTTCAAACCCTTCTTCCCCTTCTCATCCTCAACTGTTTCCACCTTCTTCACACTCTTCAAAACCCGAGTCGGCGGTGACCTGACCTTGTTCCCAGCCGGCACGAGCACCCCCCGTGCTTCCGATTCAGCAGCACTCATTGCTTAAAAAAGGAGACGAATTTGCAAGAAAATGAGGCAACTTTGCACTCAGATCTCGACCCAACTGCTCCAAAATTTCCCCTGATTTCGATAATTAAGGTTGGTGATCAATCCCATCGCAACCGCAAGATGGTGACATTATCGAAAGAGAGAGGCGAATCTCCGCATCAAAGACCCCAAAATTGATTTGATTGAAAAAAGGGCGACAGTTTGATATTACGGGGAAAGGAAAGCGACAGTTTACCTGCAACTAGGGTGTTGGGGGTTCGAATTGTAAGGAAACCATCGGCATTGTTCAAAAGCGACACCCTAGACTGTTGACGGCGATCGGAACCCTAGAAATTTGGGGGTTTCGGCGACATAGAGAGAGAGAGAGAGAGAGAGTTGGAAGTAAATGAGTGGGACTGAGTGAGGGGGGAAGAGGAAAGGCGTGAGAGAAAGCGCGAGGATGTGGCGGTCGGAGTAGGTGAGTGACCGGGTGTAGTCGGTGAACTTCGTTTTATTTTGTTTTTTAATGTGTTTTTTTTTTCCCCTCTGTGGTGTGTGTTATATACAATATAATTTTTTTTTGATATATCGGACAGAGCCAAAAAGCTCCAGCCATCAAAAATATATAAATCAATAAAAACAGTTAAGTTACAGACAACTAGTCAAAGGTTTTATAAGGAGTAAAACAAAAATAAGAATACAAAAAAGAACACAAAATCGAATGTAAAGCTCGCCAATCAGAGGGCCGCGAGATAACAGAGTCGCCACACCGAAAAAAAGAAGGGGGTAGAGCAACACAGCCGGGAAAGCCAAACAACTGATGAGCCAAGCATCCTTGCTGAACCCTAAAGAAGAACAGGACGAAACGACCGAGACATGAGCCAGGCGGCCAAACCTCCCCACACGAGGACAACCAACTCCAGTAGCAGAACAAGGGAATTCCAGTAGCACCACGGAGGCAAAACTGGCTGCCTACACCACGGAACACAAAGAGAAGCTAAAACTCAACTGAGCACGAGCTAAAGAGCTGACACAGAAGCTGCCTTTCGCGCCAGAATCCGGGCACTCACTCGAATCTGCGAATTATAAAAGACTTTCTTTTTGTATCTCCGCCTCACGGGGGGAGTAGCTACGTGCACAGATGGGGGTGAAGTAGGCGCAAGGTCAGAAGCTTTAGCATCGACGAGGCGAGAAGGGGTAAAGACAACACTGGGAGCGACCGAGGAGGCTATTGGAGTGGCGCTAATTGCAATTGCCTTTTTTTGTACACAGACCAAGCAAAAGTCTCCTATAATATTGACCATAGACCAGGGAAGGATGCCATGTTGGCATTAATGTCCATACGTTGCATGAGAATGCTCCAAACTTGACGAACGATAATCCAATCAAAGAGAAAATGTTCATTCATCCCCAACATCACAAACTGGAAAGTAGGTACTACCTGCATCTCACGATGAACCAGCTTTGACCTAGTAGGAATTTTACCACATGCAACCCTCCACAATCAGGCAATAACTTTTGTTGCAACTTTAAGTTTGTGGATCAAACTATTTGGGAAACCGGGCACCCCGCAATTCCTTCCACTACAAGTTGAATGCAGAGTCTTCAAGGTGACTGTTTAATAAAATGAATCATAGCAAATGAGGCGATCGACAACTTAATTCACTAGAATTGGCATTTGTAGCGTAGTATTAGCAATCGAACGTGGTAGGCTAGACTCCAACACAATCGGAATCCAGTCCTTATAAGGGGAGATAAGACAACTCAACAACTCAGCAGAAGCAGTGTTGTCCATTCTAATCAGATGAACACAAAATATCCAAGGATTAGAGAAGAAATTTATCTCCATCCTGCTACTTACTTCATATCACTGCGGTTCTCACAATGACCATGGTGTACGTAGTTCTTTGACTTGAAGTCACTACGGTTCCCTACATGATAAGTTATATGTTTTAATGTCGTCAAACATTGTCCTGTAATAAGGTGATTATAAAGTTGATTATTGAATATACTACAAATCATGCGGAGGGATGTGAGTGACTTAGATAGGATTTGTCCCTCTTACATAACAGGAGCGATATCTACAGGCCCCTTGATTGAGTGAGACTGCAAAATGCATGGCCATACTCAAATGAGTTAATATGAGATATTGAGCTCATTTATTTTAGTAAGTCTACTCGGACATCAAGATTGAACTATACGAAAGGTGACACGCTCTATGTCTTGCGGTCAATTAAATATCTGGATCAAAGGACTATACTACATGGTAACATGGTCACGGATAGGTTATGTCAAATCAATGACATTCCCGTTACTTGAGTAGCAGTGATGTATTGCTAGATACTGCTTACTGTTTGTAACACTAGAATATGATTTTAGTATTACTGTCAACGTAATGGGAAACTACAGGGTCACACACTTAGAATGAATCGAAATTGGATTTAAGTTCATGAGATGAATTTAATTGGGAATCCCAGTAAGACTTGGACTCCTGACATGGTTGGGTAATTAATTAGATTAAATGGGCCAACTAAAGTTCAAAGACCCACACACGAATCTAACCCATGACAGATTGTGAGCCCAACAGACCTCATTACTCTCTTATGGTTGATTTTCTGCATCTATATATATGATATATATCTGTGGAAAAGACATAGTTTAGAAAAACCCTAGTCGTCACAGAAATTGTGAGAAAGAGAGAAATCGCGAGAAACATTCCCTTCCCGCGGCTAACACCGCGACGTGAGGAGAAGCTTGATTTGATCCGTTCGTGTGGATACCGTAGAGGCACCGCAATATTGCATTGTTGTGATCGGCATACTGTGCAGACAGCAAATTCATCTTTAAGGTATAACTTCTAAACACGATTTATGGTTTTCGCATGATCCATGCCTTGGTTTCGAATTTTTTTTTGTAATTTTTCTGCTGTGTATTTAATCTGAGATTACCCTCGAAACCTAACAGAGATAGGGGGGGAGAGGACAACCTTGTTGCAATCATCTAACTGAACTAATTAGAAGAAGAGCCATTAAAAGGCACTACAAATTGCACATTCTAAACACAAGATATGACCCACCTAACAAACTTGGTGTTAAACTCAAACTGCAAAAGAAGTGTTGAGAGATAATTGTCACATAATCCTATCATAAGCATGCTCCATGTCAAGTTTCAGTTCCATAAACCATGCACACTTCTTTGTCTTCTTCATGGAATGGAAAGCTTCTTAAGCAAGAAACACATTATTTGAAATCAAATGCTCATGAACAAAAGCACCTTGTTCCTTAGAGATGACATAGCTTATAATAGGCTTCAAACGACTAACTAACAGTTTTGGAATAACTTTATAGGAGAAGTTTCCAAGACTAATATGGCGATAATCCTTCGTGCTTGAAGAACAAGAGACTTTATGAATTAGAGTCACGAAGTTTGACTTACATTGGGATGGTACGGATGTTGTGAGCCAGAAATCATTAACAGCTGCAACGAAAACACCACCAATGATATTCCAGTAGTGCATATAAAGAGTTTCAGAAAAACTGCGAGGACCAGGTGATTTATTAGATTACATTAAGCGGATGGATCCATAAATATTGTTGACTGAAAAATGAAGGATTATCTGATCACTCATATTGCTAGTAACTTCAAGACCGATGCAAGGAATAATTAAATTAGGACGCTGGTCAAGAGTGAGTGACCACTTATCCTTAAAATAAGGCTAAATATAATAAAACCTCACCAAACTATTGTGCATTTTTTAAAAATCACACATTTTTATATAAAAAAAACCTCACCCAACTATGTTTTCCAGGCATGGGTGAGTGATGTATTTTTTTTAAAAATTGTGTTAAAAATATAGTTGGGTGAGGTTTTTTTTTATAAAAAAATTTGAGTGTGGTTTTTTTAAAAAGCACAATAGTTGGGTGAGGTTTTATTATATTTAGCCTTAAAATAATTGACAAAATGCTTTGATACATCCACTCTTCTAGTAAATTGAACACATGACAGACTTTGTACCTTATAACTGGAGTTCCTAGCTCGATGAACAAGTGTGACTCGATGGAAATAGCTAGAATTTCATTCCCCACCTTTGATCCAATCAACTCGTGAATTTTTATGCCAGAGAATTTCTCTTGCATATTGAGATTTTAGTGAAGCACACGAGAATGAATCCTCAGTATATCAACCTCCCCCGAAAAGAGTGCCATATACAATCCTTGAGCTATAAAATCTCCGCTTCCTTGATAAGAGATTTACATTTTAATGAAAGACGACCACATTATGGTTCCTGACTTAAGAGCCACATTCACTTTGCAAGTTTTAAGAAATACTCTTTGAAGGTTATCACCAAATATCACTGTGTTCCACGCCGAACCAACAACCTCCTCAGATTCTAGAATTGAGGCCAACAATTCTCGAAACGAAATAGGTTTTAGGCCACTCGTATCAATAGTTTATGTATTAATTAATTGGACAATGCTCTAATGCTACTAGGCCTAGATGAGACAAAAATACTCGAGGGAAAAGCTCGAGCCAATCCACCGAAACTAGGCATCAATAAATTCTTTCCCAAATTCTAGCTAAATCCATAGATTATTACATCAAGTGAATGGGGCACCAAAGCATTGTAAGTCATACAAACCACATTCACGGCACTAGCTCTCGAAATTCAATCATATTTGAACCCTGAACTGAAGACCAGCACCTTTTGTCAAAAAGGATCAAGAATACTATTGAAGTCACCAACACACATCACTGGAAATCTTTCACTAACAACTTGACGAATAACCTCCCAAAGCTGCCTACGAGTGACAACATAGGTACTTGCATAAATACTCATAAAAGTAAATTCTTTATCCTCATCTTTCATAGGACCTACAATAATTTGAGAATCACTATAGAGACACTAAAACAACATACAATTATCATTCCATAATAGAATAATACCACCAGAACGACTTGAAGCAGGTTAAGCAACTATTTGCATATTCATATCCAACTTCATATGAGCCAGATAAATTTTGTCAATATTAGCATGAGTTTTGAGAAGAAGTAATACATTTGGTTTGTGAGTTTGCATAATTGACTTGCAAAAACTAAGAGCTTGAGGTTTAAGAACCCTTCAATTAACATTAGGGCAACTGTTGTGGGAGTAGGAGCGACCTCACACGCCGCTGGATCATCAGTCCCAATTATCTGGGAAGAGTCATGACCACCATCAACTTGCATCTGTGTGTGGTTGAAGACATCTATGAAACCATGTCCCATTTTCAAACTATCTTCATTAGAGGACTGATAAAGAGGCTCCTATGATGGAAAAACTAGCACCATCTACCATTCTGGTGGTGGGGAGGATGTCACAACCAACTAGACACTCCACCAGCCTCCTAGACCATTAGTTTCTCGAAATTCAGCGTGACAAGTATTGGCTTTCTATTATTATAAACTTCTCCTAATTTGGTAACATGTATCCCTCTCTCCGTTGGAGAAGGAACTAACCTTACATCTGTAGCACTAGAAACTCCAACAAACTGGGGCCCACATACAACGACTTTATCAATCCTTTTGCCAAAATTTGAAAGCCTCTTGTTAAACAAATCCACAAGCCCAACAACACGGTATTTTGGAATGGGCTCCACTCGAGTTCTGTCGTGGAACTTTGGAGTGGGATTTACCTTGTCTGATGATTTAATAGGTCCATTCAGAGATGCAACATCTTTCAGTTTAATACTAGATCGGCCCATTAAACCAAACCCAATGCTAAAAGGATTCACTTTCGAACTATCCCCACCTATGTGCTCCTTTGCTGACATTGCCACAAAGATCAGAGTTTTCACAGATGTCTTGGATATTGCCCCTACTGCATGGAAACTTCCAGAAGATTTTTGAACTTACTCGAACTTGACTGAAGGGGATTTGCTACTAACGGGCTCTGGCGATTTCACAGCTGCTTTCCTACCAGATTTACTGACATTATCGTTACTATCAATAGGAGTAGACTGATGCGGCTTGCGATGTTCGACCTTCATCCATGAACCAAAGAAGTCCTCTTTCACTTCATTCACAATCTGAGCAGCCGCAGATGTCATGTTAACATCATTAGTTGCCGAAGAGATTTCACTCTGCCTAGTAGTATTGATATTATTGGTGAGTGGAGCACCATAATTACAGCTACGTTAGCTACACCCACAACGCTGCCATTCGACTCCGGACAGGGACATGTCGAGACAGAATGGCGAACAAAGCCAAACCTGTAGTAGAAGACACCCACACTTTCTTACACAAAAATCTTTCCATATTCTTGCACCACCACGCGGGCTGATGAACTTCCCCAAAAAGAGTGGTTTGGTTAGATCAACCTCCACACAAGCACGTGCAAGGCACTTTGCAGTAATGAACTCGCACAAACATCTATTTCAAGAGGTTTCCCAACATTATGCACGATATTGAGCACGTAGGAAGGTCATGCAATCGCAGCACGACGCAGCAGTCTGAATAACATCCCCAAAGGGTCTCTACTTCTATATAACCAGAACTGCTCCACCAATAACCCACAGACCTCCCGTATGGACAGATCTCATATCTTCCTCACCACTGAACTTGCATAAGAGATGCCTTCTTTACATCATAGTCACCTCAAACTCTCCCTTAAGCTGCCACTTTTGGTCCAGCACACGACTAACAAAACTCACATCAAACTAGTGGCCCAAGAACTTACCAAACATGAAAAATTTCCAACGTGAGCATGAAGCGTCAACTTTGACTGGATCAAACTCTCTAGGGTTTCATTGAAAACTTTTTTCTAAACGTGCCAGCTTTAACCGAAACCCTCCGATCTGTTCGATTCGTCTAAGATCAATGCCTAGTAGCAATCTTAAGACCTCTTGAGAGAACCGAACAGAAAGAATGGGCCCCTACCGGAAAACCTTAGGCCTCAGGTTTGGAAGGGAATGCCCCTTTTGCATCCGCAACACCACCGCCATCACCGGATCCACTTTTGAATGTGCGGTTTGGTGAAGAGTCTAAGACTGAAGAGACGACATTACTGGAACTGGGGTGGGCTGGCCCGTTATGTCTCATAGTTCTCTTAGGAACTATTTGACATTGCTTTTGAAAAGTGCTTTTCGTTCTAAAAACTCTTTTATGTTCAAAATATGTGTTTCATAAACTTAATTAAAACGTTTTTAATCAAAAGTACTTTTACTACTCGGAAATTTTAGAAATTTTTATGTGCGTTTAGTTTTTCAAAAAGTATTTTTACTTGCTCGGAATTTTTTTATGTTAAACCCACCAATAGATAGAGACAAATGGGAATAAGTGAACCATGCCTACAAAATGCCCTACTAGGAAGCTGCTTCAATGCCAACGTGATGCTCTCCTTGGTCATACGCCAAAGATAGTGGTGAATACCACATATGATCAAGAAAAAAGTACCTATAATCACATGAAAACCATGAAAACCATGAAAAACATGATTCTTTCTAACAGAGTTTTTGTTACCAACACTTTTCAATGAAATCATTTTTTATTCACAGCAACCTGAGACCCATATACAAAATGGCTTTGGGGTGGCTTGGGCCTGTCTAGGGATCAGATTTTCAGATTCCAGCAAATGCTTTCATCAGTTACATTCAAATACATATGCATCTTGAGCATATTGTTCCGGATATTCAGAAAGGTCGATCAAGATTGTGTGGGTGTGCAAGTGCCATTGTGGTACTGTGATAAGTCTCTTAGATAGTGAGCAAGATATTGAGGGTTCAATTCCCACTTGCATCATCTCTTTATTATGAAATTATTGTAAGAGTGTGTGCGTGCGTCGCAATAGCCTTGTTCCCACCAAAAAAAAATGTTTGTATGTAGCAAAGCCAATGTAAGCTCTTCTTATAATCACACAGGGCAATGACAAGTTCTTTGTATTCATATGTTGCCTAAGATGGGTTATTTCCCCATTTGTTCCACAACAATAACCACAACTGCATCATGTTGTCTCTTGAATGAGAACTATAACTCGGTTCCATTGCGCTCCTTGTTATGTGATTTTCCTTTGCTGAATTTAGAGACGGAATCTCCATCACCTGCATGCTAACCATTTAGAAAGAAACTCACAGGAAAACCTGAATAATTAATCACAAAATATTAGGTTTGCATAATGCAAGCAGTGGACTGCAATCAAAATCTATAAATAATATTTTTTTTAAAAATCTGGGACAGGCAAATGAGATATTCTCTTCACCCACAGTTTCGGTTCTAGGCCATCCAAATATATATCCCACATCAAATCAACAACAACAAATCAAATTTTATTACCACAAAAAAGGAAAAGGAAAAGGTGCGGATCTATCCTCTTAATACAAACCCAACATTCAAATTCTATGAGAAAACCAACCAAATGCGACCAAGTCCTACATGACTTCCCTTTTTTTTTCCTTGTTATTTAATGAGCAGACTATGTTGTAGGGGTCGCGGTCTTCTTGAAGTCGATCTTGTCAACCTTAACTTCACCGTCAATGAGCTCATATACATATACAACAACACGGAGGCCATCAATATCCATAAGCACGAAACTAGGGTTCACATCATATGTGATGCTGCTGTATGCGCCCGTGGCTGACCCAGGGTTGATCACAACACCACCCTCATGCTTGTAGGCCTTGAACTGGTGGGTGTGGCCCGTCACAAGGATGTCAACATCCAGCTGCCTCTGAAGCATGGCTAGTGAATCCAAATCACCCCATGGGACAACCTAAATGTGAGTAAACATATTATATCATTCATGTCATTTATTTTGAACTATAAATTGGAATGAACCACGAGGTTTATTTAATATCTCCCCAAAAAACTTGATATTTTGACTTGGATCCCAAAAAGCCTATGCAGCATAACTTGATATTTTGACTTTGATCCCCTACCGGTATCCATGCTTCCTAGTATAAGAGCATCTCCAATCGTTTGCTATTTTGACAAAATGGCAAAAAAAATAGCAAATGACATATGCAATCGTTTGCTATTTTGCCAAATTTTAGCAAATGGGGAATAATGCGTTGCCAAATTTGAGAAAGGAATATGGCAATTGCTAAATATAGCAAACGAAACATGATGTTCTGTCACTATTTTTTTAAAAAAATTTAAACGCATAGGACGAAACAACATGTTTCGTCGATTTTTTTTTTTACTGTTTTAGAGATCGGACGGAACAACATGTTCCGTCCTTTAAAAAAAAACATCAGACGGTACAATTTGTACTGCCCGATAACTCAAAAAACCAAAAGAAGTGGTCGGACAGAACAACATGTTCCGTCCTTCCATTTCTTTGGTTTGGAAAATTTAATCCAAGTCCATGTTGTTCCAAATTTTTCATCAATTACCAAGTCCAAGTTAAAAACAAGCCGCTTCAAAGTCTTTTGCCAAATAATTTTTTTTAAAGTTATTTTAATTGGTTGGACAGAACAAACATGTTCTGTCCGTCCAATTCTTTTTCTCATTTGCTATATTATAGCAAACGACGATAGTAGCAAAACACTCTATTTGTCATTTGCTATTTTGCCAAATTGGCAAAATAGCAAAAATGATTGGAGATGCTCTAACTAATCTGTTTTTGTTTGTTCAAAGACTTATATGAGAGTTGGTTTGACTGCACTAACCATGGCGGAATATTTCTGTCAGTGTCTGCCCATGTTTTAAATGTGACTTACTACAATGCGATTTAAGGTACTAGGGCTAGAGTTACAATTTGGGGTTGGAGACAAGTACCTTGGATACACTACGTTTGTAATCTTTCCAGTATTGCCACTTTAATATCTCTACAATTTTAAAATTGGGTGTCTCGATTCAATGAACTTTTTACCAAACTATCCCACTTTTCGTAAGCATGTACCAAACTATCTCTGTTTGAAAATTTAATACCAAAAACTCCCTGTTGCTAACTGAGTTAACGCACCTAGTGATTTTCTTCGCGCTTTCTCAGTTAGCGTGTGTTTGCGAAAAAACCCACCAATTATAGATACGCTAACTCTGTTAGCGCGCCTATTTAAACCACTCGCGCTAACGGGTTAGCGTGATAGGTCGACGGTAGGGGAGACTACTCTTCACGTAAGGATGTAGGTAAAAAACCCCAACTATAGACACGCTAACCCCGTTAGCGCGCCTCTTTATACTAGGCACGTTAACCGGGTTAACGTGTGTCGTTTGGGATCATATTAATTAAAGCTAGCTATCTCACTCTCATATCACTTCTCCTTTCTCCGAAAACCAAAATCAAGCGATTTTAAACCCAAACCCCCAAATCCTAGTCTTCGATTTCGCCCTCTACCCATCCCAATCTCTCGAAATTTTCGGTGGAATCTCTTCATCACTCCCAAAACACTCATCTGAATCTACAATTTCCCCAAAAAATGCCTATTTAACCCATAAAGGGTTTCCCCCAAATTTTCGAAAGGAGTCGTGGTGCTTGCCGTCTACTTCTTACTTCCACTATACAATCGTCTGTAAGTGTTCGTTATTTATGCTATATAAATTTTGTGATTTTTGGTCTAGGGTTTGATTTGCAATGTTGGGTTCATTTTTGCCAAATTTAAGGGAACATCATGTTTTCTGCTTACCCATCTTCAAGGCCTTTGATAATAGAGAAGCATAACTAAAAACTGTAAATTGGAAGTTGTCAGAATTTTTTTTAATTTCTTCAATTGTACCAGCCCAAATTTTTTTAAAAAATTTGTTCGAAAGTTGTAGATTAGCTGATAGATATTATGGGAAGCACTATGTTTCTGATCTGGTTCATGATGAAATAGGAGTGTAGAAGGAGGGGAAATAGGAGTGTAGAAGGAGGGGTCTTTTGTTCAATATATCTGTTTACCCTCATGTTGAATACGCTACTTACACAAACACTTTTATAAGTCGTTTCAGATCATATATCTGTTTACCATCACTGGATCACACTTTGCACAATATTTTATCCTTTGGTTAAGGACCTAAAGGCCAATGTGACATTTTGAGTAATAATGTTTGATATTTAAATGTTGGTAATTAGACATGTTAATTGTACAAGTAATTTATAGTGATTTTAAGTTAAATTTGTTAACATATATTATCTAACATGTAGGATTCAATTTGATAAAGGATATGGCACAGACAATAGGTAATCCTGAAAAAGAGAGTAGTAGTAGACCTCCAGCTCCCCGGGAAGGTCCACGAACATGTCACAGACAACCTCCCAAAAAAACACGCCGTGGTGGACTGAGACGTACCAATGTAAGATGATTTGACATTAATTTCATACGTTTAATTTTAACATCAAGAAAATTATAAATAAAGATGTTGAATTTCAACTTTTTTTGGTATAGGTTGAGGCCGGTACTTCTTCTCCGGCAATTCAAATGGGCCCGTCTCCGCCTCCTCCAAATCAGCCTGACCCTTCCTCTCCATCTAGTTAGCCGGGACCTTCTTCCTCATATGTTCCTCTGGTGGTCCCCGGTCCGATCGACCCAAAGCTTTTAATTCTACAAAGCCAGCATCGATCTAAAGCTATTTGGGAAGGAAACTCTTCGGAGTGTAATTTTAGGGGGCACGGCACGTTAGAGATGCATCCCCGTATACATGAGATATTACAACAATGTGGGTTATACGGCATAGGGTTGATGAGCTCCATTAAGGCGGACTGACCCTTATTAACAGCCCTTCTCGAGAGATGGTGTCCCGAGACGCATAGTTTTCACTTGCCGGTCGGCGAGACGACAGTGACACTGCAAGATGTTGCTGTAATAACGGGTCTACCAATTGATGGAGAGGCCGTAACTGGCACAATGGACTTTGAACCAGAGTTCATTATCCACGAGTATTTCGGTGTAGAGGTGGATCGATCTGCCCTTGTAGGCAAATCGTTGAGGCTGAAATGGTTGAAGGAAAAATTCTCCGGTACGTTGTCTAATGCCTCCACAGAGTTGCAAGTACATTGTTACTGCCGGACGTACATGACACTGGTCGGAGGTGTAATATTCCTAAATTCCTCCGAGGATTTCGTTCCGTTAATGTACCTACCACTAATCGCCGATCTTGGTGGAGTAGGAGGGTACAGTTGGGAAAGTGATGCGTTGGCCACATTGTATACAGTCTTGTGCAATTGCTCTCTCGGTGCCAAGCAGATAAACGGACCAATGTTGATGCTACAGGTCTGGAGTTGGGAACAACTACACATTGGCCAACTCATTGTCACAAAGCAGTCACCAAAGTGGGCGAATCTTCCCGAGGACGAGAACATGAGGCCACCGCAAGGTGTGTATTGGATGGGTTCATTGACGTAGAAGGCTAGCCCTAATAGATGCCTCTCATATTACCGGGACGAGCTTGATCACTTGGCAGACGAATGTGTTAAGTGGCAACCATATACGGAGAAACGTTTAGCGAGATTACCTCCAGTTTGTACCTCGGCTCCTCAACTGTGGTTGACAAAAGCACCGCTTATTCACTTTGGTACAGTTGAGGCCTATTTTCCAGATAGAGTACTTCATCAATTTGGGTTGCGTCAGAATATACCGGTCCATCAATCGTACAATGCCGATCTACACAGTGTCACCGGTATGGGTCGACAAGCAGCTCACGATTGGGCAGCTTCATTGCACATACACGTGGATATTTGGAATCATCATCTCGATCACGTAATTACGAATATTCCACCGTTCGATGCGTCGTCCCATGTCGCTTACATGACGTGGTATAGGAGAATGACTCGCCTTTACATTTCCCAACAAGTCAATTTCCAGCCGGGGTCGAAGTACCGACACGTAGACATGCCGCCGATCCAGTAGACACCTACCCTGTTAATTTGCCAATGTTTCAGCCGAATGCATCATTGCTTCAGAGTATTGTAAGTTTTATGCCCATATTTACATTGAATTTATTATTACGTTTAATTATTCAATTTATTATAACGTTTATTTTGTTTTTGTGTAGATGGCCCAAACATGGATTCAAGCGAAAGAATGCACGAAAGTATTGAAAAGTAATGTAGCCGAATCATTGAAGGTATTCGCGCATAAAATTGTTGAGTCATGTCGAGTACAAGCAGTTCTCGTCGGCGAAGGCACCAGAATAGATGTGATCTTGTCCGGTCCCGTGCACCAAACATGTCGGCGGAAGACAACGGCTACAAAATCTCGTCCACGTCCAATTATACACGAAGAAAGACAGCGAAGAAGAAGGGACCCGTCTCCACCGATTGATGAAATCCAAGAAGAGGAAGAAGAAATAAACGAAGATAACATTCCCCTCTCCGGCTTAACTCAAGCTAGTCCAAAGCGTCCTAAACGTGCAAGGAAACATCTAAATCTTTTCACCCCCTTGTAAGTAAATTTTCGTTTATGTTAGATATTTTTTTAATTTGGCTGGAATTTGTGTATGGCTGAAGAAGGGTAAAAAAGTGGCTGAACTTAGGGAAAAAGTTGATGTTTTGGCTGAACTCAGGAATTTGTGTATGTTGGGTAAATTTCAGTTAATGTTTTGTGTATGTTGGGTAAATATTTTGCTGAACTCAGGGACTCAGTTAATGTATGGCTAAACTCAGGAAGTCAGGTAAATATTTTAGAATGTATTGAGGCTGAGTATGAGCTCATTTGGTTGGACTCAGTTAAATTTCAGTTAATGTTTTCTAATTTGGTTGGACTCATATTTGAGTATGACCTCATTTGTGTATGAGATTTGAGTATGAGATTTGAGATTTGTGTATGACTGTATGTGTTTGAGCTCAATTTTTGGAGATATGATATTTGAGATTGGAGATTTGGTTGTATGTTTGGATATTAGTGTATGGCTGTATGAGATTTGAGATTTGGCTGTATGAGATTTGTGTATGGCTATATGGCTGTATGTGTATGAGCTCATTTTAATGGATTTGTGAATGTATTGAGGTATCACTCAAGATTTTTACAAAAATGTTTGTGAAGATTGGTACACATGTTAACTTAGTTGACGAGCATGGTAAAAATAGGCACGTCAACGTATGTGAGTATCTCAAATTTCCAAAAAGTTGAAACTTTCTGAAAAATTTGAGAAAGTCAACAGTCGTTAACTCGGTTAACAGCCTTGATTCAAAAGTGGAAACTTTCTAGAAAATTTGAGAAAGTCAACAGTCGTTAACTCGGTTAACGGCCTTGGTAAAAATAGGCACGTCAAATGAGTTAACGTGTGTGAGTATCTCAAATTTCCAGAAAGTTGAAACTTTCTGAAAAATTTGAGAAGTAAACAGTCGTTAACTCGGTTAACGGCCTTGGTAAAAATAGGCACGTTAACTGAGTTAACGTGTGTGAGGATCTCAAATTTCCAGAAAGTTGAAACTTTCTGTAAATTTGATATATCATACATTTATTCAAAATATCAAATACCATACATTCATTCAGTAACTTCAAAATATTGAACAATACATACCAATATACCAAAATATTAAACAAAATACAATCTTTCAATCTTTCAATGACGGGTTTGAGTAGATTGAGTTGAGTCTTTCCGACATCTACGTCTATTGTGACCCCTCAAACCGCATTTTGAACACGTCATTCCGGAAGCCCTACTAGACTCATCTCTTACATCCATATCATTACGAACTCTCGTACTCTTCGGACGACCTTTCCGAGAACGCTGAAGGCTTGGATCAGGTACAAGTCTGTTTCCAGTATTTAACAGGCCAATATGCAGGATCTAGTGTAGGATGAAAATTGGGAGCCCATATTTTTGCTAACAAAATAGTTGAGTAGAATGTATCAACATCTTGGATTTGCTACTTGGATTGCTGATAGAAGTAAAGGCAATTTTGTATACGCATCTTCACAAGATCCGTACAATTTCTCAATAGATTTCTGCTTTGCAATCCAAGCCTTCCTATAAGATATCTGATAATTCAATTGAAGTTTGACTATCTCAATAATGGCCCGCGGTGTAATTCCTATCTGAGCCTTCACAACATTCATAATTAAATTGCATACAAGTTTAGCGTCAACTTTGCAGTGGTCTTGAATCAATGCGGAATTCTCACATGTATACGGCCCTACTAGTTTTTTAACCACAAAGTTGGTCCGGCCCTTCGGAACAATTGCACGTAATCTCCACGAACAACCACCTTCACTTGCAACCGGTGGGATTTGCACCAACTCCTCAAGTGAACGTTTTCTCGGAGCCAATTTACATTTTACAACAAAGATGGTAGGTGGAGATTTCATTGTGATAAATTCCCGATGTTTGTTGATGGAGTATAACTTTACCACATGTAGAATCGATTCTTTACTTTGAAACTCTTGCCCAATGTAGAACTCATCTACGGTGGATGAACCGGACGACTCTTGTGGACCATGATTTACTCTTGCACTTTGTGCCATTTCCTCGGTAACATGATCGTTGACATAATTGAAGCTATCAGTAAAGTTCACATCGACATCATTACTATCATTTATATTAATATTTACATATTCATCTTCTTCTTCCTCGTCTTCATTTTGTAATCCGTCTTCAGGATCATCGTCTGTTTCTTCGTCTTCTTCATCGACTAAATCATTATTAACGGTAGCATTATCAAATATCCCGAAAACATTGGTATTCAGAACGTAATCATTAACCAAACTTGGTTGACGTGGCAATTCAAATTCACTAGGATCCGGGCTTGTAGTATTTGTAAACGCATCTTCTTATGAGGACGGTGGGATTGCATGGGATGTTTAAACCGGATTCGAAACGATCTTATGGATCAGCACTTTACATGCGGAGCTTGAACCAAGTTTAGCATGTGGTTGGGCATTAATAATTTCTGTTTGCTGAATATATAGCTCTAAGGCAGACCAACTAAATTCGATCAAGTGTTCTACCAATCATGGATTTCAGAGAGTTGTCGTTTCCTACGAGCACAGTCATAAAATATTGACCATCACCTTTTCCAGCTGCACAACAGGCTAAAATTTTAATCTTCCATCGTTCTCTATCCCAATTAGTAACCTTCATAAACCTTCTCTACAAGTTCTTCCATTGTGATTGTACGGGATACCCAAATTATTTTGGGATCAACGACACTATAACAACCTATTTTTGGGTCACGGATAATCTCACCACCAAAATAAAGCCAAATAGGAATATCGTAATCCATACCTATACATATTTATAAAAAAAAATTCATTATCTACTAAACAAAATGTATTTGATAAAATGATATACAAATCATACCTTCAAATGTATTCTCAGAAAAGATGGGGAATTTGGAGCTTCGAGAAGACGACGTAGTGAATGGGTTGATAACAAATCCGCTATGTAGATCCCCAAACAAACAAAAGCCCAAACATGGATTTAGGGTTTTCAAAGTGGGAGGATATATGAATGTGAGAGAAGAAGAAGATGAATGAGAAAGAAGAAGAAGAAGAAGAAGATCCTTTCAGATTTTGTAGACTATTTTTGAGTAAGATCCACAACTGGGATGCTAGGGTTTTGGATTTGGGTTCCGCAATTGGGGGAGAAAGAGAAGAGAGACACTACAAATATAATGATGTACCAATCAACGATTGAGATTTAATAAAAGCCCAAACGATACACGTTAACCTGGTTAACACGCCTAGTATAAAGAGGTGCGCTAACGGGTTTAGCGTGTCTATAGTTAGTTTTTTTTGCCTACATCCTTACTTGAAGAGTAGTCTCCCCTACTGTCGACCTATCACGCTAACCCCGTTAGCGCGAGTGGTTTAAATAGGCGCGCTAACGGAGTTAGCGTGTCTATAATTGGTGATTTTTTTGCAAACACCCTGCTGAGGGAAGTGTTAGCGTGTTTAGAAGTGTTAGCGTGTCTAACACACGCTAACTGAGAAAGCGCGAAGAAAATTACTAGGCGCGTTAACTCAGTTAGCGACAGGGAGTTTTTGGTATTAAATTTTCAAACAGGGACAGTTTCGTACATACTTACAAAAAGTGGGATAGTTTGGTAAAAAAATTCGAGTCAATCAGGTACACCTCTGTCTCAGGCCATAGAGGACTATCAAGTTGTCTCCTTTTGCTTTGAAACACTAGTAATGGCTACAAAACACAAAGGCTCAATCAAAAATATGTATTAAAAAAGTCATGTCTACTCGTCGACTTGACATGATACTTATCTAATTTACTGCCAAAAATGAAATACCTCGTCAAACAAACCAAAAAAGGGCTCAACATCATCCCTATCAAGAAAATTCAATATACTACTATTCAAAACTATACTACTTTTTTGCTAGACAAATATACTGATACAAAATTAGGGTAAATTATAAGAAACTATCCAAACTATGCTTTATTATGTAACCCCCCCCCCCAAAAAAAAAAAAAATTAATTTCGCAAAAAACTACACCGAATGATGAAAATGTCACCCCCCCCCACACACACACACAAAAAACTTCACTTTTTTTTATCTTTAGTTTCTTCTTTCTCTCGCATTTCACCCCATCCAACCCATTTTATCGTTTTCCCCAAATTTCACAACCCCAACCTAATTTCTTTCACAAACCCGAATGTCCTCTAGTTTGTGAAAGAAATAGGGTTTGTGAAATAAGGATTGGTGAAATTAGAGTTTGTGAAAGAAATAAGGTTTTGGAGAGAAATTAGGGTTTGTGAAATTTGGGGACGAAGATGAAATTGGTTAGAATGAGGAAATGAATGAGAAAGACAAGATAATTTTTTTAAAAAAAGTGAAAAGGGCGGTGTTGCCGCTAAATTTGGTGTGGGGGCAAACAGATAGTATTTGTGGATCCTTAGGAAAACTGAATGGCAAACCTGTTACCTGTTCCGCCGGAGTTTGACGCTGACTCCTGCCGTACACCTGCAAAAAGTGCGAGACACCGGGGTTGTTCCCGGCGACGCACCCTCCGACGCTCAAGTCAGTAATCAGGGATGATTAAGAAAGAGCGTGAAAACTGGCAAAAGATTGATTACCTCTTAATGGAGATGGATGGGGGGTATTTTTAGGCGCCTTAGGATCAGATTAAGAATGTAATCCCCGTGATTTGATAAGGAATATAATCCCCGTAATCAGATAAGGAATGTAATCCCTAATACCCAGTGAAAAGATAGATGTGAATCAGGGCCGTTGATTAGGATTAATCAGAGACCTTGATTTTATCTTGCTGAACTGGGTGTGTTTCGGGTTGAGACCCGTACCCAGTTGAGGTAGATCCGTTCGTGGATTATTGGGTCGTGAAGAAAGATCCAGTTCCCATTTCAGACCCGTTAGTAGGTGAAATTACCGTTTTACTCCTGAGCTTTAAGATTTGTGTCCGATGTGAACGGTCCCGATTTAATCCTATTTTTAGCCATATCAGGCGGAAAATGGACAGAAGGGTATTTTTTTTTATTTGGGATAGTTTTCTGCGAATAAAAAGAAGTCTTGGGGGTTATGCATAACTAAGCAGTTAAAATCCCCAATTACGCCTGATTAATCCCTGATTAATCGCTAATCGGAGGCTAAGCGATTATTTTTTTAACGATTTATAATATTTCAATAGTTGACAATTTAATCGGGAATAATTGGTCGATTAGTGGTTAATCGGCCGATTTTAAGTGGCTGATTAACCGATTAAATATCGTCCTCTAATTTTCATACTTAAACTCGACCCGCCATCGCTCCCCCTATACCGTTGCATACTTGACCCAGCCCACATCTACATCTCGTGTTGCTCGTACCTGCTCCTCCCCGATTGTTTTTGTTTGATGGAACCGGACAGCAAACCCGATCCGACCCACATCCAGAATCAAAACTCAGCTCAAACCAAGTACTCTCTTCTTTTTCTCTATAACTATATGTTCTTATTTGATAATCTCATAATAGTTTTATGTTAGGATTTAGGGTTGCTAGATAATAAAGGTATATCTTCTTTTAATTATATATATAATGATTTTCCCGATTTAATCCCCGATTATTTTCCGATTAACCGATTAATCACTAATCGCTCCTAGACCGATTAGTTCCAAAAACCTGATTTTAACTGCGTAGATGCATAATAAAACATAATTATGGTAGTTTTCTAAAAAAGACTGAAAATGTAGGGCAATTTTTTGCAATTTAGCCATAAAACTATATGCTTTTTGATGATCATATAGAAGTAAAACTATATAGAACTATATGGTAACATCATTTAATAGAAGAAAAGTAACTAGGGAAGAGAGAAATATATCAAAACCTAAAACCTAAGATGTAAATAAGAAATCCGTGGACAATCCATTAAAATCTGACACTTTTCTAGTACATTTTATGTTCGTAGAATTTGAAACCTAAAATCTCATCCCAGAATAAGAGAAATTGTATGAAGTCATGGGCATAATCTAATTGAATGTGGTGGCAACAATGGATCTCCTAGATATTTGTACATCCTTCATAATCTTTTCTAGTAAGAAGGAGATTGTTAAGGAGGCAGAACATCCAATGGCCTACTTTGCACACCATAGGATATCATATATGCTCATGTGAGCAAAAGTTTTTCTCTGTTCCTAACTTGTCCATAAGCCACTACCACCCATGTCAGTGGCGCAACTATCTAAATTAACTCTTACCAATCAGGAAAATTGCAAAAGAACGCTTCCCAAGGAGCAGTAGGGTGAGGGCTATTAGCAACTATGTATATGCATAGAGTACAACTACCAAAAAACAGGTGATGCGATGGCCCCACCTGGCCAGCAAATGGTTTGGCCACTGTCCCTATCTTATTTACCTCGTCAAGGAAACTACAAAAAGGGCTTCACAAAATGGCAAGTTTGGAACTCCATGAGGAAACAGTATAGGATAAGAAAAATCATGAAAGATTCATTTAAGAACTAGTCAGAGAAAGAATAAACTGCAGGAATCCAAAGGAAAGGGCAAGTTCAGATTGCAGAATACCAACCTGATGACCATGGCACAAGCCAAGCTTGAATTGACCAATAGTAAGAGTCTTGGTCTCTGGATATCGAGCATCTTCATCGTATTCGCCTCGAGTAATGTGCAAGTCAGGACAGAGGCTCTTCAAGTAATCATGAATCTCCTACAAAAATCAATAAAATTAACAAAGAAAACCTGAAAAGAAATTTGATTTGACAGAATGTTTAAAAAATAAGGTGCTTGTACAATAGATACAATGTTATAATAACTTCAGCAGCTTGACTTCTGCTTATGAAAGCCTAGCGAGAAAGAAAAAAAACTAAACTAGGGAAAGAAATAAATACAACCCTAAGGTGAAACAACCCCAGGGGTGACCATGCACCATATCCTAGCTCAAATAAGTAGTAGAGTGAGCCTACATCACTTGTGTAGATAAACTCCACTTAACAACAACATAGGATTAAAAATGTAAGAGAGTTCCAAGTACTGCTAATGAAACTTAATTAGCATATATTCTTTTCTTTGAGTTTCTGAATGTGATCATCTATGAATGATTACTGTTAGCAGTTTTAACTGCTGTGTTATCAGAAAGAAGAAAGAAACGCGGAGAAATGAAAAAGAAAAAAGCGAAGGTAATATCCTGGCTATAGGATATTACCTACTCTGATCTTCTTGAAATAAGAAGCACAAGTTATTCCATTTAGGAACAGCGAGTCAACAAAATCAGTAAATTTGAAGTTACAATACCAAGTTAGAAACTGATGCGAATAGAAAAAGGAACCTCACCTAGTGAAAATGAAGAGGTTGGTTTCATTAGAATGAGAACACAGATAATCTTTTCTTTGTTCCCCTTTATTTCCTAACTTTGGCTAGTTTAACTTGCTGACGACTGATCATATTTCATTGACATATTTAGTTTTTAGAATGACAAGCAAAAAAAAAACTCTCCAAATTTGAACAAAAAATTAGCTCTAAGAAACAATTTATTTTTGGGAACAAGGCCGTAACCACACACACCCACACCCACACGGGCCACACCGAACTTTACCCCAAATATATATTAATTGAGGATTTTTTTTTTTGTGCAAGTAGGATTCGAACTCTCGACCTCTTGCACACTAGCGAAGAGGCTTACCAGTGGACCACATTGACATTTGCGCTCTAAGAAAGAGTTCATAATCAAATTAAACAATGGTGGAAAGATGAACTGATGTTATTGTTAAAGTAGTGCTTAGTTTAGTCCAATATCGAAAAATGAATTAGTTTACTTTTTGCCCTCTCCTATATAAGAGGTATTGTACTCGGTCATAATCATCCAATAAAGTATTATTTCTTTATACTATACGTCAATACACAATCACCTGAAGAAGAATTTAGAGAATACTTCTTAATTGTGGTAGACAAGGCAATTTTTTGAATCAATAGCAGGTTTGAACAATTTGAGAAATATGAAAATATCTTGGTTTTTTGTTTGATTTGAAGAAGTTGAGAAGTCTACATGATGATGAGTTGAAAGCTTATTGTGCCACTCTTGAAGGGTTTCCACATCATGAGTTCATGACTCCCATTATGATATTAATAAGGATGATTTGTTTTTAGAGTTGAAGCGCCTCAGAATATATGGATGGTATATTCTCATGCATGGATGGCATATAAGATATTGTTGACCATACCGGTTACTATTGCTTCTGCAAGGAAAAAGTTTTTCAAAATTTAAAATTGTCAAATCTTATCTTCGTTCAACTGTCTTAAGAAGATTGAATGGATTGGACCTACTATGTACTGAGAAAGCGATGGTAGGAAGGCTTAATTATGAACATTTAATTAGTGAGTTTGCTGCACGGAATGCGAGAAATCATAATTTTTTGCAATAATAAAATATCTTATTTTGCTTTAAACAATGTGCAAATTTTTTATATAAATGTTTTTTTTTCTTTGTATGGGGACCCCATTTCGGGAGTTTGCTTCAGAGGTGGTTGTGCCTGATGATTTGGAGACTGTCGATACGAAATTGCTTAATGTTGTTGGAGAAAACACGAAGAATGAGTTGAATTCGGTTGAAAGACCTAGTACTCATGCGTTAAAATGCTCTAATCGTGAAAATGAAGAAGGATGCATGTATAACTCCTAGAAAACTTGCATTCATTTTGTTACTGGATGTTTGTTGCTATAATTGCTATCTAGATATACTCTTTGGTTGCGAGTAGATATATCTATGTATATAGGAATGTTTTAGTCTTTGTTTTGGTTTCACAATGTTGATGAAAATTTTAATTAGATAGGTAGTTATCTCTGTTTTCCATTGGAAGAAAAGCATTTCGTAATTGATGCAAAGATGATATGTGTCTGTTTCTCACTGCAATTGAAAGCTTAAATATTGAATAATAATCTATGTTGTCCTTAGTTGCTATCAATTGATTTTTTTGCCTATCTATCAGGTGTTCGTCGAACTTGTTCTCTGGGAATATGCTGCTGTTGGTGGTTTCAAAGTAATGTTGGCAACTGAGAGTTGGTTTGTTGGGTATTTGTTGGTGGTTTCAAAGTAAAGCTGCATAAGTTATACTCTGTTACTATCTTGGATGTTTTGGTTAATTAAGTTAGATATTATCCTGGTATGACTTTATGTAGAACCTTTAAGAGATGAAGCTTACTGCGCTTAGCTGATGGAATCATTGACACTTTGTTAAAATATTAATCTTGCACTTAAGCTGATGGGAGCCATGATATTTGGTTAGAAAACACTTGTCTCTTACTCTGTGTTTAGCTCATAACTGTGACACTTTGTTAGGATATGATATATATATATATATATTTTGCCTTGAATAGTGTGCAATTTTTTTTTATAAATGTTTTTTTGTATGTATGGGGGCTCCATTTCGGGAGTTCGCCTCGGTCCCCCGTGAACTCAGAACCGACCTTGCAACTAGGTTTCTATGCACATTTATGAAAATCTAGTCATATCGAAGTTGATTGTCACTTTGTTCGTGATGAATGAGAGAAGAAGCTGATTTCATTCTCGTATGTCTGATCCGGAGAACAACTTGCTGATATCCTAGCTAAAGCACTACCTCCTAAGCTTTTCAAAATTTCTTGAGTAAGTTTGACTTCGATAATATCTACGCATAATATCTACGCACCAGCTTGAGGTGGAGTGTTAAAGTAGGGCTTAGCTTAGCCCCACATCGAAAAATGTATTATTTTACTTTTTATCCTTTCCTATATAGGAGGCATTGTACTCAGTCATAATCATCCAATAAAGTGTTCTTTCTTTCTCTATAATATTCGTCAATCAGAGGCAAAAGAGAAAAATCATTCTTAAATCACAGATAAATATGCTGATGATAGATTAAGGAGAACTTGGGAGTGCATCAACATATTAGACATATAAAGACTAACGGATTTGCATGTTGAAGGATTCAGTGCCACAATAGACATTATCAAGAAGACGGCCTTGTGGACTAGGTCAAGTATAAGAAAAAGGCTATGTCACGGATCAAAGAGCGGTCTATTAAAAAAAGGATAGAAACTGTAATAATATATGGAGTTGAGTGAGAGGCCGTAGAGAAGCAAACCATACGATCGTTCTTCAGACTTTAATTATTGTACTTTACAGTTTGGGCACAACTTGGCCACACTAGGAAAAGAAGCCACTGATTGATACAAAGAAGCAAAGTGCATCTTGAATTGCCCTTTATTACAGAGAAGGATGCAAACCTGCTATTCATATTGTTGGCAATAAAACAGCAAGACTTAATTGGTTTTCTTTGTTATTTTAGTCAAAATATTATAATGGCTGATTAAGAATTGCACTATGGTCACTGGCCAATTGTTAAGAAATATATAGAAATTACTGTTTTTGAGCCAGCTCAGCCTTTTCTTGCCGCAGTAAATTGAAAGGGGAGTGCTAATATGGTTGGATAGTTTCACCATGATGAATTGCAATATTGCTACAAAGATTAAATAAGCTACCCTGTTAAGAAAGAAAGAAAATTGTCTAGCAGCATTTGTCCATTAGACCCACTATGGACCCACTATGGAAGACAGAAGGTTGTTATTTAAATTACAAACAAGAGATTGCAATCCAAATTATGAACTTAAATCACATTGGACCTCTGAATTTATGTCTATGTAACACGGTTACTGGTACAAACAAGGTGCGGGTAAGCCACGACATGAGTATGGATACATGATTTCATTAAAAAGTGGGATATGGGTGCATCAGTGGATACGTCAAATATGATTTATTTCATATTATATGTACAGATAAATAATAAAGATGTTGTTCAAAATGCAAGTGTTTAAACAATTTAATGAAATTACAAAAGTAAATTATGATAATAAGAGCATTTTTGGAGGGAAAAAATGATAATCAAAATATCAGAAGTTTTAGGTATACTTTCTTTGTGTTCAAGCAAAGATATAGACAAGCTTTTGAAGTTACACTAGACCTCGTGCTTATATATCTGAAGACAATTATGTCCAAAAATTGTGATTTTATATTAAACAATTGGGTACTTCTTGGGCACGCACCCGAGATTACCTTATCGGCACCCGACACAAATACGTCGGCCATCGGGAAGTATCTATGCTTCCAAAATGTATGTCATGATTAGGACTTGACAAGAAATAAAGTGCTCCTTTTTCTTATTGCAAATCTCAAGTTACATGGGTACTTTGTGTCTGTTGTGTGGGAAACTTTAAAATCCAGATTATGAACTTAATCACACTGGACTTATGAAAGTATGTTATGATTAGGACTAACAAGAAACAAAGTGAACTCATTTTTCCTGTTGCAGATCCAAACTTACTAGGGTACCTTGTGTGGTGAGTGTGTGTGAGTTCACAAAAATGCCAAAATAAGCCACAGGAACAACCCTCTAAAAGCAAACTACAACAGCCCTCCCACCTCATGGAATATACAAGTCTAACTCTATGTTCTTACGAAACAGTTAGCATATGCACTGTGACAAATAAAGATGAACCATGTACAATACGAATATTTTGCCGTACTACCCTACTTTTTGAAAATATTTAGCGCTCTGCCCCACTTCCCAAAACAATTAGCGATATGCCCTTGTTTAGGACACGTCAGCAAGAAACGTTATTGGGAAAAACGGCATAGGTTATTTCAATGCCGTTCTTCCCAATAACGGCATCTGTTTGAAAAAAAAAATGTCATGCCGTTATTGGGAATAACGGCATAGGTTGTTTTGTTTTTCGACAGCTTGTAGTCTACACTTGGAGAAAAAATTGCAAGTGTGAAAACCTTATAACAGATGCCGTTATTTCAAATAACGGCATTCTCAATACTGATGCCGTTATTGGGAATAACGACATCAGTTATAAATTTTTTGAATAAAAAAGTAACTTATTATTCATCCTCTCTGACGAATAAGTTAAAATAAAATAAAATAAAATTATAACTGATGCCGTTATTCCAAATAACGACATCAGTTATAATTTTTTTTTTAAAAAATTTTTATTCATTCTCTCTGTTTCCAAACAACGGCAAGAGTTCATATTTATATCGAATGCCGTTATTCAAGATAACGACATTATTTATACTTTTTTTCACACTTAGAACTTTTTAAAGTTAGAAGATTCGCACCTGTAAGAGAAATATACTGATGCCGTTATTCCAAATAACGGCATGAAAAAAAAATGTAAAATAGATGCCGTTATTGGGAAGAACGGCATCGAAATAATCTATGCCGTTTTTTCCAATGACGTTTCTTGCTGACGTGTCCTAAACAAGGGCAAATCGCTAATTGTTTTGGGAAGTAGGGCAGAGCGCTAAATATTTTCAAAAAGTGGGGCAGTAGGGCAAAATTTTCGTACAATACACATCAGATCCTAACTCTCTTGTTATAATAGTTAAGACATGTAGTCTACACATCAAGAACAAAGTATTGATTTACACAAAGGAGACCATGTAATAAGTATGTATTCCTGCATGATTTCCTTAGTTCCTTGACAGTAATGGATACATAGGTGAAATTCAACAGTTAAGGTACACACAACAGGTCTAATGCATGAGAGATCTTTGTAGTTATTAACCAATGCTAAGTTGCTAAGGCAGTTTTCAGAGAGAAATATCCATACTGAAAGCAACAGAATACCCACTGTATGAGCAAGTGCTAGAGTGGTCCATTAGATGCCACTTTGAAGAGGTCGGGTGCAGTGTTACCTAATTCGCTAAAATCCATGTGAACTGCAAACTGGTTAGCGCAATCCCATTTGGGATCCGTTCGCGATCCAGATTGCTATTATAAGCGAACTTCTCCATTTCAAGAAAAAGTCCCCAAAAAAAAGAAACGCAATAAATCTGTTACTGTTGGGGAAAAATATCTAAAAGAAGTATATTAAGCAGATTTTACTAGACAATGGATTAAAAAAAACAGAATAACAAGAATAAAGAAGGGAGGATGTAGATAAGATTTGCAAACAACTAATAGAATAAATAAAAACAAAAATCTAGCATAAAAAGAAGAGATGGATGTTGATAAGATTAGTTTAAACTTCAATATGAGTTTAACTTCTGCTATTGTCATTTTAGCAAACAAAAGGTGTATTTTAAATTCAGGAATCATCTCTTTACAAAAAATGAAATTAAGGCTTTTATTGGATGGAAAGTTTATCATATTTTTGTTGCATAGTTATTAATTACGATAGTTGTACACAAAGATATTTTGTCTGCTAATCACAGTTATGTACTCTTGTTTTATATATATATATATATAGCGAACCAAAATTGTACCAACTAAGCCCCTGAATTTACAAATTACCAAACCACCAACTCGTACCTGTATACAGACCAATGCGAACCTCGAAATAGGTAACATTAGTTGGGAGTTCCAATCCCGCTTGCACCAAAAAATCATTAATTAATTAATATATATGGGGTAAAGTGTGGGTGTGTGGGTGGCTACGGCCTTGTTCACAAAAAAAAAAAAAAAAAAACCACCCACTGGATGACTAACCCTGTCTGCCTGTTTCAATCTACAAAACCTTTCTCAACTTACAAACATGATCAGAATTTTCTTTGTTCTTGAACCCTAAAGGATGTTCCATGTATATCTCTGAATTCACCTCCCCACGTAGTAATTCATTTTTCACATCCACCACCACAATTTCACACGTTCCGTGCACAACAAGTGCTAAAAATACCCATACTGTTGTAACTTTGGCTACTGAACCGAAGTCTCATCGTGATCTAGTCATCCTGTTGCAAAGATCCTCGGGCTATGCTCATTGTTTTGTATCTGTTATCAAGCTATCAGGCCTAGTCTTTACTTTGCAATTGCAAGAAATGGGCCTACATCTTTCGGATTCCTACCAAGACCCATGTTTCATTCTCCGTCCAGTAAATGATCACTTCTTTAATACGCTTGATTCATCCATTTCTGACACACTTCTCAGTAGGTCAATGACTCCACATCTTCAAGCAATTTGCATTAGCATACTTCGGATTTAATTTTCTCTATCTTGTCAACCTTCAAAACTGCGGAATTGGCTATTCCTCAATCTCTTCTATCTACCTTGGCTTGCACGCTCCTCCTAAAGCATCATTCAACAAAAACCAGCGGCCTCATATTCTTCTCCTCTGCTGAATTAGGAGACTTGGGCCCTTGCCTCCATAGGGTCTTGTTGTTGTTAGGAGTTAGAAGTCACCATCAACATCAAAGTCCCAGATATGTTTCAAGCGACCTAAACCACTAAACTAACTCTAAATAGTTCTAAAGCAATTTGTGGAAATGAAGTTTCCATAAACTAACAGTTACTCAGAGAGTTCAAAAA
The DNA here is from genome assembly GCA_017893485.1 of Hemerocallis citrina. Taxonomy (NCBI): domain Eukaryota; kingdom Viridiplantae; phylum Streptophyta; class Magnoliopsida; order Asparagales; family Asphodelaceae; genus Hemerocallis; species Hemerocallis citrina. Next base: position 9,155,498 of record CM030365.1, on the reverse strand, counting down.
CAGTTAGTAATCTGATCTTTACTCCTGTAAATGGAGCAGTTGTCATGACCTCAGTTATCTGCCCGAAGTAATCAATGAAGCCTATTAACTATGAGTAAGTCAAGTGTAAGCGTAGTAAAGACATAACAACATAAGCGAGAAATTGTGCAACTATTGTACGTATATAAAGTGTATATTCTCTAATAGACTAATATAATTTGTTAAAGGTCTTGTAAATTAATCAGTAAGTATGCCTTATTGTAACAATAAATAAGTAAATATATTTCAAAGAGAATGCATATTCTACATTTGCTCTTACATTTACAGTTAGCTCGTGAAAATTGTTTTTTTTATGGTGATGCTGTGAGTACCTACTGGTTTCCCGCTATTTCTTTCATGAGGCCAAGGAGCACTGCGATGGTGTGGAAAGCAGGAAATGGAGAAAAGCCGGTGGCAAAATTAGGCTTTTGAATCTTACTCTGTCGTAGCTTCAAGATTATGAAGGAAAAAAATAACTTCATAATAAAAGTAAAAATTATATGAGAAAACGGAAGGAAATAGTAGGAAATTTCCTCCTATGGCACGGTTTGCACCTTATAAATCCTACCCCCACCTCCTAAATGCATGATCCACATCGTTCAACTTGTTCAACATGTCATAAAACATAGGAGGAAGATCAAAGTTGAATGTATTTAATGATCAATAGTTGTATTGCTGAAAAACCATTCATTTTGCAATCTTATGATGAATGGGTAAAACATATTCAAATTTAATAATTTTTTTTCACTCTATGTTTTATGATATGAAAATCAACTTGAACGATGTGGATCGTGAATTTTGGTTGTGGAGAATGGATTTTTAGTGCGCCATAGGAGGAAATTTTCTCTTATGGCATAGAATCCCCCATATCCTCAAAATATATAATAGAAGAAGAATTTAAGATAGTTAATATCTCATAAAGCAAGTCATATAACAATCTAAATAATAGCAATCTTAGTTGGCATATAGCCATATATACTAAAAATATTGTAATCGGAACAAAGCGCTCTAAAAAGCTAAAGCTAAATTGGCAACGGCCGGGAGCAAGGCAATTTCATGTCACAAATAAAAACTCATGCAATCCAAAATAGTTGTAACGACACAAAGAATAACACGCCCAATAAAACCAACAGTATCAAGCACACAAAATGTCCATTTGCAACAATTTTAAGTACCTTGATGCATAGATTCCCCGTACAGATTATGTGTTGTATCTTTCCTGGAACGAGCATCGACTTAAACTTCGCAGGCAAGTCCGCCGCTCGGTGCGGGATATGCATATCACCTAATGCTAACACTAACACCATCTTTCTCTACTCTTAACCGATATCAACTCAATTCCTCAATGATCATCACCGCCTATTAAAAAAAATTAGTATAAAACTCCAATTAATCCCAAATTATCCGAAATTATACTCAAACCCTAAATTTCATTCTCAGCGCAAAATCCTAACCCTAGATCTAATAAAGAATCGCGAATATTTATTTTTAAAAAATTACGTCAGATATGAAGTACTAAACGAAGAAGAGATCGAACGGTTTGATCAGAATCGGGATCTGAAAAACTCACCGGAAAAAAATGGGAGAGATGAAGAGATCAAACAAGTGGGCGGTTCGAACAGAGATTCTTCTTCTTGTTGCCAAATTGACGATCGTTGGCAAAACCGTCGTAATTTCCACATTTCAAACACCGTTTGGGCGAATGCCCATAAAAATTGGGCTTTGGGCTTTGGGCTTTGGGAGCTGGTCTTGGGCTGTATGGGCTACATTTTGGGCTAACGTTCTCTTGTGCTATTTAGATAAGGGTAAATTTCACTAAACTATTCCTCCATGTTTCACCAATTTGCTGGTAACTATACCAATATGCATATAACATTATCGTGTAGCTTTTCAGGTAGGTTGATTGTTTTAAAATATGTTGCTCAAGCCCTCCCAATATACACATTACCTCACAGTTGGGTCATGAGATCTGTTGTTAATAAGCTTGAGCAATAATTATGTGCTTTTCTTTGGGCTAAAGGTTATGATGATAGGGGAATGCATATGATTGCTTGGGACATGGTTTGCAAACCCATCGAGTTCGGTGGTGTTGGTTTGAGACGATTGAACATTCTACAGGAGAGCCTTATGGCTAAAAATTTAAACCTCGGTCGCTTTCGTTTAAGTGGTTGTCTGCTAAGTATAAGCTATTTTCATCTGTGTGGGATATTCAGTGTCTGCAGCAGTGTTCGTAGCTCTGTCATACTTTCTGCACTGGTAAGAATATGATTTTCTATGATCTTCATTGGGAAGTGGGTTGTGGGATGGATACTGATGTCTTTTCTGATCCTTGGATCTTTTGTGCTCCTCTAAATGGAATGGACATCACTGCAGTTGAGTTTTTTAGTTCTTCAATGATAGTTTCTGATCTTATCTTCCTTTATAAGGAATGGATTCCGATTGTGTTGGAGTATAGCTTGCCCCATTCCATTGCTAATATTGTTCACAAATGCCAATTCTGGTTAATCAAGTCGCCGATCCTCTCCTTTGCTAGAATTCTCCTATGTCAATAATCACCTTGAAGACTCTCTATTTAGATGCTAGTGGAAGGAATTGTAAGGTGCCAAGTTTTCCAAATAGGATGATTCACAAACTGAAAGTAGCACAAAAAGTTATTGCAAGGTTATAGAGAGTTGAGTATGGTGGAATTCCGCCTAGGGCAAAGCTGGTTTGTTGTGGGATGCATGTGGTCTTTTCTTGCCCAGTTTGTGAGGCTGGGATGAAACAATTAAACATTTTCTCTTTGATTGTATTTTTGTTCGTCAAGTTTGGAGCATTCTTTAGCAATGTATGAGCATTAGTGTCAACATGACATCCTTCCATGATCTATGGTCAATGTTAGAGGGGAATGTGCTTTGTTTAGGTGATAAAAAACATCTATTACAATATTTAATTATTACCACATTGTGGTATGTTTGGAAAGCTCAATGTAGAGCATGTTTTGAGGGCGTGTGCCCCTTCCACACACTGTGGTTTCTAGTGCGGTTTCAAACGTTTTTGAAAGGTTGGATGTTCTTGGAGTTTTTATGCTTCAGTGGGTTCCTACAATGAGGTCAATGGATGGGTCTCAAAGTAATTTCCGCTCCTTGCCATATGCATGAGCTCTTGATAAAATGGGTTGCGTCGCTTGAAGGATCTATTAAACTCAACTTTAATGAGTTATTGGAAGAAAATACTATCGACTATGGTTTTGTCTATCGAGACTGGAGTGGTAGACCGTTGCTAGTCGGTGGAGGACCGGTTGTCTCGACATTTATCAACATTACTAAGAGAAGAGCTTTGTGGATGGCTCTAAGGGTCTTTCATCTGTTGTCTCACAAAGGTCTTATTCTTATTGTGGAAGATCGAAGCTCGTCATCGATCAGCCCCATACAAGAATCGGTCATGACCATATTTATCAAGGGGGAATCTTTGTGCTGAATGCGCTGCAAAAAAGGGACGTAGTAGTGGTCAAAGCTTTTTGTGGGTTAACATCTCTGAACCTCGATTTCTTGTTTTGTTTGAGGAAATGATAACAACCAAACTTAGAGAGGAGTAATTCTAATCAACTGAACTAAATTTTATCTCGATTCAGAAAGACACTAGGGTTTGAGAATTTAGCAAAAAAGATCAGAGGATTTAAGAGGAAGAAGAGTAATGAAAAGTTTGTTACAAATCTTGATGCCTTCTCTGTTCACACTTTGGTTTATTTATACATTTGATTACAGAATCTACACATGCTTCTTTAGCGCTCCCGCTTGGCTCTTTATTTAAAAACCCTGTGCACAGCCCGTGCACTTCACATCAGTATAAAATCTTATAAGGGCTTGGGTTTATTTCTCCTCCTCTTGATTCTCCGATCAGACACCTCAGTTGACTGCGTATCAATATGCTCGGTCGACTGCGTATCAATATACCCGGTCGACTGTGTATCAATACCCTCCCCTCCAAAACGAACCTGTTCCACCAAGTTCAAAGCAGGAAGAGATTTGGCCATCGCTTTAGCATTTTCCTAAGTCGCCTCTTCAGATGGAAATTCATCACTATGATTTCTTCAACCAATCCACCTCCTCCTTTAATCCAACGACGACCCAAAATCTTTACTGGTTGGAACACAATATGTTGATCATCATTACTCTCGGGTAATGGAATTAGAGTTGAGCTGCTAGGATCCCCTACACATTTCTTCAAGAGAGATACATGAAACACTGGATGAACTTTACAGCTTTTAGGCATTGCAAGTTTATAAGCCACTTTTCCCACTCTCTTCACAATTAAAAATGGACCGAAATACCTCTTTGACAACTTCCGAGAAGACCGTTGCGCTACCGACCTCTGCATGTAGGGCTGCAACTTGACATACACCCAATCTCGAAGCTCAAACACCTTATCAGATCTATGCTTATCAGCCTGATTCTTCATACGAGTTTGGGATTGGCTCAATCTCTCCTTAAGCTTCAAAAGTTGCTCTTTATGCTTAGAAAGTCCTGAATCCACAACAAAATTTGCCGCATTACCCCTAATATAGTCAGGAATGGCAGGAGGAGCCCGACCATATATAGCCTCAAATGGACTCATATTAATCGATGAATGCCATGAAGAATTATACAAGAATTCTACCCAATGCAAGAACTTGGTCCATTGTTTGGGTTCATCACTCACAAATGGCTGAAGATATTGTTTTAAACATCTATTTACAACCTTCGTTTGTCCATCCATTTGTGGATGATAAGCAGTGCTCATCTTCAGAGTCGTGCCTTGTAAATGAAATAGCTCATGCCAAAAATTACTCGCAAATACCCTGTTTTTATCAGAAACAATAGATTTTGGTAACCCATGCAATTTCAAAATGTTTTGTTCGAAAATCTTAGCTAGTGTTGCAGCTGTAAACCTTGGAGGTAACACAAAGAAGTGACTGTACTTGCTCAATCTATCAACCACCACCAAAATCACAGTTTTACCTTGACTATTGGGTAATCCCGTACAAAATCCATAGATCGATCTCCCCATACTTGTTAAGGAATATGCAGAGGCTGAAGTAATCCCCCAAATTTAGATGTTTCATATTTGGTATGCTGACAAACATCACAATTTTGCACAAAATCATGTACATGTTTGTACATGTTCTGCCAATAAAATTAGCATTTTAATCTGGCCAATGCTTTTGCAATACTTCCATGACCTCCCATAGGGATAGCATGAAACTCCATCATCACTTCTTTATACATTGATTATGGAACTATAATTCTCCCCTTGAACATTAATACCCCATCCTTGATACTGTACTCCCAAGGCAGATCCAGCATTAGACTCTAATAATGTGAGTTCTTTTGAAGCTCCATCTTGATCTTCTCAATCAGTTCAAATTGTGGTTGATATATTAATGCTGACATTTGAGATTCCTCCTCAAACCTCGTAGATAAGCCATCAACTACTGTATTCTTTTTTTCCTAACTTGTATACTATTTTAAAACTGTATCCTGCCAGCTTATGGATCCATTTCTGCTGCTCAGGTGTCTAAATTGTTTGAGTTAGTAAATGATGTAAACTTTGATGATCTGTATAGATAAAATTCCTTTCCCAAAAGATATTGATGCCACTTCTTAACTGCCTCAGTTACCGCATACATTTCTCTAACATAGGTTGAAGCAGCCTACATTCTCGGTGTCATTTTTTTTATTGAAGAAGACAATAGGGTGAACTTCTTGTTGAAGAACAATCCCAATTCCCACTCCCGAGGCATCAGTATCCACCACAAATTGCTTAGAAAAATGAAGAAGAGCTAATACAAGGGGTGTAAGCATAGCTTTCTTGAGATTTTCAAATGCTTTATCAGCAACATCACTTCAAAAGAATCCCACTTTCTTGAGCAAATCAGATAAAGGAGCAGCAATCGAGGCATAGCCTTTGATGAATCTTCTATAATATCCAGCCACCCCCCCCCCCCCAAAAGCTCATAATTGCTTAACATTCTTCGGAATAGGTCAGCCTTGTATAGCTTCAATTTTACTCTTATCAGCTTCAATGCCATTTGCAGTAATGACATGACCCAAGTAATGAATTTTATGGCTACCAAATTCACACGTGGACATCTTCACATAGAATCAATTTTGCTCTAGTGTTCTTAATACTACCTTCAAATGCATTATATGCTGCTGCAACCCTGAGCTATATACCAGCATATCATAAAAAAAAACTAGTACAAATTTTCTTAGAAAAGGCTTGAAAATAGCATTCATAGCAGACTGAAAAGTAGTCAGGGCATTTGTGAGGCCAAAAGGCATCACTATGAATTCATAATGGCCCTCATGGGTTCTAAATGCTATCTTTCTCAGATCATGTGCTTGGACCCTTATCTGGTGATACCGAGCTGTAAGGTCTAGCTTGGAAAACACCTTGGCACCATACAACTCATCAAATAATTCATCCGCAGTGGGGATGGGAAATTTATCTTTGATTGTAATAGCATTGAGTGCTCTATAATCCGCACAAAATCTCCAAGTTCCATCCTTCTTCTTAACTAAGAGCACTGGGGAAGAAAATGGACTTGTACTGGGTCTAATTATGCCTTCAACTAACATTTTAGACACTTGTTTTTCAATTTCTTCCTTTTGAAAATAAGGATATTTGTATGGTCTTACATTAGTTGGCTTGGCCTCTGGATGAAGATGCAATGTGTGATCATATTCTCTTGATGGTGGTAGACCTTTTGGCACCTCAAACACACTAGCATATTGTCTCAAAATCATCGTCAATTCATCAGGTACTGACTGTGTATCTTTCTCATCTCGTAGGAACAAGTGAAAGTATTGACTAATACTATTCTTCTGCATGTCTCTCCTCAAAGAGTTCAACTCCATAGGCATAGGTACTTGAGGATTTCCCTTTAGTGTAATGGTTTGCAGATTATGTATAAAAGACATAGTCATATCATCATAATCATTTACTACTTTACCCAATAAACTCAACCATTGGATACTTAGGACTGCGTCAGCACCATGAAGAGGAAGAATATATAAATCAACACCAGAGCTATAATCCTGCATCTCTATGGGCATAGACAACCACTTCCCTTCACAATGCAATGACTCCATTCCCTACAATCACTTTGAAGGGCTGACATGGAGTTACTAGCAATTTGAGATGTCTAACTATCAACTTCTGTATGAAATTGTGAGTACTACCAGAGACTATGAATACATGAACACCATGTCCTTTAATTGTTCCTTGTATTCTCAGAGTTCTAATGCTAACATGACCAGCTAAAGCTTGATATGATATTTCAGGTACCTGCTCACAATACTAATCCACATACTCACTTTCTTCGTGAGTTATATCTATTTGGTTTTGATCATCATCAATTATCATCAATCATCATCGTGAAAAATTATTTCTTACATTTATGCCCTGGTATGTACTTTTTGTTAATGAAACAAAGTCCTTTCTCTTTACGAGCTGCCCATTCCTCAGGGGGAATTTTCTTGATGAATGGTCATTTAAGAGTATTAGGCTGAGAGTTATGATACTGAGGTGTTTGAGAGGGTGTGGGTAATAAGGGTGGAAGATTACTAGTAGGTAACTGCCATGGTTGCTTCATATAAGTGCTTCTCTTAACTGATTTCTCTTCCAAATTTTTTTCTTCTTGGAGTCTAAAGAGACTTATAGCTTCAGCTAAGCATCCAGGTTTATAAGAAAGGATTTCTCTTCTAATTTCTGTCTTCAAACCCGAAATATAACAAATGAGCACAAACTTATCACCTAATCCTTTGGTTTTAGTGGGTAACACCTCAAATTGATCCAAGTATTCAGCTAGTGATATAGTTTGATTAAGCTTGAATAACATTCCAGCATAATCAAGGTAAGCCGATGGGCCAAACCAAATATCTGATTCTTTCACAAAACTGTCCCAATCCAAAAATTCACCATTATCATGTTTGAACTGAAACTAGGCCAATGCTATCCCATCCATATGAAATGCTGCGATGGTAAGCTTCTGCTCCGCAGGTGTTCGACGATATGAAAAAAACTAATTTGCTTTAAACACCCACCCTGAGGGATTAACACCTTCAAACCTAACCTAGGGTTGCGCACTTGAAATTCATTAGAGTTGCTTAAAGAATTTCTTACAGTGATCAACATATCCAACATCAGAATTCGATTGGATTGCTGCCCAATCTGAGCACCAAGAATCGTCAGCTTCTCTACAACTTCCGATAACAACTGCTTTTGTTCCACTGCCGATCTCTGTTGCTCTGCCATAGCAGATGCTAGCGAGAGTAATTGATCACCCTGGGATTTTGCCATCTCCTTAATCGCCCCCATTGATTCTTCCATCACTAAACGCCACCTCGTCCCTTCTGCCATGGCTGAGTTCGAGACAGTGAAAGCACCAATGATAACAACCAAACTCAGAGAGGAGTAATTCTAATCAACTGAACTAAATTTCATCTCGATTCAAAAAGACACTAGGGTTTGAGAATTGGAAAAAGAAGATCAGAGGATTTAAGAGGAAGAAGAGTAATGAAAAGTTTGTTACAAATCTTGATGACTTCTCCGTTCACACTTTTGTTTATTTATACATTTGATTAAGGAATCTACACGTTCTTCTTCTGCGCTCCCGCTTGACTCTTTATTTAAAAACCTCGTGCACAGCCCATGCACTTCACACCAGTATAAAATCTTCTATGTGCTTGGGTTTATTTCTCCTCCCCTTGATTCTTCGATTAGACTCCTCAGTCGACTGCGTATCAATATGCTCGGTCGACTGCGTATCAATATGCTTGGTCTACTGTGTATCAGGAAGATGCTAGAGGGGTTTCCCGATCAAGGGATGCTCCTGTTTCGTAGGCATTTTTTACTTTATTTTTAATTATTTTTGTCTAGCAAAAAAAAAAAAAAACTATACCCATTTATATATATTTTTGCGGTTCGATGTACTCAGTCCATATTTTTAGTGCAGATCGATGTACTCCATCAATTTCAAGTATCACATGACAATTTTGGGCAATTTTTTGGCAATTTTTCCCCCTAATATACCCCTAGTTGCTAATATTGTTTAATTATGTTATTTTCTATAATAAAATGTGTTTATTACTCCATTCCTCCATTAAAAAAAACTTGAAAATAAGATAATGAGATTAGATTGTACTCCTTAAATCAGTGGCAGAGACTATCGCTCTATATACTCTCGGTCATGGTCACAGTTTGTAATTGATAAATTTGAGAGGGAACTAAGAGCATCTTGTGGGTGAATAGTACTGGAGAAAGAGGTACAGTAATGCCTCAAATTTCATACACTGAAAATTTGTGACACACCTAAAATCTTTTACTTCAATTGAGTACATAAACATAATAATGCAGGAAATGCAGAAAATCTTACTTAAAGTCCAAACCACTTAGACTTATTAGATGACGAGCTCAGTGTAACACCCTGAATTTTTATTTATGAAGAGTTTGTGATTTTACGTGTTTTGCACGTATAATTTCATATGCATTTTTTTCTAGAAAAATATTTCTTCATAGCATGAACAAGTAATTATTCTCTTTATTTATAAAAAGCCTATTTTTTAAAAAGCCTAATTAAATCCTAGGCCTAATTATCTCTTCCTAGCCCACTATAATTAATTAATTAATTATTTTATTAAGAGCCCATGGTTAATTGGCCCATTAGTGAGCTCATTAATCTAATTTTCCCTTTTAAATAAACTAACTTGTAGCGTAGACTAATTTAGTAAACAACTAATAATATTACATGAACAACTTATAGGGGTGGGGGGGGGGGGGGGGGGGGGGGGGGTACTAGTTTGCATGTGCATTGCACTAGCACATGCAAATGCACCTAAGTGTAGGCCGGATTTCACCAAAGAGAGAGGGAGACATGGGTGAAGTGGGGAGGTGGTTGCTCCATCATGGGTAGTTGCTACAACTCCCTAATTCATCTTGGCCTTTGATCCTTAACTAGTTGGGCTAATCCTAGCCTTCCATTTGCACTCAAAATTAGTATAAATACCCCCCCTCACTCATTCATATTTGCACTTGAAAAAGAATTGAAAAGAAAGAAAGAAAGAAAGAAAGAAAGAAAGAAAGAAAGACAAAATTGTGAGCAAAAGATTAGGAGTATTGTGAGTTAAAAGATTGAGTGCTAGGTTTGTGTGTTCCCTTCCCAAGCTAGGCCAGCCTACCATTGGAGTAAGAAGAAGGAGTTCAAGTACCATCAAGCTAGGAGGAGAAGCAATTTAGTGGCTCAAACTAGGAGGAGAAGACTTCCCTTGTTCATTCTAGGAGATCTTTTAGGAGTTCTTGTTGTTTTCTCTCTATTAAAGGTGGATGATTTTCTCGAACTTCTAATTAGACATCATGCTAGGGGATTATTTGATAAAATTGAGAAGAAAACTCTAGTTGATTTAGCCATGTGTTGTGAAATGAGACAAATTGCAATTGGTAGAAATGCTTATTAAAAAGATTGTTAATTAATGCAAATTGTGATTGTTATCTTAGAAAATACTATGCTACCTTGATTTATATGTTGATATGTGCTAAATTAAGAAATTGTACTTGTATGTTTAGTTAATTGAAATGAGAAATATGAAAATGTGAATTTCTTAATTGACTTGATATTGGCATGAAAAGGAAAATTTTGCTGTAGAAATAATAGTAAAATAATAATAATAATAAAAATAATAAAAGAGATCTATGAAAAGTTTGAGTGCAAAATTATAAAGAAACTACACTTGTATGCACATTTTCGAAATTATAGATAAAAATGTATGTAGAGAGGAAAATTGTACTTTTTGGGTCAAAAATTAAGTTTTAATTTACTGATATATTAGAAATGCATAAAAACTATATTCTGGAATTTTAGAAAGAAATTGGAGAAGAAAAGAAATTTAAAATGATTGTTTTTATAAAAATTCGAAGAGAATAGAGACTCAGACTATAACCCTAAAGACTCTAACCTATATCAGATTAGCCACTTGGACTATTTGGTTATCGGGTGCATTTGGGTTCTGTTACTGTAGCGCGTGGGTGGTCTTGGGTCTCGGGTTCGAAACTGGGCATTAGCCCTTTTGTTTTTCATTTTGAGAAAAATCTGAAAACTGAGAATAAATTCATATGGATTAAAACCCCCTACCTATATCGCTAGTGCGCTCTGGCCTTTCTGGCTAGTGGCAGCGCCACAGTGCGCTGCACTATAGTGGGCGGGGGTGGCCTTGGGTCGCGGGTTCAATTCCTGAGTTTAATATGTAAACAATTTTTTTTGGTTTTTTGACTTTAAAAATTGGTTTTTGGACTTTTAAAAATCTGGAAAAAATATTATAATTATTCTGAAAATATATGGACTTCATGAAAAATATTTATACAATATTTTGACTTAATTTTTTTTTTAGGGGAAAAGGTAGGGTAAGTCCCTACCTCACAAAAAGATATATAAATCAAAATAGAGTTAAGAGTACAATGGTAGACCAAGCAAGTTCAGTATGCAACCTGAACCCTTGATCTAGAGTTTAAACAACTAAGAATGACAAAATGAAGAGAGCAAGGCCGTTAACATCAATGGCCATAAGTGGTACCAAAAAAACATAACCCATTTAGGGTGTACAAAAGCATCAAAAAGCAGTCGTGCATAGGCTGAAGTTACCAAGAACAGCTTCCCTTGTCGCTCTCGGTCTGACCAATGCATGCTAGGGCATCATGAAGGAGTATGTCTTGCACGTTAGCTTCAGCCATTTCTTTCATCATCGCCTGTTTCTTCTTCTCACTGCCGATCCCATCTATCCATGATCGAAACCAAAAAATTGCATTAGAAATGATCCCACGGGATGAAGTAGACTTTGCAGAGAAAGTACAATCATTCCTAGCTATCCAAATACTCCAGCATGTTGCTATAGTGAGAAGGTGCCAAGTGTGCCTGTGTGCCCGTGTACTAACACACCATGAGGCAAAACAATCGTGCATGTTTGTAGGGAGTGTTTGTATATGAAAAAGTGCAGTGAAGAAGTTCCAGGTTTCCGAAGCCACAGGGCATATGAAGAAGATGTGATAAACAGATTTGACAGGGCATGCGCAAGTTGCGCATGCCGTGTCTCCCAGCCATCCCTTGGAACTCAGGAACTCCTTGGAATTGACCCGGCCCTGACTCAGTTGCCAAATAAAGATCTTGCACTTCAGTGGCACCGATGAAGTCCAAATTGCCTTGTAGAAAGGGGATCGCAGTCCAGATAGAGAGAATAATTGATAAGCTGATTGAACTGAGTAAGATCCAGTTGCTGTAAGCCTCCATGTTGGTATATCACATTCGTCGGAGGGCCTCTTATCTTCCAGGACTTGGAGTAAGTTGCTTTTCGCAGTACGGAGCAATGGTGAAGCAATACAGTTAAGTCTGGGTTGCCATTGCCAGACCCCTTGTATCCATGCGCCCTGTGAGGAAACCTCAGCTTTGGGATTCCAAGCTGCTGCTGCTAGCGCGGGAAAGAGTGTGGTTATACTGTGCCCATCAATCCATCTAGATTGCTAGAATGAGATCCTGTCGCCGTTGCCAAGTTGCCAGTGAACATTTATGAGGAATTGGTTACGGAGATTGAAGATACCTTTCCAAAACCGAGAGGCTATCAGTGGGCAAACAAAAGCTTTAATTGATCTTTTGAAATAAAGATCATGCAGTGTTTTGCTGACAAGGGAGTTAGTCGCTAAGATGTTCCACCACCACTTCATATGTAGTGCCTCATTGAAGACTTTCAAGTCCAGAACTCCTAGACCTCCTTGGTCTTTTGGTTGGCAAATGGTGTGCCAGTTAGTGCAAGCAGTGCCCCTTGCATCTTTATCAGCCCCACACCAAAAGAATTTGCATCTAATTTGGTCGATACGTTTGATAACCCATCGAGGGAGATGAAAAAAGGAAGCATAGTAGACAGGAAGGGCACTTAACACTGCATTGATGAGGATCAACCTTCCCCCTCTAGAGAGCATTTTGCCCTTCCAGACTGATAGTCGCCTTTCTATCTTTAGAAGTAGAGGTTGCCAATGCGGCTTGCACAATTTGCCTTTGGAGAGGGGCATGCCAAGGTAAGAGATTGGGAGACTGTCCTCCTTGCATCCAAGGATAGCGGAGAAAGCATGGAGCTTGGCCTGAGATCGTCCAAAGTATACAACAGAGGACTTTGTGAAGTTAATGGATAGTCCAGAGATGTTTGCAAACAACTGTAGGGCAATCTTGAGATTCAAAATCTCTTGTTCATCACCTTTGCAGAATATCAATGTATCATCTGTGAACTGGAGGACTGAAAGGTTAGAAAGTTGGCCTCCGATAGGAAGCTGTGATAAAGTGCCATTACGCCGCCCACACTGTAACATTTTTGCCAGGACATCAACTACCAAGATGAAGAGCATCGGCGAAAGGGGGTCACCTTGCTTGAGGCCTCGTTTGGAGTTGATTTGTCTGCCCTTCTCACCGTTGATGATAATAAAAGACTTCGCTGTAGTGAGGATCATTTCAATCCATTTGCACCAAGATGGACCGAAGACTCTGGCTTTAAGCAGTTGAAGGAGGAAGTCCCAGCTAACAGTGTCGAAAGCTTTGGTAAAGTCAATTTTGAAGAGGAGGGTGTCTGAATATCTCCTGCTACAAAGATTAATGGTCTCGTGTGCAACGAGAAAGCAGTCGACAGTCGACTTACCTTTAAGGAAAGCACTTTGAGATGATGACACTAGGGAGTGAAGAATAGGGCTGAGTCTGTTGGCTAGTATCTTTGTGAAGATCTTTAGAGAACAGTTGAGAAGACTAATAGGTCTAAATTCAGTGACTAGGCTGGCGCCATCACATTTTGGGATAAGGATGATGTTGGAGTAGTTTAAGCGCCCAATATCTGAGTCTCCCTTGTAGATGGAATGCATCATACTGTGTAAGTCATCTTTAACAGTGTCCCAGAATGAATGATAGAAGCTCATCGAGTAACCATCGGGACCAGGGGCTTTGTCACTGCTCATGTCGAAGACTACCTTCTGGAGCTCTTCCATAGTGATGCGATCTTCTAAGTGTCGCAGGCACACAGCATTGGAGGGATACAGGGCTGACCAGTCGATATTAAAATCAGAGATAGAGGCAGTGCCACAGATGGCTTTAAAGTGAGATTCAAATGCCGCACGGATTGTTGAGGGGTCGGTTGTGATGTTGTTATCAATGTTGAGGCTGTGGATGAAATTTCTCCTTCTTCTTCCATTTGCAATGGAGTGAAAGAATTTAGAGTTTGCATCACTTTCTTTGATCCATTGCACACGGGATCTCTGCATCCAGTATACTGACTCTGCTTTGATCAGGTTATGAAGCTCAAGTTGGGTTGTTTTCAGGGAGGCAAGAGGGGAGGGCATATTCTCAGCTTCAATCTCTAGCTGAAGGAGTAAATCTTGGAGCTACTTCTTATGGGAGGGGATATTGTCCAATGTGTCAGATTTCCACTTGCGTATGCGCTTTCTGAGGAGGCCTACCTTGCATGAGAAAACATCCACAGGGTTACCCGTACAATAAAATTGTTGCCACCAATTAGTTACCGCTGGGGTGAATGAGGGGTGCAAGAGCCATGCTTTTTCAAACTTGAAGTAATGATGCTGGCGTTGGAGGGCCTGTGTATCTAGGACAATGGGGCAGTGATTTGATGAGTATCTAGGTAGAGAGGATTGGATGCAAGTAGGTTAATAGAGATCCCCAAGTGGCGGAGATGAGGAATCTATCGAGCCTGGCCATTGAGGGGGATGAGCGCAGATTAGTCCAAGTGAATTTCCTTCCTGACAGTGGAAGATCAATCATAGCAAGGTCTTGGATAAGATTGCGAAAGCTTTTCATATCTCTGGAGGAGCCCCTCCCACTGGACCTCTCGTAATCGGAGACAGTAACATTGAAATCCCCACAAAGAATCCAGGCATCATGGAGGAAGTTTCGTCTTTTCTTGATTTCGTGGAAGCAAAGCTCCCTATCATCTAGCTCGAAGGGGCCATAGACAGTGGTAATAGACCATATAACATCAGAGCACCGGCTCTTGAAGGATGCTGAGATTGAGAAAATATCGCAGGCTGAGTAGGTGCATTCAAGTACATTATCATTCCAACCGAGCAAGATACCACCGCAGCTATGAAGGGAGTCTAATTGGATCCAATTAGAAATGATAGTACCACCGATAGAGGAGAGTTTATTGGCTGATGGGTTGCTCAGTTTGGTCTCTTGCAAACAGACAACATAGGGGGAGCAACTGCGTATTCCTTCTTTTATGAGTGAGCATTTACTAGGGTTGCCCAAGCCTCTTACGTTCCAGCTTATGATCTTCATGACGGAAAAATGAATCAAAAAGCACAAAAAACAGGGAAAAAAATTCTGGGAGGGCTAAATGCTTCCAAACAGTGCCAAAATCAGCTAGTCAGAGTGTCCTGGTTGATCAGTGTGATCAACAAGGGCCTTCTGGACGTCCGTGATGGTGTGTACTGAGTGTGGCCCCTTAGCCTCCACTCCAATAGACTCGGCTACCTCTAAGATGTCCTCATTCGAAAGTAGAGCAAAAGGATTGAGATGAATGTTTGAAACAGAGACAGCTGAAGAAGCTGTAACTGAGGCCTTCTTCTTGATGGTGGAGGAAAGATGCTTCATGAATGGCCGTGTGCAATGTAGCTTAGAAGCTGATCTAGCACGCTTCTGACGCTTTGATGGTCTCACCGAGAAACCTGGTGGGATTGCTGTGGAGGAATTTGAGGCTTGCCTTAGGGGTTTGTTGAGGAGTGAGCGAGTGCAGAAGCTCGCATGGCCCAATTTGCTTGTTCCAGCATTAAAACATCCCTGTTCCTCTGCCTTGAACTTGCCAAGCTCTTCATGCATGGAATCACGAAGGGCACCTTCAACAGCAGGCTTAATCTTGGTGAATAGGGAGAGAGGTAGTGAGACCAATCTACCTTTCCATAGCATCTCACGCACTTCTTCACAAGATTCTTCTGTCGAGGAGTTAGATTGGTTGACTGTTGTTTTGATTGGGTGCATAGCAGGTTCTTTGCTGTTGCTATCAGAGGATTCGATGATTGGGATAATCAGTGGGGCAGAGGAGGTGGTGTGCGGAATCTTTGGGGGGACCTGCGGGGATTGTAGGGGCAGATTCTGAGGGATTTTTGCATGCATGCAATCCACAATTGGAGGAGATAAATTAGGAAATAATTCAAAATTCCCTCCAACAGGCGGAACAACCGCCGAATCGCGTTCTCCCAAATTAGTGGGGATTTGCTGAACTGTATCCGGAAATTTTGCCGGATCAGATGGACCTCCAACTTCTCCCGCCGTGGCTCCCTCCGGCACCTTGGGACGCCAAAAGCTTGAGATGCCGGAGACTCCCGACGAGTTTGCTGTAGTGAAGAGATTGAGAAGTAAAAATTGAGTAGAATTCTATAAAATTGACATTTGCATAAGTATAAAATGTGATTTATTCCATGAGAAAAATTCTACCTAATTTATAAAGAGGATTCTGTATGCGAAAAATTAAAGAGTGTTTATTTATGAAATTTTTATTCAATAATTTGTGTAAGTCATGCATTTGAAAGTTAAATGAAAAATATGATTTTGATTTTGAAGGAAAGAAATAGTAGTGCGAGAATTAAATGGATTTATTGAGATTAATCTTGAATGAGAAAGATAAAAATCAAAATTGAACTTTATGTAAGAAATTGATTCATAGAAAAGAAATAGAAATCATGTTGAACTATGGAAAAAGAACTTATGAGTATGAAAACTCAATTTTGTAATTATGAAGTGAAATTGAGAACTAGAGTGTAGCTAAGCCTCATACCGGCATTGAAAGAAAATAGTTGTAATGAGATTTGAAATGGAAAGACCAAGGTTGGGTCGTATTATTTAAATGGTTAAGACCGGTATAGTGAGAGTGCTAACTCTAGGTGGTTGATTTTTATTCATGATTCAAATAGATTAAGGACTAGACGCATAATGGAGATGTGATGAAAGTAAGAGAAAAATATGAGTATGAGGGCCATTGGATTGGCGGCATGAGAGTATTCACAGGATGTCCCATGATGCATCATGAATAGGGTGTGGATACTACTCCAGAGTACCGTCCCGGTAGCGACGCTTATGGGGTGGTCTAATAACTACGAGTGGTGCCATGTTTATGGTAGGAGGTGAATTGACCACAGGATGCCTGCATGATGAGTCATGTGTCAGTGTGTGGGGTTCTCTCCAGGGTGCCTAGACGTGAGCTCGTAACTCATAAAACACCTAGGATACTTACCATAGTTACCATAGTAGACTATTTCATGGCGAGAGATTGAACCCTACAAGATGAAGAACGATTAAGGGCTTGCCTTCGGACCTATGAAGTATCACCTACATAGACTCCGAATAAGTGTGCATTAGTGTCATATAATATAAACAACTGCATTAAGGACTAAGTGCACAATCACAACACGACATCAATAGGATAGTCCTCGTAGTTCTGTTTGTAACAAGTTTGTGCTTTCCAAGTAAGAGAAAATTGATGTATTATATCCTAGCGTCAGTTGAATGAACTGACGTGCCTACAGTTTATATGCAGGATAAAGTGATTGGCAAGATTAAAGTATGCATGCTGCTTAAAGAATGTATTCAAGAGTTGTATATTTTATTCATGTAATTGTTGTAAATTGCTTCCGCTGTATAAATGTATTGTAAATGTAACTATGATGTAACAAAAGTTTTAAATTCCTTGTAAAATTGTACGAAGAGAAGGGTAAAGATCCTGTGGAACTTCGAATTCGGTCTTATTTGGAATTTGGGGTGTTACACTCAGGATGTCACCCTTCTATGCTAACATCTTAGGAACCTTAACCTGCAAAACCACAATCTGTGAGATATTCAGCTTGTGACGTCGACGATAAAAATCTCAACAACTTCAACTAACTCCTAAAACACAGCATAATAAAGAAAAATTTGAATCAATGTATATGTTAAATGCAAACAGAAAATAGTCAATTATACAATGTCATATGAGTGAGTGTGGAACTAATTTATTAGAGTGTCATACATATACTTACTATATGCATAATTCAAATATGCTATTCTAATGCACGCTTGCTTGTTTAAAATGATATGTTGCCCATACAATATAGTTTCCGAATGCAAGCTACTAACATTTCTCCTCATTATATAGGTTCAATCCATCGCTATGCAATCATATTCATGTAATCTCCTTTGTTTCTGGCATTTATCTAGTGACTAGTAAGGTTGCAGCTATGCGGTCCATCACCGCTACTACAGTCAAACATGTGGCATTCCATTCTCTAGGATCATGCGGTATTTCTTTGTTCACCGGATCTGGATATCCCACTCTGCATTGACTCTGCAGTCTTTCTATGCTCCGGGATCTCACTAAAGGTTATCATGAATATAAAAGCGACCCTGCAGGTCTTCCCCTGCTCGCCGTGAGACCAAGAGTTAAACTCTCGCTCATCATTCGTATCTAATAACATAGAACATCAACAGACACTTAAGGGTCCATCCCCTAAGTTCCGACAAGAGCCTGTTGCCTACACATTCGGACAAGAGCCTACTGCCTATACATTCGTCTCATGTTCTTAACACTAAATCTCAGAAATTAACAGTTGAGACAATGCCGCACGCATTCCCTTGACATGTGAGTACAACTTCCAACTAGTATATGTCCTTACAATCATTAACAACACAGCGTAGAGCTAGCGCCACCCTACCGGACTTGCGCCAATAACACTAGCGATCACTTGCCGGTAACTAAGCCTTATTCAAACTCTAGAATTCACACTTTAATTTATGGAATTTAACCATGAACTAAGTTTCCCAACAACAGTTTAATCATTTGCTAATGAGTGTAATTGGATTAATGGTACCAATCACCCAAGAATGTCTAGATCAAGTTATATACTAGACTACACTAATTCCCATATATCCATTCTATATGCATTTATGCATTTATGCATTCTGCAAAATCTTGTACAACTTGTGGTCTCACAACCTATTGAGATCATACTGATATTCAATTTTGCTCTATTACACTAACTCAACTTATTCTTAAAAGTTGACTAGTACTCCAACGTGTAATCTCATGTAAGTCGAACTCCTAGGATATTGGACCTTTCCGACCTACCCCTAGCCCACACATGAATTTACTGAGCTTATCCTTAGCTGCGAACCCCAGCGAATTGATCTTCCGTAACTACGGACCTTACCGGCCTATCCTTTTACCATACATGTGGATTTATCGAGCGTATCATTGATCTCATATATAGAATCCATCGTTTGAATACTCAACTCTGTCTTTAGACAACAATATAGTATTCATGAAAAAATCATATAAATTCTAATACTTATCAGAAAAATGGATTTCTTAGTTTCATATGAAACCTAAATGAGCCTACTACAATGTAGTTAAGAATATATAAATTCAATCATGATTATTTTGTCTAAATCTATATGCAAAATAGTAGGTTCAGATTCTAGAAAACTGCAGCTCTTATTACTTGTAAAAATCACCGAAAGTCCCACACTTCATGGAATTTTAAATTTGTTAGACTCGAAAGACAGAATACTTCAAATTCTTAGTTTTGAATTTTCTCAAAATACTGCATATAAGAAGTTAAAATGGTCAGAAACCAGAAGGTGTACAAATTTTTAGAACCAAGCCAAAACTATCAACTAGTCCTAAGTTTGGATTTGTTTAAAATACTAAAAGATATCCAAACCTCAAGAAATTTGTGAACCTATTAGACATATACTAGATTCACATATAAAAAGTTAAGCTTCAAATTCCTTAAAGAAATAATTTTTGGAAGTAAGCATGATATTGAGGACAAAATTATAGAATATGTCATGTTTCAGTTCTTAAACACGAATGAGTTCGGATTTATTTAAAATACCAAATGACATCCAAACTTCATGAAATTTTGTGGATATATTATAGACATATACGGGATACACATATAAAAATTTCTGTTTTAGATTCCATTTAGTTAAAGAAAAAAGGTTTTCAGAATTAAGTCCAAAATTTAGGACAGAACTGTAAAATGATTTCAAGTTAACCCTACCGTAATTTCACACAATTAATTGACAATAATTCACCGATGATTCAATCAATCTAAGCATGAATACTCATACAATACAAAAAATATAGTTTCTCAAATACGCATACACCTTTCAATGTAATTTGAATCAGAGTAGTGAAGTTGTTACACACCTATAGAATCTGAATTCGATTGCTTCTAAGCTCCATGAAGCATTCCAAAACCAAACTCAATAAAATCTTATGAAAACTTTAACTCCAAAGATCATCAGTTTAGGTGGAAGAGAAAAGAGGAATGGTGGAGAATGAGGGGAGACATTCTTGGCTTTTATATACAAACACTCACACGCTCTTCTTTCATTCTTCATTTAATCACCTCTTCTTACATCATTTAATCATCCCTTCCTACATTATTTAACTACCTCCCCTAAATCTCCCCTATATCACTAATCAGCAAGATTCATGTATGATATAAAAAAAATGATAATTTCATTAAGGCACTTTTTCATGATACACATTTCCTAGAAGTCTCTAGTCACCAACTTAATTGCTCTTAAGTCCTTAAGTTCACAAAATAGTACATTAAATATGCAAATGAGTCATTCCCAAATATTTATATTCAACAAACTAATATATAAAAATATTCATGGTATTACATAAAACATATACACAATTGTAAAAAATACACGTGTAAGGACAAAATTGTCATAACTCAATTTTGTGAAGTATTACATGTATGCATCTGGTAGCTCAGGACAAGGTTTGCTTGCCAATCGAGGTAGGTGGAGTGGGACTACAAGACCCTTTAGTTTTCCAAGAAAGTATCATTGCCAAGCAGTTAGCTCGTATTCGTCCACAATAAGTATTGTAAGATTAGAGTTGGAAGTTTAGATTTGTACTTAAAATGTGTTTGGCTATGGAAATTGGCGGTGAAAGATGTTCCAACGAGACAATCGAGCATGTCTTATTTACTTGCTCCCTTGTGGATTAGGTATGCTATATTTTTTAGTCGTATGGGAGTGCAATTACATGTCAATTCTTCTGCAGATATTTGGAGGATTTTAAAAGGAAGCCATTTTGGTGCGGGATGTAAACTAAAGGTATTGCAAGACTTGATGGCCATAGTGATTTGGCAAATATGGAAATCGAGATGTTGTGTATGTTTTGAGGGGGTGTGTCCTATGCCGCATGTTCTTGTGAATCGGGCTGTAGCCAACATTTTTTAGCGATGGGATGTTTGAGAACTATACCTGCTACTACCAACTCCTATTCTGAGATCCAATAGTTGGGTCTCAAGTCGATCACCACTCCTCGTGTATCTCAGGAGCTCTTGATCAAGTAGAATCCATCTCCAAAGAAGGGACCCGTCAAGGTCAATTTTGATGGGTCACTAACTGGTTCCGAAGCAGGGTATAGTTTTGTTGTTAGCGATTGGAACGAGCGAGCTCTCCATGTTGGTCGGGCCCCGGTTGACACCCAATCTATCAATGTAGCGGAAATACGTGGACTTTAGACTGCTCTCAAATCGATGGATATTATTGGTCATGAGGGACCGATCGTCATTGAAGAGATTATCAGATTGTGGTTGATCAATCTCTCATGGGTAAAGGACCTGATCTGATATAGCAAGACATCCAAATCATGCTCAGGAATTATGCGAACATATCTATCGAACATTTCTATCGTGAAGGAATTAAAAGTGCGGATACTGTAGCCAGAAAAGAATGAGAGTTGAAGGTGGAGTTCCTAAGGGTTTATGTCCATGATGCTGAAGTGACTTTTGTTCTAGACGATGATGCTAGAGCACTATTTAGAATGTGTGAGTAGTGTTGTGTAGTTCTGTTTCTCGACTAGCAAAATAAAATAAAATAAAATAAAAAGATAGTGAGAATGTGAAGAGTTGTTTTGAGTACGTATATTTTAATTATTTTAAAATATACAAAAAAATGTTAACCTATAAGGCTGAGAGAGGTGATGCTTAGACAAGTCAAGGTAAGGATATAACGGTCAAACTGATCATAATTTGATGCGGTTAGCTCTGAAATAGTGAATTGCAACAAGTTTAACTATATAGGACAATGGATTGCAAAAAAAATGATATGGGTTTAGTTATCTATAAATTGGTGAAACATGGGTATAGTTTAGTGATATTTACCCTGTAGATAAATTGCTCAAAACCCTTATTTAATAAGGTTAACGCAAATGCGGGGGATGGTCCATTGCAAATACGGGGATGCTCAAAACCGTTTATTGCTAGCTGGGGGTGGTTCGTTGCAAACAGAGTCAATTAATGTAGCCGATATGCAGGGGTTGTGGTATGCGCTTAAATAACTTCATATTGTCTCACATGCGTGCCAAATTTTATTGAAGGGTGTTCTCAATTCGTTATTGATCGTGTTTACAGTCTTAACAATGGGTAGGGTGGCAAAATGGGTTGGGTACTCGTGGGTACCTGCAAGTAGCACTCAAACGCGCGAGCCGGGTACGGGTCTCGAGTCCCTATTTTGGAAAATTTTCAAGGTCTACCTGTACCTGACCCTGCCTGTAGAATATTGGGTTGGGTTGGGTATGCCCGCGGGTACCCACGGGTACCAGTATTTATTAAGTTATATTATTATTTAGGGCAAAACCAAAGTACCCCTCCAACGTTTGGTCTGAGTACAAAATATCCATACAACGTTTGAAAAAATATATTATACCCATTTATCCGTTAACTTAACTCATTCTATTAACTTTGAATTATTAAATTACATTTCTACCCTTACCCTTTCATATCTCAATCTCTTTTTCCTTCCTTTCATTTCTTCATTCTCAAACATTAAACAAAACAAAATCTCAATCTCATCATCTTGTCAATTTGGTGTAATTTTGTAAGCTAAGCTAGCCATCAAACATATCATACTAATTCCCTTAAATTTTGGTCTTTTTGATGCTGCTTTGATTTTGGTTACTCATTTTTAAAACTACTTTGATTTGTTTGTGCCTTATTTCGTTTGTTGTTGGTTGAAAGATGTTGGTTGAATTGAGATGTTCCTTTTATGTTTGTTGAATTGAGATATTGGAGCATATTAATTTATGGCAGTGGGACTGATTGATACAAATTTTGCCCAGTTCAAAATTCAGTATCTCCAAATTTAGAACAATTGAAAAGTACAATCTGTTTTTGAAAAGATGATGAGATTGAGATTTAGTTTTGTTTAATGTTTGAGAATGAGGAAAGGGGAGAAAGAAAAAAGAGATTGAGATATGAAAAGGTAGGGGTAGAAATGTAATTTAATAATTCAAAGTTAATAGAATGGGTTAAGTAAACAGATGAATGAGTATAATGTATTTTTTCAAACGTTGTATGGGCATTTTGTACTTAGGCCAAATGTTGGAGGTACTTTGGTTTTTGCCCTATTATTTATATGTAGTACGCACATTTTAATAGTATATACACCCAAACCCAAACCCAAACCCAAACCCAAACACAAACTCAAATACCCGTATTCGTAACCCGTAACTCATACCCAATTTACTAAACCTAAAAATTCTAAAATCCTAAATAGTAGAGCTAAGAAGTAGATTAATTTATGTTTTCTTCTTTTCCTTCACTAGCTGTTGCCGCCTCATCCATCTCCTCTCACCGGGTGGCCTCCTCCATCGTACCACCACCACCTCCTCCTCCTCCTCCATCATGCCTCCCTCACCTCCTACCCCGTCGCTCCTCTCCATCCCACCCCATTCCATCAAAATAATGTAGAGAAAAAGAGATAACCTTCGTCCCACAAGTAAAAACTTGATAGAAAAGAAATAAACAAACCCAGAAGATAAATAAAATTTTCATCTTTAGAAGAAAATAATAAGTACAAGAAAATATCAAATCAAGTTTATACACAATTTGAACATTTGTATTCAAAATGATATATCTTGTACACCCTCTGTATCTAAATGATCATTACATACCAAGAGTTATACACACTCTTGAAACACTCATAACTCACCTAGCATCTATACACGAAGACCATTAAAGTTTTTGTGTTTTGATTCTTGGATGATTGAGAATGAAGGAGTGACCCGCTATTTATACTCAGGTATAAGTGTCTAGAGCCCAATAATAATGATCCACTAGCACCACCCAACCACATGCATCTTGAGCCTTGCACCTTCATGAACTTTCTCATTCTTGAGTCTTACACTCTTGCCATGGGAAGTGTGGAGACTCACTAATTTTATGAGAGAACTAACAATTCTCAAGTGGTGAAGAATATCTAGAATCCACTAAGGAGGCAAAACATAACAATCTCCCCTTGCCGACTTAGGTGGATAATTTCACACCGCCACTTCAATTCCTGAAGTCCACTTGTTATACCCACAAGCACTCCATTGGCCATGTTCTTGTACCAGCTACACATATCTTGAATCATTTGCATACGATCCTAACTCTCCCTAATTTATAATGGCCAATGCTATGTGTAACTATTCCAAGTCAACAATCACTAGTTGGTCTCGAAGAGAACCGATACTTTACATCTTCACCAGCAATATATTTCTTCTCACCATCTTCTGAAACCTAAAAACATGTGGCTAACGTCTCCGCTATGCCTGCAAATGAGACTCGCCTCAAGTGCTTGTTTTCTTGTGCACATTGTTTCCCAAAATCCTTAGACATCCTAGTTTTTCCAATCAGACATAACAAATTACCACAGTTTTCTCCCTTCATTAGGACCATGTAGCCATGTGAAACTTTCACGACTCCCTCTGCTGACGACACCTTGCAGCCTTTTGAGTTTAACTAGCTAAGGATATTAGATTTTTTCGAAACTTTGGGACATACACCACATAACCTAGTGCGAACTGCTCTATTGAACATTTTGATCTTAACCGTTCCTTTACCCATGACATGACACTTAGTGTCATCGCCCCAAGTTATGAATCCTTTGACTTCTTGAAACGTATCAAAATATTTTTTTCTAAAGCAAAGATGATGAGAACAACCGCTATCTAGTATCCAATCATCTTGAGAAATAGTGTTGTTACCTTTGGAGACTGGGAGAAATTCTCCAAAATCCTTAGACATCTATGCTACACCAGCCAAAGGACACTTATCATCATTCTTTTTCATCAGTGGATAATCTGGCTTTATGTGTCCCCAGTACTCCTTGCACTTGTAGCATTGCTTGCCCTTTTTCCTACCCTTGGATCTAGACATGCTGTATTTGTTAGATCCTCTGATAGCTGACCTTCACTTACGATGCTGATTATAAGCAACAAAGACGGAACCTTGAGAATCATCGGTTCTCCTTCTCTTCTCATGTGACAAGAGAGTTGATTCCACCTCATCCATCTTCAGCATATTCTTACTATACACAATTGTAGTAACAATATTTTCATACGAATCGGGAAGTGAGGTAAGAAGTAAAAGGGCCCTGGTCTTCTTCCTTAATTTTTACTTCAACTCTTGTTAGTTGATTCAACAACCCTTTGAACACATTCATGTGCTTCAAGAGATTCCCACCTTCTACCATCTTGAACTTGTAGAGGTCACGTTTCAAATTTAGCTTTGTCTGAAGACCTTTCCCAAGATAAAGCTTCTCTAACTTTTCCCAAAGCTCGGGTGCAGAATCTACATTACTGATGTTGTTGATATATTATCAACAATATAAAGCCTAATAGTGCTGACACACATGGACTCCATATCCTCTCATTTTGCATCTGGAATTTTCTCTGGCTCTGCATTCTTTTCCTTCAACGGTTTTTCTATGCATTGTTGAACTAAGATGTCCTTCACCCTTCTCTGCCAAGGGGTAAAATTTTCTCTTCCATCAAACTGCTCCACCCGAAATTGTGAAGTGCTGAAACTTGCCATGATAAACAGCCCACGATCGATGAATATGGCTTTGATACCACTATAGAGAAAAAGAGATAGCCTTCGTCCCGCAAGTAGAAAACTTGATGGAAAAGTTATAAACAAACCCAGAAGATAAAGAAAATTTTCACCTTTAGAAGAAAATAAGAAGTACAAGAAAATATCAACTCAAGTTTATACACAATTTGAACCTTTGTATTCAAAAGGATATATCTTGTAGCCCCTCTCTATCTAAAGGATCACTCTATAACAAGAATTATACAGACTCTTGAAACACTCACAACTCACTTTACTTCTATACACAAAGACCTTTAGAGTTTTTGTGTTTTGATTCTTGGATGATTGAGAATGAAGGAGTGTCCCTATATTTATACTCAAAGGTGGAAGTGTCTATGCTCAATAATATTGATCCACTAGCAGACCACAAAACTACATGCATCTTGAGCCTTGCACTTTCATGAACTTTCTCATTCTTGAGCCTTGCACTCTTGCCATGGGAAGTGTGGAGACTCACTAATTTTATGGGAGAACTAACAATTCTCAAGTGATCTAGAATATCTAGAATCCACCAAGGAGGCAAAACATAACATGTAGTGTCCCTCATAACTTTTTTCAGATGAATCAAACAAAACCACAAAAATATTACAATAGTCCATCTTCCTCTTCATTTCCAATCCCTTTAAATTATTTTGTTGTTGGTTCTACATTTTCCTTTAGATTTTTTCTCTTTAGTGTCTATATTTTTATTTAGATTATTTATATTTATTTTGTTAATTTTCTGCAAAAGAAAAAATAAGAAGAAGAAGAAGAAGAAGAAAAATGACGGGTACCTGCGGGTATACCCATGACCGGTAGGTACTCTTCATAAAATTATGATCCCATTAAAAACATGTACTTTTTTATCCGGCCCATTTGACCCGTGACCTTGGTGACCCATACCCACTGATACCCGACCCGTACCTTTTAGGAATGTGTCTTGAATACTCGTGGTTTAGATTAGAAGAAGGTAAGATGAAGCACGGAGGTTGAAGCATCCAGGTGCACCGACATGAAGTAGGTTTCTATCTCGTTAATCTATAAGAATCTATGTCCGCTTTTCGAAGAAAACAGAGCAGCAATATTGCAGGCATAGTTACGGTCGACTGTCCCAAGTTGCGGTCGATCACACCCCCTAACCGTAGTTGCACTAGGTTTGGCCGAGAGGTGGACGGTCGACCGGTCTTGTTGGACGGTCGACCGACTCCGGCGTTGTGTTCGTTTTGGGCCTTAATTTGTTAGGTCGTTTCAGTCCAATCTTCAACTCCAAGTTAGATCGTACGACTCCTATTCAGTTACTTCTTTTTCAGGTTATATCAGACGACTGAGAATCAAGATTAGACCTAGGTTTCTCTCTATTCTTCTATATATATTGTAAACTCCTCCTTTATGAGAGTAAAGTACTTTATAGATTATTTTTTCCATTGCAAAGAGGCTCAAGAGAGAGATAGTTCTTGGTGAGTGAGTTTAATTTCTTATATTGAGTGAATCAATAACTCCTTGTAATATCTTCTAGTTGAATATCAGATCTCCCTATATTTTCCCCCGGATTAAGCAAAAGCTAACCGGGATAAGTCATCGGTGTGTTTGTGTTAGATTGGTGGATTTACTTGCTTGCTCAATTGATTCGTCTCATATACTTCGACCTCCTCATTGCTCTATTTAGTTCCGCTGCGACAACGGGCATTGGTTGACGCCCCAATCCTAACAACTGGTATCAGAGATTCAGGTTGCCGAGTCCCTTGGTTAAGATGACAGGCCATAATATTTTGAAGATCAAGCAGTTCGATGGAAGTATCAATTTCAATCTTTGGAAGACTGACATGTATGATGTTCTTGTTCAAGAACGTTTGTAGTTAGCCGTTAAAAAGAAAGAAAAGCCAACTGATATGAAGGATGATGGTTGGGAAGATCTTCGTGAAAGAGCCATAAGTCTGATCCGACTATCCTTGGCGGACGAGATCAAGTGCAGATTTTTTGAAGAAACTGATGCAGCAAATTTGTGGGAAAAACTCATAGTTGACCACTCTGGTTGTCCTTATTAGATCGAATGCATTGGAAGAAAAAGTTATTCGTCTATCTATGAAGGAAGGTACCGATCTTCAAGACCACATTACAGAGTTCAATAAGGTATTATCTGAACTTAAGGCGATCAACGCAGATGTGTGTGAAGAAGATAAAGCTTTCAACCTGATATATTTACTTCTGGTTTCGTACGAGCCTTTGATCACTACCATGCTACACGATAGATCTACTAAGGAGAGTATTTCGGTAGATGGTGTAATCAAAGCATTGAAGGAAAATCAACTTAGGAAGGAGACTCAGAAATCACCGTCTATTCCCACAAGTTGTCTAGCAGTGGATGGTCATTCAGGGGGAAGACAAAGTGCTTTGCAAAAGGATTCGATCCATTGCCGATATTGCAACAGGCCAGAGCATATCAAGGAAGACTGTCGAAAATTACAGAATCAGGAGAGCGCCAAGAATGAGAATTCAGCCACTAATGTGGTTAGTGCCTTTGATTCAGGTGATTCGTGTCTTCTTGTTTCAAATTCTTTTGAAGTGGATTCTAGTTGGTTTCTTGACTTAGGGAGTTCTTCTCATATTTGCTCCTAATGTGAATTTTTGCAAGTGTACAAAATCGCAACAAGTAGTATAGTTAAGTGAAAAGAGTGTCGAAGCCACAAGGACTAATTATTTTATTGAGTACCGAAATTCACTAGATTAACTACTATTTGAAAAATCGAAATTCAATAAAAAAAGCAATTAAATTAAATTAATCTAAAGAACTAATTAAATTAATTAAAAGGAGTGGAATCAGATTTTTTTTATTTATTAATTGCAAAACTAATTCTAGGGCTTTTGATTTCACCTAGTTAATCCAACAAAATTCATAATTTCATTTGACAACAAATGTTACTTTTCCAAGTTGTAAACCAAAATCCCCTAAGTATTCAATGTTTTTTCTTGAACAACACCAAAAATATCTTCAACTAACAGTTTATCATATCTCTATACAAATTTAATTAATTGAAGACTCATTAAGTTCTATGGATTTCTTTATAGTCACACTAGTCGCGGTAAATCATCTCTAATTTCGGTCAATCAATGGTGTTTAATTCTATAATTCAAAATTACAAATTACCTATCGGTCTCTCTATGATCCAATAAATCATACAAAAGTTGGACAAACAATTGTAAGCATTAAGAACAAAAATTAAACACATAACATTGGAAAAATAGAAAAATAATATGGAATTAAAACGCGTTCTCAAAACTAGGCTATATCAAAGCCTTAGAAAAGTATTCATAATGGATTTGCAACTAACAAATACTGTTTTAGATTGCATGATAAAAATTAGAAGAGAGGAAGAAAAAAACTCGATTTTGCCGAAGATCCAAGCTTTGAAATCCGCGCTCCTCTTTCTCTCTCCCGAAATCAGTGGCTTTTTCTTTTCCTTTTTTTTTCTTTTTTTTTTCCTGGATCTCGCGACCCCCGCCCCAATGCAGCCGCCAACTCCCTGTTCACGCCCCCACCACTTTCTTCTTTCTCCTCTGATTTTTCTTCACGCCGCCTACCAACCCAGACCCTCCCATCTACTCTTTACATACTGCACTTATATATATAGGAGAGATGTAATTAGAGTTTGGTTAGTTTATTAGGATAATTAATTAATTAAATAATTAATATGATAAGTATATATTTTAAATAATTAATTAATTCAAATCCTAAAGATTAAGATTAAACGATTAGGTAATGTTGCTTTATTTAAATTTTTTATTTTTTTATTCCAAAATTTTATTGCACCCCATAGTTGTCCATAATATTTTTTTATTAATTCTTTAAAGAGTCAATTTGTAAAAACATGTATTTGAGTTCTCAAATTTTCTAGAAATATCCACATAAAATAAATTTGAATTTAAAAATCTTTATCCTTGTTTCTTCTTTGATTTTTACCAAAATTCATATTTTTTTGCACTTATAAATCTCATTCCTACTAAATCAAACGAATAAATAAAAATAAGTAGAAATAAGATAAATTTCAAAGATATAAACGAGAACTCGCAATTTTTTTTTGGATAAAAGATGACTATTGTCATCGCTTCATTAATAATCAATTAACGAAACAAAGTACATCCAAATACATATTACAAAATCCAGTACTCTAAATAACAGAGAATAGCAACAAAATAAGATAGACAACAAAATCCGATCCCTATCGAATCCTAAGAGGCTGCCACCATCTACTCTTCATTTCCCGTGCGCAATCTCTTCTTTCCACCTGTGATGACATTCCAATCGTGAGATAGGGAAAATTTTTTATGCATCACGAATGA
The DNA here is from genome assembly GCA_017893485.1 of Hemerocallis citrina. Taxonomy (NCBI): domain Eukaryota; kingdom Viridiplantae; phylum Streptophyta; class Magnoliopsida; order Asparagales; family Asphodelaceae; genus Hemerocallis; species Hemerocallis citrina. The sequence goes on along the minus strand of CM030365.1, from coordinate 9,125,195 downwards.
TAATCTATGATTAATCTGGAAGATAAATTCATTACGATCAAGCCACAACCCCCACATAGTTGCCGCTAGTGTAGTATCCCACATGTCTCTATTTTCTTTCTTAACTCTATAAGTTCTAATAGGTCCCCACACATCTGAACACGACCTAGGATGCACCGAAATCCCAAATCCTAAGACCACCATCTCCCAAACGCTTCTAGCTCTAGGGCAGAGGAACATCAAGTGATTTGTATCTTCATCTTCCTGCTCACACCTAACGCAAATACTGTTAACTATCATGTTTCTTTTCTTTAGATTGGTCTTGCTTAGGATTGCGTCGTTCTTAACCAACCACAAGAACACTTTGACCTTTAGGGGAGATCTAATTGCCCAGATAATATCGGTCTCATTATTTCGCAAGCCGCCATCATTCAACCAGTTGTACATAGACTGAACTGAGAATATCACACTTGAATTGAGATTCCAAACCCTTTCATCTTCGGTATCATTTGTGTATTTGTAACCCCTGTTTTTCATTTTATGCATTTTGGAGTGTATTTTTCATTTTATGTATTTTGAAGTGTATTTTTCATTTTTGTGTATTTTTATCTCTCTTGTATTTTTCGGAACCGTATATTGGATTTGTTTTCAATATATATTCATTTTATTTCATTTTGAGCTCCTTGTGGCATTTGTTCGTCGCTTTTGTCCGTTTTCATCATTTTGGGTTTTTTTCCTCATTTTTTGGCCTCGTCCACTTTATTGGATACTTTGTGATGTGATGGTATTTTGGTGGTGATTTTTCCAAACCTATGATTTTTGATTCCTAATGAGATTTTTTTCAAAAGCCATAGAATTCACTATAAATTGTACCTCCATTTGTTATTTACCTAATACTCATTACCCATTTGTATACCTATTACTACATACTAATACCCATAACCCATTAGCCCACATTAAACCCCTTTATATAAATCCCTAACTCCTTAAACCCTAACCCTAAACCTAATTATCTCTCTCCCTCTCCTCCTAAGTCTCGGCCTCCTCTTCCTCCTACTTGTGCTCCCGGCCTGCCTCCATCCTCAAACCCGACACCACAAAACCCTCCCCTTCCCGGCCTTCTACTCCATAGCCGACCACCACCACCTCACCCTACATCCGACCACCCATATACAAAGACCCCACTTCCTTCCTTGTTGGCCGGCAACCACCAAGCACCTCAATCACCATCAACATCCCTCCAATCTCTTCTCTTTGTGGATTCTTGAAGTGGGTATTCTCCACTTTGTTCGTTGCATCAAGGAGGTTGTTCGTATGGGAGTTCTTGTTCGTTGTCGCTTGGATTCGCGCTTGGAAAGGATTTTGTTCGTGGGTTTCTCTTCTCTTTGCATTAGGATTGTGTTCATCTCCATAATATGGCAAGTAACTTGTACTGTATAGGTTGATACAAGTCAAAAAGTTCACTTCTAGTGTAGTTGGGTCTAGAGACAACCAAAAACTTATTTTTTCTTGATGAGTTTTGTCTCTATTGTGTTAATTTGGCCATAGATGACTTATGACACCAATTTTAATAGGAGATAACCTAGGATTTACCCAAAACTTGATTTTTAGTCATATATGTGAATGTTTGTATGAATTGTGTTTGACTGATGCCCATGTAAAATAATAGGTGTGGACATGTTAGTAATCCTAGATTATAATGTTTAGATGTTTGGTAGGTTGTATTTCAAGTTTGGAGGTGTTTGGATCAATATTGTGAAAGTTATGATGTTCTTGATTAGAGGTATGAAATCTGTATTTGCTGCTTGTTCTGTTTTGATTGCTGTTTTCGTCTATGCTACAGTCAGAATCTTGATTCCAAAATAAAAGATGAATTTTAAATAATTTTGTCCATTTTCAAATCCCACTGGTTTTACTTGATTTGGATTTCGTATGACTGAGTTATGAATGTTTTGGTATAGACGTGTCAATCAATTCCAGATTCTGTTTTGGGTGAATTTTTGTTAACAAATTATTTTCAAGAACTATTCTATACATATTATCTTGATCTAATATTTTGGTCAGTGTTTCTATATGATGTTAGGGACTACCCAAATTTTTGGTGAATTTTAAAGACAAGTTTTATGTGATGTTTCATGTTCGTTTCTAAAATCTACTCGTGCTGTATTTTGCTTACTGTTCAGTAAAGAATCCTATTTTCACTATAATTCTTTATACTGTATGAAAATTCTTTGTGAAATATGAAAGTTAGTAAAATCTATCTATTTTCATATTCCTTTGGCGGAATTGGATTTCGATTCACTGGTTGCGAGATATCTTAGTTTTCATACAGCAGTGTTGAGATTTCCAGATTCGTTAAACTCTGTTTTCTAGTTGCTTTGGTATTTTTGATGACTGATCTATTTTTACTGGAATATTATAAAACTTGTTATTTTGACTCTAGACATATAAGGGATTACCCCAGATTTTTTGTGGATTTATTCAAAGTGTTTTTATACTGTTTTCATGCTCTTGAATTTGGTTCACTGATTTCTGACTGAACATGTTTTCTGTCTTCGAACTTGTTTTGAGCTGAGTTGTTTTGAACTAGTATATGACTTTATTATACTATTTGGATTCGTGTGGATGTCTAGTTTCCAGATCCTTTGACGGATCTAGGTTTGCATTTCTGTAGAGTTCAGAATCATTGTTTTAGTATTGATTGGTCATGCTGTCCTGATTATGAACATTGACTATTTTGCTCGTTTATGTGAATGTATATCATCCATGCTTGTATATTTGTTTCCCTGAACCTAAACTTGATTATACCATGTTAGTTTGACATTATTTCGTATTCACTCATGCCTGTTGATGAACATAATAATAAAAGTAACTAAGCCGGGGTTTAAGGGAAAGATCTAGTAGTGGAAAATATAGAAACATGTACTTGGAAGAGGACCTGTGTCCTGCCTGCCTGTTACGTGTTCATGACTACATGATTCACGATCCTGTTTACCTGTACCTGATTGCATGCTTCCCTATAGGAAGGTGTTCTCGGAAGATAGCCACTAGGTTATACCTGTTTCCTGTACCTGACTGCATTACTTCCCTTAGGAAGGTGTACTCGGAAGAGAACCACTAGGTTCTACCTGTTCCTGTTTCCTGTACCTAAGTACACTGCCCTATGGACTCCACTATGAAATCTTACTAAGCGAAACTGTTTTGTTGTAGCAACCATGTGATAAAAGTTGGGGCGTATGAAGTGCTACCTAGATAGTAAAATAACAAGATTTGACTTGACATAACCTGATACCTGTTTACCCTGATACATGATTACCTGTTGCCTGTATACCTGTTACCTGATTATCCTGTTACCTGATTACCTGACACTTGATACATAATTACCTGATTACTTGATTACCTGCTAACTGATACATGTTTACCTGTTTACCTGTTTACTTGACACTTGACACATGATACCTGTACCTATTACTATACCATGTTGTTAGTTAGTTTCCCCATGTGCTTGTATCCTACATTATTTGTAATCCGCGACTTGCAATTGACGGGTACTTTTTTTTTCTTTTCTCTTTTTCCTGTAAATTTACTTAATTGCAGATCAGGATGGTCAGTTGCCTGAAGGTATTGGTGAGATGATGTTTTAGATGCTGGAGATTCTGTTTTATTATTATTATTTTCATTGTTGCCTGAACTGGAATAAAGTGTATTTGGTTTATTTGGATATTATCTGTATTTGGGCAATGTGACCCAGAATATTTGTTTTTCTCCAGACTCTGATTTATTTGAGAATATTGTATTTGGTTTCAAGTAAATTTCTTTTGGTAATTGTTTCAAGTATTCATGAATGGTTGTGCCTTTTTGCTTCTGACTCTGATTATTCATGTGATGTGTTGCAAAGATTCTTGAAACAGCTTATGGATGATGAAAATCATTTGCTGGGCTTTTGTTACGTACTCGTATTCGGTAATTTTTGGGAAGCAGGGCGTGACAGTATTGTCCCTCCCTCCTAATAAAAGTATGCAGATTCCTTACCTGGTCTAAACTTCTCTGGTTTAGATTTTGTTGCACGACTATACTCATCGTATTGTTTCTCCACACATCTGCTACATGGGACTTAAGTTGATGGTAACTGATGCAATTTCAGGGAAAAGAATAATAAGTGTGTTGTTTCCGCACCATTTATCCTTCTAAAATTTTGTCTTTTTCCCGTTCCCAATCCTGCATATGGTATTGTCATGGAATATCGTCCCTGCTTTAGCTACTCCTTTCCAGATAGGAGACGCTTTCCCTCGTCCAGTAACTCCTCAGAATCCGAATTTTTTCCTCTTCTTATAGGAATTGAACGATTTGCTCCACCAGATATTCCTCTTATTCCTCATCTTCCACCACCACTTGCAAAGCAGTGCCTTGCACATCGCCCTTAAATCTAAAACGCCTAATCCTCCAAACTCCTTACGTTTGCAAACCCTGCCCCATTGAATAAGGTGGGCTCCTTTGTCGTTCTCGCTCGCACCTTTGCACAGAAATCTTTTCCTGTATCTATCGATTTTGTTGATGACCCATTTCGGGAGCACATACATCGACATCATATAGATTGGTATGCAACTGAGGACAGAATTAATCAGCGTCAATCTTCCTCCCAGTGATAGAAATCGTTCTTTCCAACCGGACAATCGTTTGCCAATTTTTTCAATTAGCTGGTTCCAATCGTCTCGAATCAAGGGTCCCGGTCTCAATGTCGATCCCAAATACATAACAGGAAATGCACCCACTGCGCACCCTAATTTGGTACCGATAATCGCAATAAGGCTTGAGGTGACCTCGCTAATAGGAATGACAACTTTTGGCCGCATTGATCTTCATCCCTGACCATGCTTCGAGGAATTTGATCAAAATACCCAATGCAGTTGCTTCCTCCTCAGTAGCTTTTCCAAACATTAGAGTATCGTCCGTGTATTGAAGTATAGATATTGATTCGGAAACACCTTTAACCGAGATCCCCTAATTGTGCCCCCTTCTCTACCTCTTTTGACCATTTTCGCTAACCCATCAGCGATAATAGCAAACAAAAGGGACGATAGTGGGTCGCCCTGTTTGAGCCCTCTTTGACACCTAATTTCTTTACCACTCCATCCATTAACCTGTACATTCGATTTTCTGCCCTTTAGGCACATATGGATCCACTGACGCCATTTAGAACCGAATCCTTTCAGAGTAAGAGCCTCATCCACAGATTCTCACTCTACCGAATCATACGCCTTTTGGAAGTCTAACTTTAAAACAAACCCGTCGGCTTTATCTTTGGAACCTCTGTAAACAACTTCGTGGGCCGAAGTGATACAATCCATGATGTCCCTACCCTTAATAAAACCACTATGGGTCTCTCCTACCACATCCTTGAGATGTGGAGCTAGCCTTCGTGCAAGGAATTTTGTAATAATCTTAAACGATCCATTAAGGAGACTAATTGGCCGCACATCATCAATCGTTCGTACCTCTTTCTTCTTCGAAATTAAAATGATGTTAGCGTAGTTTAGCCTATCAAGCGCCGCTGTACCATTGAAGACCTCTTTTAGAATATTCATGAAGTCTGATTTTATAATGGCCTAGAAAATCCTATTGAAGAACATAGGAAATCCGTCCGGTCCTGGCGCTTTGTCCTAACCCAGCTCCTTAATTGCGTCGAACACTTCTTCCTCTGTAAAGACACCTTCGACACCTTTGCTCCCTCCAATCCTTGAGGATTCCCACATCTCTGTGCAAAACTTGCATCTATCGGACATTTGACCACCAAGTAGACTTTTAAATCTATCATCTATATGCCTCCAAATTAAATCTTCATTCTCGGTCCAAACTCCCTCAATACACAACCCAGTGATTTTGTTATGCCTCTTTCTCTCGTTGGCCGTCTTATGAAAAAACGTAGTATTCGCACCCCCTTCTTTAAGCCATTGTATTCTAGAACATTGCTTCCAATACAATTCTTCCATCTGCTCTATCGGATAGATTTCGCATCTTTTTGCCCTTAGCTCATCATCCATATGTGTAGGAAGAATTCCTTGCTCTTGTAGTAATTCTAGCTCCGCAATTCTATCTTCCAACTTCTGCACTTGCCTTTTTTTCTCCCCGAATTCTTTAAAAGCCTAAATCTTCAAACTCCTATGCAACCTTCTAACTTTTTCAATCCAAATTCCTATTGCCCCTACGTTCCTAGTCCCGCTACTCAAGAATCCTGAATAATCGATCGTAATCCTGGATGTATTGTCCAAGCCTTTTCGAAGCAAAATGGATGTCGAGCGCTCTTATACCAGATACCACAATCTAACCCCAAAGGACAATGATCAGACGTTAAACGAGTTAGGGATTTTACAAAAGCCAATGGGAAGTACTAAAAATTATGTAGAAATTTCACTTATCAAATACCTCCAAACTTAAGATTTTGCTTGTCATCGAGCAAAAAAAACCATAAATCAAAGAATAATAATCATAAGTAGGCTCAACTCACCACGCTAAAAGGTCTTATCATGCAAGTATCAAAATTTCAACTTAATACATAAACAATAGCAAATAAAGGAAAACTAAGCATACTCACCTTCTCCAGTGCAATTATTCATTCATAATTCCAAACCCAATCATATTTGTCATACAATTAATGTAATTATAGCATGTAACAACTCCATCTGTAATTACCCCTTTTTTTGCTCTTCTCTAAGTTGTCACTTGCTTTTTGACGTGAATGCAAACATTTATGATGAATTCACCCGGTTACTTAACAAGTCACAAACTTAAAGTGCTTTTACATACTCATATTTCAAGTTGCCGTTTGATGTAAAAGTAAACAATGGTGATGAATACCCCTAGTTACTAAGCAACTCAAAACATTGGAGTAGATAGAACTTTATTCATATAGCAATTATCTATCCTAAAAAAATTTATTTCAATGCTTTAACACAATAAAGAACTCAAAAGTGTAATGGTGAGCCCAATTGCAGTACTTTGTTTTGTTTTTATTTTCAAATATATATAAAAAATATTTACCCTCACCCCCAAACTTGAATATCACATTGTCCTCAATGGGAAAGGAAAAACAAAAAACAAAAAACAAAAAGAAAGCGAAAAGTTCAGAATTTCTCTCCTGATTCGTGTTAAAATTCTGCACGAGTGACGTTCATTTCAGAATTTCTCCCCTGATTATTTTTTGTTCTGGAAAGCTAAGACAATTTCCTACGATCGCTCTTTGAAACACATTTCCATATTTTGACTCCATCCTGCTAAAAAACAGCCATCAATATAGGTGTAGAAAACAGCTCGCTCGGCACTTCCAAACTCATGCAATCCTACAAAATAAAATCAAAAATTAAAATTTAAAATAAACTAAAAGAAAAAAAATCTAAATGCAGTAATAGAAAACATGGGTTGCCTCCCAAGAAGCACTAAGTTTTAAGTCTTCAGCCAGACGTTGTAGCTGAGATGGTTATGTAACCCCAAGATCCAACAACATAAGAACATTTTTTTAATACTTCTCTTCAGGTGGGGATTGGGTTCAAGCTTGAGTTTTAGTCGTTTCTTTCTTGAAGATGGTGTCGTTGATATCCTTACCTTTTTGAATTTCTGTTGATGAATAGATGGTGCATATCATCCAAATACATAACATATTTTAAAATCTTTTCGTTCTCAGATTCAAGAGTTGCTGAATTTGTTAGATATATTTTTACAGGAAACTTTTCCACTTCAGCCTTATGTTCCTCGCCCAAAATTAAATTAGTTTCACTTACTTGAAAACACGACTGTTCTTCAACAAAAAACTTGATGGATTTAAAAATATCAAACGTTACTTGTTTATCCTCTACCTTCAAAATAAGTTTTCCTTGCTGGACATCAATCAAAGCTCTCCCCGTAGCTAGAAAGGGTGTCTCCAAAATCAAAAGGATTTGTTCATCTTTCTCCATGTTAAGCACAACAAAATTAGTGGGAAATATGAACTTGTCTACTTTCACCAAAACATCCTCAATTACTCCTCTTGGGTACTTAATAGATTTGTCCGTCAATTGCAATGAGATTGTGGTGGGTTTTGCTTCTCCAATATCTAATTTCCTGAAAACAGAATAAGGCATAAGATTAATACTTGCTCCTAAATCACATAATGCTTTATCAAAAGAAATGTTTCCAATAGTGCAAGAAATTGTAAAACTGCCAGGGTCTTTAAGTTTAGGAGGCAGCTTCTTTTGCAAAATTGCACTACTCCCTTCAGTTAGCATCACTGTCTCATGTTCTTCCAGCTTCCTCTTGTTTGATAAAATATCCTTAAAAAAATTAGCATTTTTAGGCATTTGTTCCAAAGCTTCAATAAGAGAAATATTAATATGCAATGTCTAAAATATTTAAAAATTTAGAAAATTGATTTTCAAGATTATTCTTTTTAAGCCTTTGCGAAAAAAGAATAGGTGGATCATAAGGTGAATTAGGATAAGTTTCAGAATTAAACTCCCTAAAATCCATGGTATTTGAAGCTCCCTTGCTTTTCTTGGAATTCTCAATTTGGTGGTTGGCCACCTCCTGCATTTGTTCCTCTCAAATTGGTTGTAACTCATCTTGCTTTTCAACCACATTTTGTTCGACATTTTCTTCTTGTGGCTGCTCAATTGTTCTTCCACTTCTCATTGTTATTGCTTTAGCATGCTCATTTGGATTTGTCACTGTGTTACTAGGCAATGTTCCTACTGTTCTCTCTGTAAGCATGTTTGAAATTTGACAAATCTAAGCCTCAAAATTGTGAATTGAAGCCGTATTATTTTGTATTGCCAAATATGTCTTCTGCATGTATTGCATGAACATATCTTCAAGTGTCGGCTTCTTTTCTTGCTGTGGAAAATTTTGAGGTGGTCTAATTGCTCCTTGATTATTGTTCCATAAAAAATTGGGGTGGTTTCTCCATCCTTGATGATACATGTTCAAATAAGGATTGTTTTGATGTTGGAAATTGAACACGTAATTTGCTTGATTGAAATTTGATTGAGCAAAAGGATTTTCCACTTGGCAATCAATATTTGGGTGATTTCCTACACAATTATCACAAATAATATTAGTTTGAATAGAATCAATATTCATATTACATAATTGTTTAGATAAAATATCAATTTGTGCAGTCAATGTAGCAATAGGATCAAGCTCAAAAACTCCAGCCACTTTTCTTGGCATTACTCTTTCTGAAAACCATTGGTAATTGTTGGATGCCATCGTGATACACTTCTATGTCCTGAAATATAGCTATTAAATAACAGAGAAACTAAAAAATAAATAAAAATAAATAAAAAATAAATAGATTAGTACAAATTAGTAACAATCTAGCAATTATCAATATCAATAAAAGAATAATTAGCCTCCGGCAACGGCGCAAAAAACTTGATGTGAATTTTTGCAAGTGTACAAAATCGCAACACGCCTAACTCAACCGCTGACCCTCTTCTGCCTAAGTAGTATAGTTAAGTGAAAAGAGTGTCGAACCCATAAGGACTAATTATTTTATTGAGTACCGAAATTTACTAGATTAACTACTATTTGAAAAATCGAAATTCAATAAAGAAAGCAATTAAATTAAATTAATCTAAAGAACTAATTAAATCAATTAAAATGAGCGGAATCTGAATTTTGTTGTTTATTAATTGCAAAACTAATTCCAGGGCTTTTGATTTCACCTAGTTAATCCAACACAATTCATAATTTCATTTGACAACAAATATTAATTTTCCAAGTTGTAGACCAAAATCTCCTAAGTATTCAATGTTTTCTCTCGAACAACACCAAAAATATCTTCAACTAACAGTTTGTCATATCTCTATGCAAATTTAATTAATTGAAGACTCATTAAGTTCAATGGATTTCTTTATAGTCACACCAGTCGTGGTAAATAATCTCCAATTTCACTCAATCAATGGTGTTTAATTCTATAATTCAAAATAACAAATTACCTCTTGGTCTCTCCATGATCCAATAAATCATACAAAAGTTAGACAAACAATTGTAAGCATTAAGAAAAAAAATTAAACACACAACCTTGGAAAAATAGAAAAATAATATGGAATTAAAATGTGTTATCAAAACTAGGCTATATTAAAGCCCTAGAAAAGTAAAATTAGTTCATAATGGATTTGCAACTAACAAATATTGTTTTGAATTTAGAAGAGAGGAAGAAAAAAACTCGATTTCGCCGAAGATCCAAGATTTGAAATCCGCACTCCTCTTTCTCTCTCCTGAAATCAGTGGCTTTTTCTTTTCTTTTTCTTTCCTTTTTTTCCTGGATCTCGTGACCTCCGCCCCAATGCAGCCGCCAACTCCCTGTTCACGCCCCCACCACTTTCTTCTCTCTCCCTTTGACTTTTCTTCACGCCGCCCAACAGCCCAGACCCTTCCATCTACACTTCGCATACTGCACTTATATATATATAGGAGAAATGTAATTAGGGTTAGGTTAGTTTATTGGGATAATTAATTAATTAAATAATTAATATGATAAGTATATATTTTAAATAATTAATTAATTCAAATCCTAAAGATTAAGATTAATAGATTAAAGATTAAGATTAATAGATTAGTTAATTTTTTATTTTTTATTCCAAAATTTCATTGCACCCCTAGTTGACCATAATATTTTTTATTAATTCTTCAAAGAGTCAATTTGTAAAAACATGTATTTGAGTGCTCAAATTTTCTAGAAATCTCCACATAAAATAAATTTGAATTAAAAAATCTTTATCCTTATTTCTTCTTTGATTTTTACCAAAATTCATATATTTTTGTACTTATAAATCTCATTCCTACAAAATCAAAAGATTAAATAAAAATAAGATGGATTTCAAAGAAATAAACGAGAACTAGCAATTTTGATGCATTAAAGAGTATTAAAAATTATATAGAAATTTCACTCATCAGCTCCAAAGAGAGTTGTTTTTTACTTATAAGTCTACTACGGAGCGTTGTGTGACAATGAGAACTGGGAAGATTTGTGAAGTAGTAGGTCATAGGACAGTTGAGTTGAAGATGCCGGGTCTGAATATGTTCACTTTAAGGGATGTTTTGCATATTCCTCTACTAAAACGGAATCTGATTTTCTTGGGAACTCTTGATGCACAGGGTTGTAGGTACACAACTCGAGGTGGAGTTCTGTCTGTTTTTCAGGGTCGTCATAAGGTGATTAAAGGTATGAGAGTGGTTGGGCCAAGCCAAAACAATCTCTACAAGTTTTGGGGAATCCGAAATACTTGCGCAAGTGTTGCTCCTTTTCCCGTTATTCCCACAAGCTCACCTAATTTGCTACAACTAGATTCAACGAGACGAGACCACAACGTTCGAATATCGTCCAGATGTGGAGAAAGTCTAAGGGTAGGTGGAGTTTGTGTGGAGTTTGGCAACTTCGTGAGTACATCTACGGAGGTGTACCCTTGGAGGGGTATACTGGAATTGGTGAGATTGGGTAGAGATCATTTCAACTAGAATAAGAAGCTATTGTTTAAAGTTTTTTTTGCAAGTAGAGTTTATTAGAGTTTGGATATGAATAACACATCATATGATAGCACTCGTATGCAATCCAAGATAGAGTTTGTTAGGAATGTGTCTTGAATACTCGTGGTTCAGATTAGAAGAAGGTAAGATGAAGCACGGAGGTCGAAGCGTCGAATAGAGCAGAAGAAAACAGAGCAGCAATAGTGCAGGCATAGTTGCGGTCGACTGTCCCAAGTTGCGGTCGACCGCACCCCCCGACCGCACCTCCCACCGCAGTTGGACTGGGTTTGGCCGAGAGGTGGACGGTCGACCGGTCTTGTTGGACGGTCGACCGACCGCGGCACTGTGTTCATTTTGGACCTCGATTTGTTAGGTCGTTTCAGTCCAATCTTCAACTCCAAGTTAGATCGTACGACTTCTATTCAGTTACTTCTTTTCTAGGTTATATCAGACGACTGAGAATCAAGATCAGACCTAGATTTCTCTCTATTCTTCTATATATATTGTAAACTCCTCCTTTATGAGAGTAGATTATTTCATAGATTATTTTCTCCATTGCAAAGAGAGGCTCGAGAAAGAGATAGTTCTTGGTGAGTGAGTTTAATTCCTTGTATTGAGTGGATGAATAACTTATTGTAATCTCTTCTAGTTGAATATTAGATCTTCCTATATTTCTCCCCGGATTAAGCAAAAGCTAACCGGGACAAGTCATCGGTGTGTTTGTATTAGATTGGTGGATCTACTTGCTTGCTCAATTGATTCGTTTCATCTACTTCGACTTCCTCATTGCTCTATTTAGTTCTGCTGCGACAACGGGCGTTGGTTGACGCCCCAATCCCAACAGTACCCATTGCCAGGTTTGACAATGGGGATCTTATATTGGCAGATGTCATATTGTTGCTTGTGGTGTTCGATGTTGGAGGGATCGAACGTGTTTTTGTGAGTGTAATATGTGCATGGATCACAAAGTGAATCGGCATAGATTAGCTTCTAGTGAATTTTTTTGTTTTACATTATGATGTTGAGTCAGCTCATCTTCTGGAGGCAGGTGCAAGAGGTATACTATGAACTAAAAGATTAATAAAGTTGCTTACCCCTTGCTTATTAAAAATAAAAACGCAAATGACCTCCTATAATTTTGGTCAATAAAGATGACACATATCCTGGGCATGTCTTACAAAGGATTTCATACTTGCCGAGTCAAAGCGTATGTTAAATATTTACTAAACATATAATAAGGGATGAAATGATAAGAAAAAATTGTTTAAGACATGTTCGATCATGTCAACCGTCATTGTAATAAGTCTGTAACCGGATACACCGAGAGTGTTGATTGATTGATCCCCACTGGAGGTGTACCGGCCTCATGGTTTTTGGGTATTGAGCCCAAAAAAGACATTGTGATGCACCCGTTTCCACAGTGCAACACTTTGTTGTATGATATTTTGTTTTGAATGTGTGATATTTCTCAGTTGTATTGAATGAGAACAAGACTCACAAAAGAACGTATTGACCGTGCTTTAGTTTTTCTATATTAGTTTGATGCTAATTTTACATCTGAGACTCAAGGAAGTGGAGGAATATGGGAAAAAAGAGAGAAATTAAGGAATCCCCAACGCTTTCTATTTATATTTAATTTAAGAAACTCCTCAACATGAAGCAAGAGAACACGCTCCCATACTAAACTGTATGAATGATGACTTCCCAATCAAATATCTGGGGCTCCCACTCAGACCAGGGAAGCTCACTAAGACGGATTGGCTGCCCATCACTGACAGGGTGGAGGACAGATTGTCTGGTTGGAAAGGAAAATCGCTTTCACTCGAGGGCAGAGTGGTACTTATCAACCCAGTGTTGTCTAACCTGCCTATTTGCTACATGTCTTTCTTTGAATTACCCAAATGGGTCATCCATAGGATTGACCGAATCTGCAAGCGTTTCCTTTGGAAAGGAGTAGACTCGAATAGGGGGGAATACTACCTGATCAAGTGGGATATCGCATGCATGAAGAAGAGACATGGAGGGCTAGGCATCATCGACCTGAGAGATATGAACCTTGCCCTATTGGGAAAATGGTGGTGGAAGGTCTTTCACCACAGCAGAGAAGGATGACAGGACTTCATTCAACCATACCTCCGGGGAAAAGGTACTAGAAGCTTGGGCTTCAGGGTAGGGCCTAGAGTTTCTCGCTTCTGGAAAGGTATTACCAAGGCGAGCGAACCTTTCAATTCTGCAGTTGCTTCGACAATTGGGAATGGACAGTCCACCAGATTCTGGTGGGACAAATGGTGTGGGGCCCACACCCTTAAGGAGTGCTTTCCGTAGGTGTATGAGAAAACAACTCGCCCGAATGTCTCTGTGGCTGAGACATGGAAGAGGGGCAACTAGAGGCCGCCTTTTAGAGGGCGCCTGAATTCGGGTCTACAAATGCAACTACGGGACCTACAATCACACATCGCACAGAACGGGGTAGGTTGTATACAAGGCCCAGATCAATTGCGCTGGGGATTAGAGGCCAAAGGAGTCTTCACGGTTAGATTCCTGTACCATCGAATTCACTTCCGAGGATGCAGATCCAGCTGGGCTCAGGTGTTATGGAGGGTCAAAACACCACTTAAAGTAAGGGTTTTCCTCTAGCTAGTGCTCAATAATGTCATCCTCACTAGACAAAACCTTGCCAAAAGGCAGCCCCACATAGCGACCAACTGCGGTTTCTGTAACACACATACGGAGGATCTGAATCACCTCTTCATTCACTGTCATAGGAGTAAGGCGACGATGGTAGAGGTATTACGGGCCTTAGGGACAAGTGTCTACCTCAGCGATTACGAGAATTTGTGGATTGGCCCCAAATTTGAGTCAATACGACGCGAAATGAAGGATGCTTGGTATATTGCCATTGCGGCAACCACTTGGGTGTTCTGGCTAGACAGAAATAATTTATATTTTCGTGCTTCATATAATAGTATTTTTGGTAACCTTACTCATATCATGCATCTTATCTCTTTTTGGGCTACAGCTGCTGCCACTGGAGCGAGAGGGGGGATTGCCAGAGTCTTCCAGGTGGAAGAATTTGATGATGAGCAGGTAGAGTTTGGGCCCACATTGGACTGAGGGATTGGCACTCTCCATACTCAGCAGTGTTTCTTTACCCGCAGTCTCCGTCACTTGGTATTTTGTGTCGACCTATTGTACTTTTGGTTGTTGGTTGTATGGATAATTGGACCCACCCCCCAGGGTTTTGTTGGGAGCCTATGTTTTATTTCCTGCTCTGTACTTTTGTATTCTCCCGGTAAACCGGGTTTGTTTTATTAACGCCTTATTAATGAAATAGGTGGTGTTATTCCACCTTTTCCCTAAAAAAAACATTTTGTTTTTTTATTTATTAAAATTTATTTATTGTTAAAATTCAAAAATTTTGTTAAGTGACTTTTGTAAAATGACTTTTTCACAATTGTTTATTATTTTAATGTTTAGGCTTCCAAAATCTGGATACACAATTATAGGTTTACCTTTGTAGTTTGAAAAGCGACGAAAAAAATTTGCTCTCCTACATCTACTGCTTCCTCACTTTGTTCTAATGAATTTAGGATTTAGATAATTGAAAATAAAGTGAGAAAAACAACATATGTTTTAAAAATTAAAAAAAGGACAAATTTGATAGTTTATAATTAAATTTTAACGAAATATTCAAAACTCAATAGTGGAGGGAGTTTAGTGAAGGAAAAATAATATTATGAAGGTTCTTAATTTAAATGAAAAACATTACGGTTTCTTAGCACTACTCCACCATGGACAAAGCAGAGATTCTCTCACCCGCATAGAAATTATTATACTCCCCCCACCCATAACCCTCACTCTCACTCCTCGCTCAAACTCTACTGTTATTCTTCGGACCTTTTTGTCGTACTAGGCCACTTTTTGAAAATATTTTGCGATTAATGGGTTCGTTTCGAAACTATTAGCGCTCGGGGGCTACTTGGTGCCACGTCAGCAGCAGCCGCTATTCTCATTAACGGCCTCTTCACTTTGAAAGTCGCTAATGGGATTAGCGACATATGTTTTAAAATATTTGGAATTTTTTATTTGCTGTCGCTATTCCCAATAGCGACTAAAGTATATATGATGTCTCTAATGAGATTAACGACCTAAAATGAATGTATTGAGACACTTAGCGATTTTTAGAGAACTTTTGCTCTCTTGGGGAAAAAAAAAAATCTGAGGTCGCTAGTCCGAATAGCGGCCTCAGTGGAAGACTAAATATCCTTGATTTTTGTAAGATTTGCAAAATAATCATCCAACTAAGGTCGTTATTGGGAATAACGATCTTAGTATACTTTGGCCGGTATTCGCAATAGCAACCTCAGTAGGAAACACAATCTCCTTGTTCTTTGTGAAATTTGTAAAATATGCACACAACTAAGACCTCTATTCGGAATATCGACCTTTGTACAACTAAGGTCGCTATTCCGAATAGCGACTTCAGTTTTAAAAATAAATTGATTGTTATTTTTTCAGAGAGCAAAAACTTTCTAGATTTTACCAAGTATTGGAATACAGTTCATTGAATGTCGCTAATCCCATTAGCGACTTCATATATTCTTTGGTTGCTAATATGAATAGCGACAGTAAACAAAAATTTCAATTTTTTTTAGATAGAGGCCGCTATTTTCATTAGCGGCCTCTAAATGAAATATGCCGCTAATGAAAATAACGGCCGCTGTTGACCTGGCACAAGCAGCTCATGATAATTATTTCGAAACTGGTCTATAACTACAAATATTTTCTAAAAGCAGAAAATTCTTTCCTTCGCCTCTTTGAGACAGTTAACAAACAAAACAGGATTCTGATTCCTGACTTCTTTCTATTATTTCTTCTTCACTTTACTACCTAAAATCCCCAATTCGATTTTAGTTTGATCCAAAATATTTGTTTTTTTGATTTGGGTTTCGAGATGAGTGGAGTATCAATAACAGTGATGACTTTGAACCTGCAAGAAGGGGAGCAAGCAAGCGAGAGCCCCAACTCATGGGAGAAAAGGAGGGATCTTTGTGTTAGTGTCATCACCAACTACTCACCAACTATACTCTGCACTCAGCAAGGTCCGATCTTTACTTCACTATTGGATTCGAGAGCTCCTATTCTTGTAGAAAGTTTGTAACTTGATGCTGATTTTGATGTTGATAGGTTTGAAGTGGCAGCTGGAGTTTCTGCAGCACTGTTTGCCAGGTTGGGTTGTTGATCTCCCTTTTATTACAGTCGCGAATATTTTGTTTTTGGTGAAGATGAAATATACAGAGAGTCCGCCAATACCCAATATTTTAATTGATGTATTAGGTTTCAACGTGGAATCCAATTAGCACAGAGAGTTATTGTCGTACCAAGAGTAAAGAAGATAATTCATCTGAACAGTTGACTGTAACTATAACCTAAACATTAGGTGTTAGGTAAGTTATGGACAAAACCTACCCCACAACTAAAGTGAAATTGAGAAAGTGGAAATAAAGTGGACACAAATATTTTACGTGGAAAACCCCCAAAGGAGACGGGATAAAAACCACGGGCAAGGTAGTGGGATTTTACTGCTGAAAGTAGGGATTACAACATTCTCTCTAATTATAAGAAGAGTACAATGTTCACTCTCCCTTATAATAGGAGAAACACTCTCTTACAAATTTGAGGAAAAATACAAGTATACAAATTATCTCTAAGGGGATACAATTTTATCCCTCTTGAGAACACTCTTGTAATACTCTCTTTCTTTCTTAATCCCTCTTTCTTTTCTTTTACTCAGCTGCATTTAAACCATTTCCTTCAACCCCTATTTATATCTATGGGGGAATGAGTTGTTTGATTATTTTTTTTTCTTTTCTTTCGTTTTGAACCTTTCGTCAAAGGCGGCACCGAATTCGGTGCCGACCTTTGACAATTGGGTAACAAAACAAAGTTTTCGATAAAGGAAGGCTGGTGGTGGGTGTCCTGTCTCTATCATTCTCCCACTTGGAGATTTGATTAAGGATTAATCATGTCTCTACACGATCCTTTCTACCTTGCCATTCTCATGCTGCTTACGTTACTGCTAGACCACACGAGGATCTACACAATTGATTGGCTTGGTCATAACATCTGCTAGGTTCTCGTTAGTGTGAATTTTGTGCATATCCACACTTCCTTCACTACTTCTCGAACGAAGTGATACTGGATTCTTATGTGCTTTGTCTGTGAATAAAAGGCTGGATTGCTTATAATGTGCAAGGCACTCTGACTGTCACAAAACAGAACAATCTTCTCATGTTTGTGCCCGAGCTCCTCCAATAACCTTTGAATCCAGACTGCTTCCTTGCAAGCTGCTGTAGCCGCCATGTATTCTGCTTCTGTTGTAGATAGCACCACAACAGTCTGCAGTTTCGAAACCCAGCTTACAGCTCCTCCTGCAAGTGTAAACACATAGCCTGTAGTGGATTTGCTTTTGTCGAGATCGCCTGCAAAATCTGAGTCCACATAGCCTCTGACATTTAATTCTGATCCTCCATAACATAATGCAGCATCTGAGGTTCCTTTGATGTATCTCAGAATCCTCTTCACTGTGCTCCAATGCTCTCTACCAGAATTCGCCATGTATCGACTAATCGCTTCCACTGCTTGTGCAATGTCTGGTCTTGTACATATCATGGCGAACATCAAACTTCCCACTGCTGATGCATAAGGTACTCGAGACATCTCCTTCTTCTCTGCTTCATTGCTAGGACACATCTTGGAGGATAACTTGAAATTAACAAGAAGTGGGGTTGAGATTGGCTTACATTCTTGCATGTTGAAGCGCCGCAAGATCTT
Source organism: Hemerocallis citrina (assembly GCA_017893485.1). Classification (NCBI taxonomy): domain Eukaryota; kingdom Viridiplantae; phylum Streptophyta; class Magnoliopsida; order Asparagales; family Asphodelaceae; genus Hemerocallis; species Hemerocallis citrina. The sequence continues at coordinate 9,106,883 of CM030365.1, read as the reverse complement.
GTTGAAGTAATTCTTCTGGGAAAGCCAAGTCAACCTGTTACTTCTGTCTCGGTGAATCTGCATCCCTAGAATCTTGTTTGCCGGTTCCAAGTCCTTCATGTCAAACTCCCTAGCCAACTGTGCCTTCATTTATTGGATTCGATCTTTGTTGGGGCCTGCTACCAACATGTCATCCACATACAACAGGAGGATAATGAAGTCATCATCACCATCAAACCTTTTGTAGTACGTACAATGGTCTGAACTAAGTCTGTTGTATCCAAGGCTAATAATGAAGGAATCAAATCTTTTGTACCAACACCTCGGCGCCTGTTTGAGACCGTACAGAGATTTGTTCAACCTGCAAACCAAGTTCTCTTTGCCTGTTTCAGCAAAACCTTCTGGTTGGAGCATATAGATTTTTTCTTCAAGATCTCCATGAAGAAAAGCAGTCTTCACATCTAACTGCTCTAGATGTAGGTCAAGCGTAGCACACATCGCCAAGACTACTCTGACTGTCGTGAGTCGAACCACAGGTGAAAATATTTCATTGAAGTCAATACCTTCTTTCTAAGCATATCCTTTCACCACCAATCTTGCACGATACCGCTCCACTTGGTCATTTCCATCGCGCTTGATCTTGTAGACCCATTTGTTGCCGATGGCCTTCCTTCCTTGTGGTAGCGTAACAAGATCCCATGTCTTGTTCTTGTGTAGAGCTTCAATTTCTTCCTGCATTGCTGTAATCCACAGGGATACATCTGAGCCTGTGATTGTCTCCTGGAAGGATGATGGCTCCCCATCCTCTGTAAGAAGACATTATGCAACATTGCTCTCCGTAACATACTCCGAGTGCCAAGCAGGCGGTCTTCTCTCACGAGTTGACCGACGAACTTCTGGAGCCTCGGACTCGACTGGTTCTTGTTCATCATGCTCCGGTACTGCTTCAGAAGAAACTAGATCTTCATCTGGTTTATCTTCCACCTGAACTGTAGTAGTCTCTGGATTCTCCTTTGACGTGCTATCGTCTCCATCTTCCTTTTGTAGGCTGATCTTCTACAAAGATCACATCCCTGCTGACAACAAACTTGTGGGCTGTGGGATCCCATAGGCGATTCTCCTTCACTGTGTCAGCATACCCCAAGAACATGCACCTCCTGGATTTTGGATCCAACTTCGTTCTTTCTTGGGTATTGTACATCACGTACGCGGGACATCCGAACCAATGTAAAGTAGAGTAATTCGCTAGCTTGCCAGTCCACATCTCCATCGGTGTCTTCAGCTCAATTGCCGTTGATGGCGACCGATTTATGACATAACAGGCGGTTCTGGCTGCTTCTGCCCAAAAAGAGTTAGGCTGACCTGTAGTCCGCAACATAGCTCTCATCCTTTCTGCAAGAGTCCTATTCATCCGCTCTGTCATGCCATTTTGCCGAGGTGTATATGGGACTGTGAACTGTCTTGTGATACCTTCTTGCTTACAAAGTGCAAGAAACTCGCCGTCTGTGTACTCTCTTCCATTATCTGTCCTTAAGACAGGACACCCACCACCAGCCTTCCTTTATTGAAAACTTTGTTTTGTTACCCAATTGTCAAAGGTCGGCACCGAATTCGGTGCCGCCTTTGACAAAAGGTTCAAAAGAAAAGAAAAGAAAAAAAAATCAAACAACTCATTCCCCCATAGATATAAATAGGGGTTGGAGGAAATGGTTTAGATGCAGCTGAGTAGAAGAAAAGAAAGAGGGATTAAGAAAGAAAGAGAGTATTACAAGAGTGTTCTCAAGAGGGATAAAATTATATCCCCTTAGAGATAATTTGTATACTTGTATTTTTTCTCAAATTTGTGAGAGAGTGTTTCTCCTATTATAAGAGAGAGTGAAAATTGTACTCTCCTTATATTTAGAGAGAAGGTTGTAATCCCTACTTTCAGCAGTAAAATTTCACTACCTTGTCTGTGGTTTTTACTCCGTCTCCTTTGGGGATTTTCCACGTAAAATATTTGTGTCCACTTTATTTCCACTTTCTCAATTTCACTTTAGTTGTGGGGTAGGTTCTGCCCATAACTTACCTAACAGTGGTATCAGAGCTTTGGTTGTCGGGGGTAGAACAGAAATGTCGACTACAACAAAGTTCGATGTTGAGAAATTCAACAGGAATAATTTCTCGTTGTGGAAAATGAAGATCAAGGCAATTTTGAGGAAGGACAATTGCTTGGCAGCAATTGGAGATAGGCCCGCGGAGATCACTGACGACGGCAAATGGAACGAGATGGACGACAATGCTATTGCCGATCTGCACTTGGCACTAGCTGATGGTGTGCTATCCAGTGTGGCTGAAAAGAAGACAGCAAAGGAGATTTGGGATACTCTGACAAGGTTGTACGAGGCCAAGTCACTTCACAATAAGATCTTCTTAAAGCGAAGATTGTACACTCTTCGAATGGCGGAATCGACATCGGTGACCGACCACATCAACACCCTGAACACTCTATTTTCGCAACTTACATTAATGGGTTGCAAAATAGAGACAACTGAACGTGCGGAGCTTCTACTTCAAAGTCTATCTGACTTGTATGATCAAGTCATCATCAACCTGACGAACAATATCCTGACGGACTATCTAGTCTTCGACGAAGTTGTAGCTGCTGTTTTGGAAGAAGAAACCAGGCGCAAGAACAAGGAAGACAGACAGGGAAGTTTGCAGCAAGTGGACACAAATATTTTATGTGGAAAACCCTCAAAGGAGACGGGATAAAAACCACGGGCAAGGTAGTGGGATTTTACTGCTGAAAGTAGGGATTACAACATTCTCTCTAAATATAAGTGGAGTACAATTTTCACTCTTTCTTATAATAGGAGAAACTCTCTCTCACAAATTTGAGAAAAAATACAAGTATACAAATTATCTCTAAGGGGATACAATTTTATCCCTCTTGAGAACACTCTTGTAATACTCTCTTTCTTTCTTAATCCCTCTTTCTTTTCTTCTACTCAGCTACATCTAAACCATTTCCTCCAACCCCTATTTATATCTATGGGGGAATGAGTTGTTTGATTATTATTTTTTTCTTTTCTTTCGTTTTGAACCTTTCGTCAAAGGCGGCACCGAATTCGGTGCCGACCTTTGACAATTGGGTAACAAAACAAAGTTTTCAATAAAGGAAGGCTGGTGGTGGGTGTCCTGTCTCTATCATTAGGCATTTACGTTGGCATATTACCCAATTATAGTCGTTACTGACAGTTAACATATTAGAGTGGAGTTTGTCTATGTTTATGAGGATGAGATTTCGAATTTAAGATGCTGGTATGTATGAAACGGTTTCTTTTTAGTGCAGTAACTGGATTCACCACTTGTGATTGGTTAACGTGTGATGCAAACATGTTCACGTTGATGAAATCGTGGTGCTCTTGTTTTGTTTTGTATGAAGGTTCAAAGGAACGGGAGAGAGACTGAATGACTTGATGGATGTTGCATGGACTGTAAATTCACTTCTTTGAGGAAAAGAATGCTGAAAACGAGTTTTTGTGTTTTTGCTCAATTAGGAGTCTTTGATATTTGTAAGCTTCATATGCAAATTGCATTTAATCATAGGTAAATGGCTCTGGTTAGTGCGACTTTAGGACAGCTTTTTTTATGCAAACTTTACACACATGGTGCTCAATTCTAAAATGATGTGTAATACACATCCAGCGTGTGTGGCACTCATGCTCGCACTGTTGCACGAGATGCCACAGATGAGCTGATTTAGTGAGCATGCTTGTGAATTTGGCAAAATATCTTAGACTCTAACCAAGTGAAGTGTAATACTTCATATAGGAATCACAAAAAAGTTTGTGCGAGTTAAAAGTGTGAGATGATAAGTAAGCTACAAAAGTCTAATGGTTTGTTTATTCTCCGATGCTTTTATGTGAATTATACCAGGAAACATTATAGTAATAATAATCTTTAGGAAAATTCTCTCACACCTTAGTCAACTGTACCTGATAGAGTCTAACACAACATAGTAGTTATCTGTTAATTGGGATATTAGTCTATGTGATGAAAAGTTATATCATGTATCATAGTGATGAGGAGCGGTTATTAGATAAGTAGGCATAAGCCTGTGAGTCTCCTCCTTTTAAGAAACTAACGAAGATGATAAATCCCTCTTATTATAACTTAATTAAGCAATATCTGTCAATTTTGCAATTTTCCAGCGTAAAACATGTGGCTTTGTGTCACATGCTAAGACTATTTTTTCCTCTCAAACTCTTAGTTCTTTCATGTTCCTATTTTCCATAGCTTCTCTTAATATGCTTGAATTTTCTATCTAATTAACTATCACAAAGAATCTCCTCAAATTATCACAGAGATTTGCATATACACACAATTTGCTTGAATTTCCTATCTAATTCATTACAATGGGGAACCTCCACAGGTTCCACTTTCCAATTTTGGAAGAGGAAGCGCGCTTCTTGTTGTTGTTAATGGCCTTTACTGTAAAGTAGTACAGCTGATTGCTTTGATACAGTTTGATGTTTTCAGCTTACAATAGATACTCACTATGGACTGATATGTCATTATTAACCTTCCATACGATACGATGCAATGTAGACAGAGCCGAACAAAATTTGTAAATTCCAAATAGACAATCTAGCCTGACCAGGAAAGTATAAATTTGATACATATTTTTCTGATTGAGGAACTTTTATTACAGAGTCTAAGTGGTTACTGACTTACTGGCTTCAGTTTCATTAGCATGAGAACATGATTGTAGTTTGAAGATTGAATGTTCTGCGGAGTAATCTCTTTTATTTAATCAGACTATTTGTTCATGCTTACATATCCTGAAAAAGTCCGAGTTAGCCATATGCCTCATGCCTTCAGTTATGAGATCCTAATCTGCTTCGGTAACTCTCCAGGTTATGATCAATTTGGGATTTCAAGGAAAGGATCACAAGACACCACTGATGAATACTGCACAATATTCTATGATAAAGAAAAGGTATCGAAGACTTCCCCGTAATGCTATTGAACTTTTCTGTATTATTGGGAACTTTCTAATGATACAATTAATGATATATCGGTTCCTGAAAACTTAACTAATTATCAATACCGAAGAAGTAATCCTTCCTTTATTTGATAAAGGTGGAGCTTTTAGAAGGCGGGACCTTTTGGCTGTCAGAATCACCCTCTGTTCCAGGAAGTACATCATGGGGATCTACTGTGCCTTGTATTGCTACTTGGGCAATATCCATTTAAACTCACAATTTTGTCTGTTTTATGTTATTCAATCCTAATTTTATGCCGTTGGGTTTATTGTTACCTTGACATGATTTCTACACATTTCAACTCAAGAAATACAAACCTTGATGAATTTAGTCCTCGTGCACGTAGACGAAGCACGCTGCTGACGTGGCAACACATAGCTTCCTTACCTCCTAACTTGCCAGTTGCCTATTGTGCAGGATTTAACACACAAAAGGAATCGACAACGGGTCGATTTTTGCTTGGGAGGTCACGGTATGCTTGGGAGGTCACGGTATCGAGTGCATGTTTCTAGTCATATCATGACTCTTCTTTTTTATTTTATAAATAAAAAAAAAAAAACATGCACAATTCAACATATGACCAATTTTGATCGTGAAAGGTGCGCGATGTCACACTTTTGTCTTTCGTTTAAAGTTTAACAGTAGAGGGATGATTTTGTTACAGAGAACATGGTGTTGTTGGTGATATGAGAGATGCTTGGCCTAGTGCTCGTGTACGGAAAAATGTCTCACTCATTCGCACATATCATGGGTTCAAAGGTAAACTCAATCCCTTCTAAATAATTGTGCCATGGCGCAATTTCAATAGTCATTAGTCAATACAAAATACTTTATCTTAGTGTCATTTTATCTATACATATACTAATTTAGTATATGCTGAACATTTTGAATAATTTACAGGTGATAAACAAGGTGCTGTTGAATTCCTAAAGCTGGTATTTAGAGCTCTATGCCTGTGCTGGGATCGCCAAACTCAGGATTTGCATGTTGATTGGATCCTCTTTAGGGGCCGTTCTCTTGTTCCTTCATCTTGTGAGCTGGTTAGTGATAACGTAGATGGTTTCTATCCATCATCTCACTACCCTATCTTTGCCGAGTTTATGCTTCCCCGTACTGTGCGCCAAGTAGATTCACCTGCTTGATGAAATTGAATCAATTGTCTTCTTAGCGTCTGTTCAATATTTGTCATATTTTTTGTGCCCCTCAGGTGAACTGTTTTTCTTGAAGATCTTGCCAGTTTGGTAGAAATTTTGGATGTATTTTTGAGGATTGAACATCTCTAAGTTGTATTGATTGTATAAGTCTTATTTAGAATTTTGATCCTCAAACTAGGACAAATTATGAGGATCGAACAACCCAATGCGTCTTTTGGGATAAGGACCCAAGTGTACTAGAATGAAGGAGCTCAGGATGTTCCCTGTTGGACATTTTATTTCACTTGAAAATGCTTTATTTGTATGTGTACTCTGGTATACCTAATTAACAGGTGTATTGTTGTTTGAGTTATCCAGCATGTTATTTGATAATGGCTATCCAACAATGTTAGCGTAATGTTCACTGGAGTTTTCGCTCTCTACACGGTGTTAATGTTTTTTTTCCACTCTTCTTTCAGGGTTTCTTGTGCGTCAATTATTGTGACTTCTCTATTGGCTGTGAATCTAAGTGTTCTAAGTGAATGCTGAGTTTGAAGATCCACAAGAGGTTTGATATGTGTAAAAATAGAACTAGATCGGGGCCGTTTAAACCGGACACGAATCTTAAAACTCTCAGGGGTAAAATGATAATTTCACCTATAAACGGGTCTATAAACGGAAATTGGGTTTTTTTCAAGTCCAATCATCCAAAAACGGATCTGTCTTTTGAGGTTGTTATGGTTGTCATAACAACCCCACGCAAATGAGTCCAGATCATTCATTTAAAAATGATTTAAACTCGTGATTATCTATAAGAGACGATTCAAAAATCATATTTCTCATCGAGGAAAGAGTTTAAAATTCAAATCGTCTCAACTACTCTTATCTTTTCATGAAGAAGAGATAACTGATTCAATTCAAAAACACCGGGAAGTAGAGATAAATCACTATTTTGAAACTGACCCCCAATGCAAGTATAAATATCACTCTATCCCCCACCATAAAAAAGGGTAATCAGTATTTTGCCTCTAAAAATTCTCTTTCTATTCTTGAGTTTTGACTTGAGCATCGGAGGGTCTGTCGCTGGGGTAAACACCGGTGCTTCAGACTTTTGCAGGTTAATCGGAGTGATCGTCACCTATCAAGATCAGATCCAACAGTGTAAACGAGTCAGATTCAACGATCAACAACAATTGGAAACAGACAATACTGTCGAAAGTAAAAAAAGTCAGCTTTTTATTGTTTTTAAAAAAACTCATATCATATGTTTGCTCCCACATAGAAATTAGCAGCAACAGATTGACGCCGTTTGTGGAAAAAAGAAAAAGCAATCCAACCATACTCGTCGGTAAAAGTAGTTTTTAGTCATGCTTCCAAAGGGAAAAAGGGAAGGCGACGATGTTAAACCTGAAGAGCCACCCCTCTTGCTCCTCCACCCCCACTTGAGGATGTTCCCCTTCAACAAGATCAACATGTTCAGCAGCCTCAACCTGGACAATCACCTCCCCAACAGGCTCGCCCCATGTCCAGAGGGGTTGTGCCAGGGGGCTCCCGTCGAAGCCATCGAAAACAACCCTCTATCCATGACCATGTCTCGATTCACAATCCTTCCACTGGCTCGATAGTCTCGCATAGTCCTCAGGGGTCAAGAGACCTCCGTCAAGTCATCGTCAACCATCAACAAGGGGTCGACCTCTGAACCCGCTTGAATGAGAGGCAAGCCTGCGATAAGATCCCTCATCCAAAACACCAGAGAAGTCAGAGGAGCCATTCTCCTTGAAGGTCGAGATCCAGAAGGCCTGCTTCCTCAAGGAGGTGAAGGGGGTCTCCCCCCCATCGACAGCAAAGAAGCCACACCACTGCGACCCATTCATCGCCCAAGGTTCACCATGATGGAGGGGCACCAGTCACCTAGGCAGAATTTCGAAATTTCAAAGAAGACATCCTGCGAGCCCTTGACATCGCTCCAAATCACGACCGACAAGCACACAACCCTCACCGTGCCACCAATCATGAAGGAGAGTCTCGAGGGTCAACTAGATCCGTCCAGAGGGACGACTCGGTTCATCGCCGCCTTCGAAAGATGGAGAGACGCCTAAGCAAGATTAACCTCGAAGAAGGTCAACAGACTAAGAAATTCCACCCGAGCAGACCCCCCTTCTCCAGGACCATCATGGAAGCCCGTGTCCTCGAAACCTTCAAGCCGCCTCATTTTGAAACCTATAACGGGGAGTCTGACCCGATTGATCATATTGAGAGTTTTAAAACCCTCATGATGATCCATCAAGTCTCGGACGTGATCCTCTGTAAGGCCTTCCAAACAACGTCGAGGGTACTAGCGAGAGAATGGTACTCCCGTTTATCTCCATCCTCCATCTTCTTATTTGACCAGTTTGATAAGCTCTTCCTCACTCACTTCGTTAGCAGCCGCCGAGCCTGAGAAAACAAGTGCATCCTTGCTATCCCTCAGTCAAAGGAAAGGTGAACGCCTAAAAGATTATGTTCGGCACTGTACCGCCGAAACTCGGTCTATTGCCTCTTTCGACCAATCAATAGCCTCTGCAGCATTCAGGCACAACGTCAATAACGCTGACCTCAAGACGTGCCTGCCAAGAAGCCTTCTCAGGACTTCTCGGAACTCCTGCTTGGGAGCGAGAAGTACATCCGATCTGAAGAGGATCT